>JAUIRK010000643.1:0-660000 GCA_030549495.1 Nectonema munidae
ACCCTTATTACCTCTTCGGGTCCATTTGGACCCATATGAAAAATTAGTTGCTCATATATTAGCAACCGGGCTATGTTCATAATTTATTTTTTGTCACTTTTACTATTATACTGCTCTTTAAATTTTTACATATTTTATTTTTTTCTTCGGCTATTATTTTGTATGTTGTAAAAAAAGTAACACACAACCCCTTAGGGTCCATTTGGTCCCTAGAACAAATAATTTTTTGTTTTCATCTCAAAATGATAAAGTATTGGGAATGAATTACTATATTTTTGCGTGGGGTCCATTTGGACCCGAAGGGGCTGAGTGTGATTCTAAACGAAGGGGTAACGAGGGTAAAGAATTGGAATTGAAAATAAATTCATCTTCAATCTTTAGGGAGAAGGAATTATTCTTTCCTGAAAAAATGTTATCTTTTATCATCATTTGGAAGACTGTTGGAGTGGATGGATCATTTTCAAAAGACAGAAGAGAAATTTTATTTTTAAAACACTCATCAGCCAAGTCTATATTTTATCGTAACAGTGAAAATGATGGAGTATTTAAAAAACATGGAGGGCATAAAGTCAGTTCTTTTAATGAAGAAAAATCAATTATATCGAGAAACTCGTCAAAGAGATGCCTACAATCAATTTACAGGAAAAAAAGAGAAGCTAAAAGACAAATATAACTTTGAATCAAATTTTACTATTCTAGTTTCACAAATCAACTCGTGAATAAAATCAAAATTGCATTTAAAATAGTAAAATAGTCTTGCACGGAAATTGAAGCTGTCAACGTGGAAGGGAGTATAAACTTAAGGCAAGAATACGCTTCTCCATGACAAGAAATGCTCCAAAAACACATCTTGTATATATTTTTAGATCGATCGGTTTTTAACTTTCATCCTACGAGATCATATGCGAGGTCAAAGAAAGGTAAAAGAGCTATAACTGTTATACCTAACAAAAGATTCAAGAACACTACGCTTCTCTTAGCAATTAACTCTACTAAAGTTTTGCATTATAAAACATATAACTGTTCCCTCAACTCTGAAATTCTTTTATTTTTTTAGAAGAACTTTTGAAACAGCTACCTGAAAATGATAACGTTGTTTGCTTTATTATGGACAATGCTGCTGCTATACATAAAATCCAAAAAAATAAAAGATTTTTTTTAATGATGAATAAAACTTCAGTTTCTCTCACATTATTCGCGTATATTAATACTTCCCGTGGCCTACGTTAACGTTCGAAAAGAAATTCCGTATTTTAATTTTTTCCTACCGTAAAATTATATCGGAGTAAAAAAACGATATTTAAAAAACGCAAAGATCCTAATCCAACATGATCAGGTTTTGTTTGCTTTATCTAATCTTGCCAATAAATACCCCATATGTTCGTTAAATAGTATACTTTATAATTTTTATTATTTTTAATATTGTTCATTTAAAGCAGTGTCTTGCAAGCTTTTTTTCTCCACGCCTCATGATGATCCCTTACTATAGGTATAAAAAACATCGCATCTAAATCTAAATAATGTAACTTGCTTCAAATCATGATTTTTTACTTTGAAATTTTAGCTAATTAAAAAATTTGAAGCTGTAAATATCAAATCCGAATAAATAAAAGAATTTGATAAGTTTTAAATTTGTCAGGTACATAAAGCTTGAAAAAGGATTTTAACTGCAACTTACATAAATTTGGATAAACTTTTTTAACTCTTGAATCCTTGTATGCTAAACTCGATCATGACAACTCTCTAAAAAAGTAGATGAGCGCAAGAGGTAAATTTTTTATCCCTTTTTCATAATATGGCTTTTGCGCTTTGTCCAAATTACACTTTGATTTAGATGATGATAAATACCAATTGTGTAAACAGAGATCAACACTCTTCGTAACGCCTATGTTTGCTGGTCGTGTTTATATACCATTTTCACATTAAATTCGTCCTTTTTACTTTGAATTCATCCTCATATTTTTTCAATTGATATATTTTTATTTCAAATTAGTATGTTAATTCAAAAGACTTTTTGTAAAAAAAAACTAAGATAAAAAAATTAACTAATTTTTATCATTATTCCAGACAAGTTTTGTTTAATTTATTGTAGAGGCGAATTTAATTTAATGACGTTTATTAATTTGGGAAAATAATTTTTTAAAATTTTCCATTTTTATTAGTAAAAAACTAACTTTAAGGCAGTTTTAACTGAGTAAACTGTCAACTTTTATAAGCGTTTTTATCAAAAAAGGGTATTTTTACTTTAAGTAAAATTTTGGATACTAATTTTTTTTGACATACTAATTTGAAATAAAAATATTTAATTGAAAAAATATGAGTATGAATTCAAAGTCAAAAATGGCGAATTCAAAGTGAAAAACGACGAATTCAACGTGAAATTGTATCAGAGGTCTGGCAAGACCTCCGGGGAGATAACTTGTCACACCTTATTATATATTTAAATGTATAAATCGTAAAATGCTAAAAAAACATACTTAGAATAAAAATTTTCAAAAAATATTTTACATACATATTAACAGCAACATTCCAAAAATTCTACATAAAAGTTCAAAACACATAATTTTGAAATTGCAGTTTTATTTCATGAAAACGATATGATTGATTGAAATGTTTATGTAATATATAATAACTAGCCGGTCCCGTGGTCGTTTTCGAGCGAAGCGAAAAAATATTTTTTATATTGATTATTATTTGACAAATATATTATTTAATATCGTGCAAATTGCAAAAATATAGGTACTAACTTTTGTAACATCGTATGAGGTACAGTTAAACTTGTCTGAACCGAAGTTGAAGTAAACAAACAATTTTTTTCGGTTTATAGAAGTCTAGGTTGAGAGAGTGAGTACAGTTGTGAATTTACCCAAAAATTTGCCACTTCCCACGATTCTGCTCAAAGCCGGTGCAAACTACCTTCTGGTTATAAACACTCCATTATACTCACACATTGACCTATAGAAATTTTTATTGAAGTGTGAATTATTTAAAAAAAATATTTGTTCAAAGTTGTTTCTTTGAAGCTGAGTTTCTTCTTAATCAGCTCTAATTCGGCTTCTTGTAAAATTTTAGAAGCAGCTTCGTACATTGTTGTTTTTGATGTATTCAAGCAAAATTTTTCACAGCATGCATCATTGAAACCACATCTTCAATAGTGATAGAACTTTCCGTGGTAGTATCCTGGCTACTTAAGCTTGAAGCCGATGAATTTTCGTTTTCTAAATGCTCTTGTAAGATAACTTCTTTCCAATCTGAGGAATCATTTTCAATGTGAATATTTTTGTCAATATTAATATATACTTGCAAATCTAAATCAGTATCAGCAGTGGCGTAGCCAGAGCGAAGTACATGGGGGGCACAAAATATAGGCTTATATTTAAAAATCTGAATCACCCTGATTAAGTTTTTAACCCTATCGGTGACGAGGGAGCTATTTTAGCCCCCCCCCCCTCAACTAAAATTTCTCTTGTACCAGATTGACTACATCTTTTGCTACCATACTTCGTGACATTTCCTAAAATTCATTTTCATGGCAGTTGAATCACCTTTTTATGTCTAAATCTGTCAATCAAAATTAAAAGTTAAACTTTTTCAGCAAAATTCTGACAGTATCTCTAGTTAAGATAGCGGTTTACCTGTATGCTTAATATGTATTGAAAACTTATCAAATAACAAAAAATCTAATGTTGAAAGACATTTTCAAAACAAGCACACTGAATTTGCTAACAAATATGTTTGATAGGAAGAAAGAAATAAAAAGCAATTACACAACTCAAAAACAAACTTAAAGTATCCAAAACTTTTGTTAATAATAATTGGATCAATACTCTGCATTATTCAACGACATCAAGCTATAGCAGCTCAAGAAATTATTTAAAAAAGTAAGCCATTTACAGATGGCGAGTTTTTGAAAGAATCTTTTATCAAAATATCTTATTACGTTTTTTCTGATTTTAAAAACAAAGAATAAAATAAATGCCATATCTGCAAAGACTGGCAAAGATAGGACTATTAAATTGGCAGAAAACATTACTTGTAAGCAAATTAATAACATAAATTTATCTTATGGATTTTCAATTGCTTGTGACGGATCGACAGATTTAAAATATATTGAGCAATTCATTTTGTTAGGTAGATATGTAAACTCTGAAGGGCCGCAAGAAGAACTTATTGAGCTTTTGCAGTTAAAATTTCAAACACGAGGTCAAGATATATGCAAAAATGTTTTAAACTGTTTAGAAGCAAAAGGAATAAAGACCACACTTTTGGTGTCAGTTTCAACTGATGGCGCGCCAAAAGTGAGAAAAGTCCAAAATGGTTTTGTTCAATTGCTTCAAAAATCTCTTGATCGAAAATTTTTGACGTTTCACTGCATTGTTCATCAAGAAGCTTTATGAGCTCAAACATTTCCTTCTAAATGTATTGAGGTAATGAATTATATGTTTCAGATAGTTAACAAAATATTAGCAAATGGATTACGCCACATACAGTTTTGTTCATTTTTGGAAGAGGTAGAAAACAAATACTCCGATCTTTTTTTACACAACAATGTTAGATGGCTTTCCAGAAGAGAAGTACTCAATCGCTTTGCTGTTTCTTTAGAGCACATCAAAACATTTCTAAAATCCAAGGGCTTTAATTATCCTAAATTGGAAGTGATTGGCTGGAAAAGTTATATTTTATGGTTGATATGACAAAGCATTTAAATCAGTTGAATAAAACTACAAAGAAAGGGAGGCACAGCATTGCCCTTTCTTGAAGAAGTTTTGTCGTTTGAAAAAAAATGACACTTTTTGTTAAAGACAATAAAAATGATCAATTGTTCCATTTTCCTTTCTTGAAAGTATATAAAGAAAAAAAATTAAAAATAATAATTATTTTTACCATGCTATAACAAAAATGTAAAACGCTTTCAAAGAAAGATTTGTTGATTTTAGAAAAGAAAAAACTACTTTTTCTTTTATTATTACACCTCTAAAAATTGGCCCATCTGAGTTAAATGCAACTGCATTTACAGAAGTTGACAGGACAGATCTTGAAATTGTGTTAGAAGACATTGTAGATAAAAGTTTTTGGGCCAGAAAGTTTGAAACTTTAATGAAGTCTTGAAGAACTCGAAAGACAAAAAGCTATTCTCATTGAAGAGCACAAATGGAGTGAGTATGATAAACTTCCAAAAGAGGAAAAACTTATTTTTGAAGCTTGGAATTCTCTTCCTGCCACATACATTAATTAACATGGAAAGATTAGCAAGTCAATTTTGTTAAGTGATGATATATCTAAAAGTTGACATGAGGGGGGGGGGGGGGGAGGGGGTTGAAATTTATCAAAAAAAAGGTTGACGTCAATTGTGAACGACACCTAACCAAAATCTCCTCTAACCAAAATCTCCGCTACCAAAATCTCCTCTAACCAAAATCTCCTCTAACCAAAATCTACGATAACCAAAATCTCCGCTACCAAAATCTCCGATAACCAAAATCTCCGCTACCAAAATCTCCTCTAACCAAAATCTCCTCTAACCAAAATCTCCAATAACCAAAATCTCCGCTACCAAAATCTCCGATAACCAAAATCTCCGCTACCAAAATCTCCTCCAACCAAAATCTACAATAACCAAAATCTCCGCTATCAAAATCTCCGATAACCAAAATCTCCTCTAACCAAAATCTCCGATAACCAAAATCTCCGCTACCAAAATCTCCTCTAACCAAAATCTCCAATAACCAAAATCTCCGCTACCAAAATCTCCGATAACCAAAATCTCCGCTACCAAAATCTCCTCTAACCAAAATCTACGATAACCAAAATCTCCGCTACCAAAATCTCCGATAACCAAAATCTCCGCTAACAAAATCTCCTCTAACCAAAATCTCCGCTACCAAAATCTCCTCTAACCAAAATCTTCACTATCAAAAGTATGCCTAATTATATTAAAAATCCAAGTTTTTCTGGGGCGAAAATTTTGAAAACTCAACATTACTAAAGCAAAATAAACGATTCGAAATGCATAACTCGATTTTTTTATATTTCTTTTTTTTTTATTTATTGATGCTGAAAATGTAAAGTTTACATTCACAGAGTTACTTTCAGAGAATCACAAAAAACATATCCTTAGCTCAATTAATAGAGCTGGAATGATTTTTTATAGGTTTGAATTTTACTTCAAATAAAGATAAACAGTCTTAAAGTTCATGACTTGAGCTTTCATTTGGTCTGTCGCGCGATAAATTTGGTTGAGAAACACGAAAGTTGCCGGCATTAAAAGAATTCACTATTTTAAGTATTCGAAAGTAAAGTAGAGTGCGCAACGGGGTTGGATATCAATATCAACAAAATTAATTGATTGTATGTTCTTCGTTAAGGAAGCTACAAATTTTCGACTACGAAAAGTCTAGCTAAGATTACTCAGCATAACATGTATATTCTTGTAAACCTTCAAAATATACCTTCACTTAAATTTTCAAAACATAAAAAATTAAACGTCATTTATTTTCTGCAAATTTAGATTTTGGAAATTTCCAAGTTATTATTTCAAATTTTAGTTAGAAAAAATTTAGTTTATACGATATCTGACAAAATTGAGATAAAACTTTTTTGGATTTGAACTTTAAAAATTTTGCACCTGAAGATTCACATAAGAAATTTGAACAGTTTTTAGTTTTGGGATATTTGAAATTTTTATAAAAATTATTTTGGTAGCAGGGATTTTGATAGCGTAGATTTTGGTACCGGAGATTTTGGAAGTGGAAATTTTGGTAACGGAGATTTTGGTAGCAGAGATTTTGGTAGCGGAGATTTTGGAAGTGGAAATTTTGGTTAGCGGAGATCTTGACTTGGTACTTCATAGTACGATACAAGCACTGGCTTCTAAATCAAACACCCCCCCCCCCCATGATACCCTTAACTTTATTCAATTAAGTTTGTTCCTTCCAAAAGTGAGTTTCATTCGAGTAAATTAAAGAGTTTCAGACCGAAAAAGCAAGCAATTTATTTTTAGATAGAAAATCAAAAAAAGTTTTAAATTAAGCTGTATCACTTCTTAATTAAATCTTAAATATTCTAAAAAATCTTTCAAAATTTTTATCTAATTTGTTTTAAAAAGTGTATTCATTAAAAAATTCCATCAAAAAGTTATGATTTGAGTAGTACCATCTTCAAACTTGATCTACTCAAAAAATTTTATTTTTTGTAGGTTGAGATTTAACAACAAACAAATATAATCTTTTGAAACCACTTTAGATGATTAAACTTTGCTTTTTCAAGTTAACATTTATTGCTTGTTAACAATTGATGTCAAACGAGAGAGATGGACCAAGACTTAAAATGGTAAAGAATATTGAATTTAAGTGATTAAACAATTGAATGTTGACAAGAGAGAGTTGGACTTTGTCGTAAATTGATAAAAGATAAATTCAAACAATTAGGATTTAGAGGGAGGCATAAACTTTTCGAATCAACACCCACTTGAACAACGAAAACTTTTTTGCAAATGATTGAACTTTTTAAATGGATTTTCCTAGGTTGTTCTCGCTTAATTTTAGGAGAATAACTTAATAAAGTTTACTAGAGAAAAAATAATGTTGGAAGAAACAAAAGATATTCAGAAAACGATTGCATGATTAAAGTTACACTTGTATAAAAAAATATTATTATCATCTTAATAGCATCTTGTTTTGTGGTGAAAAAATGGCAACAATACAAAAAAACTTTAAATTTAAAACCAATTCAATCATTCAATTAGATCGGAAAAAGAACTTTAGACATAAAATTCAAATAAATTGTAATTAACTTTGTTTCCTTTTAATAAAGTTCTTGACGAATGTGTCCAGGGGTTGATTAAATTGATAGAAAAAATAAAATAATATTGAACTTTTAAATAACTTGTTTTCCAAGAGTTTTCGGCACTAATGCCTTCTTGGAGGAAATAATACAAAAATATAAAGGAGAGGAGGTAATTCTACACTGACAAAATAGGCTATCAATGAAACTTGTTCTATTTTAATTCTGTTTATACAATTTCAAAAAAAACTTGTTAAAATAAGAGTAAAAAGAAATATCAAATTCATTCCTCAAAAATGATGCTTTTCGCTATGAAAAGCTTTTTTCTATGAAACATTTCTTTGAAAAAACTTTATTTTGTTACAACTAGCAAAATTAACTTACAACTATATAAAATTACACATGTTACTCAAAAAGTGTCAAAATAAAAAGAAAGTTTCATTAGATTATTAAAATAAATTTTTATGAAATGGAAGTATCGATGTAAAAAACAATGGAAATAAATTGAAAGTTGAGTTGGTTCAACAGAAAATAGTTTAAAATGTTCAGGTTTTAGATATTGAGTTCAGGGTGTATTTTAGAGCCCTGCGCGGGTTGTAAAAAGTTGTACGCCCCGCATTTTTTCAATTTGAACCCGCACCCGCCCCGCATTTATCAATTTGCACCCGCACTCGACCCGTATATTATCGAGCTAATTAAATGTTATTTATATCCTTAACATGCTTGGAAAAAAAATCTTAGATATACTATACTACTTTTAAATATATTATTAATTTTTTTACAAATAAAGTTTTGTCTGAAAAGATTGTCTTAACACGTTTTGTTATCTGAATAAACAAATTGTTCCATCAACAATTGAAATATTTCAAATTTTGTATATAGAATCACTAAAGATTAGCCCCTTGATTTTTCAAATTTGAATTTTTTTAATTTGTATAGTTTGTTTTCTCATGTAAAATAATTTTACAAATTTAAGAAAGCGTTAGAGTTTACCTCTTGAACTAAGTCAATGAATCGACCACAACCGATTGTTTCAAATGGTCTAAGATCTTTAGCTAATAAACGGACGCATGCCAGTTTAATGTTTTCTTTTTTAGCTTTCGAAATAACTTTAGCATTATTCAAAACTGGCTTGATAGCATCAGTCATTAAAGTTTGATTAGGATATATTTTGCACTTGTGTCTCCTAAGAATAGAAGTACCTGTTTTTCTTCCACAATAAGCGAAAGCTTGAAAGCATACTTTACAAGCGGCAAAATCCAAATCAGTGTTTTTTCATTTACCACGATACCAAACGTCCTCCAGACCTCCGATTTCAATCCATTTACACTTTAAGCCAGATTTCAAAAGAGATGAAATTTGCTGAGATGTTAACGTTGCCATTTAAAATGTGCGAAAGAAAACAACAAAAAAATGAATTATTGAATAATATTTTATAATGGATATTTCAAAAATTTGACATTCTTATTATTCGATTCTCTTGTACACGCATCAATCACGCTAATCAAACCTGCTCTATTCAATGCAAATCGCTTTGCAATATACGTAACACATAGCAATAAAATTTACACATAGCTATTACCAAAAAGGCAATTATGCACTCATAAAACTTGCATAAAATTGAATGCGGACAACCCACAAATTGTCCGCACTATATTAATAAAACCCGCACTCGCACCGCCCCGGGGGTGCGGGTCCCGCAAAACCGACGCGGTATATTTATTGATTTTAAACCTTTGCGTTATAAACGACAATATTTAGAGTTGGTTCGTTAAAAAATTATTGCTTCAATGATCAAAATGTCCTTGCGAATTTGGCAGTGCGGGGACAGCTCAAAGGGTAAATTGACATGATTTACGATTGGCAATAAATGGCCACTAGCAATAAATGGCCTGGAACCATACCAACAGGTCAATTTGAGCTTTAAATAATATTACTTTTTTGATAGAAATTTCGGTGCTATTGTAATATGTCATCACCATTTTAAAATTTGAACTACAATAGAAAAAATAGGCAATTGATTGTTTTATTTAATCATAGCGATAAATTTGAAAAATATACGTTCACACACGGTAAAGGGTTAGGTCTAGAGCCCTAATTCTATCATTAATTATAAATGTAGATCACATGTTACAGTAGTACCGAATTTCTTAGCAATCAAAGAAAATTATATGCCTTCAAATTTCGTGACTTTTTCTAAAATCGCTATTAATTGTACAATTAATTTTTTAGTGAAGGGCACGATTTACACCCCCTCCACTAATAGAGTTCTGGTTTTACAAAAGCCCTGAGATAATCTGGAAAAGAAATAGCATAATATTGAAGTTACTCATAATGCATAAAATATTTTATGTTTATTTTGTAAAATAAAGTTTTGTGTCTATTTTATAGCAAACTTCAAAAAAAAATTTATTTGTGTCTTTCTGTTCGCATACAGCCCAATTTTAGGCCTTTAAAGTTAGAAAAAAAGCGACCTTTTCAAGTGTTATCAAATGGCAGCAAAATGGTGAGTTCACTCCGAAAAAAAAGAACCAATGGAAAATTTGCAAATAGGAACACGGTTAGAGCCATTGGATCAGTCATTACAGATTTGAATGAATGTCTTCAAATTTTGCTTACATATAGAAAAACGTAAGAAAATTTCTACTAAAAAAGCTAAAAACATTTTGAAGGCTATCCAATTTTTGAATAAAAAATAAACTTTGCCTTTTTTTTGTAAAAATTATGCAATATGGTTTTTTTTAATAAAAAATGATTATACTAAAATTTAGATCTAATAAATATTTAATATTTTACGAAGTTTTTCAAACCTTGTTAAAAAATTTCTTATGACAAACAAGTTTAGCCAAAAAAAACCAGGATTTTTAAAGTAAAACATTGAATTTTGAATAAAATTTTGGCCAAAATCCACATTTTTCTGCTGTACGCCTTGTCAATACTTTGATTCCTAAGATTTGTACCCCTAGTGTGCGAAGCCGATATGCATAAAGTTCTCTAGAGAAACTTTTAGGTATGAGAAATTAAAAAAAACTGGGAGACCTAAAGTTTATTCAATGAAAAATTAAATTCCTTGGTTAGGAACTACGATTTCAGGAAAAAGTTATTAGTACGATTAGAAGATGTAAGATTGAAACCGGTAGGAACCGAAGTAAGTTTGCACTCTTGGTAGCGATCATTACTATCCGTGAATTGAGCAATCTTTTCAGTGAACATAAACGCAAGACTTTGAATGGAGGAAGGCTCTGTTTTGTGCATGATGATGCAGTTATTAACCTCATCGAGAGAAGCCATGAGCTCTTCATTCAAAATTATCTTTGACACAATCATATTCACAGTCTCAGCCTCCAGCTCAAAATGCTGGCACAAGTAGGTTAGAGAGATGGAGTTGTAGATTCTACTGTAGGTGTAAAGAAAGGATCGCAAGCTCTCTTCCTTGATCTTCTTCTCCAGAATGTTGCAGGTTTCTGTGGGATTGGGAAACAAATCCCAAACCTTGGTCTTCATCTTCAGGTTAAGAATATTGCTGCAACACTTCTTCCAGTCACCGTGAAGCATGGCTTTGCAAGCAGCAAATATGTAATCGCGAGCAGTATCAGGCGGGCCTACCAAATGCTGGCGCTCACTTTGTCTGAGTTGGTAGTAGAACTTTTTGCTGTGCATCCTCCTCTTCTCAGCCTCTCCCAGCGCGATATACGGCACTTCGATACACATCGCACACACCAGGTAGATGTACTCCATCAGCTCCAGGTTGATGTGCATGTGGAAGGGCATCTGTCGAGCCTTTTCCACCTTCTCCTGTTCCCGAGTCTTTTCGTAGGCGTCGCGGGGGTTGCTGGGGATGATGCCTTGCGCAAGAAGCTCCTTCACGCGTCCACTTGACTGAATGTCAAGCAGGGCGTTGTGCGCGTCCTTGATGCGATTCATGCGAAACGCGCACAGTCCAAGCTGCACCATCGCTCTGTTGTACAAAATCATGGTGGCTATGTCTGTCAAAGTTATGTTGTCTTGAAAGTGAGACATTAGGAGCAAGTCTCGTGCAGCAAAGTAGTTGTCGTGGAGGGAGTAGTAATAGATCTGGAGGAGCATGCATTTAACGATCAGTCTCTTGTTTTCATCATTAACGTAGATGTAATTGCATAACTCATCAAAGAGGAGCAAATCACCCGTTTCATTCTTTTCAAACACTTTCGCTTTGCGCTCCGCCAACTCAATTTTGGCTTCGTTGTCAAATTTATAATAAGTATGCTCCAACTTTTTGTAATATATTCGACAGAGTTCGTTAGAGGTGCCGTGCTGCTTGATGTAGATGATCAAGCTATCAATTAGGCTGCACATCGTTTTTTCGTTCTTTAGCTTCTCCAAGTACTCGTTGCTGTAGGGATCAGCGTTTTGGAGAATCTTGATGAACTCCTGATCCGCCACTTCGTATATCGAAAGAATACAGTGCTGCAGCTTCACACTTTTGTCTTCAGAGTCTAGATTATTGGGCAATAAATTTTCCGATTCTTCATCCACTCTTTGCCCGACAATGATTTGAGGATTTTCAGAGAGTAGAGTAATCAAGGTATCAATACATTTGAGGCATTCGCTCCAATTATCAGGTTTCATGAAATTGTTAATGGAAGAGTTGTAATCAAAGAAAGCAGAAACTTTATTGAAGAGGATCTTGCAAAGAACAGGAACGTCCAAATTAAAGGATTTGTGCAGTTTGATCATTTCATCAAAGTACTCAATCTGTTCTTTTATATCAACAGTCTTTCTACCCCGAACATTGATAATTTCGTTTAGTTTCAACAAAAAGTCGCATCGACTAACACCATCCTCCACAGAAAACAGTTTGATTTTCTCTCTTTGCTTAAGCATTCCAGCGGTTTTAACATCACTCCACACGCCCGCCGAGTTATCATTTTCGTCTTTTGTGAGTCCAGGCCTTTTCTCTACAAGCGCCTTCGGCTCCTTCTTCTTCTTCTCTTTCTTGTCCTTCTCAACGACGTCGGTCTCCTTTTTCAAAAACTTGGATGCCAAGTTCTTTTCGCCATCCTCTTCGTCGTCATCATCACTCAGGATCGAGTCTTCTTCGTAAGTGTCACTCCAGTTAGACAATTCATTGTCCGCATCTTTTTCAACGGATGCCTTTCTTGCTGTCTTTTCTTTTGCGTCAAATTCTTCGCAAGCATCAACCACATCTCTATCTCTAGCCTCATCTATGACATTAATATTGTCTTCGACTTCAGATTCATTTTCCGAATTTTGTTCATCGTGAATGTCCTCTTGACCATCTTGTATATTTTCTCTAATTTGTATAATTAGGTCTTCATAATTTTTATTATATTTTCTAAGCTTTTGTCGTAATGAAGCCAAACTTTTGGAATTATTTTTACTCAAGCTTTTTTTATCCTCCCAAACAGAATTGACGAAATCTTCTAATTCTATTAAAAATTTGATGAACATTAAAGGAGGATGACCATTCACATCAATCACGCCTTTCGATTTCACATAGCACTTCTGAAAGTCTTCAAAATCCGAGCACAGCTTGCTCATGTCTTTGATTTTTTTGTGATTTTTGAACTGCTTTATGATATCCTTTAAGTCATCTTCATGTTTCTCCTTAGCGCTCTTAACAACTCTTTTTTCTTCCTTTTCTTCTTCGTCACTAAATTGAAAAGGCTTTATATTCACTGCTTTCTGGGGAGCAACGATTTCATTATCACTTTCTTCTGTCTCTTCGCCAGAGCTAGATTCACCTCTGAAGAAAAACTTTGACATTTCTTTTCAACAATCTAAACAAAGAAGAGTAGACTTTAATCAAAAATGGTTATATAAACCAAGTGTGAATAAAACGGCTGTATATGAAAGCACATATTATCCAGGGAAGTTTTGAACCAAAATAAAAGATATAGCTGAAATATTTTAATTAGTTAATTAACTTATAAGTATTTATTTAGTGATTAATCAGTAACAAATAATTAAACATAGTTTTAAGCGGCGAAGTGAACCAAACCATAATGGATATGATATGACTGGTTAATATAACTGCTTTGAGTGATTTATGACAGATCATCCTTTAATCATTTTGTGTTGACTTTGCCTTAAATCTACATCATTACAGTTTCAATCTAGTGACATGTCGAATTCTTTTTAAACGAAGTGTAGTTATCGAAAAAAATATTTAATCATTGCTGACTAATTTAAAATGCTTTGCGACCGACTTTTGAGCTTAAAGTAATTTCTTTCAATTTGACTTGACTCAAAAGGAATAAAAGCACTATCATTATTATTATTATGAGTAAAGTGTACATTTTATTAAATTAGAAAGTGTGCTTTACACAAAAAGCGTGAACATAGAAGACGTCCCTTCTCCCAGTAGACTCATCAGTAAAAGTGATCAGAGTAAAAGTCCTGGCTCAAAGCGATGTACTCATTCTTTTCATCCTCACTCATTTGTCCGAGCCAGTGAGAGTCGATTTGGGAGAGGCGCAATTTCTTGCCACAACGTTTGATCCAAATCACCGGCTGCTCCTCACTTTCTTCTTCGCAGAACTCAAATTCGCAACCCTGCTCACGTTGATCCACAAAGCATTTAGGAGACTTTATTGATTCCTTGGCTCCGCCCGCGCTCCCATTCGAGGTGAGTGACGCAACAAAAGTTTGAGTGGCCTGCGGAGCATTGCTATTTATATTGGCAGGGGCGTTGTCAACAGGCTTCGTTTTACTTTCATGAATAAGGAGTGTTTTCATGATTATGTTATCGACATTGGCAACAGCTGTGCTCAAACTACTACTAGTATTGGCGTGATGATTGACAGGAGTACTGGTACTCACTTTCCTCGATTCGACGCAACTCTCTTTGAGCCAGGAAGGAATATTGGCGTCACTTTCTTCACTCTCGGCTACAGGTTGTTTGGTAGGGGCGAGAAATGGGTGTGTGATTACATCATCAGGATTGATTATGTTAACGGTAATTTCGCGTTCATTGCCTTCCTCGTACAGATTGAACTCTTTCGATGATGTTCCTGCTGTCCTCAAAGCTGATTGGCCCGGATTAGCACCACTCTGACTCGCTTGCATCCCGGGCATCGATAGGAATAGAGAGGTGGATGTGGGGAAGGAATAATTTTCGGTTCTCTTAAGGAGTTGGTAGATGTCTTCGAACTGCTTATTGAACAAAAGCATCATTTGCCTGGCCTCCCTCTTGGACTTATTCTTGTAGGCGTTTTCCTCGACTTCTGCGCCGCAATACGTGCACAACAGTTCTCTGGTTAGTGCGTCGAACAACTTGTCCACTTCTAGGTCTGAGTACACGCTCTCACACGAAGTGCACTTGAAAGCTGCTCGCGTGCTAGCTGACGTTTCCTCGATCTCCAACTTCTGGCGCATCTTGTCGAGTTTGTAGCGAACAACATTCGCCACAATTCGGTAGTCGATGTAGTAGAAGACAGACTGGTTTGCGCGGCCAGTCTGCGCGTCGGTGGAGACGCGGATCTGTTTTTTCACGAGCTTATCGCATTTGAGTTGGTTGAGCAAAGCTCGCAGGTGCTTCTTCTCGAGATTCAGCAAATCGGATAAGTCATCTTCTGTCATGCAGGCGTGGTGAATGAGGTAGTCGATCACAACGGTGTGCTCAACGTCGTAAAACATCGAGGAGATGAGCCAGGTCAGCTTCTTCAAGGATTTGGGGATCTTGGTCACTTGAGCGGCTGTGGAAATGCCATCGCTGTACAAAGCGGATGCCATTGATCTCTACCTCTGGTAATCTTTCGCGCGTCAAATCAACACATGATACACAGACACGTCATTCTGAATATCAATGCAAAAAAGACGATTAGAAAAGAAGGAATACGAAGAAAATTTCTTAATTTTAAAAAACTAGCTCTCATTAATTATTCCTTAAAAATCACAAAATCTCGTTAGATCGTGTCTTTTATTGTCTCATGGTTTTACAAGTTTTCAGCCAAACCTTTGTTTTCTTTAGTTTAGTCAAACGCCAACTCAAGCTCAGGATCTATATTTTTACACATGGAGTTCTTGTTTTGATCTCTCCCGACTAGTAACTATTGAGAGCTTATACATATTTTGTTTTTTATACAAAAAATGGATGGGTAGAGTGGCATGGGAACTATCACCGAATAAAAAAGAATTCTTAGGAAAAGAATTAAAAATAAAAATGCGATTTTTTTTTGAAAATTCAGCGAATAGTAATGATCTTTTGAAAAATGAATGAATATATTTTCAAATTTCACATGTGATTGATAGAAGAAATCTACGAATGAAAAGTATCTGGAGTGATTCTTCGGAACACCCTTATCCAGTAAAAGAATCATTCATAACGGATTTTGGATACCATGATGCATTGGCTTGGATTAAAAAACTGAAAGCAAAACACAGAAGATAAGTCTTGCTTAGCATCATCATTATGGCATCTTTTTTAAATAACTAGATAAAAGCATTTGCTCCATAAGCACATATAACAATTTAAATGAGCTAAATAATTTGGTTTAAAATCGCAAGCATGTCTGAAAATTTCGAAAGCAAATCAATTTTCAGTTTTCAACGACATTCCATATTTGAGAAAAGATGATAAAAAGAAAGTATGTGAAGGAGCCAACAAAACATGTTAACCTTCAAATTAAAACTATTGAATTTCATTTAAGAAAACCTAAACTTAAATTTAAAATAAAAATACTCAAATTAAACAAAAAAAAATTGACCTCCATCTTAAAAAAAATAAATTGATAAAAGAAAATTAAGGTTAAAACAGAATTTAAATTTGTTTACTTTCCTACATCCTTCTTTTAGTAGAACTGTATGTTATCGTCTATTTTTATTTCTGTCAATTTTGAACTTTTACAACTCAAGGCACACATTTTTAAAGGGTAAAGATAAAAAAGCATGTACAGGTGTTGGAAATAAGATAAATTAAAAATACATGATCAAAATAACTTTTACATTTAGCATACTTAGTTTTAAAAGCGATTCAAAATAAAGTTTTCAGTGTCCTCTCAACCATATTTTTTTATTTTAAACCATTCTTCTTCATCATGGACACGCTTTATATTTTTTTTATTTAAATTAAATTCTTTTAGTTCGAAGGTTAATTCTAAAACTGACGAGATCTCTCTTTAAAAAAGTAAATAATGTCACAATAAACATAAGTGCAGTCTGGTTGAAACAATTCGACAAAACAAGAGAAAAAGAAGAAATAAAAAAAGTAAGCCAACTCTATGAATGTATAAGTTCTGAAATCGAGAGAAAGTCTCATGAGCATGAAAAACATGATGTTCAGCTTCCTTTAAAGAATAACGCGAAAAAGAAACATGAAGCCCTAAATAAGCAACGCAAATTTTGAACATCTTGTGTTTATCAAAAGCAATTTCATTTCTTCATCACCACTATGAATCTACAATATACCGGTAAACTGTAGGGTATATACAAATTCCAAGCTGACATTTGTGCTTACTCTATTCTATATCATTCTTCTAAAATACATTAAATTTTATTTCCAACCATTCGCATCCCTGCCTGTATTCTATTTTTCAACATACGTTACATCATAATAATTTTCAATTAATTTTTGAAAATTAATTTCAATTAATTTTTCGTTACAATCATAATGAATTTTTTGACAGGTTTGATTGATTTTTATAAAAAATGAATATCACCACTGAATTCAGCATATTTGAAAATGGGTATACATGTGTAAAAAAATTTTATATACTTATTTAGATAAAAAGTTCCTTTTTGAGATGAGCTGTAACATTTAGATCAATTTTTTGACCGGTTTGATTGATTTTCATAAAAAAATGAATATAACCACTGAATTCAGTATATTTGAAAATGGGTATACATGTGTAAAAAACTTTATATACTTATTTAGATAAAAAGTTCCATTTTGAGATGAGCTGTAACATTTAGATCAATTTTTTGACAGGCTTGATTGATTTTCATAAAAAATGAATATCACCACTGAATTAAGCATATTTGAAAATGGGTATACATGCGTAAAAAACTTTATATAATAATTTAAATAAAAAGTTCCATTTTGAGATGAGCTGTCAAATATAAATCAATTTTTGGACAGGTTTGATTGATTTTGATAAAAAAATGGACATCACCACTGAATTCAGCATAGTTGAAATATATATGTAACATTAAAAATATTTATAAAAACTTATTAATATCTGAGAAAAATAGGGGGGGGGGGGGCACTTTACGCCCCCCCAGCACTTGAGCGGACAAATTTTGCCCAGCACTAATAGGGTTAAAATACGGAAAAGGAAATTTTCGTTTTTAATAAGCGTGAAAAATGTCGATTCCACATGATCGTCTCCTAGGAGTAGACTAAACACGAGTATTTAGCAGTATTTTGTCTTTTTACGTGTAGTTTTTAAACGTATGGTCTAATCCAAGAAAAACTAATTTAAATAGTGTCAAGTTTGGGGGAGTCATTTTTGAAAACAAAAACAGTGAAAATGAGTAAACAGCAAATTTCATTTTTAATAAGCTTAAGAAATGGCGATTCGACATGAGCGTGTCTTTTAGGTTTTAAAAAGTAGAATCAGAGGTCTGGCAAGACCTCCGGGGAGACAACTCGCAAAACTTGCCAGCCTTATTATATATTATGTGTAAATCGTAAAATGCTTAAAAAATATACTTAAAATAAAAATTTTCTAAAAATATTTTACATACATATTGAAAGCCACATTTCAAAAATTCTACCTAAAAGTTCAAAAAATTTAACTTTGAAATTGCAGTTTTATTTCATAAAAACTATATGATTGGTTGAAATGTTTATGTAATATATAATAATAATCTATAATATAATAATTTCAAGCGAATCATCAGAGGTCTGGCAAGACCTCCGGGGAGACAACTCGCAAAACTTGCCAGCCTTATTATATATTTAAATGTGTAAATCGTAAAATGCTTAAAAAATATACTTAAAATAAAAATTTTCAAAAAATATTTTACATACATATTGAAAGCCACATTTCAAAAATTCTACCTAAAAGTTCAAAAAATTTACCTTTGAAATTGCAGTTTTATTTCATAAAAACTATATGATTGGTTGAAATGTTTATGTAATATATAATAATAATAATAATAATAATAATAATAATAATAATAATACTACTACTACCAATACTACTTTTTGAAAATTTTTACTTGTTTGATTTGAAGAAAGAATTAAACTGTTTTTCAATATTTCTTTTTCATGATATATATATCATTAGAAAGCTTATCGTTTGCTACATACTCTAGAATAATTTATTTTTGCAAAAGTTTTAAAAAATTTTAATAAATGGACATTACTTCAAAAAATTTTGTCTAAATTTTTGAAAAAATTACGGACCACCTTTTTGTTGAAGCATAATCTGTCTTTTTTAAAAAAAAAATAAATGAAAATGGTATCATTGGAAAGGTATACTCTTTGTGGTTAACATAGGCTAGGTTATACAAATAAATATATTTTCATTTTTCCAAAATCGGCTTTTATCTGAGGTCAGTCAAGTTTTATCTAGTTTCAAAAAATACCAATAATAATTAACGTTCTTAATTTATATAATATTTTTTCAATATTTTATATTCACAAAGGTAAAATATGATTTTTTACATTTTAAAATTTCATAGTTGAAGAAAACTGTCTAAAATTAATATATATTTTTTACTTTTTATGGGTCAGTAGTATAGGTCAGTATAATGTTTTTCTAATAAATTTAAAATTATTTTTGAAGTGAAAAATGTTGATCGAATGTACAAGATTTGAAGCTATACTCTTTGTGGGTAAAATACGCTAGGTTTTACAAATAAATATATTTTTATTTTTCCAAAATCCGCTTTTATGTGAGGTCAGTCAACTTTTATCTTGTTTCAAAAAATACCAATAATTAACGTGATGAGTTTATATATTATTTCTTCAAAATTTTATATTCACAAAGGTAGAATATGGGTTTTAACATTTTAAAATGTCATAGTTAAATAAAACTGTCGAAAATTAATATATATTTTTTACTTTTTATGGGTCAGTAGAGGTCAGTATAATATTTTTCTAATAAATTTTAAATTTTTTTTCAAGTGAAAAATGTCGATTAAATGTAAAAGTTTTGTTTGATAATCGTAGTCTACTTTTTAGTTTAGATACAACCTTTCTAATTTTTAACGAAGGGCATACGTTAAAAATTATACCGACAGTGTGCGAAGAATAAATCACATTGTTGATTGATTTTAGAGCATAATTATGCGAAGAAAGATGAACACATTTTGCATTACGCGTTTGTGAGCGCAGTGAATTCTTATCTCACATACGCTTCACCACATCTTTAGCACGCGTGTGTGGTTTTGTCGATTGAATGTACGAGTTTTGTTGGATAATCGTAGTCTACTTTTATTTAGTTTAGATACAACCTTTCTAATTTTTAACGAAGGGCATTCGTTATATTTATACCGACAGTGTGCGAAGAATAAATCACATTATTGATTGATTTTAGAGCATAACTATGCGAAGAAAGATGAACACATGTTGCATTACGCGTTTGTGAGCGCAGTTAATTCTTATCTCGCATACGCTACACCACATCTTTAGCACGCGTATGTGGTTTATTTTATCGGACTAGTGTACGCTTAGTTTATTTGTAGTGTTCCTAGCTTAAATCTTAGTCAAATATTAAAACACTTATAACTTTCACATTTCTCAACAAAATGCATCATATACCAAATTAAAGTATTTTTTATGGCCTTTCAGAATACATTACTTATATCATAAGTACTTAAGAAATGCCATTTTACTGTTTTTATTTTCCATGGGTTTCATACCATTAATTAGCAGATAAGGGATGCATTTTAAACTAAAGCTCCTTTCATTATGACAAATTTTTACCTATATTGTGTTCCAGCACAATTATAAAGCGACTCTACTCTCAGAATCTAAATTTATTTGTAGATTTTATAAAATAGTATTAGTTTTTCCATTTTTTTTATAAATTAACCTTCGTTTTTTTATTGGTCAGCATAATCTTTTTCTAATAAATTTAAAATTATTTTTGAAGTGAAAAATGTAGATCGAATGTACAAGTTTTGTTGGATAATCGTAGTCCACTATTAATTTTTAGATTTTTATAAAATCATTTTAGTTTTCAGTTTTTTATATATTAACATTAGTTTTTTACTTCTTTTGAAGTGCGGGTTTGATTTACACTTTGATTCGAAAAAAATATGTTTTGGATAAATATTATTTTATTATTGTTTATTGCATATAAATTTTTAAAGAGAAGATAAATAGATCAAAATATGTGTTTTAATCAATTTTTATCAATAAGTAATCTCATGAATTTATTTTTTTTTCACTTTAATCCTAAATTTATTTCTATATTTTTATAAAATAATTATAATTTTCGACATCCACATTGAAGAAATAATGAGTTGTTGGATAATCATAGTCTACTTTTATTTAGATTAGATACAACCTTTATAAGGGATGCATTTTAAACTAAAGCTCCTTTCATTTGGACAAATTTTTACCTATATTATGTGATAATTTCTAACACAATTATAAAGCGACTCTACTCTCAGAATCTAAATTTATTTGTAGATTTTGAATTAATCAACCAAAATTTAAATGCGGGTTTGATTTACACTTTGATTCGAAAAAATGTTTTGGATAAATATTATTTTTATTATTGTTTACTGCATTAAATTTAAGGAGATAAGGGATGCATTTTAAACTAAAGCTTTTTTCATTTGGACAAATTTTTACCTATATTCTGTGACAATTTCCAGCCCAATTATAAAGCGACTCTACTTTCAGAATCTAAATTTATTTGTATATTGAAGAAATATTTTTTCAGTATAAAGAGTTTAGAAAACTCTTCTCTAATATGTAATGATATATTCTCATCTAAATTTATTTGTATATTGAAGAAATATTTTTTCAGTATAAAGAGTTTAGAAAACTCTTCTCTAATATGTAATGATATATTCTCATAACCTGTACGGTTGAACGCGGGTAGACAACTTGCGTGTTATCTCCAACCCGTATATTACGATGATTCTTCTCCAACCTGTATTCTACGATGATTCATCTCCAAACTATATACTACAATGATTCATCTCCAACCTGTATACTACGATGATTCATCTCCAACCTGTATACTACGATGGTTTCTATTCCATGTACAAATAACTAGGGAGACAATGTTCAACTTTCTGTTCACATTCTGCTAGATGTAAGATTTGATATACCTCATTCGGGGAGACGATGCTACATAAGTTATTACCTATATACATTATACCTGTATTACGTTGGTTCATCTCCAACCTGTATACCGCGATAATTCATCTCCAACCTATATAATATATTTTATCAAATAATCAAAATAAAATTCTGTAATCAAAGAATCGAAAAATATTCTTTAAAAAATATCAAACTCTGTAAAAATATCAAACTTTCTGTTCATATTTTGCTACCTCATACGATGTTACAAAAGTTATTACCTATACTTTGCAATTTGCACGGATTTAAATATTATATTTGTCGAATAATCAAAGAATCGAAAAATGTTCAAATCAAAAAATATTTATTCTTTTTAAATATATCGTTGGCTCCCCTTACTTTTAAAATTGAAAGATAAACCTAGTCTTTAATAATTAATTTTTATCAAATTATGCACATACGAAACTAAAAGTAAGGGGAGCCAACGATATATTTAAAAAGAATAAATATTTTTTGATTTGAACATTTTTCGATTCTTTGATTATTCGACAAATATAATATTTAAAATCGTGCAAATTGCAAAGTATAGGTAATAACTTTTGTAACATCGTATGAGGTAGCAAAATATGAACAGAAAGTTTGATATTTTTTGATTTTTTAAAGAATATTTTTCGATTCTTTGATTACAGAATTTTATTTTGATTATTTGACAAATATAATATTTAAAATCGTGCAAATTGCAAAGTATAGGTAATAACTTTTGTAACATCGTATAAGGTAGCAAAATATGAACAGAAAGTTTGATATTTTTTGATTTTTTAAAGAATATTTTTCGATTCTTTGATTACAGAATTTTATTTTGATTATTTGATAAAATATATTATATAGGTTGGAGATGAATTATCGCGGTATACAGGTTGGAGATGAACCAACGTAGTATACAAATGTATATAGGTAATAACTTATGTAGCATCGTCTCCCCGAATGAGGTATATCAAATCTTATATCTAGCAGAATGTGAACAGAAAGTTGAACATTGTCTCCCTAGTTATTTGTACATGGAATAGAAACCATCGTAGTATACAGGTTGGAGATGAATCATTATAGTATATAGTTTGGAGATGAATCATCGTAGAATACAGGTTGGAGAAGATATATACAAAATGAAATTTAAAAATAGACATATTTATTAAGAAAGTTAAAATTAAAATGTAAACAATAAAGCCATGATCTACATAATACTCAAAAATTTATTTTATTGCAAAGTGGTTAATTCACTCATTAGATTTGGAAAAAATAAAATTAAAAATGAATCAAATGTCAAATCGGAAATTAAAAACTAAGTTAGCACTCCTAGTGTATAGCTTGCAGAGTAATCAGCACTCTAGCCTAACCTCCTCTGTTGATCGGGTAAAGCAAATGAAATATAAAAAAAGAAATAATCAATATAACTTTGTATGGCTAAGAATACAAAACAAATGTTTAATAGAAAAAAATATACAAATTTAAGGCATATTCACTTTTTTTGAAAACGGTATATAAGCTCGTTATTGTAGAATATAAGTCTAATAAAAGACCTAAAAAATCAAAAAATAAAATAAAGATAGATTATTGAAAAGAAAATTCTAGTTTCATAAAATAATAATTTCAACGAGCAACGATAGTTTCGTTTAAGGACTATCCCTATAATCTATATCCAGTTATAGAATATTCTTCTTATAAATGCAATATCGAATCAAAAAAACAAAATTTTTAGTAAATGTATAAATGAACACACTTTAAATTTAAAATATATAGCAGATAAAATTCAAACATAAAAGATTGATTTTTGACTATATCCATTAGAAATTATAGCCGTTCGGAAACATGTTTAAAAATTAACTAATGAAAATTTTCTGAAAACTAAAAAATTG
This sequence comes from Nectonema munidae, assembly GCA_030549495.1. Classification (NCBI taxonomy): domain Eukaryota; kingdom Metazoa; phylum Nematomorpha; class Nectonematoida; family Nectonematidae; genus Nectonema; species Nectonema munidae. Next base: position 23,902 of record JAUIRK010000643.1, read on the forward strand.
CCGAAAAGAAATATTTATATCAAAAAATATTTAAATTAAGAAAAAATCATTTAAATTTATAGGATTATATAAAATTATGGTTTTATTTTTTACTTATTAAAATATTAAAAACAATAGTGTTTTAGTATAATTAATTAGACAAAAAGAAGAGAAAAACTAGAAAACAATTTTTTTTAAGAAAATAAAATTTATGTAATTAATTTTGAAATGTTATGTAATCTATTTGAAATTTTATGAATTAAATGTGAAAGTGTGTCTTTTTAACGAAATAAACACAAATAAATTCAAATACACTATTAATAATCTTAATATATGTCTAAAACACATGGAATAATTTAAATTAATTTTTCAAAATAAAAAAAAAGTACTTCTCAATTTCTCGTGTTTATTCCTGGTGTTGATTTAGACTTTCAAGTAACAGAAGTGTTATCATCCGTTGCAGCATGCATCGAACAACAACTGGAAAAGATATTTTTTATGCAAGTACCAAAAACTTTGTAATACTATAATCTTTAGTGGAAACAGTTTCTATGTATTACAGATGATGGAGGAAAAACATGACACGCATGAGGAAAGATCTGGTAGGATAGTTAAGAAATAAGTTAAAAGATTTACAAATTCTATGTCTTCTGTTCATACACTACATTATAAATCTATATATCATACATCAGAGATTGTGGAAAATTCTTATATTTTTCTTGTGTACTGAAACAAGTCGCTGATGTGAACTTGTTATTCACTTAATCACCGTAATTCAAAGCTTTACTTGAAGAAATTTGTTTTGATTTCTTTGATTTGCCTTATCACAGAGAAGTAAGGTGGCCCAACTGTGGGAAGTCTTTTTTCGTTTTTATGAGCTTAGAAATGTTTTTCTTACTGAAACATATAGAGCTGATCCACAGCTTTCAGATCCTATCTAGCTCTCAAAATTGTAATTCTTGGTTGACGTTAAGACCCACATGAATGAATTGTACTTCAAACTTCAGGAAAAAAGATTACCTCGTCCGTGATCTCTATAGAATCATCAAAGTATTTCGCAGAAAGTTGTCATTGTTTGAAGAAAAACTGAGAGGAAAAAACTCTTTTCACTGTTTCCAATAGTGTTGCACTACAATTGCTGAAGACGTCAACCTTGATTTTCCAAATTAAGATTATTTGTAACTTTAAGAAGCATTTTTGGGTAGATTTGCAGATCTTGACAGAATTGTAAGTGATATTTTGCTGTTCAAAAATCCCTTTGATTGTAGCCTCAATGCTTTATCGGTAGAATTACAGTTGGAGCTTATTTATTTACAAATAAATTATGGAATTTTACGGATGCGTAACTGATGTTAGGTTTTCAAAATTAAAAAATTTGCAGATGGGATGCTATCTGTGTTTGAAACAACTTATATTTTTGAGCAGTTTCTTTTCCATAAATAAATTATATGAAGTCAACATATCAAAGAAGATTGACTGATGAACATTTGAAAGCAATTGTTTTGATTGAAACCCGCCATTCCAAACCAAATATCGATGGTATATTATTAGCCAAACGCCAATTTCATAAGTCGCACTGACCTTTTTTTGTCTTAACTTTGTTTTCTTTGATAACTTTTTACTAAATAAATATGTGAATTGTATTTGTTTTTTTCTGCATTTCTTTTCATATTTTTCCCAAAGCTTTTACTCGGTCTTTGAGTATTGGAAAAATTAGTTATGCTGCCAACGATATTGATTCTATCAGTGAACCGGTCCATTGTGAAAAAAATTTGGTGGTTCTTGCAACTCTTTTCGGAATAACAATTCTTTAAAAAATTAATTTAAGGAAAGCTATAATCTTTTTCTTAATGGAATGGTTTTAGCGATGCACCAATTACACATTAAATGTTAAAGTGTCCGAAAAAATATTAATGCATGCATCGATTATACATCATTAATAATTACACCAATGGTAAAAACTCATGAAAATTTTGTGTATTTCAAAAATCAATATTAATTTCATAAGAGGGTTCATTCCTTTATGTTGGTAATAATCTTTGAGTGAACAGAAAGAGGGTAGAAAAGACTTATGAGTCATATAAAAATAATAAATGCCAAATAAGAGTGAGACTTTTTACCCAAATACACCCAAATATACCCAAATACACCCAAACAGATGAAAACAAATTTAAATATTCAAAGAATAAGTTAAATATACATAGAATAATTATTCTCAGGATAAAACTAACATAAATTATAAATTTGATATTGAATTATAAAAAATTAATCTATTTTTTTAATTATAATAATAGCTTAAAATATAAAAATCAATAAAGAGGTGTGTGTGGTGTGTGCTGTGTGTCGTGAGATTGTTGGTTGAATTTTTAATGTTTGTGTGTTTTTGGGGTGAGTTTATGTGTGTTGTGTTTGAAGTTCTGATTGGTTGAAATTATTATGTTCTATGTGTATTTTTATATGTGTGATGAGTTCAATATCTGTATTGTGAGTGTCGCTGAAAGGCAGAAAAGATACAAATAAAAACTCCGCCCAACCAGAACCAAAATACAATTAAGAATCCTATGTTTCGAGAGCAGCTAAAGAAAAAACTAGCGGTCCCGTGGTCGTTTTGGGAGCGAATTGAATTAGCAATCAATATACACATCAGATCCTATGTTTCGGAGCGCAATATAAAAGAGCGTCTGTGTGTGCTGGGAAGCATTCTATTGGTTGAAATTATTTTATATATGTTTTATGTGTATTTTTATATGGTGTGATGAGTTTATATGTGGTATGTGTTTGAAGATTCTGATTGGTTGAAATTATTTATATGTGTGATGAGTTCTATATCTGTAGTTGAGTGTCGTGAAGATTTGATTGGTTGAAATATTTTGATGATTTTTATATGGTGTAATAGAAAATAAAGAAAAGATAAAATATTTAAAACTATAATATATAATATTAGAACTCAAAATAATAAAGAATATTGTTGAGCGAGATAAAAAAAAAAGGATTGAAAGATATATAAATAAGAATTATGTTGAGGAGGAGAAAGTTGAGGAAGGAGAAAGAAAATATATTTATAAATAATAATATAATTATTTTATAATAGTAAGTTTGATAACACAAAATAATTTTTTAATATAATTACTAATATGTGTGGCCTTGCAAAAAATGGGTGACATAAAAATATATACCAATACTCTATTACCAGCGCTCGTTCAAACTTAAATATCTGTGTATCTTTTTATTTTAAGCATTTATTTAATATTATTTTTAATTTCAAGTTGTTATTTGTAAATAAAGAGCATATTTGTGTGTATTTGGGTAAAAAGTCCTACCGGCCAAATAATTTTAAGCTTCTTTTTTAACGAATAAGCTAAGATAAGTCTTAATAATTTGAAGGTTCGATGGGTATAAGCTATAAGAAAAACACTTTGTAATTTTGCTTGTATTATTACATTTCATAGTGTTTTTTTGTATAAAAACAATTTTTACCCAATTAAAGACAAAAAATTTTTTCTCTATTATTAAAATTGGTATCTTTTATTAAAAATATTGTTAAAGTTACTAAAGTTGCTAATCAGGTATAACTTCATATTGTTAAAGGGTTAAAATTTTCCTATTGTTAAAGGGTGTGTGAAATTTTATAGGAAAATTTTGATTGGAAGTGTTATTTTGTAAAAAAGGTAATGAGCAATCGTTTTATCACCATATTTGGGACCAACAAAAAGTGGCCTTATATCGAAGGGGCGGTAACTTCGGGAAGTTGTTAATTTTCTAGTTTTAAAAAAAGACTATGCTTCAGTTTACACAGGTTACATTATCTTTGGACTTTTAAACTTGCAAATAACAACTCTAAAATCGTTGCTTTAACCAAAATGTAAAGTTAAACCACTGGAAAATTTATTTACTAAAAAAGCTAAAATATTTTTACTTCAAGTTTCGAGTAGCAATAACATTTATTCTTTTATCTAAATGAGAAAAATAATTAGAATAAATAGTCTCCCTCTAACTCTAAAGCCGAGAAAGTTGCTTTCCGAGAAAAAATAGTCAAAAACCTAGAAACTAATAAGAATACACTTACCATCTCTAACACACGATCCTCAAATAGTGGTACTATTTACTTTCAATTTTCAAAACCAGAAGAGAAAGCACTAGCACATCAAACACTTCACAATAACGGAATTAAATCCGAATATTTATCCATCCTCAAACCCCGTTTCCTACTCAGAAGCATACCCATAACCACACCACTTTATTCTCTTTCTGTAACTATTGCTAAGGAAAACCTAAACCTAAAAAATATTGGCAACCTTAATACAGTACGCAAAACTGGTAACACAGGAACCTAAAGAAAAAAAATGATTTAATTAATTATGTGTGTTACTTACAAAATTTAACAACCAAAAACTATAAAAAATATCACTGCTCAAATATTAAACAAATAGAGTATTTGTGCTTTTAAACTGAATAGCTAGTCAAAATATTCATTCCCAAATAGCTATTGAAAAAAAATTTCTTGACCTGAAAAAATTAAAGTTTTCATATGTTATAAAATGTAACAAGCGTACTGATAAAGATTAAGTGACCTTTGTTGAAAAAACGCGAGTCTGACAATATTCATTGATATAAAATTGTAACAATTGTAAACTATTTTTCTCTCATTTAAAACAAATTTTCATTTTTGCAAAATGTTTGGTGTATTGATGGAAATAAATTTTTACCAAAAATCTGCGATTAATTTGAATAGCTCAACTTTGGTATCATGAAGAAAGGTTCTGAAAATATTGAATTTATATTCCGCTAAAAACTAATTTCTAATGAAATAAAATAGAATTATTATTAATTTAACTCTAAATACAAATTAGAGAGAAGCAGTGGCGTAGCCAAAAAAAGTTGATAGGGGGGAACAATTTAAAAACTTAAAAACGTGAGCAACATTATTTATACTTTCTTGATCCTTTCATTGGAGAAATTTTCAAAAACTGATATTGCATAAGGTGCATGGCGGCACCATGAGGTACATGGAGGGGGAAAGACACGGCCCATCATGACTCAGCCTAGCTACTCCACTGGAGAGAAAAGAGCTTAATGGATAGGAGAGGTTTAACAAAAGAAGAGAGCTTGAGTGATTTGAGTATTAGTAGAGAAAGCGGAAGAGAAAAACAGAGAAAGAGAGAGAAAGAGAAATAGAATCACTGTCACAGAAGAAGATGAGAAAATCTAGTGGATCATCAACATATGTTTGCTCAAAAATACTACAAGGAGACACTGTGATAAATGGGTTTACTTATTGTGGGCATATTGAAAAATTGGATTTATTATTATTATTATTTTTCGACTCCAACTCCTACTCCAGAAAACATTAAATTTTAACTGTAATTTTAGCGTACATAAAGCGTTACTTCGATTTAGACTCGAGCAATCAATTAATATTTACACTGATTCCGATTTCTTCATTGAAAGAAAAGTTGGCTCCATTTTTGTAAAAATGGTCTCTAAATCAAACTTGCAAAGTTTTAACTTTAAATCTAGTTTACATAATTTTGAAGCATCCTTTTCCACACTAACGAGAGTGCTGACATCCTATAGACGATCCATGACGCATCAGCGGAAAAGCAACCTTGTCCTTCTGTCGTTTTTGCGCGAATACACAAAGATTCTAGATTTTGATGAAGTATTGAAAGACTTTGCAAAAAATAATCGAAAAATTCAGCTGTATTAGAAAGAAGTGATGTTCTATGCTGCAACTTGTTCCTTTTTTTTTTATATATTTTGAGCTTGTAAATAAATAACTGTTTGCTACTTTCAGATTCTGGGTTTGTTTTTACAATTTTACTGATTAGATTGAAATTACTAGTAACATGCTTTGGGGTTTATTCTGATATCTTCGGTTTCGTCCAACTGTCCGTCTGTGAGTGAGCATAGCTGTTGAAGCGGACGTTACGTATTTTTTCACTCCCATATTAACTTAATTGGTGCCCCAAAATTTTTATGCGTGCCCCCCCCCCCCCCCTGGACAAGTGTCCTGGCGTAGCCTGCCTAGGAGGGCGTAATTGAAAAACTTGGAGATCACAGTCTAATTGAGTAAAAAAAGAGTAAAGAAGGGAACTAATCTCCTATTCCCCTATCAAATTTATGTTTTTCATTTTCTTTTTGAATTAATTGATATAAATGTCTTACTGATAATTTTTAGGAATATAATTTAACTTTATTATCCTTTTTTACTTTGTGTAGTACGAAATAATACATTCCAATTGATCGTTTTTTTGTGAAAAAAAATATTGACACTTTCGAAAAATTTAAAAGCAGAATTTGTAAGATTTTTTCCTTGTGTAGACAAATATCAAGAGTGACTGTTTTTTTCTTCAAAAATTCATTTTAAAAGGAAATGTTTAAATATATATATTTTTTTATTAAAATGTTTCATTTTAATGAACATTTAAACTTTTTGATAGAGTATCTTTCCATCTATCCTGAAATTGCAAAGGTAACTCTATAAGTTTTAGTCTTTTTCTGACCTTTCTTTGTGGAATGTTTTTGGCTTTAATTTCAATTAAAAGAAAGTCGAAAAGTAGACTGGACATAGGGAACGACTTCTGCTGCAATATTTCCAGCACTAAACCGTGTATTCAAAAAATAGTGGGAAAAAATCAATCTCGAAAATTGCCCTAATATGTATAAATTTAAATTAAAATTTTTTTATAATATAATAAAAAAACTGTGGTTTTGTTAAATTAATTTTGAATAGATTCATAACTATATAAAAATAAGATTAAATCAAACTCATAAGTTGGGTATAAAATTCTTACCTTTTCTTTATCGTAGAATTCAGTACAGTAAAATTTGTATCATAATAAAAATGATTTGAAGTTCACTTTGAACAAAATCAATTTTATTATTCAGAAAATATAATGTAAATATAATTTCAAGTGGTAAGGGGTGGTATACGAAAATATAGAGAATCCAAATTCCAAAGTGGTGTGGAAAAGAAATTGAGAAACACTTATTAATCGCTGCACAATAAAAAAGTAGAGTTTCAATTAACCGGAGTCGGAGTCGTAACATTTTCTCCGACTCAAAAAGTGCGACTCCACAACCCTGATCGTTTGTAAAATCTTTTATTCTATCTTACATTATCATGTATTCGAATGAGTATTTTGAAATCCAAATGCAAAACAATCTATAAATGAAATCGACATTGTTGATTTGATATGAAAATGCGTTTATTTCATGTAAAATTTGAATGAATGTTCTCGAAGACAGATTTTAAAAATAAACCGCAAATTTGTTTCACTGCAAAAATAATCTATAAATGAAATTGCAATTGTTGATTTGTTATAATAATGTGTATATTCCATGTAAAATTTGGATGGAGACAGATTTTAGAATGTTGATTTGTTATAATAATGTGTATATTCCATGTAAAATTTGAATGGAGACAGATTTTAGAAGTAAACCGCAAGTTTGTTACACACTTATAGGTATTTTCAATTTCTAAATTCCAAAAATAGGTCCAAAAATGAAATCAGCATGCCCGATTTGATATAAAAAATTATATTTCATGTATAATTTGAAGGTATATTTTATTATATATATTTCTCGTCAATCAAAATTTTATTGACATTTCCTAAAAAAGTAACCATCATTTTGAAAAAATTTAAACTATAAAGTGTTATATGTTCAAAACTGTATATATTTATAAATTTTTAAATTAGTATATGATATAGAACCAAAGTTATAAGCTTAACTAGAGATACTGTCAGAATTTTGCTTAAAAAGTTACTTTTGATTTTGATTGACAGATTTAGACATGAAAAGGCCATTTAACTGCCATGAAAATGATATCAAAAGATGCAGCTATCAATTTTAGCCCCCCTCCCCGTCACTGATAGGGTTAAGCCATCTCCAAGAGCAAATCACTAGCCCAGATTTTGGGCCTCTTACATTGAACGATGCTTTCTCATGACGTCTTCTCCAAGTATAAGGTTAGTAAACAAGCCTTTGATGACCATTAATGTAGTATATAATAGATTCTGTAGATCCACTATCCATCAGATCTTTGGCGTAACAGGAATTGACGGTAGTAATGGCAATCGAATTTTGTGAGCTGAAACAATTGTTCACCCTACTAGAAGATAAGGTAGAAATCGTATCGGAAGCAACTTCATCTTCATTGTGTGGTGATGGTGTGCCAGTTTCTCGAGTAGTAGTTATTACTTTGTCAGCAATGGAACTATCAGAACATTTATGAGCCAATTCCAAGGTAAGAGCAAGATTATAAGCTTCTTGTTAAGGGTCGTTCATAATTGACGTCAACTAAAACGGGGGGGGGGGGGGTATTCAAAGTTGACATAAGTCTATTTTGTTAAGTGATGATCAGGGCGAGTAAAAGTCAATAAAGTCAACTTTTATTTCCGTTTAGCAAAAACTCTTTGAAGAAGATCTTTACTTGTTTAGTCTAAAAAATTGTGAACTAATTTCAAATTTTTAAGTCAATTAAAGTCAATTTTTCGAGTTTAGGTCAATAAAGTCAATTTTTATATTTAACACTTTTTGATTCAATGTGCCTAAAATTGTTATAAGCGATACATACAAGATTTCTTCTTTATATCAACACTTCCACAATAGTTTGGCTTTTTTTCATCTAATAAAAGGTTTTACTGTAAAGTTTGCCTGACTGAGGTTAAACATGAAGAAGTTTTTTGTAAGACAAATTTTTTTTCTTGACAAACGCGCTTACATATGATATACCCGCTGCAGAAGTTATGGAATTTTATTCCCAAACTTTTTTATCATTTAGATGTTTTTCACATCTTTTACACAAGTTTACCTTAAAAGTTAAGTTATCCTGCAAAATTGTAGATTACCGGCATTAAATCATTCAAAATTAGTAATAGAAAAAGACGTTCTCTTTTCAAACCTATCGGCAACACTTCAGTTCCAATTGTAACGAAATTGACAAATTGGTTGCAAGCAGCAAAATGTTTTCATTAAAATCTTCCAGCAGTGAAGAAATTAATGATGAAGATGATGGAATTTTATTGCCAAATATCAAGAAATTGTTAAAAAAAGAAAATCTATGTCAAAACTTAATAACAATAATAATTAGAGAATATTCACGATTCATTGATTTAGTAGGAAAAGGTCAACATAGAGACTTTTTCAGTCGAAGATGCCTTCACTTGTTTCAACATTATTTCATTTAAACGAATGTGGCGTTAAAAGTTATCTTGAAAATAGATTCAAATAAAATGAAATCGATAAAATCATGAATATGGAAAACTCTCAAATCTCTCGCAGTACTTATTCAAAATTGTCAAGTTTTAACTTTAGAAGTAGAAAGATCTTTTTCTAAACTGGAAAAACTGCTAGAAAATGATCGAATTTTAAATCAGAAAATGTCATTAATTATATATTGTTTTATTAAAAAGTCATGGATTCTTTGAAATAATTTTCAATACTTTCTCTAAAGTGTTCATAGTTGTTCAATTCAATGAAACTTTAAAAAGTCAATAAAGTCAATTTTTTTCTCTGAGTAAAAGTCTTTTTTTTCCAATTTTTCCTCGCCCTGGTGATGATATATCTAAAAGTTAACATAAGGGGGGGGGGCAGGGAGTTGAAATTTCTCAAAAAAAAAGGGTGACGTCAATTGTGAACGACCCCTTAGCCTAAATTTCTTAAGTAGCAGTTGTCGTATGAAGTTGGAGTTAATACCAATAATAAGAGCATCACGGAATTGTTCATCGCGATACTCGTTTGCAGACACATTTTTGTAGTTTCATTCAGCACTTAACTGGAGGAGGGCTTGGACGAATTCATCCACATATTCACCAGGCTACTGCTTTCGAGTTACAAGTATGTGTCTGGCATAGATATCATTTATGTAAAGAGACTCCAACTTATGCATAGCTATTTCGAATTGGTCTTCATTGCTCATGTGTTTGAACACTGATGCCTTTTAGTTAGTTAGCACAACAAGTTTATCAGGTTTGTCCTCTTCAATTGACTTCAGGAAGTTGGAAAAGGTACAATACCAATGTTTCCATTCTTCATGGTCACTGGGTAAGCTAGGATTAATGTCCAATTTTTCGGGTTTAAGAGATTTGTCCATTATCAACAGTCTTTTATTTTAAATAAAGTAAATTGTAGTGAAAAGAATTTATTAAAGTTAAGGCCGAAGTTCACCCCTAGTCGGAACTTACTTCAGTTAGAATATAGCAAGTGAAAGTAGAAGTAATGACTATCGTTGAGAGAAGAGTCTTTTATATAGTTGAAAGCAACGGTGATGAAGTATGTGCATTTTAATTGAGTCTTTAAGGGAAATTAACGCAAGTAATTTCATTTGTCCTCGAAGAGACTTTTACTCATCAGTGCTTGGAGACATTTGAAAATATACGACAATCGGAGTTATCAAAACTGTCTCAGATGCCAATATGTGGAAGATACTCTTAAATTTAAATTGAATTTGTCCATCTTTTTCCTTTTGCGTGAAAGTGAGATTGTTTTAGATGAAGAAGGTGGAAACCTTTTTGAAATTGAACAATGAACATCACTAATGATTTCATCAAACAAAAAACTTTTGAACTGGCATTGGTTGACAAATATTCAGGCTGAATTGCTCTTCATATCACCTGATAATAAAATACACGATACTGATAAAAAAAATGCCTAAGCTCATCAAAAAGATTCTCTAATCAGAATGCTTTGAGAGCGAAAAAAATTTGCTCAAAATAAATCCATAAAAAATATTTTCGAACATAGATTGCAGAAAATAAATCTCTGAAGAAAAAACACCTACCAAGTTAGAATCATCATAGAATGAATAGTAGAATTACATACTGTATAAAGTATAGAAGAAGTCATGTAGAGACCACCAGTCGATAACGTACTTGTAGACAAAACGATTGAGGTATCGAGATACCTAACTTACTGACAAATGAAATATTTTGAGCGAAAATGCAAGTAGAATTTATTTTCATGTTTTTATATTTGACATTGATTAAAGGTTTAATCGATTTTTGGACACATTTAATTGATATTTATAAAATAAAATGGGCATCACTTGAAAATGGTATATATGTGTAAAAACTTTTTATAAGATTTTTAATTTTATCATGACCTGTCATTTAAAAATTAATTTTTTTGAAAGGTTTGGTTTGTTATCATAAAAAATGAATACCACCACTAAATTCTACATACTTTAAAATGGGTATATATTTATAAGAATAAAAATTTAATTTTGACATGGACTGTCATATTTAAATCATTTTTTGACAGGTTTGACTGATTTTCATATAAAAAAAAGAGAATATTATCACTAAATTGAGTCTACTTGAAAATGGGTATATATATGTAAATACCTTTATATAATTTTTGGGATAAAATGTTTCTTTTTGAGATGAACTGTCATATATAAATCACTTTTTTGATACTCGAAATATGTGTCAAAATCTTTATATAATAATTTAGATAAAAAGTTTCTTTTTGAGATGAGCTGTCATATAAATCAATTTTTTGACAAATTTGATTGATTTGGATAAAAAATGAATATTACCACTGAATTCAGCATATTTGAAAATGGGTATACATGTGTAAAAAACTTTATATAATTATTTAGATAAGTTTCTTTTTGAGATGAAATCTCAAATATAAAATCGATTTTTTGACAGGTTTGATTGATTTTGATAAAAAAAAAAGGATATCACCACTGAATTCAGCATAGTTGAAATATATATATATATAATATGAGAAAAAGAGGAGGGGGCACTTTATGCCCCAGCACATGAGTTGGCAAAATTAGTCCAGCAATAATATGGTTAAACAATGAATCAATTCTTTGTAGGTTCTGCAACGGTTTCTTGAGTTTTGTCTGCTGTGATAAATTCTTTAGAAGACATGGCATTTAAAGTATCAATGTTTATAATAGATATTGTTTTGCGGTAGCTCAGTTGGAGTTAAAACGTCTTTTTCTTCATCTTGTTTAAGAGACGGATTGTCTACTTTTGTAGTAAGTCCAGTTTACAATCGCTGAAGGTTTCAAAGAATCCGATAATTTTTTAGTATATCTAATAGCGTCAGCTAATGTGATGTAGTGAGTCAGTTAGTTTCAAGCTCTTCTATAATTTGGTTTAGTTTATGTTGATGTAAATGAATTTTGAAATTTAATTATATTATTTTTTTTCCTAAAATTTTGTAGTTTGCTTGTTTTTTTATAAACTCAAAAATCAAAAGATCCTCTCTTTCAAAAAATCATCTGCAAATTTTTTTAATAGAGAACTTAAGAATTAAAAATAAAATATTAGTGGAAAAATGGAGGAAAAAGATGATAATAATAATTATATGTCTGTGCAGAAAATTATTGACATATGGGGAAAACGAAGGGTTGCAAAATCGCAGGAAGTAACAAGCAAAGAAATCGGATCTCAGTAATTTCTTTAATAAGTTGTCTCCCAGGTGGTCTTGCCAGACCACAAATATATAATACTAAAAATGTATGTAAAAAATATAAGAAAAGTAGTGTGTACGCTCTCCTCCAGATCTGAGGGGACAAATTTGGCCAAGAAATCATATTGTTTCAAGAAATTGTCTGCGGCATTTAAAGTGGAAGGTAGGACTGAAATGGTTGACGTAGCTCTTTGAAAAGTAATGGTATTATATTTGATACTGTTGTCGAATTGGTTCCGAAAGGCTTAAGTTAAATTTATAGCCAATAACTTATTTTCTTAGGTATTTTTTTGGTTAATTCGATTTACGAAAAGAAAAATATGTAATAATTTCAAAACTTTATTTAAATAACATATCAGAATGAAATGGCAACACTCACACACAAGTAGTGTGGGTGGAAAGAGCACTACTACTTTAAACGATTTTACGTTTGATCAGAAAGAAGAAAAAGGAAAAGCAATAATAGAATATTTCCATCACAAAGAGGTAGCAATAAAAGCGAAACAATTTTGCTCTTTGGATGAAAGGCGCCTCCTGCATGAAGAAAGAGATAAGAGTCACTAGAAAGCCGGTGAAGATCAAAACGAAGTAGATGCTTGCCTCTGCATACATGATGTGATTCATGAGGCCCTTCACTTTTTTGAAAAGTAACGCACTCCCCCCATCCTTACACACTCTGTTTTTCTTGTTGAGGAATAAAAAGACTTTGTTCAGCAACACCAAGACCAATGCCGGGATTAAGACGCGAAACAGAAATGTTCGCAAAATGTTGAAGGGTCGCACGGAAGAATCATTCACAACTTGGTAAAGCGTCGTAGCATTGGATGCAACGTCGAATTCCGTTTCCACACTATACCAAGTATAGAGTGTTGAGTAAAAGGCGCTGATAACTAAAAAGGAGCAGGCATAGAGGGGAATGAGAACGCGCTTTCTAGACCACCGCTCCTTGAGGTTGGGGCGGAAAACGCAAATATACTTGTCAATAATGTTGTAGAACATGCAAAAGTCCGACATTCTCAAACTGATCCACCAAATCGGACACACGGCCTTAGCGATGTAGATCGCAGCGTATTTGTGCGAAAACTTCCAGGAATAGCGCATTTTCGTGAACTCTAGCAGAAAGAGCGTCGGCAGGTAGAGCAGAGAGACGCAGAAACGACTGAACGCCAGAATCAGGAGGAAGAGGTAGGATCTGTCCTTCTTGTACGCTTTGAGAATGTAGAAGGTGGCTGTGAAGTTGATCACGATTCCAGCCAATGAAATCACCGGTCCCAAGTAAACAAACAAAATAAACTCTTCTTTGAAAAGGTCGGTTCCATGAAAACTTTTTTGTGACATATTTGTTGTCGCTTCAAATTTGCTGCATAAATTTAATGCACTGTGTGGATCAAAATAAAAAATATTAGCAGGGTGCTCAAGCAAATAGTGTATTTAGATTATATGTAATCCCGATTGATGTCGAAAGCTTGCACTGTTCATTACACATCCCTTGTTGGGATAAAACACCTTTTAAGCCGAGAATCGATCACGATGAATAAAATATTACCTTGCATACATTAATATACTAAAAGTGGAAAGGAATAGGAAATTTCTTTGAATCGGTAAAGGATTGTATTTGTACGTCACGCGATTACAACGCAAACGAAGTAACGTTAAAATACTCTCAAGTACTGTATGCGAAATGTTACATGTCCAATGCTGTTAATATGTAAATTAGAATCACATTTTGGTGGATATAGATTTTTAGATGTAAATATTTTTGCCCGTTTTTACCAGTGTAACCTAAAAAGTTATGTGAACATGAAAAAGTTCAAAAAAAATTAAACCGTTTAATCCCACCGTTATTTTTAAATGCCCCGACCAGTAGTCTCATATCAATTTGCTTAATGTTTTCTGCTTTTTCTGGGATCAAATGTGCTGAAATATTTCTTTAAAAGATTTAGAATTCATGTGGGAAATATATAATTAATAAGCACCCAAGCAGTGGGAGTTTATCTTCACGTTTTAAGAATACTTTTGTTATTAAATGACTACCATAAATTAGTAAAACAAATTTAACTTTTTTTAACTACTTTTCAAAAATAGAAAACATAAAAAATCGTTTCAACATATTCTATTTTTAACGAAATACAAAGGAAATCGCTTAAAAACATTGTAAGCATTAGATCATTTTTTTTTAAATATTTTGCTAAGTATTAATCCATTTTATTTTCTTTATCCATAAAAATTAGAAAAAATGTTGCTTAAACTGAAAGACAAAAAAAGTAAACTTCAAGTACTTACCTTCGAACTTTAAACTTGATAAATCTACTTCTTTTAGCACTATTTTGAGACGGAAACATGCTTGACATTTGGTAGTATCTAACATTTTTTATCATTCTAATCATGGACGTGCTCCAATTGTTAGCTGCAAGTCGCATTGAAATCTACGTAACGTTTGACACGCAGCAACTAAAACTCGGTTTGGTAGAAATTTTAAAACATATTTGTAAATTGCAAATAGTCTCCTCAATTTCAATGTATCACATAGACAAAAATAGTTTTTAAATTACACGCAATAATCGTGCATAATTTGTAGCACTCTGCTTTAACATTTTGAGGTGAATCTTAGAATATTTTTTTGAGAAATACTGTTAATTTCAAAATGGAGAGAAAGCCACGTAGAAAGAGTTCATGCGCCGTAAGTGGGACACAGGGGGTCGTTTACCTACCACTAATCAACATTCAAAGTAGTTGGGTATGATGATATTAAAACTTTATTGTTACTTTTAAAATAAAAATAGATTGAAGTGTATGAATCAGGGAAATCAAAGATCAGAGTGACAAAAAGGACATGGTGTTGCATTATTTTTTGCTTCCAACTTCAAAATCTTTGCTCGACAACAGTTGCAGATGGCTGTGCAGCTGGCGTTAGAAATGGTGATTGGCTGTGCACTTGCAAAACAGCGAAACATTTTTTCTTTGCATTGCGTACAAGTGCTGGCCCAATGCTTATTTTTCGTAGAACATTTGAAACATTCTAGAGAGAAAAAGATGATTTAAAATTAACAAAAATCATGAGAAATATGGGTAATCAGTATGGTGGAGAACCATCACACAGTGTGATGCTAACGGAGCTCTGGTACCTTTAGAGTTGGCACCTCTTTGGGTGATTTAGGCATAGACACTTTATGCTATGTCTTCGACCACTTGATAACACCGGCAAATGACAGGAATCAATGGAGAGTCATATCTGAAAGTGAAGCAAATGCCCAGTAAATGGGCGCTGTTAAAGCGGAAGACGACGACGACGAATGCACAAAAATTAGCAACCTATTTATATTAATTGGAAACTCGCAGAAGACAAAGGGAAAAAAGGTTAGAGAGATTAAACTGATGTTGAGTTTTTACATCGGCATAAATTTTTTGCTGTGCTCGCGTTGGGATTTATTTTCGCAGAGCCAAAAGGCTAGGTAGGAACAAGCATATTTTTCAAAAAGCTTTTCAAGTATTTTGTGTGTTTGCTTACATATAAAATCTTTGACTGACTCAGTTTTCATTTAGGGGCTGTGAACAATGTAGCTAAAACTAGGGTTCGTCAGATAAAGTTATATTTTATGCTGAATGAGTTATATCGAACAAATACAGTATTCCACTTGATTATATTATTACAAATATACCACAAAAATGACGACATATAAAAATTATCGTTTGCACCACTAATCATAAACAGACATAAATTTCTTCTAACACAGATTTAATGTCATTTTGACTTTGATAACTATGATTCTTGCTTCCGCCATTAGCTGTTTAATCCTGTGAGGACAAAGAATTTTAAAGACCAATCGCTTGCTTTTTTTCAAAGGAATATTATATATTTAAAGCAGGCGATTTTCATTTGTTGGAACACTGGTGTCCCACTGGCCTTTCAAGGATTATTAATCAAGCTATTAAATGTTTTCGTGTAGTACACTACTTTTCAAAGGCCAAATCTTTATATGAGAGTGTTTCTATGCACAACATCAGAAGTGCAAGTGATGAAATTCAACTGATGAGTTTCAACTGATTTCTGAGACTATTTCTTAAACCTGTTTTTATTGCGTCATGCCTTGTTATTGCCTTTTCAAAGTTGAGAGATATAAAGGGAAGGGAACATGCAATTCTCGCAATAATGATAAAATTTGGATAAGTTCTTTTATTTTCACAAAATTTTGTAAAGTCTTTGGAGGTTCAAAAACTCATAGAAAGTAAGTCTTTCAATGCCATCTTCATCTTTGGTGATGAGGAAGTCCAAAAAATCTGAAAAGAGACTTTTCAAACAAAGCGTGATTTTATCAATAAAAGATGAAACTGCACATTGTTATTTTTTCATTATGAAACTGGAGCCAAATTAGAACATATAAGTAAAATTAAAGATTTATTTAAGTTAAAAAATTACCGTCTTATTTGAACAAAATCGTCAAAATAAAAAATTCACATATAATGATTAACATTATTATTATATTGTTGAAAGATGAGCAACATTACTTTGGCGCACGATAAATAATTGAACGAATGTGACAATTGGGTAAATGTTACAACAATTCGTTGAATTTGTATTGGATGCACTTTTAAATCTATGAAATCACGCCTGAAAAGCAATAAAAAAGAATGAATATTTTAACTCAATTGTTTACTCTTTTAAATGTGACTTATTGGCAAAAATCGCAAATGAGTTATCGTAGGTTTATAATTTATTTTGTAAATTAAAAAACATGTTCAACGAATTGTCACATTCACCATTTTGATGTTAGAAGTTTTAAAAATAATTCTAAAAATTATATCTCCAATTTTTATATGAGCACATTGGTAGACAACCGATAAAACTTACATGAAACAAATGATGAAGAAAGTTAATATAAACTTTTCGTTATTTTCTTCTGGCATTACATATTATTAGGTGCTTTTTGTAACTCAAATTAATTTTCAGTTTTACTTATGTCTTCCCATTTAGATTAAGCTTAATAAGAATATCTTTCTGCACAAATTTATATAGTCGTTCATGGATTTACTTATTTCATGAAGTTGTCAATTTTATAAACGGGGTAAATAAAATTGTATTGAATGTCCACCCAATTCAAGGTATAAACAAATTTTAAAATTCAGATATAAAGTTGCCCATTTTATGAAGTCGCCATATTTGTGACCCGTAAATTCCACCCCAAAATTCTTACTCCCCCCGCCCCTTCTAAGAAACTTCCACCCCATTAATTTTTCCATTTAGGCAATTTCCTTGTTTTGTTCTCTGGACTGGAGTATGTGTAAATTGGTTACCTGCAATAAAGACTACACTGTTATCAAACCTTCACAAGGCAACACTTTTTTGATACAGCACAAATCAAAGCTTCATTTTTTCAAAGCCAAAACCAATTTTTTTAGAATTGCTTCCTCCATCTGTCTTTTCCAGATGGTGCCAGTGGCAAAAAAATTTTGATCTTTAGGATTTGAATTTTCAAACAAACTCATAACAACAATATGTCTTAAAAGCTTTTCCCCATGTTTTTGAGTAATACTTTCATCAATACTCAATTTTCAAGAAATATACCCAGTTTACCAAGTTCTTGTTGAGGCAACTTTGTTTCCATAAATTTTGTTTGTCACATACGTGGAAATATTTCTTTGTTTTGAGGAACTTATCTCTACTCATTGTTTGAGAAACAAAATGAACATTCAAATCTAATTGATTACTCCAGTAATCTCTTTCTAATGTTATAAATTAATAACCTAAAAAATATGATACCAATAAACTGCTTTATTTCTTCTAAGAGTAACGGAAAATGGTGAATTGTTTTGATCTGTCCTCGCAAAAAGTAATGTCTGCTCTAATATGTAAACAAAGATAACTTCTGTGAAAAATAGGCTCCATATTTCAAAACAAGAATGATAAATCAAATAAGTGTGAATAACGTTCTTCTAAATCGCTGCAGGGCTTCAATTTATTCTGCGAAGAAACATTTAATATTTTAATATTCTTTTTCCAAGGTGTCACATGTTGAGAAATTCCTTCATAATGGAGTTCTTTATGATCTAAATCTTGATCGAATTCCACTTCCATTTCTCCTGCTGGTTCGAATAGTTCTTCAAGTTCATCGCTAAAAATTTCTTCGCCACTTAGAAAATCTTTATCCGGACTGACAGTGCAACTTTTGCACAAGGTTCTTTTTCTTCAATAAAATTCCAAGTTTCATCGAGTGTGACAAATTCCTAAGAAAAATCCTTCAACTTCGGGTTTCATCAAAAGCTTTGGAAAAGAATGATGCCAATATAAAACGGAGAAGAAAAGCTGCCAAAGGGAATCAAATGTCTTGAAGAAAAACTATACTATATGATCTAATTTTATAAAGTTTTGATAATTCACACATGACTTATTGCTTCAAAATTTATGACAACTAATGTATAAGAATATACAATAATAATGTTCATTGATATTTTTTCCTTGTACATATAATATGAATGTAATATAATATATTAGATATAAACATTAGAGTTTTGAAAGTTGCCATAAATAATGCGCATTAATTTCTATTCGAAAAATAAACTGTTTGCTTTATCCTTCTAGGTTGTATAATTTTAATCTTGAAACATCTTAATTTTTTGTTTTGAGTATATGTGTATAAGATTGTTAGATTCAAACTACAAATTTTTTCTAAAATTAAAATACTCAAAGTAATCACAAAATGATAAAAAAAAACTTTAATATTCGAAAATTATTTTTAAAAAATAAGTACAATAAAACCTCAATATAGTGAACACACTAAAATTCAATAAAAATGTTCATTATACAGAGGTGTTCACTAATGAAAGATTCACATTTACCTGACATGAAAATTGTTATCATGCAAGTTTTTGAAGTTCTTTCTTACTCTGTTCAAAGACTTTACTTACATACCTTCTTCTTTAAACACTGTAGTGTACATACATTGTAATAACTCATTTTCATTTTACTTGAATTTAAATTATGCTTTTTTTGACTAAATGACTTAAGCGCTACTTTGAATTTACTTTTTAGCAGAAATCAAATTCTTAATTTAATCTAATAACATTGCTTAAATCATTAAACTTATTCCACAAACACATTATAAAACAAAACCCACTTACTACGCGTTTATGAAGTTTACTGACCTCAAATTTTTTTATTTATATTAATTTTTTTTAAAAAATTAACAATTTTATTAGGTTGATTTACTGAATAAATTTGTAATATTAAGCTGTTTAGCATTCTTTTTTTTAATAATAATAATATCTTGAACACACTGTTCTAGTTCTGATATTAAAATGCAAGCTTTTTCATACCCATCTGTAAATCTTTTTATCTTTTCCAAACTATGCAAAACGTCTTTACTTCTAGGTAGTAAAACTGGTAGTTTCATCTTCTTCTTCTGACGACACCTCATTCAAGTTTGACAATTTCATTTCCCAAGTATTAGTATTCCATGCATGAAGTAGACTGTCATCGTTGTCACAGTTTATATATTCTTTTTCAGAAGCATTCTCAAGACTCAAAGCTTTGGAAACTTCTCCAAAAAGTTCTTCGTATTCATGTTCTTGCAAGTCAACATTACTTGAGTTATCTTCCTCTTCTTCCATATTTTCTACAGAAATGAATTCTAAAACATTTTTGTATTGTTTTTTCTCTTACTTCAGCCCAAGCTTGACTGATCCAAAATATAGCAGCTTTTACAGTAATCACCGTAGGTATTGTTGCATCATCAGAAATGCCACTTTCAATTTCTGAAAGTAACTTTTTAAGAAGACGTTTTCTGTACCCAACTTTCTCGTTTTTAATTATTCCTTGATCCAGAGGTTGTACACGAGATGTACCATTTAGTGGGAAAAACTTCACTTTAACATTGATATGTTCTTTCAAATAATGACTAGGTGCATTGTCAACAAAAAGCAAGATGCTGCATTTTTTCTTTTTCTTGTCTCTGTTTAAGTGTGTTAATCATTCATCAAAAATAAAAGCATTCATCCAAGCTTTTTTTGTTGCTCTCCAAAAAACTGGTAAATTATTGAAGTTTTACAAACCTTTAAGGCATCTTGGGATAAAATTAATTGCCATCTTTTAGATTTGTCAATAATTTAAGGTTTACGTTTTTCAGTTCCAAACCAATTGCAAGCAAGTTATCCTTTCTTTCGAAACTTTTATTCCTTTACACCTTTCTTGAAACTGAACCAAGGACTTATTAGGAGTAGCATTATAAAAAAATTCCCTTTTCATCAGCATTAAATATATCGTCTGTTTTATAATCTTTTATCAGTAGTTTAAGTTGCTCTTCCCAGGATGTTCAATTAATTCATTTAAAATTTAATTAATTTAAGATGGCAAACTTTCACCGCTCAAAATTTTAAATTTTATGCTAAAGCGTTTCTCGAATTTTTCCAGCTAACCACTAGATGCTTTGAAATGAAAAACGTTCAACTGTTTTGCGAAATCTAGTGCTTTAGCTTGGAGAAGAGTTCGAGTTATTGAAATGTATTTAGATCTTGCTGCAACAAACCACTGCCATGTTTTATCATTAATTACATAGTTTTTTGAATTTTTTAATCACCTGCTTACTTATATTCAAAAAGTGATATTAGTTATATTTTATTAATAAAAAAACTTAAATTTATAAAGAACTAGTACATATGCAATGGCGTAACTAGGTTTTGAATCTAGGGCGCAAACTTTATTTGGACTCAACAAATTCATACGTCAATTTAATTAACATACAACAATAATTATGTCTTTACACGCATTAGTTAGCCACTGCTGGTGAAGTTACCCCACTTAATACACCTTGTCTGTGTATACTTTTTGTCCTAATTTTCATGTACCTTTGGTATGTTTAGATAATGACTTTCTGTATGTGTTAATCTTTTCAAATTAACAAAAAATTGTTTTTGGTTAAAAAAATATCGCTAGTTTTGTACATTATCATGACTATAAATCCTTTTAAATATGGAGACGTAATTGGAAGTCTTTTTTTTAATTTCTTATTGAAGACATTTTTTTGGAAAAATTTTATTATATAATGCATCTTTAATTGACAAATAATTTTTTTGCTTTAAAAAACAACTTGTGAACTAAACAAAAATAAAACTAATTCCGCCCATTATTTTTTGCTTGCTAACATAGCATACAAAAAAAAAATTTTTTTTATGCTTTTAAAAAATTTTAAATTGAGAAATCAACATTCTGATATAAAAATAATATATGCTTTTAATATGATTTTGAATAATATGGTATGCAAACGCTTACTTGCTCAAAGAAAACAAAAGTTAAAGACTGGAAACAAGCAATCAAAAAAAGGAATGTGAAGAGAGAAGATGGAAAACACTATTATTTAAACAAGCAAACAAAAAGAGGAAATGAAAAGTAAGTTATATTATAGTAGTTAAGCTTGTGTATGAGGAAATGAATCAATAAAATGATACTCTTTGATGTGTATAGCTTTTGCTATTTCATCACACAGTTATCTTTGTTCACTAAAAGAGACTTTTTTTGATATATGCATAAGTTTTGTGTTCACTGTTCATTAACCTTCGCAGGACACACACGGGCTTTTTACTCCATTCAGCATTTTCAATGCCGTTTTTGATATAATATTTAATATATAACATATCAAAAAAATAGTATGTAAATTTACGTTATTCTCTGGAGTATAAATTGGTGCCAATATCAAAAATATACTGTTCTTTACAGACTCTAATTTTTTGCGGTTTTCATGACCTTAAGAGAAAATTTTCGAAAATTGAGTTTTAAAAAAACATGAAAGAAATTTTTTATGCATAAGGAGTGGAAATCTGTAGAATATAATTATTAGGTTATCTTCTGAATTTCATAAAAAAAAAATAAAAAAAAATTTTTTAACGCCATCTTTAGCAAAAAAAACTTTAAAATATTTATCTAAAAAAACTTTTTGGCTGTTTTTTGTAGCTAAAAAATTTTAGAACTGAAAAAATTTTATAGAATAAGTAAATTTTAGATCTTATAAAGCAATAATTTTGAAAATAAAGCGCCTAAAATTGAACATAAAATGTAAATCTGATGCTGAAGTTGACCCATAAATTAAAGGAAAATTAAAATAAAATTCAAAAAGTAATATAATTTATTGGGCACAGGATTTAAAACGGTGAATTTTCGCCGACAGTCGCTTTATCAAACCACTATACTAATGAGCAGAAGAACTCTTCTTCGCTAATCCTTCCAATTTTCAACTTCTAGCCTACTCATTAGTATAGTGGTTTGATAAAGCCGACGTCGGCGAAAATTCCCGTTTTAATCCTGTGCCCAATAAATTATATTACTTTTTGAATTTTATTTTAATTGAACATAAAAAATTCAAAATATCAAAAAACCTATTTATAAACAATTTGAAATTTATTTCATAAAATATCAAGGGTTATACAAAAAAAATAAAGCATTATAATTATAGTTGAACAGATAAAAAATTAGCAAAATCACAAATTAGAATGCAAAAAGAACAAATGGATAAGGTGTGTTTTTTGCACATAAATTTTTACAATTTGAACACCTCCTTGTGCCTCGTGTTCTAGTCTGCATTCTTGAATTGAACAGTATCCCCTGCCCGAACTACTTTCCGCCGTGTCAATTTGCGGAGAAAAACCATAGTAAAAAAGAAGGTTTTTGATGGGTCTTGAAATCTGACTTATGTTAGCCCTAGTTCTCATAGAATTATAACCTAAATTTTTTGATAAAATTTAAAAAAAATTTTCTCCCTCCATGGCGAATGGGCAACGCATCGTTAGGGCAGTTGTGCTTGTAGATAATCCATGTGTTGTAGGCAGCTATATCTAAATAATTAGAAAATGCGCAACTGTCCATCGCCTACTTGTCTTATAACTAGTAAAATCTCTGGCCATTCGATTAAAACAATCCACCCCACTTTTGTATTTATTATAGGAAATTAGGCTTTCGGGTTTTCTTTTATTTGATGTGATAGTAACACTTCTACTATGCTGCGAGATAAGACATAAACTGCTTTAAAATTCTTTCTAGCATGCTTTTCAGGTATATAAACACAAAGTGATGAAATATTGGAAATACAATTTTGCTCTCAGTTTCACTTAAATTTAACGTGCGTAAAAATTTAGGTTTTAAAATATACGGAACAAATCTACGTATAGGATTTACTGTCCCACAAATTGTCAAATTTTTGGAAAGAGCCCACTCCGCTAAAGCATGAGATGTAAAAAATCTGTCAAGATAAATACCACACCCTGATGGGAGATTGCTACTTTCTACTAGACGCTTACAGATTTCTAGACTTGAAAAATATTCCCGATCAATTAATCCTGAAACATAAATTTCGGGCTTCATAACATAAAATGTGTTAGAATCATTAAGATGGTAGAACTTTAAGCCATAATGGCCCGGCTTTTTAGGGTCGTACACTTTTAGAGAACACCCCCACGAAATTTCACTAATTGCTCGTCTATAGTTACAGCATCAAGTGGTGTCCAAAATTTATGGCATTTTTCAAAAAAGTTATTATGAATACGCCTAATGGCTGCTAGTTTGTCTGAAGGCTCTCTAGTGGCGCATCGTCAAAGCGTATAAAAATTTTGATGAATTGGAACATCCTTCTGCCGAGTGCAGCACGTAAGAAAGGATCTCCATCATTGGAAAAAAGGGCTTTAGTCGCAATTCTTTGGTCTTTTGATTGTCCCAAAAAATTAGACAACCAAAATAGGCAAGCAAATCGCTTATAACAAACTTTTCATGACACCTTTCAAATCCAACCACTTAGGGGACTCTTTCCTAGAATCATAGAGTTTCTTATATCTCACATAAAGATTTATAGAAAAATAAACTTACTTGTAATTATCATCTGCTTTTTGTGAGTCATCTCGTATATATGAGAAACCAAAGGAGGGTCAAAAAACAAATCAAAAATTTTATCAATTTCCTTCAAGTTTTTTGCATCATCAGAAGGTCCATATGGACGTGAAGAGATATCTCTACAGTTTCTAGCTTGAGATCTACCTCTTGAAGATTGTTGAGGCTCCCAGAAGAACTGTGTTCCATCTGGAGCTTTAAGAAAATATCTTCGGCGTCAAATACTTCTTCTAATTCCACTGCTTCTAGATTACTCTCACCTGTATAAATATCAGATGCTTCAGAATCTGAAATTGATGAAAATGATTCATTTTCTTCAGAAGAACTTGTTGTCAGAGGTGATGATGATGATGATAAAAATTCCATGCGAAATAAGAACAATAGAGAAAATTATTCAACAACAAATTGTTGGTAAAAGTTATGGATCAATGCATAGATAAGCTTTCATCAATAAATGATAAACATTGAATTCATGCGAAGATTACGGTCAGAAAATATCACAGATGAAGAAAAAATCAATTATAAGAATGTGCACAGAATGAAGATGGAAAAAAGATAAACAACTTGCATTTATTGGTTTCGATATTTTACGTAACCTGATAGGAAAGTAGAGAAAGAGAGAAAAAATATGGGATAACGTATTATAAAGATAAAAACCCCACACACACACACACACACACACACACACACACACACACACACACACACACACACACACACACACACACACACACACACACACACACACACACACACACACACACACACACACACACACACACACACACACACACACACACACACACACACACACACACACACACACACACACACACACACACACACACACACACACACACACACACACACACACACACACACACACACACACACACACACACACACACACACACACACACACACACACACACACACACACACACACACACACACACACACACACACACACACACACACACACACACACACACACACACCCGCGCGCGCATACAAACTAGCTAAGCTAGTATATATATAATACACTGACACACATATAACATACATATTTTGAAACTATAAATTTGGAGCAAAAACTATTCTTTTGTTCAAGATTGAATTTTTATAAATTTTTCAAATAAAATTTTTAAATTTTGATTTTGATAGGATATAAAAGTAATGAAGAAGAATAGTTTATTAAAAATTCTATAAAAATGCTATTGTACATAACAAAACAAAAACAGAATGGATAGAAAAAGGTGCTGAAAGGTCATTGAACCATAAGAAATATTTATAAAAAAAGGGGAGAGGTGAAACCCCCGCCCCGTCAATAACCTACAATTTATAATAAAAATGTATCAAAAAAATTTCAAAAAAAAG
Organism: Nectonema munidae; assembly: GCA_030549495.1. NCBI lineage: Eukaryota > Metazoa > Nematomorpha > Nectonematoida > Nectonematidae > Nectonema > Nectonema munidae. The sequence continues at coordinate 49,550 of JAUIRK010000643.1, forward strand.
TAAAGATACGCTTCTAGATGTTTCAGGAACAGTCAAGAAAATCAAGTGGAATAATGCAATGATTTGAATTTAATTTGAGTTATAGAACAAGAGGAGGTCTTGAAAACCCCCTACCCCTCGTAAATAATAGAGTTGAAATATGTCATAATTCATCATTCAAATGTTAATAGTTTTGTAAATAGTATATTCTATATGAAAAAGCGTATGGGCTTTTTTCTCCATTACTGTGTCCTTCGTGTAACAGTAAAATCGTGTGTCCTGCGAAGGTTAAAGAGAGATTCGGATATAGCATTTTTATTAAATGCTCTTTTAAATGTTCATTATTCAGAGATGTTCATTAAATAGAGGTGTTCATTATCAGAGATTTTACCGTATTTTCTAACTAAAATAGGAAAAATAATTGGAATCGAATATCATTAGAATATACTTTCTATGAACGCTAAAGGGTTAAGTATATAAAACCTCATTGAAAAAGAAAGGCAGATGATTAATTTTAGAAAACTTCTGCTTGAAAGGTTTAAAACGGAGTGATACAAGTATAATTACATAATTAAAGAGAAACGATTTCACCAAACTAGCGAAATGTTATAATTTCTCGTTTCACCAAAGGAAAAATGCATAACGCAAGCCCTGTTTAGATCAAGTTTGCTACATCCAATCAAGAGAAATGCTTTCAAGTATTCCCCATTCGAATTCCTTGGAGTTTCTGATTCACATACTTCATTTTTGAAAGCTATTGCTTTAATCGAGGAAAATTTTTTAAAGTTTGAAAACTCATCACGAGGTAAGCAGGGATCAAATGCAACAAAGTTACTTTCTTGTCATTAAGTTTACAATCAAATGGAATCTGAAACAGGAATCTTAATATATCTTAAGTTGTGAAATTCGTTTGAGTGGAACATTTATTTACACCAAACTTTAGATTTGTTTGAGATTCAGAACAACGCTTCCTGAACTCAAATTTACTAGAATAAAAATTTCGACAAAACTCTAGCACAGCGTCACTTTTGATATATGTCAACCAATTGGCTTGTGGTTTTTCACAAAGATATAGATTTCTCTTGTTTCATTATTAAAAAGACGACATTCAGTATCTACCTTTTTTTGTCACAATGATGTGTGAAGAAAAGAGGATGTGAATATGAGAAACACTTCTTTATACACACAAAGGGATAGACAAGAATTTTAAGCTGCGTGCAGCATTGAAGTCTACCTATAATAGTTTGATGGGCCACAATAAAATATCCATGAATAGCTATAAAATAGGATAATGGTTTGTGAAAATATTAAAGCAAAAATACTAAAAAAAATGAAAAACATACCAATCAATTTATTTTCATCGATCCTTTTGGAAGATGATTTTGAAGATACTTGGATGAAAGTTGACATGTTTACATCGCTCAAGATGCCTTTACACTCCTGCTTGAAGAGGGTTGATGCAATCGAAGTGAACGAGTCTTTAACATGAAACATCATCATTTCTCTCTCCTTGGCATGGTAACTGGATATGACTCAAAAAGAAAAAAAGAACAAACTTTTAAGCAGACTCTACAGTACATCATGAATATAAAAAGGACTAAAGCTTCGAAAAATAGACAAGTTTAGTTTTTTATCTTCTTTCAATTTTACGCGATTAACCCATTTACGACCAATGTTCCTATTTTGGAACATAAGTAATTTCATCTTCGTCTGCTTTTTTCAATGACTTTGAATATAAATCGTCTGCGTTTTTTATAGATATCGTCTGCTTTGCTTGGTCTTAAATGGGTTAACCCATTAAGTACCAAGAAATCAGACGATATTTTAAAAAAACGCAGACGATTTATATTCAAAGTCATTGAAAAAAGCAGACGAAGATGAAATTACTTATGTTCCCAAATGGGAACATTGGGACTAAATGCGTTAAAAAGCTTTTTAAGGTATATAAACTAAGAGAGGGCTTAAGGCATTATCAAACACACATGATTAAACATACTCTTCAAATGTCGGGGCTTAAAAATAAAGGTTTCATTCATTTGTTACTGACTAATAATACTCTAAACCTAAACCAAGAAATTAGTTGCTAAGTAGCTAACTCTACTATTCATATACAATAAGCCCCGAGGAATAGAGAATTCTACTTTCAGCGATATAGTTGATTTTGTGCGCACTAGATTCGCCTATTAAATTTAGGATCAGCATGCCTTAACTGCCATTCGCAAACGCCTATATTTCTTGGGGTAACTTACATATTAATATTAGATATATATGGGACAAGAGTCAAAGTGCAAGCCTAGTTTGTTCATAGTATAGTGCTATAATATATATATATCAGAGCGAGGAAAAATTGACCCAAAAAATTGCCTTTTACTCAGAGAAAAAATTGGCTTTATTGACTTTTTAAAGTTTCATTTAATTGAACAACTATGAACACTTTAGAGAAAGTATTGAAAATTATTTCAAAGAATCCATGACTTTGTAATACAACAACATATAATTAATGACATTTTCTGATTTAAAATTCGATCATTTTCTAACAGTTTTTCCAGTTTAGAAAAAGATCTTTCTACTTCTAAAGTTAAAACTTGACAATTATGTAATTTGGGATAAGTACTGCGAGAGATTTGAGAGTTTTTCATATTCATGATTTTATTGATTTCATTTTATTTGAATCTATTTTCAAGATAACTTTTAACGCCACATTCGTCTTAAATGAAATAATGTAAGTGAAGGCATCTTCGACTGAAAAAGTCTCTATGTTGACCTTTTCCTACTAAATCAATGAATCGTGAATATTTTCTAATTATTATTGTTAGCAAGTTTTGACACAGATTTTCTTTTTTAACAATTTCTTGAAATTTGGCAATAAAATTCCATCATCTTCATCATTAATTTCTTCACTGCTAGAAGATTTTAATGAAAATATTTTGCTGTTTGCAACCAATTTGTCAATTTCTTTACAATTGGAACTGAAGTGTTGCCGATAGGTTTGAAAAGAGAACGTTTTTTTCTATTACTAATTTTGAATGATTTAATGCCGGTAATCAATAATTTTGCAGGATAACTTAACTTTTAAGGTAAACTTGTGTAAAAGATGTGAAAAACATCTAAATGATAAAAAAGTTAGGGAATAAAATTCCATAACTTCTGCAGCGGGTATATCATATGTAACCTCGTTTGTCAACAAAAAAAAATTGTCTTACAAAAAACTTCTTCATGTTTAACCTAAGCCAGGCAAACTATACAGTAAAACCTTTTATTAGATGAAAAAAAGCCCAACTATTGTGAAAGTGTTGATATAAAGAAGAAATCTTGTATGTATCGCTTATAACAATTTTAGGCACATTGAATCAAAAAGTGTTAAATATAAAAATTGACTTTATTGACCTAAACTCGAAAAATTGACTTTAATTGACTTAAAATTTTGAAATTAGTTCACAATTTTTTAGACTAAACAAGTAAAGATCTTCTTCAGAGAGTTTTTGCTAAACGGAAATAAAAGTTGACTTTATTGACTTTTACTCGCCCTGCTCATAACCTGTAAGGTTGAACGCGGGTAGATAACTTGAGTGTCATCTCCAACCTGTATACTACGATGATTCATCTCCAATCTGTATACTACGATGGTTTCTATTTCATGTACATAGGGAGACAATGTTAAACTTTCTGTTCATATTTTGCTTGATGTAAGATTTGATATACCTCATTCGGGGAGACCATGTTACATAAGTTATTACCTATATTTTTGCATTTTTTCACGATATTAAATCATATATCTGTCAAATAATCAAAATAAAATTCTGTAATCAAAGAATATTCTCTAAAAAATCAAAAAATATCAAACTTTCTGTTCATAATTTGCTAGATGTAAGATTTGGTATACCTCATACCATGTTACAAAAGTTATTACCTATATTTTTGCAATTTGCACGATATTAAATAATATATTTGTCAAATAATCAAAATAAAATTCTGTAATCAAAGAAATGAAAAATGTTCAAATCAAAAAATATTTAATCTTTTCAAATATATCGTTGGCTCCCCTTACCTTTTTTTTATTAGATAAAAATTATTGGAGACTCGGTTTATCTTTCTATTCTAAAAATAACGGGAGCCAACGATATATTTGAAAAGAATAAATATTTAAGAATAAATATAAATATGCCACTCAAGTTGTCTACCCGCGTTCAACCGTACAGGTTATGAGCTTTGAAAGGTTATATTTGTTGCAGACATCGGCGGCAGCTTACCGCAGATTCAATGACCGATATTTTTTTCAGTCAGTTGTTTTGTGTTGATAAATGCGTTGTAGTTAATATTTATTTGTTACAAATCTTTTAATTCACTTACATTTTCATTTTTCAGAAAGTTAATATTCTTTAGTAAATACGTTATCAAGTCAAACAGGCAATGACATCGAAAGTAAGAATGTGGCTGCAGACCAGTGGCGGATCCTGAAATTTCTTATAGGGGGCCATAATCTATTTAATTTTTTTGCAATTTTGCTAAAAGTCTTCAGAGAATACGACAGTTGTATTATATCTTTTAGAATTCGACTTGTCATATCGTTGATATAAACGTATCAACTACCAGCAAGTATTGTTTTAGGAAAAAGCAAAATTAGTAAGAATAATTTTCGAAGCCATTTTTCATATATATCAAAGCGACTGCTGCAGACAAAGATCTTGATAAATTTGTGATGGTAGAAAATGAGCCTGAAAAAGATGTAACTGCAGAAAATGAGCATGGGAAAGATGTGGACGCAGAAAGTGAGTTTCAGAAAGAAGCTGCCGCTGCTGCAGAAAGAAAACTGAAGAAAAGTGTGGCTGTAGCCCTCAAACCTTTGAGCCAAAGAGAAACACTCAACTATAGAGTTTGTGAGAAACAAATCAAACGCAAAAACTACAACATTCACTTAGAAAGATTGCATCCAACAGAAAACAGCAAAGATTTGCGGAGAAAAGAACAATCAAAAATCACAATCACTCACTTTTTCAGTATAAAGGGAAATAGCTCTTCAAATGTCGCTACTGAATCAGGAGAAACAATTGACCTTTCCGTGGGTGGTGTGATATGATTGAAGACACACTACCAAATAAATCTTTTGGTGATAATTCAAATGTCAGATCCATTCCTAAAGATAAAAATATAACTGAATCTTTAAATGTCTCAAATATTCCGCAAGAAAGTGCCTCATGCTATATGCCAGAAGGAAATAAGTCTTCTTTCGGATAGGACACAGGAGTTGCGCCATGATGATAGCAAGAAATTGATCAAGCTTTTCTGTCAACAAAAGAGAAACTTTATGAAGGTATTGAAATGATTATGCACATCTCAACTGTCGCAACAGTCAAAATATCTACAGAGTCAGTACTTGAATCCAACGTCAGTGCTTTTGAGCGACATTTCCACAAAGGAAGACCAGTGAAAGAAGAAACGATGAAGAAGGTAATGGAAGTCGCAATGAATGGTCCGGTTCTTGTTGAGGCTGACAAGCTGCTTAAGAAAGCAATGAATAGGTACTGGAAAGGAAAACGCAGGCATTTTGTCAAGAAATCTGATGTTCGAGATTTCTTCAAAAACCCTTTGGTTATCAAAAGACTTAAGAAAGAACGCTCAAAGTTGCCCTTCATGAATCTTTTGAATAAGGGATGTAGAGAAATCTTTCAAACTTAGATATATGTGTTGAAATTACAATTTAAAAGTACAAATTTAGTATTCACATATTTGACTTGTGATTGTAATATTTTTATATAAAATGAAGGTAGTTATTTACAAGTGGTCGTTTTCCAATGAAAAACCCTTTTTGTGGAGATGTTGATTGTTTTGAAAGCTTCTAAATTTTTTGCGAAAAGGTCTTCCTCCGAAAAGCTTCGGTCGCGGTAAGGTTTAAAAAAAATATATATTATGGTTATGAGATATATATATATATATGTTTATGTATACAAAGCACGCACTAAGCACTCGTGGCGGATAAAAGGTTCACGGGGAAAACGTTTTGGCAGCCATATTAAAACAAAATCTATAATACTCGGTTTATTTAACTAGATGTACAAATTTAGATTTAGACATTTTTTTAAAAGAGTGAATAAGTATGCGCGCGCGTGTCTAAGTATGTGTATTAGAGCCAAGAAAGGAAAGAACAAATTTGTCCAGATTAGCCAGCACCCGCATTGTGTAAAAAAGCACCCAACCCACACGCACTAAAATGTTCTGAAGGCAATCTGTAAACGATCAATAGCCTCAAAAATGGGTATTCAAAGTAAAGCCAACCCGAACACGAACAATCGTTTAAACATAAAGACATTCTATTTAAACTGTTTATTTGATTCAAAAATATATAAATGAAGTGGGAAGGAGTTATTGAATAAAAGATGTGCAATGCATAAAACGTAAAGGAAAAAGGATTCAGAAGTCTTTATTCAAATGTTATTTTAAGATTTTTAAAGCTGCGATTGAAGTAAAGTGGGCAAGGAAAAACAATCGCGAAGAAAATGTAGGACGATGAGGGTATATGAAGTGGTGTGGATATCGTATTTATATGATAGACATTTGAAAGAAGCTTTATACACAATACATGGAAAACGCAATCATTTTCTAGGACAGATTAGTCGCCGTTCATGCAATATGCAACAATGTTCCAGTGCATCAATAAGGTTCAGAAATTTGATCATCTTCTTCGAGAAGAAATTCTCAAGCCTGTTGAAAAATGTGGAAACAAACTTTAGATATGTTCCTTCCTCCAGAAACGCAGAAGGGATAGCATAAGTGCCTATATAAGGCAGTACACCCCCTTTAGCGTAGTATGTCTTTTGAACCCAGCCTCTTTTTATTGTGTTTCTTGTTGTTATATCTTTTAAATGGAAATGAGTGACAAGCCTTGCTTCTAGTAGTGCTTGCGCGTAGAAATATTTTAACTATACTTTCTGAAAGAATATTTAACACATTGATTTTTATTAGCCTAAAATTTTTGAAAATGATAATAACAGGGAGGCGAGGGGTGGCACTTCCCCCGAGAGTTCTTAGAAGCAAAAAATTGATAAAATTCTTTTTGTAAAGAAATTGTTGATTTATATACTCCTTTTTTGAGCACCAAAGAGCCATCACGCAATATAATGGAACAGGAATCAAACAAGTAGATGCTAATGAATTTAGATATGATGAAAGCAGTCTTTGATTTGTCGAGAAAGTTGCAAGCAGCAAGCTCGCTTCTTGTCTTATGCCAGCTCATATTTTATATGCATTGCATGCTACATACTATCCATCTCCTCTATATCACTTTATGCTGTGCGTAGACAATGTGCGTCTAATTTGACTTTTATATTGTTCAACCTTTTCCCCTTCTTTGACAGTCGGAACACTTCTTGACTGTGAATTGTTGCAATAAATTAATATTATGCACATTTACTAACGTTTTCATCATACCAATGATTTTTATCTAGCTAAAGGTTAAAATTTCAAAAATTTTAACAGGGGGTACCATTGGGAAGCAAAACAATTTAGGGGGAGGGGTAATTCGCCCCAAAAATAAGCGGAAAATTGCATAAAGGCATTAGGTAGCTTAGATGTTGATTGACAACGTTTGCCCAAACTTATTGTGTCTAATTTTACTAAAAATACAAAATATTTAGGAGATCCGGAATTTTTAATTCCGGTATCTTGTGAAACATCTCTTAAACTTTACATTTGATAGAATAATAAAACAGATTTCAAGGTATCAAATCAAGTAAAGATCTTACTAATCAGAGCTTGAAGAGTACTTTGATGACGCTCATTTAAAAATGACAAATACTTTTCTTTGATCCATAGCGCACACGAAAGCGACTCAAAGAATTTTCCTTAAAATAGCATCTTTTCAATGCAGACAAAAGTGAATGGAAAAAAAGCCGAACTGTTCAGTGTGATTTAAACAAATTTAATTCTTCCGCGAGTTCATTTTTAATGGGTGTACTTTGCATGTTATTGTAAATACTGGCATTCATGGATGGCCCTTAGTAAATATCAGGGTTGGATCAAATAAGAATGTATTTGCAGTCAGATACAAATTTGATGTTTGTGTAGTTCATGGTGAACATTAGGGTCTCATATGAAGGGTTGGATTGAAATCTAGTCTACTCATTTCATCATCATAAAAATTTATCACATTGCGTCCATGGTCTAACGAGATGATTAGTAAGTTCGCCTTCATTCAAGGCGCGCCTGTATAAGAGTAGGCGTTATAAATTATTTTGCCAAAAATATATATTTTTGGACAAACTAGAGAATACACACTTGAGTTGATAATTATTTTGAATTGATTTAAAAATGAAATCGATTTTCTTTAAAAAAAAAAGTGTACATATTTCATATGCTTTCATATCTAATTAAAACTAACAGAGTTTAGGTTTATCAAAAATTGAATAGACAGAGCTTCAAGATTAGATAGTTGCGTACTATTACATTAGACTTTTTTAGCCATAAAATGCCAATATTAATGATAAATTTTAGTTTTAAATAAATATATTTAAAGTATTTTCCACGATTATTATCTATCGACTTTATACACATTTTTTTTATATATTCTTTGCTTTATAAAACTTCTAAGTAGTTGAAGATTTTTCAGATTTGTAATATTTTTATTTAAACATAATTTTGTGAAAAAGTGTAAGTTGTAAAATCCAAAGCTTAGCCACATTTTAAAGTACAGGCAGGTCTCGTTTATCCAACACTTTTGGTTTTACACGTATTCTTGTCGGATTGTGAATGGTCGGATTAATGATCATTTCTACCTGTGTATTAAATTTATAAAGAATCAATACCGCAAATTAAAATGTTATTTATTAAATGAAGTATATGTAATATTTGTTTAATGTGAAAAAAATCTTTCACAAATGATTACTTCAACTTCAATCCTACACGAAAGAAATGGCAAAAGTAAAGAATATCTTTAGGTATAAGCTAAGAAACTCGCACAGTCAGTCTTAAAAATGTATTATGAAAAATACAATTTTAATATTTTGTCTTTCGGATTAGCAACACATGTCTAATAGAAATTAGTTTGATTTGAAGCACTGTCGATGTCTGAAAAACGTTGAAAAAATTGGTTACAGTCAATAGTCCCTTGTTTAGAGGGATTGTCGGATAAACGAGGCCCGACTGAAAAACATAAATTTTAAAGATTGTATTTGCAATTTTTTGCTTAAAAAATAATTAAAAAAAAGTGTGAAAGTTTTAATAGATACGTCAAAACAACGGACCGACTGTAAAGCTACAAAATGCCTTCGTTAGACACTGTGATTTGTCTCAAACAAAAAACGGCTGATTTTCCTGCGTTTTCTGTTAACAAATGTCATTATTATCTTTATTAACGGAGGTAAAGATTTCAAGACTTTGAGGGAAGATTAATTTCGATTAAAACATATTCATTAGGCAACAAGATACACCCTAAATGATCATGAATGAAAAGAAAGTATGAGATGCCTTCTCCTTTATAGAAAATCTCCAACATTGTCTGAAGAGGAATAAAGTAGTTTCAAAGTTAAAGTTTAATAACTAATCAAAAGAACTTGATTTTACTACATCACTCTTATTTTGCTGGTTTTACAACATAAAGCTACACGAGTATTCATCAAGAAATCAACTTACTGCGCGCAAAACAAGGAAAATGAAAGGAAGAAATTAAAAAAGAACCTGTGTAAAAGAGTTTATGCGCCAAAAGAAGAAAATGCAGAGATATCGCTTTGAACAAACAATTTTGAGAAGGGGAGATTACTTCATTGCTTGAATTTTTTGCACAAATGTCCAAATTCGCTTCAAAGAGGGAAGATATCTTTAGAGATAAAATTTTTTTATATGTACATCGTTTTAAAGAAAGAACAGAACACAAATGTATACTTTTAAGTAATCTATATTTTCTTTGTTGTTAATACGAGTCAAATGAATATTCAGCAACAAATAGCATAGTAGGTAGATTTCTTTCAATCGTAAACTATTCTGCTCAATCAAAGCAAGCTGAAAGATAATAAATATTAAAAATAAAAAAGAGTAAACTTCTAAACGCCAATTCACAGACGATGGTTCAAGTTTTTATGGAAGATAGGTGATGAAATAAAAATCATTGAGAGAAACAACCCTACATTTTACAAGTTGTCAGTAGTTTCACTATATGCGCGTATCTACTCTCTCGCGTGATATGTGAACAAAAAAGTAGTATATAATAAGCCATGCAAAATAATAGTCGCTTTTTACGAACAAATTAAAAAACGTTAAAAATATGTATATCGGAGATACAGTAACTATTTCCATATATAGGAGATTCAATACTCGGTGCAAAATTCTTATTGAGTTAGTTGTTTGACTGGAAAAAACATGCGAATATTATCCTTTTCAAAAATCTCAAATTGTTGGAAGAAAAAACTACAGGGAAGAAAAATTCCGGGTAAACATTATTCAAAAATGTAAATTAAATTATCATGTATAGTGATGTGTAAACAAAATTCATCCATTTTAATGGTGGATAATTCGTAGTACTCGTTCTATATTTTAGTAATCAAAATACAGAAACTTAATGCAAACTAGTATTTAATAAGGGGGAGGGGGCTATGCTTTCGCCTCTAACTTTTGGCCCTTTATAAATTTTTGGGGTGGAAGATCCTTTCTCATTCCCCTCGATAGAAAATTGAAAATACAAAACTGCCTAAAGTGTATTATCGAGTAAAGACGATTAGATAAATATAAGTCAAAAAAGAATTGATGGTGAATTCAAACTGAAAGCCTTGTAGTTTCGGAGACGGTCATATAGGCAGCCTTATGGACAACAGCCCCTAGCAAAGGCGAAAATTAGTAATTCTAAATGCGAATATATCACACCAATTCAATATTCTGTCCCGTCTATTGAATATTTTTAATTACTTACGTGATTATAAAGAAGAGTGAATAGCGGGAAAAGAAGGAATTCAGAAGAAATAAGAATTTTGCATAGACCGCATAAAAGGCCTTGTTGAATGGAAACATTCACGAAATCATTGAAAGCGCGTACAACTTGATTCATTTCTTCAACTTCACAACACCAGAAAACAGAGTCAAAGAGCTCGCTCCACCAATGAAAACTAAGGCACAAACTTGCAGGAAGAGATATCTTTTTGAACTAAAAAATATGAATAGAGAGGGTAGAGAGATGTGCGTAGTTGACTTGCTTCGTGTAAAACAGGGCTTGGATTTAAACCTGAAACTCACAAAAAAGTTAACACAGATTTTAGCTTAAATTAAATTGGCTCAAAGTTAGGAAGGGAAATATGCTGAGAAAAGTACTTTTTTCCAGAAAATACTTCATGGTTCACTTATATAAATAAGTTAATTTCTTACAGCACAGCCGCTATGCATCCATTATCGAAAGTATCAGCACATATAAACGCGCATTTTACACACAACTTTGAGTCGTATCTTTAAAACCTTTCGATAAAACTTTTCTGGCAAATTCTAATTTTAAAATAGAAGAAAACAGGATATCCCCAATTAAAAATTCTACATCTTATTCCTTGTATTAGCTTATTCTTTTTGGGGAGTGAGTAAGATTATCTAGATGCTTCAATTTTGATATTACAAGGTATTGTCTTCAAATCCAGCATCAAACAATATATCTTGCTTAGGAAAGACTAAACTTCATAAATTTTAACTGTACTAATAAAAGTTACCTTATCTATTCAAACAAATTTACACGTAGCCAGGCTTATTCAGCTGTAAACGTCGGTAATTTTAACTAGCGATCTGAAAACAGCGATGTGTGAAATTAAATCTAAGAATTTTTAAATGTGAAATTAAATCTAAGAACTTTTAATATCGAATTTGTATCAAATTTAAGAATAAATTTTCCAAGAAAATAAAAGATCAAAGCCTGACAGTGAAACTACATATATAAATAACCATTTTCTTCTGATTTAGATTGGCACTGATTTATCTTACCAACCAAGTCCCCAATGTTGCGACTCCAAATGGGACCGGAAATTTGTTAGGGTCGTAAAGACAAAAAATAATTGGAAGATATTATTGAGCAGTTAACATCTAGCTGTTAGCAATTATCTTACTAAAGTAAGAGATCATTTCAGTAGGTATACATCTAAATTAGAAGTGATTAAAAAGCATCATTTAAGATGGAAGAAGCCAACTATTATGCACGCTGTGTGTGACAAAACAAGTGTATAAAATTTGTACAAGATGTGCATAAAAACAATTTCTACATAAAGCAAAATTTACTGCAGCTAATATTGAACAACTTAAATCAATTGAATTTTTTCTTTCACGAAATGATCAGATAAGAATTTGGTATCGTTTTCTAATGGGGGCTCAAGCATTATGAAATGAGTTCAAAAGCACTCGTGTAAACCTTCCTGATTTGTAATTCCCAAATGTTGGTCTGCATGAAAAATGGGAAGGAAAATGACGAAACAAATCGAAAAATATATTACTTTTTTGAAAAGATTCTTCCCTTCTTGATCGAAACCATTGTTCAAGCAATATTTCGTCATTTCCTAAATATAGAAATAGGTAGGGATCGTAAAAACGTGCTTCTCATCTTGTTTTTTTTTGTTTGTGCTCTCATGTGGAAGTTAGCAGTTAAGCGTCTGATTTCAATATATTTTTTATTGCTTTTTAATCGAAAAAATGTTTTTCTATATACTTCATCCAATGTTTGTCCACAAAATAAGTGGTCGGAGTAACAATTGAAGGTAGATGTGAGGAATGACGGATAAAGAGCAGGCGATCACCCAATCTCAATATTTCGATTTTCTAAAAGAAGAGTTGTAGTGCAGATCCGTAAGATCAAAAGAATCCATTGTGTAATAAAAGTAATACTCTAGACAATTGCCAATGTTTTGGTATATTCAATGTTAGAAAACATTTATTTTAGAAAATAATGTTATAAAATCACCGTAAGTAAATTTCGAGTAGGATTATTGCAAGTTAGAGTTGGATACAGACTCCCAGAGATAAGAAAGTCCCAGATGTGAAGACTCAAACGTATTCAATTTACGAATTTATAAGAAATACGGGCTTATACCAGAGTATTCTTAAATGAATTGCACATTCCACAAGATTTAAAATAGATTTTGTTAATCTTCTATCCCAAGGTAATTTAGATAAGTCAAAATCAGATTAATCTATTTTGCTTAAAAAACTTCTTTCTTTGACTTTATAGAAAATATTATGCATGGTAGGAAAAAAACAGGACAGTGGATTCCGAAAAAAAAAGCAATGACTCTGATTCTGACTCCTGCTAAATTTGCTATTCGGGCTACAACTTCATTTCTAATAAAACTTGGTGTGCGTTACAATTAATCATACATTATGCAAGATAATCCTGTTACTTTACGTTGGTTGGAATAACACGTTGTTCTCACCTTTTATTATCATTTCTTTTCATATGCAATTAGTTCCAATGTTCCAAAATAGAATGATTTATATCAAATCATAAAAGACATAGTATTAGGAAATGATATTTTACTTCCACTCAGCTGTCCCTGCCAAAAAAGATCCCATATATCAGGGTGTTGACTTATATGTAGTCGTCAGAAGGTCCTATCCCAATTGAGACGAGCAATGAATTTTCCCAAACGAGTTTTTGAAAGACTTTTGAATGTGAGAAAAAAGTATATAAAATAAAACGTGTTATAATTAGATAAAATTGTTAGTTGTGGTTGCATTAAAAATGAGTTAAGTAAAAGACTCTACATCTTCATATTAAAAAACATAAAATGTATGCGCTTCATTCCCCAATCTCGAACTGACGGCTCCAATCAGAAATATTTGGTCAACACACGGTATATGGTTGTATGTTATTTATGTGTATATAGGTTTTACTGTGTGTGTGTATATACCCCTTAATTCCAAAAGAGACCCGCGTGTCCCATAAAATGAAAAGCGTCTTCTTAGGGTATATAAATGCGCATTAAAAAGATAAACAGGTGATTAATTTTCAAAAATTTCAACCTATACCCTTTGAAGATAAGTGCGACATCAATGTCACAAGAAACTAAATTTTTCTTCAAAGTTCTCGCCATATAAAATAGAATAAAATTTTGAATGAGCAGTTTTATAAGATATTAAGAAAAATTTTGTATATGATATTAAAAAAAATTTTAATGTAAGAATTTATATTTGACAAAATTTAAAAAAATAAAGCAAAATAATTTATTTTTATAAAAAAATATATATTCTCATTTTTTAGTTTGTTAGCGAACTTTATTATGACATTATTTTTTACTTTTTATTGACCAACATTTTTTTTTGACTTTGTTCACGTAAAAAAACAAAAAAGAAAGTCAAAATCGATTTAAAATAGGCGATTAGTGTCTTTTTTATGGTTGCATAAAAAATATACTTTATTGACTTTTGTTAGCTTAAGATCATAATGAATGATTTATGTCTAGCACGCATAAACTTTTTCAGTGTATACGTCCAAGCATATATATAATATATATATAGGAAACCATAAACACAGATAGAAATTGCGCGGAGTCTATTAGAGCGTAGAAAATATACGTATACGCTTTGCCATACATCATCGGTGAGTTAACTATTTCTGATTGGTTGGGAAATGAAGCGGAAACGGATTAGGATTTTTTTATTTTAAGATTTTTCTTTTGCAGAACTTATTTTCAAAGCAACAACAACAAACTATATTAAATAATACATGCGTATAGAACAGTTTTTTTTTCTCACATTCAAAAATCTTGCGACAGTTCAATTAGGAAAATGCATTACTAGCCTCAAATGGGAGGAGCCGTCTTACGGCTAGTATAAGGTGTAGTTAACACCCTGATCATTCTCAGAGCAAATGTAATAAATAAGAATTTTTCGAAAGTAAACGAGTTAATTAAGTTAAAAATCATAAACACAAAAAATGGGGCAAAGTTATAAATACTATGATTCAGATTTGATGTGGTGTTTCTGATTTGATCGGTCATGATAAAGTGTAATAGCAGTAACGAGTCATTGCATTGTCATTTAAAAGGCATCGGTACGCTTTCTCAATAACACAAATGTCTTAGTGAAATCATTCCTCTGAATTAACTTCTGAATATAAATCTAGATGCGAGTCCAATAAGTAAACTGTCAGTAACATGTGACAACCCATTGATAAGGAACATTTTAGAAGAATCTTGATGCCAACCTTTCTCATAATTGAAAGCATTCCAGGCAAGCAGTTCTAGTTGATTTACTTTAACTTGAAGTTGACATCTTTGAGTACGCCTCTAACTTGCATCCGATAAAATGCCTTTTTTAACTCCTTCTGTGTGCTTTTAGGAAATTTCCAACAATGATAGACTCAAAGACTCTGGCATTTTTCATCTCTATTGTCTTTGCAAACTATTCCATTAGTCCACGTTTTATATGCAAAGGAGGCTCTATATACAAGGTATATTCTTGATTCTAGACAATTATGGTTGTTATGATATTCTCGTCTGCCAGTTTGATTGCAAATAATGTCCTTCAATATCAGTATTTTGGGAAACCCTTTTGCATATTTATTAACATTTCAATTCATTTTAAATCTTCAAATATCTTCCATGTGCGAAGTAAAATGTGTATATTCTAACATTATTCATCAAGATAAATGGAGTATGCAATATCTAGAGAAGAAGCAAACAAAAATTATGGATAATCACCGCTTATAAACTTCGTTTTCAAAAGTCAATAAGCAAATCCACCTCTACAGAATCATGATTTTGTGATAAACAAAAAAGAACCTAAACAGAAAAATTCGATTATAGAAGCACATTTCTTTTCCGAAAATAAGTCATACGAATAACTTCCTATAGTCGTGATGCAAACAGTTCTGCGACAAATTATGATAAGTAAAAAATGTTGCATGCCCTTACCATTACGGCACACCTCTCTCGTCAGTCGAGACACACTCAGAATTGTTGGGACTTTTCTTTTAAGAATATACACGATGGGTATCGTTTAGCTCAAATTATAAATTCGAACACATACACTAATTTCATTTAAAAAATGTCCAGATGATGTTTTATTGAGCGAGATAATAGATTTGACACAATATACTTTTAAATTATATTAGAGTATATCATTAATTTTTAAAAAATACTAAAAAATGTACGTATAAGAGGGAATCATTGAGATCGGAGTCAGGTAGGCAAAGAGTCATTTGAATGCAATTGATCTTTTCATCATCATCTTGGCTCAGCTTGAACAGAGAGTGCAGTAAACTAACACGAATACAAAGAAAATTATATGAAATGAGGATAATGCAAATAATAAGCTAAATCTTTGAAAGCAAAGAAAAATTATATAACATCTACGAAATTTTTGGCAACCAGACGTTAACGATTCTAATTTTCAAACTAAAAGGAAAATAGAGTTTGTAAACATTTGCACAGATAAATTTAACAAAATATTTTAAATTTAACAAAAAATTATCTACCAGCTTTTTGATATATGCATATTGTACGTAAACACAAGGCTGATACAAGTTTGAAGCATCCATCATTTCATCAATCTGGGCAAAAAATTTGAAAATCGAATTCCGAATCAATAAAATCACGTCTGACATGTCATCAGACATTTCTCCTATTAGCCTTCTGACGGTATCGTTTGACAGGAAGATATGCTTCAACTTTACAACTTCAGAACTTCTTAGCACATTCAATATATCTTTGCAGCAAGGTTGATATAAACTGTTCTGCTATGTTGTGGGACTTTTTGACTACAGATTTTTTTGAAACTTTTCAAACCAAACTTAATATTTTGCAAAAAAATTCTTTATCAAATCTGGATCTGTTTAATCTTTCAGCTTGACGTTTAAAATAGTCAATAGTTATGTTTGCTAAACTCTAGTACTTCACTTTAAGGACTTTAGAAAAGTGGATTGAGAACACATAAGTCTTATGTTCCTCTTCCACACCTGACGTTATATATATCTTTATATAACTTAATATATCTTAATATATCTTTGCAGCAAGGTTGATATAAACTGTTCTGCTATGTTGTGGGACTTTTTGACAACAGTATTTTTTGAAACGTTTCAAACCATACTTAATATTTTGCAAAAACATTTCTATGTTATTTATCAAACATGAATTTGTGCAATCGTTCAGCCATTGTTTTGTTTAGCGAACTAGAGTGCTTCATTTGACGTGCTTTAAAAAAGTGGATGCTAACACTTCAGAACACAAAGGATACTTATGTTCCTTTTCCCCACGAGACTTTAATGCAGTAAAGCGAAAATTAAAATGTGAGTCGTGATATTTCTTTTTTTTAGCCATTAAGAAAAATGCACATTTACGACAGTTTAAGACTAGTTCGACGAAAAGGCGGTTTGACCACATATCCATTCTATAAATTGTCCAGCCACGATATGTGTAGATAAAGTGTCGGGTGACGAAACGTCCGGTCACGATTTTTATTGTAATAATAAAAAGTTTAGATAGTAAAAGAATTAATCGAAATTTAATCTTTACACCAAATAAAGCTTTAGAAACGTTTGAATAAGATAAAAAAAACTAGCTTAAATTAGGTAACAAGAAACAGAATAGTCATATAGCTAAGAAAATAAATATAACTGGTTAATATAAAGAAGTAATTAACTATTAAATGGAAAGAAAGCATATTTCTTCTTCAATTCCAACATACACTTGATATTAAAAAAATGTCGAGGGAGAAATAGATGTGCAAACGATATCTTAATCTATAAGCCCTCTAATTCAAATCAAAATATCTATCAAATAACAAAATCAAGATATCTATAGGCTATCTAATTCAAGTCAAGATATCTATCTAACGTAAAAAAATTGGTGAAAAAGAAAACACAGAACACTTAGAATAAGGGATTAGAAGAGAGATGAAAGGGTTTAAATGGCACGACAACAGTTATATACTCGGAATTTACTGCGCATTTTGGGAGCGAATTGAGGCATGAGGATGAGAATTTTTTTGAAATAAAGCAGAAGCACGAATAAAATCACTGCTAACGCTCAGCATCTCTTGAATAAGGACGGCGTATTCCGTTTTGGAGCTGACAATTTCTTGGAGGTGACGACTTTGCAGAAGCTCCAGCTTAATACACCTGGATACCTCGCTTTCTGCTCTGTCCCAATTCTTGGAATTGACAAAGCAAAAATTCAAGTGAGAAAGTATTATTATTATAGTTTACACACACACACACACACAGACATCTCTTATAACGATTTCGGGAAATTACTTTTCAAAATATATGCGTCTGCTATTTTGAATGAATTTTGAAAAAACTTAAAGCAGTCGATTTACATTTTGTATCATCGATGATGCCGTTGAGCCTCAAAGCATTGAAATATAAAAAATTAGGTTCACTCACTTGAAGAATATGTAGTCGAATAGAAGTGAAAAGGAATATCCTTTTTGTGATTGTAAATTATAAAGTTACTTTTGATTTATTGTACTTAATGAAATTGATTCAGCCAGTACGCGGTTAAATTAAATGTAAATTTTGGGAAAATATTGCAATCCTTAGATACCTGCCACGTATCCTTCAATTATTATTATTATAGATAAGGGCTACTCAACTAGTATAAGCAAAGGTTCAGTTAGACAAGTTCCAATGTATGCATTGGTCCAAAAATGTTTATTACATGAAATAAAGAAAATAAAACAACCATCTCAGAAAAGAATAGTAAAGCATATGATTCTTATTAATTTCATATTCACTGTTTATTAAACGTGGAAATTCTAAAAATATTGGATTTTGTAGTTAAAATATAACAAGACTAGGATTTACACGATTGAAGAGTTTACAAATGAAAAAATGAACATTACAGCAAGACCTTAGTGAGAAAAAATGACAAAGATAAAGATAAGGTAAAGCTTAGTTTAGGACAATAACATTTGCATGTTCATTTTCACTCATTTACGACCAAACTTCCCAAAGGGAACGCAGACGAATTCCTACTTTAAATGGAATTAAATAGGAATTACTAAAGTCGTCTGCTTTGCTTGGTCTTAACTGGGTTAACCCATTTAAGACCAAGCAAAGCAGACGATATCTAAAAAAAAACGCAGACGATTTATATTGAAAGTCATTGAAAAAAGAAGACGAAGATGAAATTACTTATGTTCCAAAATAGGAACATTGGTCGTAAATGGGTTAATAATAAATAATGATTGAAATTCTTAATAATAATGTTCGCCTGGGGTCCAACTACAACACTCAAAGGGTCCGGTTTTGGACCGCGGGCCGCCAATTGAGTACCTCTGTTATAGATGAATGATTGTATTATGACGCATTCAAAAAAGTTAGAAGCTTTTTTACTTGATATTGTGAAAGTGTTTTTAACCCGTTATCGACAAGAATAAATCAGACGATATCTAATGTAAAGCAGAAGATTTATATTAAAAAGCATTGATAAAAGCAGACGATTCACATTTTTGTAAAGTCGATAACCGCTTAATGTAAGGTGAAGTAATTTACCCAATTCTTAATAATTATTATTATACATTCAAATCACCGTTAAACCCACTTTATAACAGAGAAATGAGGCTGAGTAGATGATAAAATGAGACGGGTAAAAATGAAATGAGTACGTCATCAAAAACGTTCGTGGAATTAAAGGCGTAACCAATTTTTGTAAAAATTTTGTTCTCGTAAGTGAAAATAAAGATGTCAAATTTTGAGATGCGTATGAATTAGTTGTTTCCAGACAAAATAAATTTCCTCTTGTTAGCGAGGTTTTCGTAGTATCAATGTCTCATTGTATTTACCATAAACACCAGAGTTTAATCCGCACTTCTTTACCAGAATTAATTGACTAAAAATCGGGGTCAGGGTTATCAACGTAAACAGGATTTAATCCAAGAAAAAAAAGTTGAAATAGAAAAGTAGGTAGACGAAAATAAAAAAACACATATAATATTAATAATATACCACGCGCATATTGATTAATTAGTTGAAAACTATTTCTTTATTTTTTATTAAATTTTATTTCTCAAGTTTTAGTTCATTTTCAAAGTTCAGTTTTTTTAAAGTTAGAGTGCGGTTTATCCACACATACTAGTTATGTTGCTGAAAATAATAGCTTATAATTGGGAAGCGGATTATCCAAGTTAGTGGATTAAACACGAGTGTTTTTAAATCTTAACCAACTTTACTAGGAAAACGGATTTATCTGTGTACATAAAAAAGACATTGGATTGAATAAAACCGAGAATATAAATGTTAACACACACAAAAATAAAACACGTGTGAAGGTTTCTTTCCGAATAGAACTTCATTTTCCAGTAAAAAATAAATAAAATTTCGTATTTAACGTGCCACAGGTAACAAAGATGTAATGCAGATTGGTCTTGAAACTTTATACCAATGGTTCTATAAACCCTTGTCGAGCATCAAGGTAAAAAGGAGTGATCTTATTGCACAACAAAGTATATATACGTAGGGCTTCTGTCCAACTCATCCTTTTTATAGTGCTAAAATAATGCATTGATGTGATTTACTAAACATCATAGGTAGACAAAATAAATAAATAACGCGGTGTTTATGAAAGCTTTGCAGCTAGAATAGAAGCACTGATGTCGAACTATGAGCAAAGAACGCTTGATGCTGGATCGAACCGAAGACCTTGGGCTATCGGTTCAAAGCAGGCAGGCATCTAGACAAGCTTAGATAATAAAAAAAGCCAATCAACTTTTAACTATCTGAATGTGAAAATAAATGAAAAATATCCTCAAGTATGCCAAGAATTGGGCCAGAATCGACTGTTATACACACACATTTAATACAACTAAATGACTTAGACATGATATTACTGCCTAAATAATTCAATCACATTACACAAAGTAATCTCCATTAACTTAATAATCCATTCCTTTACCACCAATAAATAGTTCCCCTCAAAGAGACTATAAAATTATGATAAAAACATTAAAAAAAAGCTTCCTTACGCGAAACCTCGAATATCTGAACTGTTCGGATACTTGAGGTTCCACTGTATTTGAAGTATTCATGATATTTTATAAACCATTTAACATGTAAGTCAACGTTAACTAAATAAAAAGCAAGCTAAATGCGCTTATAAATAAAAACGAGTTGTATT
Source organism: Nectonema munidae (assembly GCA_030549495.1). Classification (NCBI taxonomy): domain Eukaryota; kingdom Metazoa; phylum Nematomorpha; class Nectonematoida; family Nectonematidae; genus Nectonema; species Nectonema munidae. Next base: position 70,588 of record JAUIRK010000643.1, read on the forward strand.
CTAGACACTTTTATAAAAAATGAGTTCCTTCGATAAATGGATCAAATAAAATGATTACTTTTAAGTGTTTTTGAAATATAGAATTTAGGCGATTCTTACTTCTCTAGATTGCAAAGAACGAATCCATTGTTGGCCAACAAAATCTTTAGTTAAAATATAAAGTTGTTCAGCTAATTCATAACTTTTTGCATGCAAAGCGAGAAACAATAAAATTGATCTAAATAAAATTTAAAATATTATTATAATCTACACGGTGCGTCATGTTGTAGAACTCGACTTATAGACAAAGACATGAACTTGTTATATTTAAACGCAAGCAAATAAATAAGTAGAAACGAGTTTATATATATTTTTTATTTCGCTATAAAAATTATTACAGTTTTTAACTGTTGGGGTCCAATGTACCTCACGTCAATATTTTGAAAAAAAGAATTTATATTTTGATTACCATTTTTATTCGAATACTAGATAATAATAATAATAATAGATGGGAAAAATAAAGCAGAAGTATTTTTATAATTTGTCAAAAACAAAAAATAGCAAATTTTAAAAATCTGAATTTCGACACACGGCACTTGCGTGTAACTTGCATTTTGTATTCTTGAATTTAGAGCTAAAGCTTTTGGTTTTTCCGTCTTTGTTTGTTTCCCATATTGCACTGGAACTTCCAAGGAATCATAAACTCCTAACTCTTTAGTCAACATTATTTAGTTTTAGGCCTCAAATAAAGATATTATATTTTATAATATAATATAATTATTTGAAACTGAATATATGCATGTCTTATACTCAAGTTTTTTTGCCTGTTTTTAAAGATTGCCTGACTGTTCAACTCACTTCAATCCTCTAAACTGATATTGAATACTTAACAAGCAAGCAAATCAACTATCTTCTTTCAATATTGTTCTCTCTTTGCAAATTATTTCTCCACCATACATATATCATATGTTTATAGATTTTATAAGGAGTTTTTTGTATCTACTATTGATTCTCCTTGAATATTTTCATTTCGTTGAAATTCAAGGGTTTCATTAGCGGATTTTTTGTCGTATTATATTCAATAAATTTGTTACCTTTTTTTTCTTTTTTACAATTATTATTTGTTTTTTTTCGTTCAAAAATAAAATTATTATTATTATTATTAAGAAATTTCGATATTTTTTGCTGAGGTAAAACTTATGTCATCTAATAATCTATTAATTATTATTGAAACAGTTCGAATTATTTTTCGAAATATTGCAAACGTTTTGCTGATAACACTTGTTAAGTCGCAAATCACTGAATTATTCAGAAGAAAGGATTCTGGTTTTCTATAACCGATGCAGTCAGTGGCATAGAAAGAGGAGGTGGAGAGGGCAGTTCTCACGACTAGGTACAATTTATTTGTATACCATTAATGAATGAAAATGCAATATATGAATAGCATTATAGCCTTTAAAATGTAACAATGAATTTAATTTGTTTTCTTATTCTGGATACATATATAGCTGAGTTATTGGAACTTATAAATGTGACTTTGCCATTGGGTACCTTCAAATATCAGCGTTTCTCAAACGATGTTTTACGAAATCCTAGAGTTCCTAAAAGGCCATTTAAGATTTCCGCGAGAAATAGTCAGGTAGGTTAATGTCTTTTTTTACGTTTATGTTTGAAACTTCGGAATCAGATAGTAAAAACGAGGAGTGAGAATTTTATCTAGCATCAATAATAAATTTGATACAGAACTTTTCGCAAACTAGTATTATATATTTTTTCATATATTTTTAGATATAAACATCTTTCTTTTAATTGAGAACTTTTTTGTATTTTCTTTCAATTTCAAACAGTGGGATAAACAAATACGGAAATGTTATTTTTGCGTACGGCTGGGTCCATTGAAGGATTCAATATATTTCAAAGGTTGCGCCAAGGTAAAAAGTGTGAAAAACGCTACTTTATTTTATATATTAAATGTTAAAATTAGTCGGCAAAGCTCAATATCATAAATCGAAAGATCACTTTTAAAAAATACTGGGAAAAGATTGAAATTGCAAGTCGGAATATATTTAAAAGGACTAAACCTTTCTTAAATGCCCCCTATCGGTAGCAGTCAGTTAACATCTTTTTCAATTATTCGTGCTTGAGCTCATTCCTTCTTTGTTAAGCGATAGTTGACTATTATCTTGATAATGATTTATCTGAATATGATTTTTTTTATTCATAACTCTAAAACTGTGGATGAGCTATTTCTCTTTCCCTATTTTTAAAGGCAAACGTTTATTTTTCAAAATAATATAATATTTCTTCCGCTTCGGTTATCAGTCAGGCATTAATAATGGAAATAATTCCCTTTCCTGAGTAATTTTTACAAAATAATTTGTTTGCGTATGATTCGATCGAATGCATATACAGTCAAACCTCGATAATATGGATTCTTCAGAATCGGCATGCAAATACATTTTTTTTCTTGAAAGTTTTCCTTCTCATTTTTACCTTTAAATACTCTTAGCATTTTACGTTTTTGGTAAAGTATTTGAGTCAAATTGGTAAAGTATTTCAGTAATATTATGGTATTATATTAACTCCTTAAAATTTGACATCAAAATCATTTCTTTCACAATTGCAATAATTTTTTCAAATCTTCTGTTCGAATTAACAAGCTTTGACTCCAAGTATATAGTGGTCAAATGAAATCCAAATTTTCCAATCTTTGTTACTTTTCATGATATTGTGAAAATAATACGATAAATTGCATTTAGATTATTGTAAGTTGAATTTTTTTTAATTTTTTTCTGTAAAAAATAAATTTTTATAATTTTAACAGCATTTTGGGATATTGAATTTTGGAATTTATGAGAATCTATAAAGCAAAAATTTTGTTGATAATGAATTTCATCCAGATAGTGGAAGATAGGTTTCCGCGTTACTACGTTCCAAGTTATCGACGGCTACCTGTATATAATAATAATAACTTGGGTTTTAAATCAAACCATGAAATGTAAGAGAAATTTGATTTTAATTAAAATTGGCCTGGAAAAATGACATTTAAAAAAAGTTTTAAATATAAAATATTTTTGGGGTAAAGAAAAAGGAAGAATACTTCGAATTTTGGATTGACTTAGATTTTATTGTAGTTAAAATGTCTTCGTGATTGGCATTAGTCATCATCGCTGCAACACTCTTGAAAACCTTTTTAAAGAATAAGAAACAAACATTTTTGTGCATGTTACAATATCAGGAAAAAAGATAAGGACTAAAAATTTTATTTTTCTAACCCGAAAAATATATGTAAAGGAATTAGATTCGATTGTGTGTGCGTGCCTACTTACATAATTAAAATGGGAAGGTTTTTAAGAAAAGAAATGTAATTATTTAATTTAGATAAAATTTATCAATAAATCAAATTGAGAATTCTCTATGAACAATTTTTAGTTATTTATTTACTTGGTTTAGTTTAGCCACGGATAACAAGATCGTTGAAAGAACTAATGTCAACTTTTCTAACACATAATAATACAACTTTAAAAAGATTATTACAAATACATTTTTGAGAAGATATACAAATTTATGAGATAAAGTTGTCTACTCTAACATTTAGATATATAGAAATTAGAGATGTATCGGATGTGAAATTTTTTGTATTCGCAGATGCGGCTGTGGAATCAAATTTGACATCCTAGCGCATGCGGATATTATAATTGCTATTCTAAGCAAACACAAGTTTTATACTTCTCAAAAATTTAAAGAGATGTTAATGTATATGTGTTAGCATAAGGAAGTACTTATTATAAAAAAATTTGGATAAAGTGAACATTCAAAAAATCCCAAAAAACTTTGCGTAATACAAAAAAAAGAAAAATGTTTCAAAATTGGTGATGCGGATGTTGAAACTTAAATGATTCGCGTTTGAGGATGTTTAGAGGATATAAAATTTTTTGCGGATACGGATATCCAATACATCTCTAATATATTAGGTGACATATTCGATATTTAATGGAGTACTGAAGTATTTGTATACGTTTATCAGGATCCATTGTCTGAATTAAAGTTACCAAATGTTGCTTATACATGATTTTTATGTATAACTTGTATATACATAACTATACATACACTGCAATATATACTCACATATATACCATATATACCAGGGCTACTCAACTATTATAAGCAAAGGTCCAATTAGACAAGTTCCAATGTATGCATGGGTCCAAAAATTTTCATTACATGAAATGAAGAAAATAAAACAACCATCTCAGAAAGGGAATAATAAAATTATAATTGCATTAACAAATCAATGTTCATTTTAATAATAAATAATGATTGAAATTCTTAATAATAATGTTTGCCTGGGGTCCAACTACAACACTCAAAAGGTCCGAATTAGGACTGCGGGCGCCAATTGAGTACCTCCGATATATACCATTACATATACTTAGATATATTGCATATACTTGATGAGGTAACGTTGAATACTTTAAAACTTCCTTATAATAATCCACTATGAATGAGGATCTTTAGGAATCGATTATTTTGATCCCTTTTTTAAAACACAACACTTGTTCTTTTATTAGATCAAAAGGAACATGGCGCAAACTTTAAAGTATAAAAATTAAATACACACGAAAGTCTAGTTATAATGTAGTGATGTGTAATTGAATAAATATTTTAAATCACAAAGATTCTCCTCATTGCGATAAAATCAAATCAAATACGTGAAGTAAATTTTATTTAAGCAAATTGGGCACAGTAGAAAATCTAGGTAAATGGTAGTAGTGTGAAATCCATTTTAGTGAATAAAATTATGAGAGCTTATTCGTTGTCTTGATCCTTTTGAGGGTTCGGAAGAGATCGACTATAAATTTTGAGGAGTTGTTAACACAATGATTGTTACAATTATATCAAATCATACATGGAGCATATTATATTTTAAAAATGTATCAAATTGAGCACACACGAAAATCTAAGAAAATGGTAACAATATGTAATTGATTATAGTGAATAAAATTATGAGAGATTATTGCATGTCTCCATCGTTTTGAAGAAAGTGACAAAAATTTATGAGGGGTTGTCTCTCTTGTCCAACCTCTTGACAAAAAAGATGACCATCAGATATAAAATTATTTATTGCTTCTGCATAATAATAATAGTCATATACACTTGTATCACAGGATTTAATTTTAGATAAAAATTGTAGTTATTATTCAAATAATCATTTTTTCACTTTTTAAATAACTTTTTTTACCCCCTAATAAAAAACTTTTTACCCCAAGGAGTAAATTTACCCACATTTGGGATTCATTGCCCTAAGTAATTCTTTCCTATCCACACCCTGCAGCATTTAGTTGATACAACTTTCTACACATTCCCATTTATTTATTTATGAATATGGAAAATCTTCTGTGTTCAAAATACCCAAAAAGTTTTTTCAACGAGTTTGTTTTGTATTTAAATCATACACTATTTCATGAAGACGCGCAATTCTCTTTTTTTAACACTGGTACATTTGCCAAGCATACAAGATTTAAATAGCGCTTTAAAAATCATGATTAAATTACAAACAATTCAATTCTAAAAAGTATCATTAAAATATATTTTAATTAAACAGTAATCTAAAATTCCTATCATTCTAACGTCAAATTTTTGAAATTAATGTTTTAAAGATAAAAAGTAGGTACACAATAAAAAAATAACATAAATAATTTGTCTGTAGAGGAAATGAGGAATAAATTTCTTTATTTCAAAATACAGTTAAACCTGCGTTACCGTACTTCTCTCCTGTCAATGAGGGACAGTTTTAAATCTTCCCAATTAATTAGGTTCGAGTATTTCCCTTTGATACTTCCTTTAAGCGGTCACTTAACACAGGTGTTATGCACTAAATAAGGAAAATTATTTACTGACCTAAATACATGTAACGAACAGGGTTAAGGGAGAACTAGGTGGAGTCGGATATTTTAAAGGAGATAGGAGATAGAGTCACTATCTAAGAAGATTTAAGAGTTGGAGTTGAAACCGTATTTTTTGAAAATTAGAAAAATATAAGTATATAGTTTTCAAATATAAGTTTTAAGTACTTGGAGGCGGAATAGAGTATCATCCGCCCCTTCCGAAAATTAGCAACCCTGGTAATCAATAATAATAATTAAAAGTATCAAAATGCTTGCTGAATTAAACCCTTACAAAATGAAATGGAAAAGTAAAAAAAAAGAAGACATTATGGAAAATATATTCCTTAGTAAATATTGCATTGATTATTAGTATTATTAAAAACCTTTTTTTGTCATGAATGAAGAATTTCTTCCATACTTGATTAACAAATGTCATACCAGACCTTCGTTTGTACCATAACATATCCATGATAACTACTTAAAAAACTTCGTTTAACATCGTTTGTTTCCGAATACACACGCTAAGACGTGCTTCAGAGACACAAATTTATGGGACTTTTTTTTTTATTTGAGCGTGGTACATTTCTTAACCAGATACCCTTGCTAACGTCAAGCAGATGGCATTAGATTAAACAACAAGACATTCTATTTTAGGTGAGTCGGGAATCGAACCCTGGATCCTTGAAATGAAATCCCTAGGGTGTAACCACCATACCCGCTACGCCCAATCTATGATATCTACTTGAAATATGATAAAACTCAATAACTCAAATGATCCGAGAAAAAGGCAGACGACATTAGTTAATTTGATATAAATCTGTCTTTAAACTAAGAAAGCATTAGCATCTTCCAAAGATGGCTATGCGATTAAATTGGTTAAACGTGTGTAAAGAGAAAACCTTTGTTTCATAGAGATAACCTTGTATACAATTTGGAGTGGCTTGGTAAATGTGCAGAAGGCTGTGCGGATTCTCGGAATCAAGTCTTTTTGATTTGAATTGCAGTTTGACTTCGTAAAACACTTCGCTTAGGTTGAGGGCGAAAACGTGGAGATTCCAAAACAGCACGATCCAATTGTTAGATGTTTTGTTGTAGGCAGTGTCTTCTACGAAATTGCAGTGTATCAATAACTTGGAAGTCGAGGAATAAGCGAAGGAAGTTGCGTTATTCTAAAGAAGCATTTGAAAGAACAAACGTTCATAACATTTTTAAATGCCGCATGAGGCAGATGCTAATTTTGCATCCCCTCAAAAATTCAAATAACAGTCCAAAACGCCCAAGACTAAATAATAGAGGTATATAGGTATGGAAAATTGGAATAAAAAGTTTTTCAACGCATTTTATTACATAACTATTTACGTGTAAAATATCTCGATTAAATTTTTATTGGTGATATTTCAATACAAATAAATTCTGTGCACGGGCGGACCACCCCTCCCGCCCTCTTTGTATGCTACTGTTTAAAAGCAATGTTCCCATAGGGAACTCAGAAGAATTCTCACTTTCAATGAAATTAAATAGGAATTATAAAATCGCCTACTCTGTTTGGTTCTAAACGAGTTAATAAAGAAAACATGGAAGAAAAAATTAGTCCATTTAATCCCATCAGACGACCTTATGTTATTCGAAAGAAAATTCAACTCAAGAAAATCGTCTTCGTCATTTAAAAACAATGATGAGATCAAATGGGTTAGATCTAAAAAATAGACCATTTTAACTCTAAATTACACAGTATTGTATATATTTGTCATCGGTATAAAAGCTTAGCTTTTACACTTGCATTAAATTAAGTTTAATCTTATTAATCAATTAAATCAAAGTGTACATTAGTTCCAGAACAAAGCCTCCAAGATTCATTATGAAAATTTGGATATATTTTTTCGTATCATTAAGCTTTATCTTCAAAAGACATAATTTGAGACAGATAAATTATATCATTTTTAACTTGCTAGTAAGGGTAGAAAAGCGCCAAGCATATTGAAGCACTATCCGTGCTTAAAATGTTATACACATTCTTATAGCACATTTCTTTGATTAATATATATTTTTTAATATAACCGCCTCGCTTTCGAAAACGTGGGCCGCAAAAGATTTTTTCGAGATAAAAAACTACACAGACATACGCCATATATAGTTATTTTAATTCAAGTTTCGCCCGCCTTTTAAAACAATAAACCTAAAACTGCTCTGTATTTTTTGAAATAATATCCCTTTTGTATCTGGACCCAGCTGGAGATGGGTAAAGCGCATCATCCGTATCCATAAAACGTTTTACAATACATAAAAGTGTACGCTTACATATGTTTATGATCAATAAGAAGTTGAATCTACACTTCTCAGTCCGACCTTGACAGTGAAGACACCTTGCTATTGTGGACACTTAAGGAAGGCACCATGATGTAAAGGTAAGATAAAGATACCGCGGGGTGTTTTCATCGAGAAGGCAGAACTGTGCCGCTTGTATCGAACTATGAAGAAAAGATGCTTGATGTGGGGTCGAACCGACCTTGAGTTTTCGAAGCCTAGTATCTAACCAACCTTACACAGCCCTAGGTATAAGTGACCCAATTATTGAAGTTTAGTGTACTTTAAAATTCTTCGAAAAGAAAAATAATTAAAAATTGAATTAGATTTTATTATAAGAAACTAAAAACTATATATACATGCAAAGTAATTATCAAAAATTAAATTCAAAAAGTTAGCTTCAAGTTGTATAATTACAAATTTTTTTCATTTAAAAAATACTCAGTTTTTAAAGTAGACAGCATGCAAAACCATAAACTAATAGAATCATAAAATCATAACTAGGGTGTTTTGAACGAGAAGATACAAGTGTTCCACTTGTCTCGAACCATTAGAAAAGGGGGTTAAGGTTGGATTCGAACTAAAGACATTTTCACTCTTGCCTATTGAATAAATAAAATAAACCCCAAAAAAAGATTACCTTATCCCATTGAAAATTATAAACTCCTTGATTTAATAGAGTTATCTCATTTTCATGGAACTGTGCACTCATTAGCTTTTTGGTGGGCTTGATAGATTCAGAATATTTGTCCTTTTCAGAAGAAAGTGATAAATCAGACTTTTTATCTTTACTGTAAAGTAAAAGGGAGCCAGAAAAAAATATTATCGAAAAATGAGATCCATCACAATTGAAAGAAATGTCTAAAATAGAGGAATTTGTAAAATAAAGAAATAGCGTTCAACGATTTCAGGTGACCCACAAAACAAAAATCGTCTGATTTAGTTAATAATAATTTATACAAGAAGAAAAGGAGACGATTAACTTTAGAATGAGTAAAATTAAATAAAAATATACCGAGATGACATATTAGAGCATTAATGAGTTAAAAGGCATACCACTTTATATATTAGCTACGATACATATACCTATTTCAAGGGATACCACGACATTTCATCGACAACTAAAATCGGATTTCGTCAAAAATAAAACGAGATATGGTTGACAAATAGGTAAATTTCAAAGCAATATCGATTTGTATGTGGAGAAAAATTGTAACAGTATCTATTGCTCCTTAGAAAACGTCATCATTATCCTCTCATAGATGATGAAGAGGGGCTGATCAAGATGTTTGATTCGAACAGCACAATTCTAGTAGTTTTACGACATATTAAGGGACTTATCCAGCTTATTTGTCATGAAATACATCGTCAACTTTAACATTAAGCATGGAAAGATATGAATTATTCACCTTTTACCACCTGCTATATTCAGACCATACAGATTAGGATTGCACAAAACTATCAATAAGTCACGTACTGCTTCTTGGATCCGCTGTCATGTTTTCATTTCTCATCAGTCGTTCATTTATTTCGATGAGCCCATCACAGCCCTAGATGAGACGACAATCACTCCATACAGATCCTTTGTCGATGAGCTCTATTATCTTGATGCCGACAATCTAATCAACTAACATCTCGTCGAATCCCACAGAACCTCTCCTGTCATTAAGATTTTACCCAAATACATTCAAAAGGTAGAATACTAAGCCAAATTCATACAGAATGGATCAATATTCATGTAATTCAGAAAGAATTGAGAGTTAAACGTGGCTCCGAGGTTGAAGTGCACTCATGGAACAAGAAGAACGATACGAAATGATATATATATGAACGATACGAGCTCCTGATACGAAATTTCTACACATTTTCCTCCGAGTACAATTTGATGGAAAAGTCAAAACTCTTTATTGACTGGCAGATTACGCGAAATCTTGAAGGGCCTCAATACAAAGACACTCTAGCTACAGATTGAGGTCCCTTGAGTGTGAGTGACACATGATTCTCAGCCGGCTTAAACTACTACCAAAAGGAAGTAGTAATTATACCCGACAAACTCTTTAATAATGGTTTGAAACAAGTATTACGAACATTTTACCAATCAGGCAAAACCAATATAACTACTAGTTTACCACATCTTCTTCCTGGACAACTTTACACTAATTAAGTTCAGTTGCTTACTCCTTGATATTTTATCTTACAAGATGTTATCGGATTAAAATCAATTGGCATTGTCATCAATCTTCAACATGTTTTTGGAACATTAAACCCTTTGAAACAACTGATAAATTTAGTATTTTCCAACGATCGTGATCCACTAGTCATTTTGAAATCGATCTGAGAAAAAAAGCTACAATACGATACGATATCATCAGAGAATGAAATGTCAATTAGGAAACTCAATATACAATGATATCATACAAAGTATAGTATCAATGAGATAAAACTAAAGAGTCTGGAAGCAATAATTCAGACTCATGTTAGAGACTATCTAATCACCTCATTTGATTAAGCATGTATCGGTTCAAGAGTTCACCACTCATGTTTCTCATCCCACTAATTTGTAATGAACTCTGACAAAAGAGGCGATGCAATATGACATTATTTTTTTCAATTAAATTAGGACAACATAATTTTGCAACTTTCTGTTCAGTAATCTGTTTCGCCAGCAAACACACATTTACTCTGAATCCGTTCTGGATGTCATGAACCTATTAAAAATGTAAAAAAAAAATCAATTTACCCTTTATAAAAGTGCTAGATGTGTGCGGAAGTACAAACTTTTGAATGAGCATCATAGAGGGCAGTGATAAAACAAAAATTTGCAAAAACTTCGTTGCAAAGATGAGATATTCGAAACAGAAGTCCAGAGCTGATATCTCATTACTAAATTCTTTTTTATTCTCCTCACTCTCCCCAATTTCATCTTGATTCCCATCCGTTATAAAAAACTTTCTAGAACAGTTTAAAAAATATATAATTTTCTAGAAGCATGAACTAGAGGGAGTGATAGAAGGTTTCACTTGGGTTCTAATCCGTGGATGCAGTTGAAGTCGATGAAGTTAGCACAAGGCTGAACACCTTTTCGCCAGAAGAAAATGCTGTCACAGGAAGAAATGATGAAATATTGTAAGTGTGCCTTTGCTTTGATTAAATTCGGAATGCATGGCAACTTCTTCATTTCCCCAACAAGGCCAAAGTTAAAGTTGAAAAAGAGAACCAGAGTATTCTTAAAATGAATATAAAAATCGTTTTTATTTTTTCATAGAGAGCATATCGTTTGAATTCCTCGCTTGAATAAGAGATTTTGCTAAATATAACACAAAGTAGTCACACTCCATTATAAACAGTTATATGAATATTTGAAAATATTGCAAACATACCTTTTTTACAAATGCTAACAAATTTTTGGAAGAAAACGTGTAGTAACCCAGATATCTTGAGGGGTATCTCAAATTTTTCAGTTTTTGCAAATCTTTGTGTTTTAAGGAAAGATCTTATATGTAGATAAAAATATGAAATCTTATTTTACAATTATTTAATAATATTTTGTAAAAATTTAAGCAATTAGAGAAAAAAATGAAAATTTATAATTGTAATCTTACTACTGTAATCTTATAGGAATTATAGTACAGTCAAAAGTATTTTTCTGAATTCTTGAAATTAATTTTCTCTTGAATGTTAATATTAACATTCTTACTTTTATCAGTGAAAACAAAGTATCTCTGTATTTTAGGCCGCCTATTAAAGCATTCTAGTGTCGCATTTTTGAAACACCTTTTTGATTTTCCTATGTATAGTGTATATACGGTAGCTTGCATTAAAACTAATAGGAATTTGATATACATGGATGTAAAATAATAGGAATTCGATTTAATTTTGAACTCACATCTTAGCTTTACAACTAAATTTTTGAGTAAATTGACCATTGAGCACACAAGAATTGAACAAACTAACCATTGTGTCAAGAAAGCACACATTTTATTACATTTCATCAGGGGGAAAGAGTCGAAGGTTCCCCAATTTCCAAAAAAAGTTTTCCAAAAAAAATTCCCAAAAAAATTTTCCCAAAAGGGATAAAGTGTAAGTATCATAAATCTGACGCCCACTTGAAGCACTTACAAAACTCCGACTCCAAGTACACATTAGTATATATTCATTAATATTCTAATGCCTTACTAGGAGTCCCAATTTCTTCTCAAAACCACTACTACGACTTTTGTTTTCTTAAAATCTCAGACTTCAACTCCGCAACGTGGTCTTTCAGATGATTTCATAGCTTTTAGTTGCTTAAATTGCTTATTTTTATATGGTACTGCTCAATACTATCTAAAATTACTATCTGTGCAAATATCTCGTAACCCTTTCGTGACGAGTGTATGATATATGATACATAAACAATTTTACCTTCGTCTGCTTTTTCAAATAGTTTTGTATATGAATCTTCTGCTTTTTAATAAATATCGTCTGCTTTTTCTGGTGACGAAAGGGTTAATTTTGCGTGAGCCTTGTGTAATATTCTTCTTCCCATGCATGCGCCTATTTCGTTCAAATTGGGCATAATGGACTATAACTAAGGATAATAATAGTAAATGAACTTATGGAGTATGCTGATTCATCTTTGAATGTTTTAATACCTTAACCCGTTAAGGACGAGAATATTCAGACGATATCTAGTGTAAAGCAGAAGATTTGTATTAAAAAGCATTAATAAACGCAGACGATTCACATTTTTCTAAAGTCGACTGTGATCGATAACAGGTAATTTGATTGCTGGGAAATAGAAAACCATTTAAATGTTCTCAGAGACTCAAAATACTTATACCCACATCCGATCCACGCAGTAATCGAATAATATACAAGATTAAAATGGATTCACGAATTACATCTCTAAATTAAGACGAACTCTGTATTAGGACCGAAAATTCTGATCATCCCTACTTGGTCGTAATAAACAGGTTTTACTGTATTCAAAAAAGACCTGGTTATCGCTGGCTTATGATATAATAAGTTAGGCGTCTTTTCAAGCAAATACGGCAATCAAAATTTTATTGAACTAAGCAGTGTTTTCTGACTTTTCTTACTCATCGCGACCGAAGACAAACCTATTTCAAAGAAAGGGCCATCATAGACGAGAACATAATTTCTTCCATAATAAAGATACTGCATAGAAAACGTTAAAAAGTAGCATAAAATGTTTTTAATGACAAAAATATAGATTTGTAATACTCGTTTCCATTTGGCCTACTTTCTTTTTCAATGGAATTTTATATATTTAATGCAGAAAATTTCCATTTCTTGCGACACTGCTATCATGCTGGTTCTCAAAGGGTTGTTTGGTAGTTATCTTTCAAAGATATAATGTTAAGTTTAAAATTACTTAAATTAATTCTAATATGATGACTAGGGATACAGCTTTTTTTCAACTCCCTAGTCCTGTATCATTTTCTAATGACCTCTTTTCAGTAAATTGTGAAAATCAATGTTTTTTGTGTATGATTACAAAAGGTCATTCAATGACTAACATCGGAATTTTTATATTTTATTGCATTTGGCCGCAAATCAAAAATTAGAACCGTTTGCATAATGCAATAAAAAACAAATCCAAAATGTTCAATTCATAACTATTTCATTAAGATTATTCTGCATACAAAAACAGTTTGAAGGGTTTAAGCCATATAAAGTAAAATTAGTCAATAGTCAAATTGTGGTAAGGTAAGTCATTAGAGAAAATGAAACGCAGTGAGCTTGGTTTTCTTTTTGCATGTTATATGACCTTAATTGCTCTCACACGGCATTGATTACATCTGATAATGTTCAGTTTTGATGGCTCAGCTTTTTATGCAACTTATCAAGCATTTTAAAGCAGTCTTATACGGTTGTAACACTTGTGATATCTCTGCATAAGCTTCTTTCATCATCTAAAATTATATTTACAGTACTAAACCCATGTTCCAGCATGCAATCTGTGCAAAAGGATAAAGTGTAAGTATCATAAAAAGTATCCAAAAAAAATTTTTTTGCATCAAGAATTTATTTGTGTATAATACTTCTTCTGTAAGCTAGCTTCCACATTTAGAACCACTTAATTTCAAAGTAAAATATAAACGTCGATCACAAACGACCTCACAAGAATATTTATCGAAAAAATAAAGGATCAAAATTTTTAAGCTATTCTTGTTCATGATTTCAGAGCGAGGTATATATTAGCACTAATCTAGTTGTTAAAATTTAACCCTTTCATGCAGAATGGGACACCGGTGTCCCATAGAATAAAAAGCATATGCTTTAAGTATACAGTAGAGTGCAGATGTTTTCGGCCACAGCTAATATTTTTTTTATATTTTGTTCATCGAAATTTATTTATATTAAACAAAATACCATCTTAAAATAATTCTTTTTTCATTAATAAAAATTTCTGATTATTTTCTTTTTTGATTTAATCAAAATTATTATTTGTATATTTTATCTATTAAAAATTTCCATGCAAAAGTTTTCTGCCATTTGTTGACTTTTCAGGTAAAAACATTTTTTTTCAAATTTTAATATAAAATTTTAAAATTGATTTCTTTAACGATCTTTTCTCGACGTCTTTTTTTGACTGACATGCCAAAAAGTATCTCTAGAATTGAGAAGTAAAGTTTTACTTCTTTCAATAAACAAAAGTCAAAGAGCTATTTGAAAATGATTTAATATATCTAGAAGTAAAGTTTCTCAAATTTAATCAAAATATAAAAGTACAGGAACTGTAGGCATAAGCCCAAAAGCGGTCGTCTTCAAAAATTACTGATAAGAGATATCAGAAAATTAGTGAGAATGTCAAAGATTAATCCTAATTTTTCTGCAAAGCAATTATTGGAAGGAAATAATTTATTAAAATATATTTCAATTGATACGAATCCTTAGAATTGGCATAATGTAATTTTTAGTGATGAAACGAAGATTGAGCTTCATTCTAATTCACAGCAATATGTTAGAAGACCTAAAGGAATGCGATTTGATAAAGGTTATACCGTAAAAACGTTCAAACACGAAAGAAAAAGTTTGATGCTTTGGGGATTTATAAAAAGTGATGGTAGAAGAAAGTTGTTAAAAATCGATGGAACACTCAATAGTATAAAATACAATGAATTAATTAAAACCAATTTACTCCCTAATATAGATATTTATTTCAACGTGATGGCGCTCCTAGTCATAGGTCTTGTTTGACTCAGCAATTTTTAAATAAAAATTCTGCGTGTCTTCTAAAAAAAACTGACCACCTCAAAGCCCTGCTCTTAAAATAATTGAACAAATGAGGGTTGAACTAAAAAGAAAAGTTCTTCTAAGGAACACGAGAACCCTTGAAGAATTATGGGAATATTCAAAGCAGGAATGGGGATAGATTCCAGATGAATATATAAAGAATCTATATAGCTCTTTTCCAAGAAGTATTGATTCAATTATTCGGGCTAAAGGAAAACCGACAAAGTATTGAAAAGAAGATATAAATAATATCAAAGTAAATATTTTATATAAAAAAATAAATTTTGAATTTTTTACACTTTATTTTTTAATGAAAACAAATGGCGGAAAACTTTGCACGGAATTTTTAATAAATAAAATATACAAATATTTGAATAAATTAAAAAATAAAATACTCAAAAAATTTTAATAATGAAAAAAGAATTATTTTAAGATGGTATTTATAATGACTTAATTTAATATAAATAAATTTCAATAATCAAAAGATTCGAAAGAAAAAAAATATTTGCGGTGGCCGACAACATTTGCACTCTACTGTATAAAAACTCGTTGAAAAAGAAAGCAAACGATAAATTTTGGAAAACGAATGCACGAAGGGTTAAACTTTGATTTGATAAAGGAAAAAAAGAAAGTTTTTTGAAAACTAAATAGCCGTCATCATGACTTGAAAAATGGAATCCGGTAGGATGTCAGCTACTCATACTAATCTAATTTGTAAATCTGCCTCTAACGACCAGAGTCCACTATTTTTGACTTTACAAAAATAAAAACCGTCTGCCTTTATAAATGTTTTTAATGCAAATTTGCTACTCTACATTGAATATCATCTAATTATTCTAGACCTTAAACTGTTAAGAATAATAATTTTGAAGTCCTTTCAATTGAGATTCTGAATAAACAAGGTAGAAACTTTTCTCTTTACATAGTTCACTTTAAGCATTGGGTAAAATTAGTCTGTTAACAATTAAAATAAAAAAATGATATATATAATGTAGAGCAGAAGATTGTTACTAAAAACCATTTATAAACGAAGAATATTCGTAAAGGCCCGTAAATTCCGTGCAAAGTAGGACTTTGTTGTAAATTAACTACATTACGCTCAAAAAGTAGAGAAGCAGGAAAAAACGTGAAATTAAAAATCCTTTCTTACAGGCTTAATATCATCCTTGTTGTCATTTAGCTTTATTCCAAGCGCAAAGATGTCGGCACCCGTGATACTTTCAACGCACAAAATTTGAAGCTTTTCTTGACAACTAAACGTTTGCTTCACATCTAAACAAAGTATACTGTAATTCTTGGTTAGGCTTTCACTGAGAAAAGGGATGGAGTAAAGGAGATTGGCATCTTCTTGCAGTATTGCGATCCTCTCTTCTCCATAAGCAATCTATATTATAAGACATTTACAAAGTTACAAAAAAAATAGAAATTGATAGCAACACTTTGCGCAAACACAAAAAAGAGAGTCTGAAGTATCAATTTTTGATCATTCATTTTTTCAATGAAGAAACTTCTCTAATAAAGACATTAATGTTAGTCCCAAGCATGCACGTAATATAGTTTTACTGTACTTACAAAATAATTAGCCTTTTTTATAATTGAATAAAGATTTTATCCTAACTAACTATGTTTTGTTTCTAAGAAGTTTTCAAAATTCTTTCCCTTTTTTTCGTTGGTTTTGGGCCGGGTTTTTATAAAGAGTTTGGGAAATGCAATTATGAAACCCCCTCTTATCATTTTTTTTGTGGTAAAATTGAAAATTAATAAACACGAAGGGGGGTGTTTAAGATGAGGTGGTCGATTAATAAGTCAAATAAGCTCAAACAGAAATAATTGCAAAGAATTTAAACTCTTCGTTATTAACAAGTGGTCATTAAAGCAGGTTTGACAGTAATAGCTTTAGATTGAACGTGAACTATCGATCTCGTGGATGTAGGGAAAATATAAATATTACCAGAATTTTTGAATCAGAAGAAAACTTTTGTCTTAATTTATCTTTATATATCAGCCTATATAGTAGGGGCACATAAAGCGATGCTTGAGGGCAAAGGTGTGCCCTCAGCGGCATTTAAGATTTTGGCCGAAAAGCAGTTCAAACAATTTCGTAGATCAGGAATCTGAAACTTGGGACTGATTGTAAAATTTATGAGTTTTCCTTTAAAAGCAAATGTTATGCATGTCCCAAAAACTTAGTTAAATTACTACAAACTAAAGAATGCTCTTTTGAGCTTGAAGTATTAAAAAGTAAAAATGATTTAGAAATGAAAGCACTTTTTTATTCAACTTTTATTTAAAAAAATATCCACTTCTCGAAGAATGAGCGTGCATAGCTATACTTTAAACAGACATGCATTTAGATAGTTGTTTAATAATAAAACTAAGTAATTACAAAGCTAATTTTGAAATTTTAACTACTAATTAGCAAAATAAATGTTAAAAATATTCCAATTTTGTTTTTCATAAATCCTTATTTGAGCATTTATAAATATTTGTGCGATTTAATATTTTTTTACAAAAATTTTGCTCTCGTTTTAGTGAAGTGTGGGCACAGCTGATATATAATTTGGAGCTTCGAAGGAATTTTTAAGTTTTCTAAAGTGTCTGTGAAAGGCAAAGGTATTTCAAATCATGCTGAAACACATTCCATAGCATTATTACTTTAATCAGCGCATTGAATAATAATAATAATGTGAATGGTGATATATCTTAGAAATATCAAAATGGACAAGTAAAAAATACACATTTATTGAACTTTTCTCCCCACCAAACATTATATAATAAAAATTATCATAATAAAAATTAATAACATGACGCTTTGTATTAATATTTATATTTTTTGAGAGAGATCAGGGGCTTTCATTCGATACTTAACACCCGTGTCATAACTCATAAGAAAGGAAAATCGTCTGCTGTTAATATATAAAATTCATTAGTCTTCAAGATTATGGTCATCAAAAATCCAAACCTCAAGGTCCAAGAAAAAAAAATTCAAAAAGGCAAGAATAACTGATGATATGAATATAATTTGTTTAAAAGAGTTTATCCTAATTTTTAATAAGGGATATGGGTTATTTATAAGTTGGGAAAATCAAAATACTTACTTTATAATCACGACAGATGTTGAATATGAATAAATTTGAATTGAAAGAAATTCCCAAATTGACGTCATTATAGCGCAGTGACAAACTCGAAATTTCGTTTCCAAAAAGTAAAAACGTTGTCAACGCCTAAAAAAGATATATATATATACTATATAGGTGGAGCGACGTATTTAAAAAATAAAAAAACTCGAAAAAACTTAATGAAAGTTTTTTCAAATTATGGTACTAAATTTATTCCGAAAAAATATTCGATGAATGATATTTTTAGGATAGAATTTTCCTGAACTTCGGTGGGTGTAAAATTCCATGGGTAAAACTTTGGTGGGTGCAAACTTTTAATGGGTGAAATCTTTGTTGGTTAAATTTTCTGTAATTTTCATTGGTGGAATTTTCTTGGCTGGAATTTTTGGTACACGAAGTATTCAATCATTGTATTCATTTTTGAGATTTTATATAGAAATTTGTTTTAAGCAGACACTTTTTTAGGAAAATTATTTTTTTTGAAATTTTTATTCATAAAAAATCAAAATAATATGTAAAGATTTATTTATTATTTTTATTTATATATTATAATAGATATTATAATATTATATAGATTTTTTACTTATTTTTTTTTCCGGCAAAGATTAATAACTTTATTTTAAAGAAATTTTTCAGCAAGGATTGAGAAAAACTGAAAATGTTTCTTTTATTTAAAAAAAATAAAAATTAAAAATTTTAGCTTTATCATTCGTTATAAAAAAAACAACATATAACAAAAGAAAGAAAGGTTTGTTTTTTATTTGAAAAAAATCGGGTATTATTGAAATATTCAAAAAACAGCATGCGTTTTCTGCATTGCGTAAAGTTGATATCCCCGTCGTCAACTTGAATCCTTTCATAAATTTACTTCTATTCGTTCATTTTCAAAAATAATAATATCTAGAAAATGTTTGACCATTTTGACTTAAAGATAAATTATATATTAAATATGAAATAACAACTTTTTTGGAAATATCTACGATAACAAAACCTCTCTAATTTAAAAAAAACATGATCATAAGAAAATTTGTAAAAGAGGTTTAGAGTCATCTTATCACAAAATTATGATTCTCGACTTAATCAACGTAAAGCATTCTCTTATGATTATGACATTGTATAATTAAACTTATATTCTCTCCTAGAATGGTAGTCAGCACAGAATAGGCAATATTTTTCAACACACATCAATGATTTATCATGCGACACTCCTATAGATGTAGGATAATAGAAGAGTGAACAAAGGCAGTCCCAAAAATAATGTATGTGCTCTTTAAATTTAATGGTTTACACAGTATGTTTTTTTCTATTTTAGATTTGCCGTGATTAATAATGAATGACACCCATCTGATATTACAGCACAAAAAATTATGTTAAAAACATTCTGGAAATATAAGAATAAAGCTGGCATACAAAAAGCTAAGTTTGAGGAGCATGGAATAATCCAACGGATGAGGAAGAGCCATTCTATACAACACAAATCATTAACAAGCCCAACAAGAGAGTAAGAAGTTATTGATAATGTTGTTATTTCTCCCAGTTCGTCAAATTTCACGTGAAACAGCGCATTTTGAAGCGTGTGCAATAAAAAAGTTTTATTCGAGATCGAATTCTGTAACCGGTACCTGGATACATGTGCAGATCATAACGAATATCCACTTATAATCATCTAGAGTAGTGGAGCAACACTTAAGCTGAAAGGCTCTATAAATCGGCATAATTGAAGTAAGTGGGAACTAGAAACTTCTCATGTTACAGTGGAATGTCACTTAAATTTGCCTGGAATCACTGTATGGTGTAGACTAACCAGAGGCCTGGTTTGAACAATCTTTTTGAAAACACAGTGATTGTAGTACACTATCTGAACATGATACAGGAATTTGTTATGCCATGCCTCAATAAGAATTTGGAGATGGTGAGTTCTGCTTTCAACAAAATGGTGCACCTCTCTACTTTCATCTTGATGTGAGAGCTTATCTAGAGATTGGAAGAGAGAAAGTTGAATACACACCTAGCTCTCGTGATTTGACACCCTTGAATGTCTTTTTATGACGGTAGACAAGGTTTTTAGCAGTAAACATGAAATAATTGTTGAAATAAGAGGAGTAATTGAAGAAAAATGTGCTTAAATACCATATTAAATGTTACTGAAAATATTGTAGGTCCATTTCTTTACTATATGAAAAGTGTATTGAAAAGAACGGAACTAGTTTTAGAACTTGACGTGAATAAATAATTTTATGAATATTCTGAAATTGTTCCATGTAGCCTTTATCTTATTAAAGGTTAATTTTCTATGTTTTTGTGAACTTTTCAATCAGAATCTAATATCATAAAAGTATTCTTTCCCTCTATCAACTTTGCTAACAAGTTAAAATAAATCAATTTAACGAGTTATAACGATTCAAAGAGTGCATACATTATTTACGGACACTCTGTATACTATGCCCCATATGGAATGACCATGTCGTGGTATTCTCTCTATAATCAGATTTTGTTGATACCAGCGCTATTTTCAGTGTCATACATTATGTTGTTCGTGATACTCATGGTGGTGGTGCATAGTAAGATATAAAATGCTAATTTCTTCAACCCTCTGAGGACCTTAATTTTGAAGACTAATCGTCTGCTCTCTCTTTCAAAGAAATTTTATATATTTAAAGCAAGTGATTTTCACTTCTTGCGACATTGGTGTCACAGTGGACTTCAAAGAGTTTAAAGGTAGAAATATAAGCAAAAATAGACCATGTTGTAATCATACGAATGTTTGAATACCATGAGGTCCAGAATCACAATGTTGGGACAAGTTGGTATGATTGTGATCAGCGAGAGTTTTCATATTCTTTCATTTAATGGATTGGTATACCATAGCTAACAGGCTTTTTAGCTCTCCATTAAATTATTTTCTCTCATGTTTGTTCCAATCTATTTTCTTTGTTTGTTTTGAAATTTAATATAGTAAAAAATAAACTTCTTCTTCTTCTTTTAAATCCCGCCTGAGATATCTATGCTTGAAATCTAGCGAAAAATTCTATTGACAATTACTCAATTACTTCATTATAGCTAGGATGGTTAGAAAGTGATTTAATCCTTACATTTCCTTCCATATCGAATAAACGCAAAATGTCTGTGAGCTTGTCATCACTTGCTTCACTTTCCTTGAAGTAGTCTTGGCCAGCGATAACGATAAAGTCTTTGCCATTGCTCACTTTGCAGCAAGAGATCCTGGACATGGCGTAGAAGGTGGAAGGCAAAGCTTTATTCTTGTCTGATGCTTCGCCTTCGTTGATGTTCGTTAAAAATTTGCAGTAGCCATTTTGGAAAGCGCAGAAAATGATTTGCTCTGAATTGAGAGTTTGCCACGTGAGGAAAACGCATAGTGACTTCAAAACTTTATCGTCTTCAAGGGTTATTTTCTAAATTCAATTACATTCAAGATTAGAGATATGAATTTTTTAAAAATAGGGCTTTTTAGGAACACTGTCTGGTATAGGATCCCTGAAAACTGAGATCCCATATTGTTCAAAAGATGTGACAAAAACTTGGATAAAAATAGAACGAATAAAGTCTGTTTAATTATATTTAAATAGCAGGTAATTAATAATTAATTAAATATTATCTTTATCGAAACAAAAAGGCTATATGGAGTTTCTTCTAGTCGCAACGAAATGATGAGTGCATTGAGGGATTAATAAAAAAAATTCCCATCTCAATCCTTTGCAACAAGAAGAAAATCCATATAAATTTCATTTTGTGATAATCGTGATAGAGTGTTCTATCGAAATTATTTAACAAATAATTAATTGCCTGCTCGCTCTTAAATAAACTTGATATGATTTTATTTTACCTTCTATCATGAACACAATTGAACAAGTTTTTTTAAAAGAACATTTTATTGAAACAAATATTCTGTCAAAGTAACTAACTAAATTACTAATTAACTAACAGACTAACTATATGATATATAAAATTTAATATGATATAACATGAAATCATTATTCTTCAAAGGAACAAGACTGCAAACTCTGTTCTTAGAAAGCTTAAAAAAAATTTTTTTAATGTATGAAAAAAAGCAGTGTGTTACTTGCAATGCATTCTTTTGATGCTCCAAAAGGAAGAATTCACATGAAGTGGAAGCGATGATGGCTTTGTCGCTATTTGGAGACCAGGCCATGTTCGCTAGTTTAACGTCTTTCACTTCTTTCGACCAAAGACGAGTGCCGTTATCCGATCCAACGATGAATATTCCTGAACGATAAACTCATTTCTATACATAAACTACACATAACTATTTTAGCTTCAATTTCTAAGTTATAAGTAGGTCGTCAAAATCAGAGTTCGAAGAGCGGTCGGGTGGCATAAATTTATTTTAACACGTTTAAGACCAAGCAAAGCAGACGATATCTAAAAAAACGCAGACGATTTATATTCAAAGTCATTGAAAAAAGCAGACGAAGATGAAATTACTTATGTTCCAAAATAGGAACATTGGTCGTAAATGGGTTAACGCAAGTCCAAATTTTAGTCCAGCACAAAACTACTAAGAGAAGGAGTGTTTAATCATTTACATTGCATTTGAATAATATTAAGAATGATAATAAATCATCATCATCATCATCATCATCCATTTTGTCTTCTAGGCCTGGTTATTGTTCCCAAAGAGTCGGGGTAAACGAGAAGAATGATAATTAATCATATTTTTTAATAATTACTAGCTTTTAGCATATATTATAATAATAATATAATTTATATTTATGTGGATTTTTGAACAAAAGAATTTGCAAACGTGTCAAATTACATATACAACACATTTATATATATATTACATTCTTTTATACTTTTAATATTATAATTGGCTCCGTGTTTGATTTTGGTATAAATTAATCCAGAGACATGTGTATACGCATTTTGTTTTTAATACGCTGGTTACAATTAGATATGACTTCTATTTAACATCTTAATTAATGGAAGGTAAAAGTAAATATGACGCAAAATAAACGAAAATGAATAGATATGCAAAGTTAAGTTTAGATTTTGAAATTTAAAATCTAACGACTTCCAAAAAGAATTCCAACAGGCATTCTTAAAAATAGGGAAAGTAACAAGCCAAACTTTAGGTATTTTATTTAACTGTATCATGAGAGAATAAGATTAACAATTGTATATCTGCATCCTATGAATATATTGATAGAAAAATTAAGTAAAAAGCAATATCTAATGATTGTTGGCAATTGCATTCAGACTACTGCAGCGAATATAAAAGGAATTGTGATTAAAAGAAACAATAAAGTGGATGTGCTCAAGTATTTAGAAATGTGGGCAATTTAGTCGATATATTTTAATTCCTATGAGGAAGGGAAAAAGTAAAGGACGCCAGTTGTGAGATGGAGCGAGGGCTTGGCAAAAAGGGTGAAAGAAAAAGACACTGAAGACAGATGCAAATGAAAACAAAAAATGATGGCAAATGACACCCTACTTGTGGATAAGGTGTAGGCGAGGAGGAGATGGGAGACGAGTTAAAAAATCATTTGCTTTAAATATACAAAATTCCATTGAAAAAGAAAGAAGGCGATTGGTCTTGGAAATTAAAGAATTAAATAAGTTTTTATTAATTAGTTTTATTTTTTTAATCTGGGCTAACATCAAAAGATGGGAAGTAAATGCTTCTCATTAGATCTTCTTTTTATTTTCTTAATATTTTTGATGAGTAAAGTCTTTTTGATCCTTGATTATTTTAATCTTTGATTCGGTTTATACCAAGAAACTTTTTTCCTTATAAGCCATAGTTTTCACAATGTTATAAACATCTTAATTTTTCTTATACGAACATAAAAAAAATATTTGGGTCCATTTTTTGACCAAAAGCAAAAATTATTTCTTCACTTTTACAATTAAAAATCCTTGATTCAAAAGAAAAAAATCCTCCAAAAAAGTCATTTTAAAAAATTTCAAATTTAATACAGGGTCAATGACACGAAACCTAGAAAATGACACTAAAACAAAAACTACAAATTTATTTCAAAAAATCGAAGTCGGAATCGTGTTTGTAGATTCCAAATCGAACAAAGTTCTAAAATTCCTTCGCTTCGGACTCCGAAACCTTGGTTTTGAATGAGCGAAAACTACTTGGAGCGAAAATAAGGATATGAAAGTTGTATTACCGTCTTGATAGGCAATTCCGATCTTGCTGCCATCGAAATTCCATTGGAGCTGAACAACAATGGATTTGTTTCGATTATTCATCATGTCTTTTTGCCAAGAGAGTTGGCCATCACTCTCTTTGAATTTGTTGTCGTCATTGCTCACGCGCTGAGTTGATGTGGCAACAACGACCCACACAATGATTAAGCCGTTTGAGTCACACGTGGTCAGTTTGTTACTGATCTCATTCCAAACACAATGGCGCAGGATGCCATTATGCCCAGTCAACTTCTGAGTGAAATCCAACTGAGAACCTATATCTTAGAAAACGAGTGATATAGAGTTCTACAAACACTATAGAATATGCAGACTCTAGAACAGTAGTTCCCCACAAATGACAATGTTAAAATTCTGGGAGAAAAATTGGATTGGATCATTGGTATTAAATAGGAGTTGAGTTATAAGAGAATTAAAATATTTAAGCGCATCATCATAAAAAAACAAAATACTTGGGTATACGCTATAAACAGTGGGCCACCATTGACTCAGACTATAAAAGAAGTTCGACATAAAAATTTTGGGTTTACACATCGAAATTTGGCACAATAAAGATATGAAATAATGGGGATAATTTCAAAAAGTTTGACTTCTGCAAATATTCTACAAGCGTCAAGTAGATTCAAACAAAAATAGCAGTTCACCATAATCACAAAAACATTGGTCTATGAATAATCAGTTGGAAAACATTGAAATTATAGGGATAAAGAATGCTTACCAGTATCAGGAGACAACTTTAGAATGGTTAGAAAAGAGCTTTCACCGCCTATCGCTATGAAATCATTCGTCACATTCCAGGATATCACGGTAACTACGATGCTCTTGGGAATCGTAATCTAAAAAATTGCAACATCCACATGTCTCACTTACAAATAAAATGTTTTAATGGGCAGATGCTTTCCCTTGTTAAAGATATAAAAAGTAAGGTAGCACATCTTTATTATATTCAAGATTGTCCAGTGAGAGTTTAATTTGTTATGAAAGTGGACTAAATATTTTCTTGTTTATATATATATATATGCGATGATTCTAGGTCAACTGCCAGACGATTATAATTTTAAATTACGTAAAAACCCTATATCATTTAGGTTTCACAAATTTCGTTAACAATTCGAATACCTTTATCCTTATGCGCAATTATATATTAGTGTAGTAAAAAACTATTTTACTTTATATAGAGACAAAATATACAATTTAAAAATATTCTGGAGATTCACACTTTTGTGAACACTTTTACTTATTTTTCTCAAAAAGCATGTAAACTCTTTTGTTCCCATTTTTCCAAACTAGTATTTAGGAGGTGTTTCCTAGTTTACTATTTTACCTAGTTATTTATCCTAGTATACTTCACATATACTATCGATTTTCAAGTTGAGAGGGGGGAGGCTTTTTTTTTTATAATTTTCAAAATTTATTATAAAAGAATTTTTGTCCAATGAACACACCGCCATTATTACCCGGCATCATACTTGCACTTTAAGCTCTCAATCCCACCACAACTGTGTTGATTTTATAATTCTGATTGCATCACCCTTCTAGCTCAGTGGTTTTCAAACTGGAGTCTACTGTGCCGTAAAGAAGTTCCATGGGGATCGAGAAAGGGACACTGAGTGAATCGTTTTCGCAAAATATTACATCCATATTCGGTCATTTGCCATTTTTGGCAAAAATTCACATTTAAAAAGAACAAATAAGTTAGTCTTTGAATTGAGTACTATTTTTTTCTTTTATTGCTTTTCATGCCTAATTTGTAAATGTGCATTTTTCTTAATGGCTAAAAAATGAAATATGACGACTCATACTTGAAATTTCGTTTTACTGCATTAAAGTATGGTGGGGAAGAGGAACACAAGGTTAGCATCAACTTTTTAAAAGCCCATCAAGCGAAGCTTGCGCTGGTAGTGAAGCACATGAATTAGGTAAACAAAACTATTGCACAAATTCATGTTTGATAAAAACATCTGAATGTTTTTGCAAAATATTAAGTATGGTTTGAAAAGTTTCAAAAAAATTATCTGTTGTCATAAAGTCCCACAACATAGCAGAACAGTTGATATTACCTTGTTGCAAAAATATATTGAATGTGCTAAGAAGTTCTGAAGTTGTAAAGTTGAAGCATATCTTCCTGTCAAACGATACCGTTAGTAGGCTAATGGGAGAGATGTCTGATGACGTCAAATGTGGTTTTATTGATTCAAAATTCGATTATCAACTCTTTTCCTCAGATTGATGAAACGATGGATGCTGCAACTTATCTCAGCCTTGCGTTTACGTACAATATGCATATAACAAAAAGCTGGTAGACAATTTTTTATTTTGCAAAACTCAGCAATAGAACACATGTAAGAGAAACATTTGACAATGTGATAAATTTTTCTACTGCACATGGTATTAAGTCGGAATCTGGCTAAGCAAAAATCTCCAGATGTAATTGGTACCCAGTGCGCCGAGCCTTAAAACCATACGCGATGAGTTGAAAAAATTTTTCAATGAAGTCATTAAAACAGTGTATTTCACTAAATGAAATGCTTCAAATCTTGTTTGTTTTCAGATTTGAAAAACTCTTGCTGCACTCAAACGAAATTTTCCAAACGATACTATGGAAAGAAATCCAGCAATTTCTTGAAGGCAAACTAGACATGCATGTAGAATGTTCTGATGTCCGTTTTCGTATATTTCTATCATTTGTAGTGAACATATTTGAATATATGATTCAGAGTACTCCATTGTAATAAAAAAATGATAGCTTTTGGAATGAAGCTGGATTAATTGCATTCTTTGACATAGGAAATTTTGCTCGATTTTCAAACCATAAAACACCGTGTAGGATGCCAAGAAATTTCTCTTTATTTTTTTAATCTACAAAAATTTGAAAAATACTAACAATTTGTCAAAAACCCGTTTATAATATCGATTAGTAATCTGGGCTCAAAAGACTTCTTAACTCATAGCGATTTTTCGATTGAAATGGGAGAGTCCAATGCTTGTAAAGATTGCTATGATTCGATTTGCCACTACATATGAGTGTAAGCAAGTGTTTTCCATGCTACTTGCAATTGAAATCAAATCCCAAAACAGATTGGAAGTGAGAAATGATATGCGAGTTGTATTGGCCAAAACAGAGAAAAATTAGACTAACTGATTTAGACAAAGCAGATGCCATCCATCCAATTGAGATTTGGATTGTTCAGACAATTTTTGAATAAACAAGTATGACAATTTTTTAGTACAGTAGTTTATATGTTGAATGTTGATTTATTTTTTTTTTAAATGAGACCCCGAGCTATTAAAAAATTATAGTTAGACCGTTACGACCAAAATATTAAAAGAATTTGTGAACAACTCTTCAAGTTCAACAAGGGTACAAGGTCATTCATATATGATAGATCACACTACTCATCAGGTGTAATTAAGTCTTTATCCCTCCTTATTGCCATTTACCAGTTATTGAAACGGATGGTCACAGTCTATCTGTATAGTCTATATTAGATATGCTATACTCTAACGAAGTGAAGGTTTTATACCATGACTAAAAATTTCTCTTTTGTAAATCTTTAGGGAGCTGAATTTTTAGTTGAACCGATTTTATATTTGGCGTTCGAAAGTTAAACATGTCTTTGTCGACCATATGGAAAAAGTTGTATTAGGGGACTCATTGGTAATAGGCAGACCTCATTTATCAGGCAGCAGATATCCGATACAATATTGATTAAGAGCTAAAAGATATTTCTCAGCCTCTCATCTCCCTAATCGTCAACAAGCCTGGTTCATATCAAATGAATTGCTTAGGTGGATTGATTACTCTGTACTGAAATGCTTTAAAATTTTTAGCAACGAAACGTTACCAAGCTTGATTAGTAACACAGAAAAAGAAAGAATCATCTTACATAATCTTCATATTCTACCTACACATATATTCAGTTTATATAAATTATTTAAGATATGGGTCTATGAATTGACAGGTATGTAGCCGTGAATATAAATTTGGCCATTTTAAATAGAAATTCAAGGTTTAAAATTTTTGGAAGAAATATTCTACAAACTTTAAATTTATATAAAGGCCGGGAATATAAGAAAGTGTATACATTTATGTATTTCAAAGGAATTTCAGATGGTGAAAATAAATCCCAGGGGGCCTAGCACCTTTGCCCCCCCCTATCGACAGGCTTGGACAGTAATTAATAGGGATAAACATTTTAAGCTTTAAATTATAGAGTTCTTATATAAGTTATGTACTATAAAAAATGTTTGCCTCGTTCAAAAATGCATGGGCTCTATTCAAATGAATGGTTACATTACTGCCTCTGATCAAATATAGCTCAAATGTGCATTACTATAACAAAGAAATGGACGTTAATGAAAAAAATAGATCTACTCAAACAAGTCTAATAAATACAATAAAAAAGATATATAATCCAGAAAATTGAAAATTATTGAGGGGGGGGGCGTCGCCTCCTTGAAATCACAGAGCAATCTTTGCTTTTTCGCCCCCTTAAAATCACATTGGGGGACCTTCATTATAAATCCCTTGATTTTATTCGGATAATGCGATTTTCGGATAAACGAGCCCTGATTGTTTATACAGCCAAATCCGTATTAAGAGGTCACTCATCAAAGGTGTGTTCTTTGTGGACACGTGGTCGATTAATCAAGGTCAAATAAGCTCATTTACGATTCATTGGTGAAAATTGAAACTGGTGGATATAGTCAGGTAGTTGTTTGATGAAGGTCGTCGTTAAACCAGGTTTGACCGTGTATGGATAGAGTAGTGGTGTATTCACCCGACAGTGAGGAAGAGGGTGCCACTCAAATTCTTATTAATTTTCACGTCACTTTCATATAAACAATATAAGCCCTAACACGTCTGGCCCTTAATTTTTTTTTATCAAATTCCATCATTGACATAGAAAAAGTATAAAGAAATAATGCAAAACATTTTAATTATTAGTTGATAGGAATTGCAATTAGTTTTCTCTTATAAACCAGAATTTTGAAGACTAATCGTCCGCTTTCTTTTTTGATGAGATTTTATATATTTAAAAAGTCCATTTTCATTTTTTTTGAACACCGGTGTCACACTGGTCCTCAAAGGTTAATAAAAATACTCAAAGTATAGAGAAAACAAAATATTATAGCAATGAAAGTTTACTTTTTTCTCTAAGTAAAGGAACATTCTTGAAGATGGTAATCAAAGTAAGAATTAGAAACAATTTTCTTCTTGCCACATTGAAAACCTGAAAATAAATCTTTATTTAAATGAAAATGGATAAAAACATTGGAGAAAAGATAAAGAATCTGTAAAGAACAAAATGAAGAAATTATAGGGGGTTTAGAATCCCTGATAACAAGGGAAAGACATATCATATGGCAGGAATTAATGTTAGAAGGATCCAAGCTCCCTCTTTTTATTAATCACTAGAGCAAATCGTATTTCTGCAAAAGTGTAGAACACTGAATGATTTAAGATAAGCAACTTTATCGTTCATTAGTATACAAATAGATTCCACTTCATCTTTTATTTCAATATAGTCAAACCTGTCTTAACGACCCACTGCCAATAGCGACCTTAATTTCTTCCTCCCAAAAGAAATCCAATTAGCTTTACCCTGTATTTTGCGACACACTCTCATACGCGACCTACGACCATGTTTTCAGACTCAAGCTATATGAAAAAACCTTTATTAGACGACTATTTTGGGAAAAGATATAACTGTTATAAAATTAACAGCAACGATGCATTTATTTCCTTTCCCTAGTAAAACTGTTACAATATCAATGAAAAAAGCGATGAATCTTCTTTGATGGACACACATTCAGCAATACTTTTACCATCAATATCACATGAAAAGGACCAAACACAATCAGTATTACTTCATTCTAATCTAAGCTATGGCAAAATATTATAAATATGTTACAGCATGTGTAAGAGCATAAACAAAAACAGTGAATTTGGACTAAGCACATCAAAGCAGCATATTTTGAAAACACCTTTATCTAAGCCTAACAACAATTTTTTATTGTCAGTCATTTTAATCGTGATTCATTTGTACCACCCTCTTCTAAATCTTTATTTTTCGTTGTTTTCCAAGTAAGTTATCAGTTAAAACTTTCAATTAAGTATCTGCATATTTACATTTACATAACAGGTGATATGTCAACAAAAAGAATATCCCTCACCCTTCAACAAAGTATGATGCAATTAAGCTTCTTGATAGCGGGCGACCGGCTTATAAAATAGCGGCTGATTTGGGTGTAGGGAAAACTCAATTCAGACTTCGAGGAAGCGAAGAGCAGAAGTATTAGAAGATTATGCTAAATGCAATGTATCAATAATCTCCAAAAGAAAAAACTATCGTACAGGCAATGGAAGATAAACACCTTAGCAAATAGCTTCTTCATATGGTAAGACAAATGAACAAAGACGAATCAAAATCGGTTAATACAGGTCAACTTTTGAAATGAATAAATCTATTAGATGCAGTTTTATGGTGTAGTGCAGCATGGGAAGAAGTTAAAATAGCCACAATTAGAAAGTGATTTAAGGCTGGATTTTGCGGTAAAGGAAACTTTCCTATGTACAATCCTGAGTTTGACACTGATGAAATTCTCATTGCAATAAAAAACTTAAGTGAAGTCGTTTTCGGGATGGAATATGAAGAGGTTGATAATGAATTGTATACGTGCGACGCAGGAAATAAAGTTTGGGACTTACCTGCAAAAGAAATACTAAAAGAAATGGAAACAGAAACAAACGAGTCAGAAATAATCTCATCTGAAAGTGATGGAGAAATTGAAGAAAGTTTTGCATGCTCTTTGGCAGAAGCAATTGATATCGTTAACAAATTAAAAAAGTTTGCTCTTCACCACAGTCTAAAAAGCACTCTAGACAATATGATGAAAACCAGTTACGAGCTTGACAAATTGTCAGCAAAAGTTTTTGAACAATTTCAAAATTTGAATAAAATTTTTTTGTATTTTTAAAGAATTGTATTAATCTATAAATATATATGTATTAATTATCTTTTCGTTCATAGTATATCAAATTATATACAGTTAATCATTTTATTTTCTTCATAATATTTTAATGCTTTTCTTTCACCCTGTTTTAGACGACCACCTGTCAAATGCGACCATGATTAAGTCGTCCCTTGAGTAGTCGCAATAGTTTGACTGAGTAAAAAACTTTATATAATAATTTGGATAAAATGATTCTTTTTAAGATAAATCAATTTTTTGAGATTTGATTGATTTTCATAAAAAAAATGAATATCACCACTAAAGCATGCTTGAAAATAAGTATATATGTGTAAAAAACTTTATATAATTATTTAGATAAGTTTCTTTTTGAGATAAGCTGCCACATGAAAATCAATTTTTTGACACGTTTGATTGAATTTGATAAAAAATTAATATCACCACTGAATTTAGTATACTTGAAAATGGGTATATATGTGTAAAAAACTTTATATAATTATTTCAATAAAAAGTTCTTTTTTGAAATGAGCTCTCAAATATAAATCAATTTTTTGACAGGTTTGTTAAAAAAAATCGACATACCACCGAATTCAACATAATTGAAATATATATGTAATATCAAAATATTTTTAAAAACTTATTAATATCAGAGAAAAATAGGGGGAGAACAAGTTAAGCCCCCACGGCATTTGAGTGGACAAATTTAGCCCAGCACTAATTGGGTTAAAATATGAATGAATGTTTTTGGAGATAATTTCCGTGTCAACTGCAAATTTTATGGGCATATAACACATTAATTGCAAAAAAATGCGAGTCAAAAAAATCAGCATTGTCGATTTAGAATAAAAATTATTTTATTCAAAATTTGAATATTTTTGGAAACAATTTTC
Source organism: Nectonema munidae (assembly GCA_030549495.1). Lineage (NCBI taxonomy): Eukaryota > Metazoa > Nematomorpha > Nectonematoida > Nectonematidae > Nectonema > Nectonema munidae. The sequence continues at coordinate 103,180 of JAUIRK010000643.1, forward strand.
AGACAAATCGATTGAGATTTTCAGGAATTTTCAAGTACTAATTGACGGAGTCAAGAAATAAAACTAGCATGCTCGATTTGGTATGAAAAATATATTTTATAGAATATTTTAATAAAAATTAACATAATAAAACTATATTATATAAGTGTTATAAATTTAAAACTGCATATGATTATAAATTTTAAAGAGTGCATCCAGAAGAAATACATTAGATAAGCAAGGATAGATTTGAACACAAAATAATTAAAGTAAATTTGAGGAAAGAAAACAGAAATCTTGGGAGCTCGATTTAAAAACGAAAGAAAAGAAAGGTTCAAATTTTAAACAGTTGTATTATATAAAATAAAATGGATGAAAGTATATTTAAGCATATCCTAATGAGGCTAAAATAACTATGAATATTAAAATTTGTAAATGATCATTGAAATGCACGCTCAGACAATTAATGAAGAAAAATTTTATTAAGGCAATGAGAAAAATTTTTAAATGTGAAAATCTAAAATTTAGTTCGAAAAAAATAAAACAGATAAAAAAATATGAAACAAGTTTTAAAAAAATAGAAATTAATAGTATATTGAAAATCGAAAACTTTTCATTTATCTTCACCATTACTCCATTGCTAATTTTAGAAAAAAAATAGTTCCATTAAAAGATCTAAAATTATTTTGATTGATTTTTAATGACGCAACTTGTAGATTTAAATTATGCCGTTAGGGAGAAAAAGAAGAAGAAGAATAAGTTATCCATACTACTAGAAGTAGTATGTCCATACTACACAACTTTTGTACTGCTATCGATTTTTTTCTGTTTTAATTTTTTAACATGTTTTATCTTTATTATAAATATTTTGTTTCTTTTTGACTAACCGTTTACATTTGTTGTTATTTAAATTAAAAAATTATTTTGTGTTATCAAACTTAAATTAGTTTAAAAAATATTATTATTTAAATCAACTAAATTTATAACTCAAATTAGTGTAACTCACGATTTCATTTATGATTCTTATTGAGCATTAATTACGAGCATTTTAACTGAAATAATTTTAATTGTTATTAATTAATATTTTCTAGTAAGTCAAATTTATATTTATCTATTTAATCCGAAAAAACAATTTTCAAACTTAAATACTTTTTAAAATTATTTTAAATGGATATTCATATTTTATTTGAATAGTAAATCTAGCTAAATTTTGTGAAATGCACTTTTTATATACAGTCAAACCTGTCTTAACGACCACCTGTATTAAACGACCCACTGCCTATAGCGACCAAGATTTTTCCTCCCAACGAAAATATAACTGTTTTGACACTGTATTTAACGACACACTGCTTAACGCGACCAACGACCATGTTTTTAAACAAAATGAGGCGAAAAAACCTTTATTAAACGACTTCCTCTTAGACATTACACAAATACCACTCTATTTTTCTGAAACCCTTATTTATTTTACTAATGAATTATTACAAATAACCACTGAATCAGCATTTTCTCATACCAGCACAGATAGTAATACGACTTTAATACACTAATATAGAATGTGTATATGCTTGAAATATAATAGTGAACACCTTTCACGATAAAGCTAATGAGATTACTATGACATTGCATTTGTCACACAAGAAGAGTATTGCAAGCAAGATTATGATAAATCATATGCATATTGCTTATTGTGTCTATAGAAAGGGTATGTATGTAATAAACTCACACGAAAACAAATTGTTACGTGTTACTAAAGCTTGTGCTTGTTTAAAAAGATCAACGTTCTCATTTTTCTCACTGCCACATTACTTCCTCAACATTAGTTTGAGCATACAAATTACATTCTTAGAATTTATATTTAATCTGCAATAATTGTTTTCACAATTTTTTGCTCTGTAATCTTTTCTTTTATATTTTTTTATCTAGTTTTTAAGTAAGTTTTGAGCTTATTAACACTTATTTTGTAATAAAGTGCTTAAATAATAGGTGAAATGTCGAAAAAAGAACATCACTCACTCTCCAACAAAAGTATGATGTAATTAAACTTCTTGATAGTGGTAAAGCAGCTTATAAGATAGCTGCTGACATGGGTGTTGGTAAAACACAAATTCAAACACTGAGAAAAAGGAGAACTGAAGTATTAGAGGACTATTCTAAATCCAACGTTTCAACATGTTCGAAAAGAAAAATTATCTCACAGGTAATGAAGAGATTAACTCTTTAACATACAAGTGGTTTGTCGACTCCTTGACTAAAGGCCTTCCAATCAATGGTCCAATTCTCAAAACTAAAGCTCTGAAATTTGCTGAAGAACTTGGAAAGTTAAATTTTAAAGCATCAAATGGATGGTTGGAAAGCTTTATTCATAGAAATAACATTGTTTTTGGTAGCATAACCGGTGAAAGGGCGGATGTATGTCAATCGAGTGTTGAAGAATGGAGTGTAAAGCTTAGCAAAATTTGTGAAAGTTATGAGGAAAAAAACATTTTTAACTTAGATGAGACTGGACTTTTTTCAAGGACACAACAAAAAAAACATTTCATTTTAAAGGTAAAATAAAATAAATTAATAAACTCGTAGTTTTTAATTTGATAATTTTAGGTGAAGGATGTCCTGGTGGAAAACGCTCAAAAGAAAGAATAACAATATCACTTTGCGCAAGCATGATTGGAGAAAAAATTAAGCCTTTAGTTATTGCGAAGTCAAAATCTCCGAGGTGTTTCTCAAAAATAAATGTGGAGACTTTACCTGTAGAGTACAGATTTAATAAAAAGGCGTGGATGACTGGTGAGATTTTTAAAGATTGGCTAGAAAGTTTCAACAGAAAAATGAAAGTTCAAAAAGAAACGTCCTTCTTTTCATCGATAATGCATCCTGCCACTATAATCTTGTACTCAGTAATGTCAAAATTCAATTTTTTCCACCTAATACAACTTGTATAACACAGCCAATGGATCAAGGGATTATACAATCTATGAAGTTAAAATTTAGAAAACGACAAGTATGAGTTTTTTCTAACTTACATAATTGCTAATTTTGTTTCAGCTCTTTGATATAGTAAGACGAATGGACAGTGATGAATCAAGGAGTGGTACTGCAAGTCAGCTGTTAAAATCGACAAGCTTGTTGGACGCAATTTTATGGTGTAGCGCAGCATGGGAAGAGGTAGATGCAAGCACAATAAAGAAATGCTTTATAAAAGCTGGATTTCCAGATAAAGATAACATATCGTTGAGCAATTTTATAATTGAAGAAAATATACCAAGTGAAGTGAAAATTTTAAGCAATAACTTTTTTGGAGTTGCCTACGAAGATGTTGACAATATTGACAAGATTTGCAAACATGCGATGTTAGTGTCAATATGTTTGATCCACATACAAAAGAAGACTAAATGAGATGGAAAAGAAGATATTTTCAATGAAAGCGATGAGGAAATGGAAGAAGTTCGCATTTGCTCCTTAAAAAAGCTATTGAAATGAACGAAAAACTGAAAAAGTTTGCACTACATCATGGCTTAGAAAACTCTGGAGTGTATGATCGAAACGAGTTTTGAGCTTGACAAACTATCTGTAAAGTCTTTACGACAGAAAAAAATAACCGAATTTTTTAAAGTGTAAATAAATTTTTTTTGATTTATGCATATATCAATCGTCTGTTTGAAAAAATTGGGCTCCAATTTTCAAAAAATTATTGATAAATAAATTCTTACCCTGTTTTTAACGACCACCTGTCTATTGCGACCAAAATTAACTCTTCCCTTCAATGGTCGTTTAATACAGGTTTGACTGTATATATATTGTGAATTTATATAATTTCACAAAAAAATTACTTTGTTCATGATTTTTATCATGATTTTAGCAATTTGCCTAATAATAAATTCTGTATCAATGTTAGAAGACTCAAGAAAAATTTTAATCATTTACTAAATTTTGTTAATGATATTGGTTCTGCTGACACAGTTGACATTTTAGGTGTGACTGAGATTTGGAATAACTTTATTAACTGTGACTTGGATGGGTTGAACTTTGTTTATAAATGTAGAGAATCAAGAGGGGATGGCATTGGTGCTTATATTAATATAAAATTTTGTTTTCAAGTTTATGGCAAATTTGATGTAAACTTCCTAAGCTTTGAATATATAGTGATTGAAATTTTTCATCCTTTAAAAATTTGTATTTTGGTAATTTACAGACCTCCCTCTTCTAGTATTCCAATATTTTAAAAGGAATTTCAAGAAATAACTATCACTTTACAGAGTCGTTTTATACGTTTATTCATTTTGGGTGACTTTAATGTTACTTTGGTATTGATAATATTTGTAATAGAAATAGTTTTAGCGACAACATACACGAAATGGGCCTTGTACCAACCATTAAATTATGTACTAGATATGGTTACAACTCGGCTACAATAATTGATAATATTTTAGCCCCAATATCTTATTTACATGGGTTTTCCGGTATAGTAAAATTCGATATTTCTGATCATTTTCCATGTTTTCTCTGTCTCACTAATTATTTTCCATCTCATTTTAGATATATTCCAAATAATAATAACCTCAGAGTCTATAGTCAAATTAATTTTTCTACATTTTACCAAAATTTATTCAAAGAAAGTTGGGACCTTAGTTCTCTTTACCATTTAGGCGTTAACACCTTTTGTTCATATTTAATGCAAAAAATTGGAAAGCTTATTGATATATCTTTTCCTTTTAAAAAAATAAATGATAACTTAGCTTCCGTAAAAAAAATTTGTAAGCCATGGTATAATAACGAATAAAAACTTATTAAGTTTAACAGAAAGAAGCTGTTTAAAAAGTACATTCTAGATAAAAATGAATATAATAGAAAAGAATACAAAAATATGAGAAACATATATAATATAAAGATAAGATTTCATAAAAACTTGTACTATAATACCTTGTTTCAAAATAACAAAAATAACATTAAAAAGACTTGGAACGTTATAAATGAAATGTTAGGCAAGCGCAAAAAGACTTTTTCACTTCTTACAATTATAATGATAGGTTGTTATAGTTAGATCGATGTGTGATTTATAAGGTTTGTCTTGATTCAGTTTCATAAAAGTTGGGTGTTTGTTATTGTCGGCTGTAGTTAAATTGTTGGAGGCCTATCTTTCGCTAAATCTCATTCACAACTGGTGCATCACCAATACTCATTCTGCATCTGACCATTGCTACATTACCTTTCAAGTTTATCTGCGACATATTCAATCAAAACCTTTCTGTCCTCAATTTGGAAATCAAATCTTTTGGACCTCATACTTTCAAAAACTTCAACTTAATCTAAGTCATAACCCTCTCAATACTGAATCAACAAAAAACATTGAACCATCTGCAACATACCTCAATAAAAATATTACATCTTGCATCCAAGCATCTACCCCAAACAATCAACAATTTAAAATGCAAAACGCCTACTTTTGGAATTCTCAACTTACATCCCTCAAAAAAGAACTTCGAGCCTCACTAAAACGATTAAAAAAATCATATACCCCTTCCTCTATCCAATCTTACTTCACCCTCAAACATAAATTCAAAAGCGCCATCACACAAGCTAAAAAACAATCCTGGATCAAGTTCAGCAACCAAACCCGCTCAAATCCATCGAATCTAATAAACAAACTCAAAAACAATAAATCTCAGACCCCTCTACCACAGCACCTTCTTCCAAACCTTCTGATACACAACATTCAGATAATATCTTCAACACAATGATTAGGAAATCAGTTCATCATCTTACACATAACACAGTAACCTTCTTCCCACCCATCACAGATAAAGAATTAAATCATACTATTAATAACCTCACATCTAAATCATCCTCCAGCCTTGATTACATATTATCAAAACACATAAAAAAAAAGCTTATTACTTTTTAAAACCTCACCTCCTCAACATATATAACGCTTGCCTCAAACATAGCTTTTTTCTAACATTTGGAAGATCTGCAAATTAATTCTCATTCCAAAACTAAACCGAAGCCATGACCAAATTAAAAACTGGCGACCCATTTCAATCCTTCCAACTCTTGGCAAAATTTTAGAAAAATTATTAAGAAAAGCCTATTACACTATATATTCAAAAACAACTTGATTCATCCAAATCAATTTGCATACCTCCCAAACAGAAATACTGAACTCGCATTGACTCGCCTCTCACTCTTACTAGAACACACCCTCAGTCACAACAACATTGCGACAACCACATTTCTAGATATCGACAATGCGTTTAACTCTGCATGGCACCCTGCAATCCTCCACAAACTTATTGAAAATAAATATGCACTTTATATTATCAAATTCATACAAAACTACCTAAACAACCGCATTTTAATTTTCTTCCACAACAACAACATCCACATTAAACAACTCTCCCTTTCTACACCACAAGGGGGTTGCCTTTCTGACATCTTATGGCTCATACTTATTCTGATGATATTCTCTTAACATTTACCAACCCAAATCAAAACACAAACATCACTAATACTACTAACCTCTTAAACCAAATCGATACACTTGCACCAAAATACAAAATCCATTTTAACACATCCAAGCTCAATGTAATTCACTTTACACGCAAAAGAATCTCACCACAACCTCTTTACACAAATTCATCTAATCTCATCACACCTGTCTCCCATCTAGAATATCTTGGCATTACTTTCCAATCCAACCTAAAATTCTCTCAACATCTAAAGAATGTACTCTCCAAACTAACATCTACAATCTTCTTATTCAAAAAAGCCATATCATACAAATGGGGTCTCCACAGAAAAATTTCCAAATATATATACTCTTCTATTTTCTTACCTATTATTCAATACGGCATTCTATCATGGGGTGACACTTTAAAACTACAAAATACCAGAACCCTCATAAACAAGATTCAACGCACCTGCCTTATCACGATTACAAACGCCTATCACACTACCTCAACTTCTAAACTCGAACTTTTCACGCACACTCTCCCTATCCTATATAAACTACAATTAACAATTGTAAATCATTACTCCAAAACTTTCAAAGCATTACCCTCTATCCATCACTTCACCACGTTATACACACCCTTCTCATCCAAAATGCTTTCATATTTTGTCACCCTCTGCAACAAATACATTCTACATCTTACCCACTACTCTATATCACCTGAAATCCATCCTATCTCTCTTATTCATCCTTCTAAAATTACGCCCTACAATCTGGTCTTATGCAAACACAAAAACATCGCTATCAACCTAATCAAAAAGCAACGCTCAGATCCTACTCTTACAAAACACTTATTTATTTTTACCGACGGTTCCATAACTGCATTCCATGCTTCAGCTGCCTACGCTTTTTACATCACCAATTCTCTAACTCCGTTTACATTTATGGTCTTACATACTGACTCCAACACCTCATCATACGAAACAGAAACTCTTGCTATTTTAGCTGTCTGTAATCACCTCATAGAGTCTCCCGCACAGTCCACCTGCACTGAAAACAATAGTATTGACAGATTATCTTAAACACTACCTTCAAACACGTATTCTTTTATCTTACCTTCTCTCCCTTTATCCACTATCATTAAAGCCGCATATGCATCTATACTGAACACATGGTCGGTCATCTCTTAATATCCCACCACCCTTGATAAACTTTGCCATTCACAACAAAACATCACTCTCTCCCGCAACTCCATCAAGTGGTTCTCATCACACTGCCCAACCTATCCCTACTTCTATAGATTCAAACTTCACAACAATCCATTATGTAGATTTGGTTGCCCCTACATCGAAACACCCCTACACATAATTCTCTATTGCCCAATTTATAACGATTTACGTGTTAAACTACTTAATTTCTGTAACCTACACTTTAACGAACCTCCTACTTCTCTATATGATTTTTTACAACATCCAATTATACTTCAAGAAATCTCCATTTTAATTAACAAAATAGAACCAATCCTTATCGCACACCAAAATCTTATTCAACCCACACTACTTAATTAATTATACTCTTATCATCCTTTACTTTATATACTGAACACAAATACTACATACAATTTTCTCCTAGAATAATAGAATTCTACAATGTTTCTTCAAATAAATTCCACGCAATCATCAAATCTCAAAGTCTAGCAACCTGCAAGCATATGAGCCAAAGCTGGAAAGTGCTTAGAGATTTCCTCACTCACTCTTACAATTATAATGATGAAGTTTTTTCATAAGATAAATATATAAAGTCCTATTCCAATTCTTTTTTTTTAATGAAATTTGTATTAACGAAATATTAATTGCTTGTAACGAAATGAAGACTAAAAATTGATCTGGCCATGATGATATATCTAATAAAATAGATAAAATTGCCGTTCCCTTTATTTTGAATAATCTACTTCACCTATTCAATAAAATGTACAAAGATGAGACATACCCAGAAACATTAAAATTAACAAATATAATACCTGTATATAAATCTGGTAACAAATCTGGACCTAGTAATTATCGTCCGATATCAATTCAACCATTTTTTGGAAAACTCTTTGAAAAAATTATTTTCACAAGGATGAACATTTTTATTTCTAAATATGATTTATTGAATAGTAATCAATTCGGTTTTAGATCCAATGCATCCACACAAGATGCTATTGCAGCTGTTCTTAGTGATATTAACTCATCATATGAACACAAATTACAAGTTTGCTCCTTTTTTCTAGACTTAAGCAAAGCTTTTGATCGGATTAAACATAAATTGCTTATTTTAAAATTAGAGAAATATGGCTTTAGAGGTAAGTTCTTAAATTTAATCAAAAATTATTTATCTGATAGGAAATGTTATGTCAAAATAAATGGGGAAAATTCAAGGATTAATTGTTCAAACAACGGTGTTCCCCAAGGCTCTGTTCTGGGACCTCTTCTTTTCAACCTCTATGTTAATGATATATTTAACCTTAAGGATGATAATTTCAGTCTTTACTTGTATGCTGATGATTGTGTTATCACCTACAAAAGTGTTAACTTAAAGAAAGATGTTGATAAAGTAAATTTATTTCTTGATAAAATTAATAGCTGGTGTATCAACAATTATCTCTCCATCAATATGAATAAAACTCAATACATGATATATAATTATAGATAGTCCTGCATTAAATTTTAAACTGTCTCAAACTACTTTGGAAGAAGTTAAGTTTTATAATTACTTTGGAGTTATCTTACAATCCAACTTATCATTTAACATGCCTTTTAAAAAGGTTATCAAGGATGATCCATGCTTTTAGGTTATATAACTAATATAAGGTCCATGCTAACAGTGAAATCTAGGTTAATTTTGTTTCACGCCTTCTTTCAATCAAAAATTAGTTATTGTAATTTAATTTGGGCTTCAAATAGCATCACATATAGTAATAAACTACAGTCCTTATAAAATAGAGCTGTCAAATTCGTTGAAAGTGAACAGCCAGATGTCATAAGAAAAAGATATGGTATTCTTACGATCGAGCAACTTAATCGCATGACACTTTCTACTTTTATGTACAAAAATCTATTTCTTCCATTTTATTTTTCAAAATAGTTTTTAAGTAATTATAGGATACATTCCCACAACTTGAGAAATAATGTTAATATTTTTGTGAAGCAATGGCCAAATGCTCATATACGCAATACGCAATATTTGGAATTGTTTACCTTTGCACATAAGATATTTACAAAATATAAAATCTTTCAAAAAAAACTTAAAGCACACTTATGTGGATTAGATTAGCTGATCAATTTCCGTAAGATATAATGATTTATTGATTTTTGTTTGTTCTTATTATTTTTTTGGTGGTTTTGCTTTTCTTTTTTTGTTTAGAACCAATCCAGTCACGCATTCTTGATTTCTTAGTCCTACCCTCTAACTTTACTCAAATTCTCGCAATTCTCATTTCATACTGCTCTTTACTTTCACATTAATATTTTTTATTTATTTAATTTTTTATTCAATTGTTCATCACTTGTAATCGCTTAACTTTGTAAAAATTGTATACTTAAATTATTATCCTCATTTTAACAAATTTGCAAGCTTATAATGTTTAAGGATTTATTATATTATAGAAGATATAAACATATTGTTTTGTTCGTTTCAAATAATAAATACCTAAATACCTAAAAATTTAATGAATTTTCAAAAATTTTCTCTTGTCTTTAAATATAAGATTTCATTACTGAATTGATTTTATATTTCGGTACTCTTTGTTTGTGGAAATTTTTTTTTTAATTTTTTCTATATCTAAGTTAACCCTATCAGTGACAGGGGGCTATTTTAGCCCCCTCCCCCTCAACTAAAATTTCTCTTGTACCAAATTGGCTACCATACTTCGTGACATTCCTAGAATACTTTTGCTACCATACTTCGTGACATTTCTTAAAATTAATAGCTCCAACTTTTGATACCATTGTCATGGCAGTTGAATGAACTTTTCATGCCTAAACCTATCAATCAAAATAAAAAGTTAAACTTTTCCAGCAAAATTCTGATAGTATCTCTAGTTAAGCTTATAACTTTGGCAAAGAGAAATAAATTCATTTGTGAAACTAAAAATTTGAATATAGGCTTTGGAGAATAGCATGAAAACAAATCGTTCAAAAATCAGTACAATATATCTGACCGCAAACATACCACGATTTTAAAAAAATCACAAACTAATCAAAAATGTTAAAAAAAAACTTTTTATAACTACTTAAATAAAGAGTTAATTTTTTCAATTGGGCTGTCATATGTCAATCAATTTTTTGATAAAGTTTGATTGATTTTTTTTTTAAATAAATATGACCATAGTGTTCGGCACACTTTAAAATGGGTATATATGTGTAAAAAACTTTGTATATCCATTTAAACTAAAAGTTACTTTTTTTAGTTGAGCTGTCATATATCAATCAATTTTTGACAAGTTTGATTGATTTTTAAATAAAATAAACATTGTAACGTATTCAGCATACATGAAAACGGGTACATATAAATAGAAAACTTTGTATAACTATTTAAACTAAAAGTTTCTTTTTTTCAGTTGAGCTGTCATATATCAATCAATTTTTTGACAGGTTTGGTTGATTTTTAAAAAAAAATAAACGTGACCATCGTGTTGAGCACACTTGAAAATGGGTATATATGTGTAAAAAAACTTTGTATAACCAATTAAACTAAAAGTTTTTTTTTAGTTGAGCTGTCATATATCAATCAATTTTTTGACAGGATTGGTTGCCTTTTTTAAAAAATAAACGTGACGATCGTGTTCAGCACACTTGAAAATATGTATATATGTGTAAAAAATTTTGTATACCCATTTAAACATAGAGTTTCTTTTTTTAGTTGAGCTGTCAAATATCAATCAATTTTTGACAAGTTTGATTGATTTTTATAAAAAATAAATGTCATGATCAGATTCGCAATCAATCATTGAGAAAATTTTGTAAAAATTTGCAATCATTCAAGAAAAACCGAGGGGGGAGGGGGGGCAAAAATAGCCCCCCCCCTTTCGTCAGTGAGGAAATAAAAATTGGCCGTCACTAATAGGGTTAAAGAAATGAGTTTAGAAGTGCAAGATATTCGAGGCCAAGGCTATGACAATTATAGTAACATGAAAGGTCACACATCTGGAGTACAAACGCGACTATTGAAAGAAAATTCTACGGCATTTTTTGTACTCTGTGCATGCCACAATTATAACATATTACTTGGAGATATAGCGAAGTGTTGTCCAGATGCTATAACATTATTTGGCTTCTTGCAAGCTATCTACACATTGTTCTCAGCATCAACTAAAAGATGGGCTATTTTCAAAAAATATGCAACTGGGTTATCAGTGAAACCACTGAGCATCACAAGGTAGGAGTGTCACTTTGATAGTAGCTATTCGTTATCAAATTGGAGAAGTATATGATGCTTTTGTTGAAGTACCAGAAACAACAAATGTGCCGATGGTAAAAGCAGAAGCTGAAAATTTAGCCAATAGGCTAAAAGACTACAAATGTCTTGTTTTACTGATATTTTGGAATGAAATACTTTTCAAGGTTAACTATATAAGCAAAGAACTACAATGTGAGGCAAAAGATATCAATGAAAGTATGAAGTCATTTGAAAAACTCTTATCGTGGTCAAAAGATTTTAGAGAAAAGGGTTTTAATGATATTCTGATAAATGCAAATGAATTGGCTGAATCTGTTGATTTACCATCCAAATCAAGAAAATTTCATGAAAACTAAAAAGGTAGAAGGAACAAATGTTTTACATGTATCGAATGGTCAACCCATAGATGATGCTAAAGAATCATACAGAGTTCAGTTCTTCAACTTAGTTTTAGATCAAGATATTCAGTCATTAGAGAGGAGATTTGAACAACTTAAAGATCATATAAAATTGTTTGGATTTATAAATTATTTCCAAAGTATACCTAAAGCGGAAATGAGAGAATACATATTGAAAATAGAAGCAGCTCAACCAATTACTTCAATAAAACAAGACACTGAAGGAAAGGCAGTACTAAAAAAACAAAGACGTTAATGGGTATACATTGGCTGAAGAATTCCAAACTCTGAATGCTTTTTTTTCAATCCAGAATCAAGCCCTGTGCTCTATTTTAATATACAAAAAAATAGATTTACAACATTTCCTAATGTTTTCATCGCCCTTAGAATATATTTAACGATCCCAATAACTGTTGCATCAGGAGAAAGAAGCTTTTCAAAACAATAATGAATTAAAACATACTTGAGATCTACGATTTCTCAAGAAAGACTCAACAGTTTGGCAATGCTTTCTATAGAAAGCCCAATTGCTAAAGCCATTGACTTTGAAAATAAAAAAGCTAGAAGAGTCTTCTAAGATTATATGTAATTACTTTTTATAATTTAATTTTTTTGAGTCGGGTTTTGCATCCAGAGGAAGAAATATCTCTCTTATCTGGAAGGGTGAATATTAGACCAAGAGACTCGTAATCCATTCAATCCCAAAGACACTTTTTTTTTAAAAATGATTAAAACTTTAATATCGTATTTAATAATATCGGTTGCAAGTTACCTATGTCAAAATTTTTTAACATGAGTCTTTTTTAACTTAAAAAAAGCTGTCCTATATATAGTTAGCTGGGATCCAACGGGTACAAAAACTAAAGTGGGTTTTATTTATTAAAAAAGATTTGTTTAAAACAGTAAAAATTATTTATTTCATAAATTAGCATAAATATGTCATTTTATTTTTGATGAGAGATAGAAAAACCTTTGACGTGCAGTCCAACTTTGCATTTATGGCATGAAGTTTTCGCTTTTCCTGGACATATTGCACATCGCTTTTGTTTTTCATTTTACTCCACAATATGATCGTAATGATCAAATCATACTTCGTTGGAAACTCGCGCATCTATCTTTGAAGAAACTATATTTTGCTTTTTTTTTGCTTCTTTCGTTTCTTTGGAAGTAAAAGTTTGCTACTCTTCGTTTGAAAGTCATGTGATCTAAAGGATCGTGTTCATTTGATAGGCTGTTACTGTATATGATCCAAGCATTGTGTAGGGAAGCGTCTACAGCCCAAGCAAAAAAAGAACACGACCATTTTTTGAGCGAATTCCAATACGGTAAAGAGAAATATTCTGGTCCATTCTATAGACGCCGCACATTCCTCTATTGTATTTTGAAACCAAGAAATGCTGACTTACTTTTATTTTTTTATTTTCAGCCACTGACCATCTTTCTACTTGTTGAAGAGGATTTATTCCAAAGCCATTTGAAATCATATTTACCACACCACAGTCTTTCTAGTCTTTCTAGTTTCTTTGAAAAAAGAACACTTTACTCGATTTGATTTTACAGTTCCTGTGTAACCATACAAAGGTCCTATTTTTTCTAACAATCCTACTGAAGAAAAAAAGTTATCAGCAAATATATGATAATTAAAATTCGGAAGATCTTAAATCAATTTCAAAACAACTGAACCTCCAAGTCCAATGTCCTGTTCAATCAAATCTCCAGCTCCAGTATAAGGCAAACAATTCGCGAAATAACCTGAAGGTGTGCATAAACACCAAATCTTATATCCAAAGCATATTGGCTTCTCCGTTATAAATTGCTTTGCAGAATGCCGACCATAGTATGGAAACATAGCTTCGTCAATGGATATATTTTGTTCAGCAGGAAAGTATTTGGTAAAATTCTGATTTATTTTGCTCAAAAATTCGCTGATTTTGAAAAGTTTATCATTGTTTATTTGTTCGTTATTTGCTAAATGCAAAAACTTCAAAATTTCATCAAAACGATTTCTTGTCATGCTTGAGGCAATTGCTTGATTATATACATCATCATTCTTTTCTCAATACATTTGTTTGTTGGCAAGCACGATATTCCAGATGTAATCAAAATGGCTATAAAAACTTTAAATTGTTCTTCATTTAACGTGAATTGATGATTACCTCTTTGTTTTGAATATCTAATGATTCAGAAAAGATAAATTTGATAACTTCATTATCCAAAAAATTTTCAAACAATTCAACCGGCGAATATTAGTTTCTTTGTAAATTTCTACTACATAAAAACTTAGAAGACATGTCAGGCAAATCGTTTTTAGAGTATTTGTATGAATTTGAACTTTTTTTATTATGTGAGAGTTTTCTTCTTTTCGTTCGAACTGCTTCATTGGAATCAGCTGAAAGAGATGATGACTGGGAATAATTCACAGAAGCGTAATCGCTAAAATTACAAGTACTTGATGATAAAAGCTGTCTTTTGCTCAAATTGTCAATAGTCCCACCTACATCTTCATCACCACTATCTTCATCTGTAATACTGCCTACTTGTTCAGGTGGAGTTATAAAAAATTTTCATTTCTCAAAACTTTCCATATTTTCAATATATTCGATTACATCATTTACATACATTTTACTTGTTTTATCTAACAAAAATAAAGTTTATAAAATAAATAAAATAATAAAATTTAATTTAATAATATAAATAAAGAAATTATTTTTTTTATTTATCTAATAAAAATAAAAAAAGTTGTTTTTATTTTGTTTTTTTAAGTAAAAATTACATTAAAATTTTTTTACTGCGTCAACTAGAACAAACAAACAAACAAAAAACATTGAAAGTTTGTTTTATTAAAAAATAATTTTTTTAGATCCCTATTAAATTTCCCTAGTTCAAAATCATTAAAATTTTTTCATCCTTTTTCATCTAATTATAAAATGGCTGATAAAATATATTTGTGATTCTTAGTCTGGAAAGGTATCAGTTTCCTCAATTAATCCGATAAGTATTATCTTTAAATCTTTTGAATTTACGTTTTAATTTATACCTTTTGAGGTTTTGAATTTAATAATTGCTCGTTTATGAGTGAGGGTGAATATAAGGACGAGGGAACCTATAAGTGTTCTCAATGTTCTATTTTAACCGAAGAGATGATCCAATGTGATAATTGTTTTGAGTGGAAATGTTTTGATTGTCAAAATTTCAATAAAAGTTTTTTCAAAACACTTGATAAATTTAGCCAGCATGGTTTTCGTTGGCATTGCATCGAATGCAGAAATAAAAATCGAAGTTCGATTAAAGAGATTTTTGATATAGTAAAAGATTTGAAATCACAAATTGATGAACAAAACTCAATTATCAAAAAAACTCAGTGAACAAGTTGAAGAGCTTAAAACACCTAGAGTTGAACAAAAGTTGTCTTTTGCTGAAGTAATAAGCAAGAAAAATGATAAATCAAAAAATTTTTGTACCAAAAATTGTATAGTTGTGGAACCAAATCAAGAATTTTTATCTGGTAAAAAAATGAGGCTGAAAAATTTCTGCATGAAAATTTGAAGTCTAAATGTAATATAAATAAAATTAAAGTTTTAAAATCCAAAAAGCTGTTAATTGAGGCTTCCTCTACAAAGTGCCGCAATAAAATCGAAGATGAATTGAAGGAAAAATTTAAGACAACGCAACTTGAAAATATAGTTCCGAAATTAACCCTCAAAAGAGTTTCAAATTTCATAGAAATGAACGAAATAAATGAAAAAATATCATCACAAAATGATATTAAAGTTGAAGATATTATTTCAGTAGAAAAATATAAGTTCAATTCCCATAAAGACCATTATGGAATTGATGTGGAATTTGATAAACAAGCTTTAACTAAAGTGCTAAAAGCAGGTAAAGTATATATTGGATTTTCATCATATCCAATAATCCCTACTTTACCGCGTGTAAAGCAGTGTTCAAATTTTCTTAAACTAGGACACTTTAAAAGTTTATGTAAATCAAAATCACAATATTGTTCTCTTTGTGGAGATAAAGATCATGAATACACGAATTGTTCTTCAGAAATAACAACTTGCAAAAATTGCAAAGATAAAGGAATGCAAGCTGATCATCACCCATTTTCAAAAGAATGCCCTCTTAAGAAAAAAATATACGATAATTTGTTGATAAAAAAATGAATGAATTGGATATATTACTTTCTAATAGTTGACGAATCATTCGATTTAACAGATTTGCTTTTTGATAATTATGATAAAAGTTATGATGTTCATTTACATAAATCTGATATTTTAAAATTAAATGAAGATAAATCTTCTGATTTTTTCAATTTTAACATATTATCAATGAATGTTCAATCTATTCGAGCAAAATTCAATCATATTGAATTAATGTTAAAACAATTAAAAAGAAACAATGTTTACATTGATGTCTTAGCATTGCAAGAAACTTGGATGTTGGATGATATTACATATAATATACCTGGTTACATGTTTTTTTCTCAACCGAAGAGAATTTCACAACATTGAGGCTTATGCTTTTTCGTTAAAGAACAGTATAAAGTTTACATTTTGGATAGTGAATTTTCGTCAAATCTTTATGAAGTTTTTTCCATTAGCATAACTTCTGGTTTTTCAAATATTTTATCTTTTCACAATATTTACCGATTGCCTCTTTTTGGTAGCGATCATATGGATGAATTTTTTGAAAATTTTCAAATTTTTTGATGAAAAACAAACACAATAATAACAGATCAATTATTCCTGGTGATTTTAATATTAACCTCCTCGAATATAATAAGAATTATTCTTCCTTTTTTTTGAATTTGCTTATGCAACACCATTTCGTACCTTCAATCACCAAACCAACGAGATACCAAGCATTTACATTGATAGATAATATATTTGTATCAAGTGAGAAAAAATTTAAGGGATACAATATACAAACATCCTTTTCAGACCATATTGCAATTTTTACAACCATTGAACATAGCTTTCGAAATCAATTGCATAAAAATCAGAAATCTCCCAGAGTCATATTTGATAAGAGTTTTTTTCAGAATCTATTACGTTCAATTTGTTGGTATTTTCCAAGTGAGTCTGATCCAGAAAATATGATTTACACAATTAATCATTGTTTAAGTTATTGTGCTAATCAAGCTAAAAAAGTACAAAAAACAAAAAATTTCAATAAGTATAAAGAAAGATTTGCTGAATGGGCAAATGAAGAATTATTGACTCTAATAAAGAAAAGAGATAAAGTATTTTTTAAAATTAAAAGAACCCTTGAATATAAAATAAATTATGATTTAAAAAATCAACATGCTCACTTTTGTCAACAAGTAAAGCAGATGACGAGAAGTTTAAAAGAAAAATTCTATGCACGATTGTTTGAAAACAAAAATAGCAAAGAAGTCTGGAAGAATATTAATAAATTGATTAAAAAGAATAAAGATTCATCTTTAATTCTAAAAGATAATTCTCAAATCATAAATGAACAAAATCTATGTGATTTCATAAATAATTCATTTATTAGCCGTGTACCTCAATCATCTTTTTCTGAAATGAAAAATTACATTCCTTTTCAAAGTTCGAAGTTTAGACTTGAAGAAATCACTCTGGAGGAAGTGCTCATTGCCAGTAAAAATTTGAAAAATAGTAAAAGTGAAGATTTTTATGGAATTTCTTCTTATCACCTAAAACTCATTGAAAAGGAAATAGCATATCCACTATTTTTAGCTTTTAATTCGTGCATGCAAAATTCACTCTTTCCATCATGTCTCAAAATTAGTAAGTGCATACCTGTCTACAAAAAAAAGGTGAGAGACACGACATCAACAATTCTCGTCCAATCTCTTTGATTAGCATAATTTCAAAACTTTTTGAAAAAATTATTCTCAAGCAATTAATTCATCATTTTGATCAAAACAATCTCTTCAATTCAAAGCAGTTCGGTTTTAGGAAAAATTCTTCTACTACGTTTGCATATTCATTTTTCTTGACATCAATTTATAAATATCTTGATTCTGGAGATGATATTTTAGCATTGTTCCTAGATTTATCAAAAGCGTTCGACTCAGTATCACATGAAAAACTTTTATTCAAGCTGGAAAAGTATGATTTTGATGAAAGAACTTTGAAATTTTTTAAATCATATTTGTCATTCAGAAAACAAGCAGTGTTTGCGAATGATAGTTATTCAAATGTGATTCATGTATCCAGAGGAGTACCTCAGGGTTCTGTTTTGGGTCCTTTCCTTTTTTTAATTTATATTAATGACATATTTCAATCAAACGCTTCGTTAGAGTTTTTAGCT
Source organism: Nectonema munidae (assembly GCA_030549495.1). Lineage (NCBI taxonomy): Eukaryota > Metazoa > Nematomorpha > Nectonematoida > Nectonematidae > Nectonema > Nectonema munidae. The sequence goes on from JAUIRK010000643.1 coordinate 121,744, forward strand.
TTTGCTGATGATTTGACTATTCTTATACCTTATTCATTTCTCCTAAATGTTTCTCTGGCTCAGAATAAAACAATTGAGTCTGTTTATAGAGAAAATGTCAATAAAGTTTTTGGTTGGTGTACAGTGAATGAACTTGGAATTAATAACTCTAAAACTGTTCATATGTTTTTTTCTAAGAAAAATGCTCAGCCTACCTTCTTGAAAAATCTCAATTTGCATTTATCAGTATCTCATAATTATTTAGGTTTAATCTTGAGTGAAAAATTGAATTGGAATCTACACATTAAACACATTTGCACTAAAGTTAGTATTGTAATTGGTATTTTATATCGATTCAGATCACTTCCATCGAAAATTAAACTGGATATATATATAGATCACTAGTTTTGCCTCATCTTTCCTATAGTTTGGTCAATTGGGGCTTTGTGGACCTCTCAAGTTTGCATACTCTTCAAAAAAAATGCATAAGATTGGTATCCAATCTGACATTCCGAGCGCATACTCTTTCAATTTTTAAAAGTAACAACTTGCTCAATATAAAAGAAATTTATATCAAACAACTTTGTATTGTGGCTTGGAAATTTTTTAATGGATATTTGCCTGTGGCCATAAGCAATTTTTTCACATTCAATCACGATTCAGAACGTTTTTCCCCAAGATATATGTATAATTTGCAGATACCATCATATCGCTTGAAATCCACGCAGTCAAGTTTGAAGTTTCGTATAACTAAAATCTGGAATGAATATTTGCAAGATTTTCAAATTATGAATATTTCACTTTCAACATTGAAAAGACGCCTGAATGAATATTTATTGAAACAAGATTGAATCAATTTTGTGATGATTTAATATAATTTGATTTTTTTATTTAAATTTTTTTAATATCAATTTCATTTTTAACTATGTTTAATTGTTGATTTAACATTTATGAACAATTAAAAAAAATATTTTAATTTTTTTTTTAGTATTTCTGTTACGGTCTTCTGACCCTTAAAATACAAGCATATTCTCAAATGTGAAATTTTTTTTTATGAGATTATTTTATGCTAATAAATTCTTCTTCTTCTTCTTCTTATTGATCCTAGCGTCCTATAAATAAGACAGTATATTCCATCATCATTAAAAAACTTAATCAAAAAATAATAACTGAAAAAACAAAATTTATTGATTATTTAAAAGGTTTTTAATAATCCTATGACACAAAACATTTAAAAAATATGTATAGGTCGAAGTAAATTAACTTACAAAATAATTGCCTTAAAAATGATGAAAATTGTAAGTTCTAACGCACAGAAAATAAGCAAGTAGATGAAAAATCAATATTTTTTGATTGATTGTAAAATCTATTTTCTTTGTGCGTATGTCAGGTCCATTTGTGATAGATTAAAAATAAAAAATCTCTAAATTTATTGCATTTGGAAAGATGTCTTATATTTAGGACGCTAGGATAATCTGGGTTTTGAGGTCTCTGCTGGAATCGGAACGTGAGAGCACCACCCAAATTGATTATAAAAAATTAAAGTTCGAGAATTCTAAATATCGATAAGTAGTTCTCATGAAAAAAAATTGATAAGTTTTAAATTTTTTACTTTTAAACCTATTTCTTTACAATCTTTTTGTTTATAAGATTTTTATATTGTATTTGGTAAATTGCAAAATTTATAAAAAATTATCGATTTAAAAACTTGGCCCCTCACTTTTGAAAATCTAGAACAGCGTTCTGCTAAATCGAGATTTTTTAAAAAAATTATTATTGTCTTTTAACTCCAAAAAGTTAAATGGTTAAATTTTTTTCTATAATATTATTATTACATTATTATAATAACTAAAATGATTCGTATAATTTATTATTATATAAATTAATTGCTATTTATTACTTTTAATGCTGTTGACCAGAGTTTTATGAATAAATTTTCATTAATATAAATAAAGTTTTTAATAGTTTATTTTATAAATAATTTCATATAAAAAATAATACATAACGTTTATAAGTTTTGTATTAATTTATACGTATCTACTGTTCCTCGTTTTGATATAATCTCTTAATCCTGCTTTTCTATATTAAATAGGATTTTTATCCAAGATTTAATTTTAAATGTTTTGCTCGAAAAATAGAAAGCTCGATAATTCTCAAAAAATATCTATAGTTTCGCTATTTTAGTTTTTGTCTGCTTACTTTTCTTTCTACAGTCGAGGCATATTATTTTTTGTATTCTGAAATATCAATAATAAGTAGAAAATTACTAACAAAGAATTTAAAATAGAATATCCATTTTAGACAAAACATTAAATTCTGAATCATTGTAGTAATGCTCAATTATGGATTAAATTAAAATGATACAGGGCCCGCGCATCATATTTATTTTAGGGGCTTGAGCCCCACCCCTCATTTTTGACCTGAGCCCCTCCACCCCCACTCAATTTTCCAAGCCTCTCCACTCAATTTTTCAAGCTTAAATAAGTTTTATATGAATTACATCCGGTAAAGTGCGCTTGTGAAGAAGTCTTCTTTGTACATTGGTAGTTTCAATAAATATATTATAAAATTGTCTAGAGTATTTTTTGAGTATCACGCTGCTGTAACAATAGGAATCAGCACTGCATCCTGTGAGAGAAGTTTTTCGACCCAAGAGTTTTCGAGTTTTTGAACTATTTCAACGAAAAGTCAAGAAGGCTGAATGTTTGACATGTTGCTTTATTACTCTAAAAATGATATATTGCTAATAAAATGATTTTCTTCTTTCACTTTTGTTTTATAATAGTTAATTATACTCCTCAATCCTCATTACCTTACTTTTATGACCTTCTTAAGCTCTTGTCATACTTTCATTTGAGAACAATGTCTTTCATACACGTAGGCATGACACCATTGTGTGTGAATTTGAATCCAATGCAAAATATTCCACAGGATGTCGTTTTTTTGATGAATTTGCTATGTTTATCTGAAATAATAAATGTGAAAAAATTATAACAAAAATAGAAAAAAACTGGAATAATCCTAACTAATTACGAAGTATAAACTCCTTTTTCAAAGTAATATATATATATTATAAAATAGTGAAAATGAGATGTAAAACGAATGTCAGTTTTTTTCAGTTCTTTATATTTTTTATAATTTTTTTCACCTTATCTTTCAATGGGCATATCTGTCAGAAATATTGTTTCTAAATAAATAAATATTTTCGATAAAGAAGAGATTAGCTCAAACATTTTCTTCAAGGGTAAATACAGAATGAGACACGGTTAGACAACGAAAATCGTTGCGATATTAACATAATTGCCAAGAATAAATTTAAATCCAGAACAAAGTCATAAAGTTAAGCTTTAGTAATCACGTAAAAGAAATGTATCTTTGGCAGCTTTAAGATTTAGGAACAATTTGCTATGATGCTCTTCATTTTTTAAACCCAACCTATAACCCTCAAAATCTACTATTGTAATACGCGACAAAAATATTACATAAGACAGATCTATCATAACTATACATATGATTATCTTATCTCTGGGTGTAATGTGCATCTTATAATTAAAAATCCGCACCTGTAAGTTGATATTTTGTAATTTTTAAATTTTCTGTCTCCCGAAGTTTCGTGTGGCCCCATGTTTGCCAAATTTAGCTTAGTAGCCCCCTAGAATTATTTCATGGCTCCCTATTGGTCCATATAGAGCTAGTTGAGACACCCTGTTTCATACAACAGTTATATGTAAAGAACTTGGCGGCCTAACAATAGAAACTTAAGATTTTTAGAGACTAAATATCCACGTTTTCATATATTTTACTTCTTTTTTTTTTAAACTATAAACGTTGCAGGATATTTTTGTTACTGTTCGCCGCAAAGGAACTACAATCTTTTTGAATTTTGACAAAGACACAATTGTCAAAGAAATAAAAAAGATGATCTTCGCTATAACAAATGTTCCGATTGATGATCAGAAGTTGTTCTATGAACAAACTGAACTCTTGAATAATTGTACTCTAGATAAATATGATGTAAATTACCTCAGCTCAAGAGCTCATTTTCCAATACTCCTGGGACTTGTGTATCGAAACCCTGGTATCATTTTTAATTCAATCATTTATCCCTAAATAATGTTTATTATTCATATTATTTTTTTATATGCATTAATTATTTATTTTTTAGATGGCACTTTTGAAAAGTTAGAGTTAACGCCACTTTCCAAGCCTCCCGAACTGCACAGTGCTTTGAAATCTCAGGATCAGCCGATCCTCAACAAGGAACAGGCTGTAATTTCTTAATTCTCTTGCGAACCATCCTACTTCTAACCTTCATATTCAAATAATAATAAAGAATAATAATATCCTCTTATTTTATATTATTTTAAAAGTTAATAAAATGTTAACCATTAAATTCTGATTCTACATGCAATTTTAAACTTGTAGTGTTAACCCTACCTAATCTGTGTTCCCTTAATATACCATCATCGTTACTTCATCCTTCAACTATAGTGATTATTCTCTTACGCAGTGAAGTTGAATAATGTTGTGGTTGTTGATTTGAAAATAATAGTGAAAACACTCCCTTGACAAGCTAACTGAATATAATAGATCGCGTAAACACGTACCGCTCGTTGCAAAAACAACCGCACAAATGATGATCCTTAACAGAAAAATTGCCTTGCCCAATTTCAAGGTTGTTAAATCAGAACTTATATAGTAATGGACTTATGACTCCATGGCTTTAGAAGATTCAATTATGACTCAGTACCAAGAAAATACCTTTTTTAAAGGCTATTACTCAAATGCGTTTCTTCCCATTCCTAATTTGCCTATATACACATATATAAAAAGTGGGTCTTAGCAAATGCGTTTCGCGTTGGAAAAAAGAAACCATTGTAAGAATATATTTTGTTCGATTTTAACCCTATTAGTTCTGGGCTAAATTTGTCCGCTCAAGTGTTGGGGGCGTAAAGTGCCTCACCCCCTATTTTTCTCAGATATTAATAAGTTTTTATAAATATTTTTAATGTTACATATATATTTCATCTATGCTAAATTCAGCGGTGAGTCATTTTTTTTTTATCAAAATCAATCAAACCTGTCAAAAAATTTATTTATATTTGACAGCTCATCTCAAAAAGGAACTTTTTATTGAAATAATTATATAAAGTTTTTTACACATATATACCCATTTTCAAGTATGCTTAATTCAGTAGTGATATTCATTTTTTATGAAAATTACTCAAACCTGTCAAAAAATTGATTTACATATGACAGTTAATCTCAAAACTTTTTATCCAAATAATTATATAAAGTTTTTTACACATATATACCCATTTTCACGTATGCTGAATTAAGTGGTGATATTCATTTTTTTTTATGAAAATCAATCAAACCTGTCAAAAATTGATTTATATGTGATAATCTCAAAAAGAAACTTTTTATCTAAATAATTATATAAGTTTTTTACACATATACTCATTTTCAAGCATGCTGAATTCAGTGTCGATATTCATTTTTTTATGAAAATTATATTTGCAGCTCATTTCAAAAATAACTTTTTATTGAAATAATTATGTAAAGTTTTTTACACATATATACCCATTTTTGAAAATTAATCAAACTTGTCAAAAAATTTATCTATCTCAAAAAGAAACATTTTTCCCAAATAATTATATAAGGTTTTTTACACATATATACCCATTTTCAAGTACACTGTGTTAACTGGTGATCTTCCTTTTTTATGAAAATCAGTCAAACCTGATAAAAATAATTTCAATATGACGGGCCATGTAAAAATTAAAATTTTATTCTTATAAAAAGTTTTTTTATACATATATACCAATTTTCAAGTATGTAGAACTCAGTAGTGATATTCATTTTTTTATGAAATCAATAAAATCTGTCAAAAAAATCGATTAAAACTGTAAATCAATGTCAAATATATAAACTTCAAAATAAATTCTACTTGCAGTATTTCTTTGGTAATTATTTTCTTAATTTATTAATAAACCAACTTTAGGTGTTTAATTCACTCAAAATATTTCATTTGTCAGTAAATTATGTATCTCGAGAGGACCTTCATGTTTTTCGCTACAAATTCGTTGTCAGCTCATAGTCTCTACGCCATTTTTTCTATACTTTACAGTATGTAATTTTGCTATTCATTCTATGATGATCCTTTCTTGGTAGCTCTTTTTTGTTAGAAATTATTTTCTTCAATGTGTGTTTGAAAAAACTTTTTTAAGGAAGTTTGATTGATGAAAAGAATAAAGTACCATATGAGCGATTAGACTCCCTTCTCATAGATAAATTCAACATTCACCAATTGCGCGTTTTTGTTGATGAAATATTCAAACGTGAAAAAGAACGAATTCAATGTGAAAAAGGATGAATTCATTCTGAAAATGGTATATATTCGATTGTAATTTTGATATTTAGTTTTTATATTGTGCATGAAATTTGAAAAATTATAAGAGCCTGAATAGTAAGTGTCTACATTTGTACCCTTCGTTTCTGATGAAAACAATATTTCCTGGCCGATTTATTCTGTTTCCTGCTATATACAATTACACCAACCATGGTTTGGAAGCAATTGAGCCAAAATCATATTTTGAAAAACTCGCACGTATGTTTTTTGTACCATTAAAAGAGCGTTTATAGTAGAACTCACAACCAAAGGAAGCACTGGAATACACAGTTGTACCATTTGATTTGTATTTTCTATCTATGAAAGGTGAGTTCGATAATGGTATTTGCAATATTAGTGATTTCTATTGGCCAAATGAAGCGGCAAAGCAAAAGCATTCACGCAGTTGGATCAAATCCTAATTCAGAGGAGGACAACGATCATATCTCAGATGATGTTATACAATCATTTGTTGTTCGATAGATTTGAAAGTGAGAAAATGAGCGTATTTCAAAATATGTTTAATGTATTTCAATCTCCCTTCACTGAAGACATTTATACATCATGTGTATATACCAGGGGCGACTCCTCTTTGCAAGCAAGTTTAAAAATTAATATTGTGCTGATTTAAAATTGCGCATTTGCAACAAAAAAAGGTCTCTAATTTATTTCATATAAAGAAAATACGGTGTACGGCAAGGAATTTAAATTGTACTTTCATCTTTCAATACAGATCTGTATACTATGTGTGAGTAAGTATAGCATAGCATATTTTGTATGATAAAAATACGATGCAGGGCAAGTAATTTAAATTTTGCATGGCTATTCTTTAAAACCACGCATCGCCAATTGTTTGAAGGCATATAATTCAGCCAATTTTGTACAATAGAAATTTTAGTTAAGGGCGGTGGCTAAGGTGCACCCCTCCTTTCGTCATTGATAGGGGTAAAGTAATTTTATTGATTAAAAATCTTAAAAACAAACCTTATTTTCCTCATGACTAATTTTTAAATTAAATTTATTAAAACTTCTGCCAAATAATGTAATCTTGAAAAAATAGTTATAATTATCAAGCTAATCTTTAAAAAATAATTATAAGATCTAATTTTATTAAACAATAAATATAAAATAACTAAGAAAGGTAGGTAATAATTATATTTTGAGCTAAATTTTTCCTAATTACTTTTTTTGGAGGTATAACATAGATGAATGAAATACTGACATCTTTCTAAATCTCACAGCATTCAGTTATAAAAAGTTCCTTAAAATCGGGACATCTAGCAGCCCTATTCTACGCCAATTCATGTTTATCGGCAAGTTCTCTTTTTTCAAGTTCAATGCTCGTTCCTTGTGAAAGTTACTTATATAAAACGATAATTGCTCTATTATTGTCAAATCACCATATTCGATTTAAGAAAGAGTTTTATAATTATAGAAATTATAGTAATAAATAAATTTTTAAAGTTTTATTTCAACAACAAAAAGGTATCATTTTTAAAAAGACATCATTTATTTTTCAAATAATTTTGATTAAGAGCACTATCTTCTTTCAGAGAATAAATCAAGGGCTGTTTAGCGTAATAATCGGTATCCAACAATATGTTAGATATGACAGATTCAATCAAATGAGCACGATCTGCCGCAACACCAATGTGAGTGCTTGCAATCAAGTTGAAGTGTACGTGAAAATGATAGAAGGAGGGCTGATAGTGAATGAAGATACGCAAATGATTCTCCTTTACATCTGCATGCTTTTCCATAATAGCTTTCTAAAAATATATTCAGTTGTTAAGTTGCCATTTAAAAAAGGTTTGTTCGAAAACAAGTTAAAGAAGTTTCCCTTCGATTGATAAAATTTGACATTTTGCTCCTTCTCAAAATATTTTCTTGACCATCCGTCTGAATGTTTGTATAGATATCTAACAAATGGGACGACAAACTCGAGTTAATTTATTTTAGAATATTATTTGCGGCAGCTGTATAATAAATTGTCTATAAACTAGTCGGCAGATGGCTCAGTAGTGGGAGCGTAGGGTTTCGATCTAGTTGTTCTGGGTTTGATTCCCTATCGTGATCATCCAACTATGGAAAATTATTCTTCCATTGGATGCGATACCGACTACTAAAAAAAGCTAGCAACTTTGTACAACTAAAATATAAAAATGGTAAATTGACGACATTGCTGATAATAATTGGCTAGGGGATGATTAGCGATAAGTTGTCTTAGTTCCGTGTATCTCGGATATCGATTATTTGGCAGAATATGTAAACATTTAGAGAAAGATGTTTCCAAAAATGAAAATATACTGAGATTTATTTATCAATATTTCGCATAAGTGATTAATGTTATAAAGGCTAAGCAAATATAGTGTATCTACGTGGTTAGCCATTTGAGAATCGAGAATGAAAAAAAATGGCTAAAACCAAATTAAAAAATTTCTTCTTTTAAGGTAGTTTTTTATATCAAAATACTTGATGCCTTCTACTTTTGGTAGGATCGAAGGGGTTACTGATGATACAAATTTTCCATAGTTACAACTCAATGTCAGACTAAAAGAAAAGTGCTTGAAGATATAATACGTGAAGTTGTAAAGCTTTATGCATCCGACGAAAATCGTCTGAAATCTGGATTGGATGATAATTGGAATGTATACAAAGTTTTAAATAAATTTCGTTTTTTTATTTGCAAGAATGGCAGCGCTAATATACTTAATTTCATTTTTCGTAGATTCTATGTTCATTTTACTCAAAAAATTTTTTAAAGAACTATTGTTTCAGTTTTTTCGTTTGATCTTAGTTTGAAGTTTTTAAATTTAACTTCATTTCTAGGATTTTTACTTTGAATTTTTTTTTACCTTTGTGGCTTCCTTTTATAAATCATCAAGCAATTTTCAATTAAGTGTAATTAAAATTTTTAAAACTTAATCATAAGATTTTAAATTGAGTATATTAAGGAGATTTTTCTCTAAAGATATTTAGAGTATTTAAATTGATGACATGAATTTGAAAATATTTTTACGGTCTTTTAATTAATAAATGTTTTATTTTATTCTTTGATGCTTTGTTAGCTTCATTGCTTTCTATTTTTCGTGACTCCATTCAAATTTTGTTATACTATGTTCATCCAAATTATTAACAAACTAATCTTTTTTGTTTTTTAAGAGCAATTTTAATTAGAATATGAACAAAAAAAAAGTAATAAGTTTAAAAGACAAACTTTCTATTATTAAGTTGTACGAAGATCGTAAAAAAAATTCGGAGATATCTCAAATCTTCAATAATAAAGAAGCTACAATACACACAATTAAAAAAAGCTGCTGAGTATAAAAGCAAAGGCGAAATGGCTTCTTAAGTTTCTGCGCTCAAGTCCTGTCGTAATCGAAGTCCATTAATGATTGAGATAGAGCGCTTGTTACTTATCAGGATAGAAGATTGTAACCAAAATTGTATTGCAATAAATACAAAAGAAGCGAGTAAACTATTTTGTGGCAGCTCAAGTTGGTTTGAAAAGTTTAAAAAAAGATATGGGCTACACAGTGCAAACATCCAAGGAGAGTCTGCAAGTGCGGATTATAAAGCAGCTGAATTATTCAATGAAAAACTTGGTAAAGCTATTGAAAATTAAAATTATGATAAAAAGCTTATATTTAATGTCGATGAAACGGCTTTGTTTTGGAAACGTAGGCCTACAAAAACGTTTTGAGCAAAGAATGAAAAGTTTGCACGGGGTTACAAAGTATCGAAAGAACTATTACTTGGGGCTAATGCTAGTGGTGACTTTAAATTAAAACCGCTAATGATAAATAAATCATACAACCCAAGATGCCTTCGTACATATGATAAGTCAAAACTTCCTGTCATATGGCAGGATAACAAAATCTATCTTCGAAAACTGGTTTGAAAAGTATTTTTATCCAGATGTGAAAAAATACTGCGAAAAGAATAATCTTTTAAAGCACTTCTTATATTGGATAACGCACCTTGCCCTTCTACATTATTAGTTGAAAAATTTCAAGAAATCGATATTTTATTTCTTCCTCCAAATACAACTTCGATTATTCAACCAATGAATTCTGGAGTCATTGCCACATTTAAAGAACTTCATCTTAAATTTAAGTTTGAAAAAGCATTCAATTGTTTCAGAAGATGAAACAATTACATTGTCCTATTTTTGGAAAAAAATGTCAATTAAGGAGGCTATAGAAGGCATTGAAAAAGCATGGCAACAAGTTAACTCGTCTACATTGGCATCATCTTTGAAAAAACGTATGCCAACGACGTCTCAGGAATACTCGATGATAAATGAAGACATAGATGAAGTAGTCTCTCGAGTCAGCATCCTTGAAAAAAAAACTAGTTTCGAAGAATTACATGAAAATATTTATGAATTAATTGAATCAAACACTGAAGAGTTTAAGTGTAGATGACTTGATTGATATCGATCAGCAAAGAGCATATGAAAGCGGCGATAATTCTGAAGAAAATAGAGAATAAAGAATTATTTCTAAAGTTGAAAATCTAAAACAATATATCTTAGAAATTAATCCAAATTTTGAAAGAAGTTTTGAAGTTTGCCAGCAAATTGATTTATCCATTAAATGTTATCAAGAACTCATCGAAAAAAATGAGGAGAAAAGTACAAGTACCTTAGACATGTTTTTCACAAAAAATAAAGATTAACTTTTATTAAAATTCTTAATTCACTTATTTTGAGCTTTTTTGTATTGAGTTTTTCTTTTAAAGTAAAAAAATTTAATTCTTGTACAAAAGTTAGTTTCAAAAAATTTCGATTAGCACCATTTTCGATTTTATTTTGGATTAATTAACCGTGTTAATCCAGGTATTACTATATGATACATCTATTATGCATTTATTTTAATCCAATACGCACTTGCGCACGCTGAAGCATACATGTTGTGTGTATGCACGTGATATCAAATTTAAATACAAAGATATATGAAACTAAATTTTGAAATCATTAAATATTAAATATTTTCTTATTTATATAGGCGACACATAAACAAACGAATGATGAGCTTTTGGGTTGTTATATCTATTCGTTTTTAAATTCAAGTCCGGTAAAAAACTAAATTTTTCAATCATTTGATTTTCTTTTTCTGTGCTACTATATGTAAAATTTTAGTAGCTAAAATTGTTTTATGTGTAAAGTTAAAAATTTATTATTAATTATTTTGTGTTTTGATTTGGAACATCAATAAAGCGAGTTAAACGAAATTAAAAATTAATTTTAAAAATTGCAACTTTTTTAAATACTCCAAAAATACAAAGAATCGAGACTGAGATACTGGAAGGTACTAATACACATTTATAGAAGAATAAGAAATAGAATTAATAAGCTGAAAAAAATTACTTTTCCATTTTTCAAAATATTGTTCAAAAGAGGCAAGTGTTCTGTTCGTAGATCTCTAAGACTCCTAATCCCCTTTTTACAGCATATTGCAAGGTAGTAAAGATTTTCGACAGAAATGCCATCCCATTTTAGATCAGGCAAAAGAACAAACCCATTTTCCAAATCATCATCTTTGAATATCACCCTTTCAGCTTCTGATATTCCCTCAAGTATATTATAGACCCACTAAAATAAATAAAAATTTATTAAAAAAAAGCAAGAATCTGAATTACTTAAAAAAATAAACAAAAGTCTAACATTTCTAAAATTTATGTTAACAAAGAGGAGAGCTCTAAAATGTTCTAGCCAGTCCAGTCCACAAAGCTCAACCTCCCTAGAATCTGCTTTGCCCTCAAGAGACTGACGACCGAACCATTTCCAACTAAGACCAATCAATGTTTCGAGTAATTTACAAAAGGCCTCACGTATGTAAAAAGATGCTTTTAAAAACATAATTGTGCTTACAGTCACATATAGAGAGGAGTTTTCTAATTCCATTAAAAATGTGTTTCATTCAAAATTAAAGTTATTCATTCAATGCGGAGGGATATTTTATTTTTATACGAGAATAAGCATCAAAAACTTTTTATACTGAAATAAGAAAATATTTTTATACTGAAAATAAGCTATTACTATAGTTATGCATATTGCATAGCTCCAAATTTGTTGGAAATTTTCTCTTTAGTTTTTGAGTCATTAACGTAAAACAGATTTACTTGTTTTCAGTATTTAAGGTATTTTTAATTTTGTTCTAGATTATAAATATATTATTCTTATATATTTTAAAATATTATCTGTTTCTTTTTTAGATTTTAAATTTTTTTTGATTTTTTTCAAAACACTTAATTTTGTTTTGTTCCAAAAACTAATGTCAAATTCCACTGAAAATAATTTCAAAGATGTGTCATTAACAATAAAGTCTGAAGTATGGCAGCATTTCCTCTTGGATGTTTCGGACAAAAATCAAGCAAAATGTCGTAGATGAAGCAACATCAATTAAGAACAGAAGGTACTTGAATACAAATTTTCATTACAGCGATGATAAAATGATTTGTCTTGGATTGATTCGATTGAAAGGAAGCGTGAATGCGGAAAGTTCAGTTGAAAAAGCAAAAAATCATTTGGCTGACTTTGGAATCTATTTTGAAAAGGATATTGTAGCCGTAATTACAGATGGTGCTTCAATAATGAAAAAGTTCAGTTCAATTACAAATACTGAGCATATATTTTGTCTCTCACATGTTTTTCATTTGTCTGTATGTGATGTATTATACGTGAAAAGTTCAACAACTCAAAATCCTAGTATTTCTTGGATATTTTAAAGATAATTTTAATCAACTTTTGAACTAATAAAAAACTTTCAGAATACTTTATATTTTTTCATTTTAGAAGAGTATTTTTATTGTGAAAAAAACGCTTTTTCTTCCCCGTAGAAATATTTCAAAAATTACGAGGTCCTCGTTCCCCGGTGAATGAAAAAAAGACCTTAAAGTGGACACACTAATACGCATGAGCGAAATATAGTGATGTAGTTGCAAAATTTGCATGTGCATGCAACAGTCTTTGGTCTATAGCGAGTTCTATGTACAACTAAATTCTGGCTTTTTAGTTTAAATTTTATACGTTTTTTATTTTGTTAATAATTTTTTGTTTCTTAACAGTTTTAGACGAGTGAGACGTCAAATTAAAGCTCTAACTTTGCTTATTTATATTACTCAGTTTATAACTTAAATTTTTTTGCCATTTTTCGGTTTATGATTCGACTGTATCACATTAGGATAAACTTTAAAAAACAATTTTTAAATTTAAATTATTATTTTGAAAAAGTTTTAAATTAAAAAATCTTAGGGTTTGTGCAAACGAGTTTATCTTTTTGAGTTTATAATTAAAATAAAAAATTATAAATATATAAGATGTAAAACCAAAAATTCTTTTTATCAAACTTTATATAAATTCTTTTTATCAGTCGGATGAAATGTATCTAAGGAATACAACTATTTGAGAATACTTTTATCTTAATAGTAAAGAAAATAAATGTTTCTTTTACTTTTTACATTGTGTGAAGCAGTATTACGTTAAGCTAGTTTTATCTTTCAAAAATGTTCTTTTTAAACAACATAGACGAATTGCATTTTAATTTTTTTCAAAAACACTTCTAAGCTTGTTTTATGCCTCTTTTAATGCCAACTCTTCAAAACAAACAAATGCTAACTAACTTTAGTATAAGCATATATATATATATATATTGGAGAATTTTAGTTTATATATAGTTGATGAGTTTTTATTGGCAAAAAAACTACAAATTATAAAAAAAAAGAATTTTAATTTTACTACACCATATTTGCTAAAACGGACTGTTTTATTCAAAAAGTTTTTTGCTAACTAGTTAACACAACACAATCCACTTATATATTTGCAGTTGATTTAATAATCCATTTTGGTAAGTAAAAAATATCTAATTTACAAATAACTTTAACAATACATGTTTATGTTCCTTGGACTAAAATGCAAACGAAAGCAAATTTTCATATTTCTACCTAAGGCACAGTTAATTACTAATTTGAAAATTAATACAAATGAATAAAATTGTGAATATTTTTAATCCTCTAAAAAATCGACAATAAATTTTTTAATTGAAATATTTAAGTTTTAACGCTGAGGAGTAAAATGGCGCAGTCAATACTACATAGTATTGAATTATAACGTTTCCAAATTCATTGGTTGTTATTGACATTTAAGAGAAATCTTATTAATAATAAACCTTGCATGACACAATTGGGTTCTAGGAGAAAAGTGTGCAAACGACAAAAGCGTTCATTCATGCATATGTTAATTAAATAGGAGTCAGAGACTCGCGTTTACATGTAATGCCCAGGTCACTTATGAATAGGCAGAGTTTATTTCTGTACATTGAAAATTAAAGTAATGAACACTTTTCTCCGTATACCCAGAAGAAAATAAAAACTGTTGATGAAATTTTGACTTATATAGCTAATTTATGAAATTGTTCGGAGTCAAGCATAGGAGCAATATTTTTAAAGTTTTTTGATGCGACATCATATGGGCAAATTTCTTGTGCCCCGCTCCGAAGCCCTACTATGTTGAGGGCGATTTAATAAAACATTATTCACGTAACTCTTAGTGGCGATGTTAAAAGAGCTTTGTTTCGTGAATGTGTTTTACATAAAACATTACTCAGGAATATAGATCACATTCATGAATTTTTAGAGTTATTTTTAAATTTAATATGAGAGGTAACTTGATTACTTAATTTGGAATGTGTTGTTTTTTTTAATCATTTTTTCAGAATACAAAATATTTCTCCAAAGATTTTTTATTCCACGCAAAGTAGATTTATAATTTAATAATCTATAAAAAAAAAATTGTGTGAAAATGATGTTGACATTTATTTAACAATGAAAAATTCAACAAATTTATTCCTAATATAAAAAGGCGCGTAGTCATTTTTAACTTACATCGCATTAATACTTGTGCCAATAAATGAAGACAAAAGCTTTGTTTAGGATTTTTTATTAAGTTTCTTTTGTTTAGAAAAATGCAGTAGAACTTCATTAGTGAAAAGCTTTTCAAATTCTCAAGCTAAGGCAGCCTTTTTATAGTGAACAGCTAATCTTATTAATGATATATAATGAACAACTTTATTGAGTGCCTCAATATAGAGATATTTCACTGTATAAATCCCGATAATCACAAAATTGTCTCATTAAAATAGGATTTTTTTGTCAAAATCCGTAATATCAAAGACAATTAAACTTGAAGAAAAGAAAATTTACTTGTAAATCGCTACTCTTTTCTTGAATATATGTAGCAGTGCATGACTTGTACATCTGCGCAGTCTCTTGAATCATTACATAAGTACTTGCACTATACTTCGCTATAATCGCCTCAGTCACGGGATATATGATTGTACACGCTGCAGCTTAACAAATAAAAAAATAATTTTGAAACATTTGAAAGTATTACGAATTTTTTTTATTAAAAATGGCAGAAAAAGGGTTATGGAATGGGAGAAAAATATCCATCTCTAAATACTTAAAAATTAGAAATATTTCAACGCAAGACTTACGTCAGTTTCAAATTTAGTCAAACGTTTTTGTTAAGCCGTTAACGACCAGAATAATCAGACGATATCGAGTGTAGAGCCGACGATTTCTATTAAAAAGCATTTATAAAAGCAGATGATCATATTTTATAAAGTGGACTATCGGTTGAAAAATTACAAAGCTCTTTGAGTTATAACATACCAAATTCTATAAAATAAAAAACAAATTCAATTCGGCATTTATATTTTATTGATAAACAAGAGATTTCGTGAGTCACATGTTTTCTTCAAAAAAAATTACAAGGAAGATTCAGTCTATTGGAAATTGAAAATCGATACAGACAATCGCATAAATTAGGATAAATTCAATTTTACATTAAATATTTGGTGTTTGATGTAATATTGGAGTACCGTAAAACAATACAGACATTGTTTCTACAGATAAGTTGCATATACTTTTATGACTGAAATTTTAAATATAAAACCTCATTTTTTCGAAACAAGAATAACTGCGTAATTTCGAAACCATTTGTTTTTGATTTGTAATTTTTATGTATGCGAATATATGTCATCAAAGAGAACGTTTTTATTTTTGAAAATTCCTAATCATTAGGCCTGGTATACGTAGTTTCCAATTCTTGCGATGTAAAATACAATAAAATTCTTTTTAAATTCACTCAATTTTCATTCATAGGAAATATAATGCTCAACATGGTGTGTGTGTGTGTGTGTGTGTGTGGCGTTCATTATAATAAGGAAACGTAATTATTTAGCTCATTCATGTGTTGCACTGCTGTGTGCGAACCTGTGCTTTAAGAAGAGAACAAGCGATGGACTTTCAACCCTGAAAGGTTCTAGTACTTTTTCATTGAGTGTTTTAAACATGCCCAATGACTTGTATTTTTGAACACTGTACCTCTCAAGAAGGAATACAATGTGGACCGCCAATGGGAGACAGAATAAGGATCACCAAAATTTCAGCCTGTCTCCGGTCGAGAGGAATGATGTCCTTGTTAGTGTCAGATAGCCTGCAAAAAGTAGCTTCGCTTTTCTGAAAGCGCAGACGGCTGAGAATGACAAGATGACGTCCGACGATTATGTGGTGTCGCGCCTCCTTGCTAGCAGGGTGGAGCCATTCGTGAATGAGCAGATCATCAAGAAGTGCTTCGTTGCTGTCGCTGACTCTATCAAATCTTTGGTCGGGCATAATTTGTCATAGTGTCGAAAAGATGTTAGACAAGGTGCACGACTCACTCAAGACCCGCTGTTAAACTCTTAACGCCTTCTTACTCGCTCTTGACGAGAGCAACATCATACTTTTCCTAGTTCGTAGTTTTAATCCGTTGGGTCACAGCTGAGCTTCATGTATGTAAGACTCCCCAAGACATCTTGGATGCCGCCCTCCAGGGTGTTGAGCAGCACTGCTTGGACCTCTTCCATTTTGTTTGCGTGGGGAAAAGAAAGACGCCTCTTTGCTGCTAGCGCGACTCTGTGAGGCCACCGGACACACTCAGCCCATCCTGAATGGGCACTGCATCATCGATCAGGAGCTTATCCACCTCATTATGTCGTAGTGAAGATCGTCAACTCCATCCTGTCTTGCAGACTCAACCACTGCCAGTTTCATGCATTGATGGACGAGTCGTTCGACCATGCTGTCCTGTGTGTGCAACGTGCAACAGGAGATCACCACTTTCCTTCGTTAAAAAAACCTTCCCTACGCTGATCACTTCTCCAACCTGCGATAGCTCCCTCGCTTGGCCTTGCTCACAAACGTCGTTACGCAAATGAAATATATATTACTACTATATATACCATTTTTAGTTCTATTTTGTCCCCCTTTGCAATTCCATTTCATCCTTTTGAAATTCTATTTTGTCCTTTTGCATTTCTGTTTTCTTCTTTTAGGTTACTAATTTGTTTCATTCTTTTTAGTTTCTGATTTTCTCGAAAAATTAAAAAAAACATCGTGTAAATAGTCAAAATATCAAAAAAATAAAAAATAGTACATGCCAAAGTAATATAAATACAGTAGACTCTCGTTAACTCGGACCCTGATAACTCGGACCGTGATCGAGAATACAAATGTTTGCCTTCTTATTTTCTTTGACTTTTTTAATTTCGCTTTGGCTAACAAGCAGCCATTTTATTTTTTACTCCATAGGTAGTTCGCGGTCATTCTAAATTTTGACGTTATTCCAAAGCTTATTGTTGCTATAAATTCGTCGAATTTGAAATATTTTTTTCTAGCATATATATAGTAGACCCTCTGTTATGTCGGACAATCGGCATAGTCGGACACCCTTCTCCCCCTTGTAGTTCGACTTAACGAGGGTCTACTGTATAACAAATGAAAAACAAATTTAAAAGAAGTTGAAGGAAACAGAATTCTTAAGACAAAATAGAACTAAAAACGGTATATATTATATACGCTTTTATAATACAATTTTCATTTTCGGGCGTTTGCTTGTTACTCCGGCCCACAGCCTGCACTCTAAAGTTTCATCTAGGCCAAATTTTGAAAAGGATGCCTGATCTTTGATCTAAAATAATATACATTATACAATGATATACTCAAAAAATAGAGGATGGGCTATTGCACGCTGTTTAAATCTGCCACTGCAATAGGCACGTGGTGTGTAGACAAAATTTAAGCGCAAATCATACATAATAATAAACTACTTTACAGTCTATCCACATTGTACAGTACAAGATCAATAATTTTGCGAAATCCTGGCAGTCTTGATATGATATTGCTAGCCTAATTTTTTCTGCAACTTTGCCATGCGGGTAACAAAACTAGAGGTTGAGAAGGATGGTGCAATAAAAGAAAGATTTTTCATTTAAAATTAAGCCAAATTGTAATTACAATATTAGTTGAAAGTAGTAGGACTAATTTTAGAAGTATTTATCACAATAGACTAATTTTGATTTCTACATGAATTTTTAATTTATATAAAAAATATATTGCATTTTTGTGTTTATTATTTGAAATGTCGCACTTTATTACTATAATATAAATTAATATATTTCAAAATATATCGATTAAACCTCTTTGATTTGAAAAAAAAATTGTGATAAAAAAACTGTCAATACCGCTTAATTCTTTTGGGAGAGATGTAATGCACTTGGTATAAATATCGTTTTGAAGAATCATCGTATCTAGGACAATGTGTTGAAGTAAGCTTTCATTTTCAACCTTTTCTATACTGTTGTCAAAATGTTGCTTGTTTAAGAGAAGCAAAAGTTGTTTGCAAGAATCACTCGGCAACTTGGAGTTATCTTTCGCCTTTAGAAGCAAACAAATTGATTTGTACAAAGTGGAATTTGACATGATACGCTCAACTTGAAACTCATTGAACACGGAAAAAGAGTTATCACCAATTTTAATTTCCAACATGACGCAATACTAAAATGACAATTAAAAAACTTTAAAAGAGGAATCTAAAAAATATTAGAATAAATAAGATATACAATTAGATACAAAAACTGGGTAAAATTTTAAATATAAAACCTGATTTTTTCGAAACAATGAAAAGTCTGCAATAAAATTTTTGTTTTTAGCTAATTTTTTTAAATTGATAAAAATTTTTAATGAATTTTAAATATGTAGATAAAATGGTTTTATCGAACACAGAATAGAAAAAAATTTTCTTAGGCCAATCAATTTAATAAAACACATTTCAGATACATCCCACAAAAATGAAAATATACTATTATCAAAATGATTATTATGAGATTGGCAAACCCCTGAAGGCATGCCATATACGTTAAATTGCTTTACCAACATACTGCAAGAATGTTTTACAGAAATTTTGATGACATAGTTTTAGAGAAAAAGCAAACTTTCAAATAATGTTACATTTATAACTGTGCACGTTGTATTAAAATTTCATTGAGTGCGGTGATGAGCATGCTTCTTTTCTTGGTTAACGATTTTCATTCCCTTTGGTGCAATCAGTAGGGGTATGCAAAAAATAGCCGGATCAGAGATAAATAAGGTCGTGAGCATTTGGAAAATATTCTTCTACAGGAACTAAGTCAATTAAATTACAGTTGTCTAGTTTATCGGCCAAAGAAACATGTACGAAATATAGTGGTTTGCAGCCGTTCTACTTCATCCACAAGAGGACATACTTATCATTTCTTGGGTTTGTTTTCAAAAGCATGGGAGCGCAGTCATCAGCCAAGAAGGTAAAGAGATTACATAAATAGAGGGTGGTGGAAAAGACATGAATCTTTCCAAAGGAGTGCATCTTTCAAGACTACTTCCCATGCTTTTATATCTAGGCTGAGTGCCTTCAATGCTAAACCAACACTCTTCCAACTTATTCCATACCTTTCGCAATGAAAGTGCAGGCAGGATTGTATCGTCAAGAAACTCATTGCGACTCCTAGTTTTAGCAAATACTGCTGTAGTTCTTGCGATAAGAAAGATAAGCCTCTATCACTATGCAGTATTAGGATAAATACTTATTTTCGAGCCCAGCGATACAAACACTCTCGCTACGAAATTTTAAAATACAATACAAATACTTCTATCATCAAAACCAAAAATACAAATACTTTTGTCATAAACTTAAAGATCTGCCAATTTATGAATGTAGATTTCGTGAACTAAAAAATTCATTAATAATCTTGTGACTTGAAAGAAGCTTATCACACAACAAGGCAGCTTTATCCCTTGTTATAGAATTAGAACCAAATATCTCTTCTAAGGATGCGAGAAGACATTTCATTCTTCGACATAGAAAATCTAATGCATAAAAATTGCAAATCCATTATGTGCTTCCTAGCTGTGATGGCGATGAAATCTGTTCATTAGGATCGTGTATTTTTTTTTATGTTCTTCAAAAATTTTACGATTATTAGAAAACATGATATATGAAACATAAAGCTTCCAAAAGTTGCGCTTCTTTGGAAGCATTGATGAAAGCAATAATGACGAGATTTAAGCGATGAGCAGCACTAGAATATATATAAGATAATTATAAAATAATTTGAGTCTAGTGAACACAGGGCCATTATTACCAGACATTACATTTGCACCGTCAGCTCCCATTCCCGCCATAACCGCGGATAACTTTAGGATTTTTATCAATTCGTTTACCTTGTTTGTAATTTCAATTGCATCAATAGCTTCTAGCTCAAAATGGAAAAAAAATCGCTCATGTATGATAGAGTACTTAACATAGCGAAAACAAATCGATAATTCTTCATGTCCACTATTGTTTTTACACTCATCTATTAGAATGGTGTATATTCCTGCTTCTTCTATTTCGTCTCTAATCACCTGCATGCATGACGCTTTTGCTAGAACTCTTATAAATTCTTCACAAGATCGTGAAGACAAATAGTTTGTGGATTTGTAACCAACATGAGTTTAATAAATTCATCCCATTTACCCGAGTTAAATAAATCAGCAGATTCATTATGTCTATGATATGACATCTCACATTTTGAAAAAAATATTATATATTTTCAAATAGTTCCGATTTTGGATAAAATATTCTAGCGATCAGGATCCAAAACTGAATCACGAGAACAAGTTAGGCCTGTTTTATTTGTTTCCGACTTTCCCACCGACACATGGAAAGACAATGTTCACTACTTTTGGCATGTTTAATAAAACCTTTACCATTTTCTATTGCCTTTCGCCAGTTGTTGAAACCAATTGTGACAGGCATTTTCAGATCTGCATGTTACTGAAAATGCGACATTGAGTGAAATTATATGAAAATTTGAAGCATGTCCCACTGGTATGCATGGTATGTAATTTAAAAAATGAAGCGAACGTCAAATCCATAAATGAAAAGGTCATGATGTTATCAAATATTATTTTCTACGACTAAGCTGTCTGGAATATTATCCAATGCGTAATAAAGAAATCACGTTTGGCAAGTTGAATTCTGATTTAGTGTATCAGTACAGTAGGATAGATAATTTTTGCATTTACAAGACACATCCTTAAAATTATTGGGGAGGGATGGATTTTTTTGTAATTTTCAATATTTCTGGTCTGGAAATACCACGGCAGACCAAATATTCAAGCAATCCTTTAAAATAGAGTATATACAGCGCATACGTGAAATTATAAGACTACTTTATATATTTTTTTACAAAAATTAAGAAATTTAAAAACTATACTTCCAGGGAAAATATTTTACTTAAATTTACATAACGCATATACACTAGTTTAAAAAATCCAAAATTGTTGGGGCGAATAGGCTTTTCATTTGAAAATGAAGTGCGCCCCTGTTTACAAGTGACATGTTTAATAAATTGGTAGCTGCGCTTTTAAAAGAATTTCAGATACTTAACTAGCACACGCACATCTAGTAGAAAAGTGATTTTAATTACTGTCACATACATTGACAAATTAATATTATCATAGCGTTTTGAAGAAAGTTTAAATAACGCATATACACTAATTTAAAAAAATCAAAATTATTAGGGGAGAGGGGCGAATAGCCCCCTCCCCTCCCCCTCCCGGATGTTCGCCTCTGCCTGGGATATAATGTAATGATCGTTGTCTTATTCTTTAGCGATATCTTTTATATAAATTGACGCTTTCAATGATGAAAATCGATTTTGCTTCGTAAAGTTCATTGAAAAAACAATTATGACATTTATTAATACAATAACAAATTAGTTAGAAGAAAAAATAAGGGAAAGAAAATTTAATGGGAAACACACTTATGAAGAATTAATGGTCTCTAGATGACAATATAACAATTTGTGGAACTTGCAGATCAAACAGAAGATGTATACCTCATATCATACGCCCTGAACATCTTAAAAATTCGAATGCAAATTTCTCTACCCGGAGCATTATGCTTCTCTCACTTCTCATATCCCAAAGAAAAATTTCAAAGTAGTCTACATTCTTTCTTCACAACATTTGAAAGAAATAGGTATATTTGGGAGTAAGAACAAATCTGAGACGCTACTTGAATACAACAAATACAAGGGTCGTGTAGATGTTTGTAACCGAATGCTTTGAGAATATACTTCTTTTAAGTTTTCAAGATGGACTCTGGTTGCTTTTGCAACTCGATATTGCTATACACAATAGCTGGGTGATTGCGAAGCATAATGAATGATCCTCGTTCTTATCCATCTGTTAGAAGAGGAGATAAGAAGTTTTTTGAAATGTTTGGCTCTTTCATTATTTGAAAGATCCATGCAAATTAGAGAAAATAGTTCATCTATCCCAATAGTCATTCAAATTCTTCTAGCATCCTATGGATATGAAACATCAACTCATATTGAACAAGCTTCCACTTCGAAAGGACTCTGTTATCTCACTCATCAGGGCAAAATAACTCGTGGATCAAGATGTGATTTTTGTAAAAAAAAATTTAAATAATATGCCCACATTGCTAAAATTATTATCATGCTGAAAAGTGATTTTCAATAAACATTCAAGAATTTAAGTTTCTGCTTTTTCGGAACCGCTTTGGAGAAAGAGTAGTTTTTCATAACGATAATTATAGCGTTGAAAATGGAACCAAGCACTGTCTTGCTCGATAGTTTTGTTGAAAGTTTGACAATATGAATATGTTCACTAGACTTGTCTGTTTAAAAATATTCTATATGATAAATCAATACCAAAATGTTATGTAAAACTCAATTTTTCAAAAAAAAAGTATAAAAATTTAGTTTATATTTTTTCTTGTGAATTATTCATTTTCGAATGCACTTTTTTATGTAAAAAAATTTTGTTCGTTTTTTTCATAAAACAATGTGTTTAAATATTCAATTAAAATTTACATATAAAAACGGTATATTAAAACTTTTTTATAAAGTGGAGTAAAAAGCGCTCACAAATTAGAGTGGACAAAAAGTCCACACTTCGTCTTTAGGGCTTAAATTGAAAAAAGTATTAAAACTAGGGATGTACAGATTATTATTAATCGATATAGTTAGAATCGGCATAGGAATGGAAAAAAACTAAAAAAAATGCCGATTAATTTAACCGAAATCTATGAACTCATTTATATGAAAACATGGTGAAATTTTGAATATAAAAGATTCTAGTAAATTTATACAAATACTTCAGATTTAATTAAATATTCATGGCATTTTTTCACTTAAGTTGAAAAAGTAGTTACCTTCGAGTACACAAATTTTTTTTAAATCAAATCTGAAAAAAATCATTTTATTCATTTTTGGATTTTTTTCCAATTTTCATAAAAAAAAATTAAACTAGTTGTATTTTGCTATTAACCCATATTACCTCAGAGAAAACAAACGAGATTACGTAATTATAAGATTTTAAAATCACGATATCTTCTGCGTCCGTTTAAACTGACAATGGGATGAAATGTGTTATTAACAAAATTATATTATACTATTAGCCCATTATAGTTTGTGGAAAGGAGACGATTTTGATTGATCCCTATTGAATTCCATTGTAAATTTGAGTTCGTTTGCGTTCTTATACAGTAAAATAACACAAAATGGGTTAACTAATAAGTTTGAGGTAACGTATTCACTCGAAAAAGAAATCGGCCATAACGAAATTTAAAAATTTTAACTTAATTTTTATTTTGTATCAAAAACAGTGATCGTAAAGGATATCAATAAATCATTAAATGGTAATTGGTTTAAACCAGTGGTTCTCAAACTTCTTTAAACCAGCGCCCCCTATGGCGAAATTTAATTCTTTACCGCCCCCTTTTTAAAACTATATATCACAAGTAATAATTTATTAAATAAAAATTCAAAAATGCATACTTACAACGACAAAATGTCAATTTTCCATACATGAATCAATGAGGCATGAAAATGATGTTTTTGCGCTAGTGTCTTTATTCTAGGCTCGAAATTACTTAAATTTATTATCAAATCACCTCTTTTCACAATGTCAAGGCGATTTCTTTGGTTTGTTAAAAGTTTTGAGACAGCACTAAATCCACGTTCGGCCATGTAAGTGGATGGGAAAGCCAGGAAATATATTTTTATTTTATCCCATAAGTTTTTATAACTCCGAGTGATTTCAGTTTGTAACCAGAAATCTGAATATGATTTCTTGAATGAGGGCTTCAATTCAAAGTCATTTTTTATGGTGATTATTTCATTTTGAATTGAGACGTCGCTCTCATTTGAGCAGTCGTAAGTGAATGGATTGAAGACCCAGTCGGGTATTTCCATGTCTATCAGATCTTGGTACCTTGTCAACATAGCATCTTTAAGAAGTTTCAAATGATCACAATAGTTCAAAAGATCTTCATCCTCTCTATCACGTGACTCATCTGTGTTCAGCTTCAAACTTGGAAAATTAACAAGATTTCTTCGGCCCATATTTGCTCTCATATAATGCAATTTATCTATAAAATTGCAGATTTTTGATTTTGCTTTGATGAGTGTCATACTATCACCTTGTAACTCCAAGTTCATCTTACTTCAGTATGTTGAAGAAGACGGTCAAACTGTTCATCTTTTTCTTCACACATTTTACGCAGCATTCGAGAATTCAGCGGTTGGCTTTTTATTTTATTAACTGATTTAATAACAATACTGAGTGAGACAAATAGTGATGAACTCAAGTTTTTAGCCACTAAATGTTGGCAATGAATAACACAATGAATTGTGAAAACATCTGGCACAGCTTTTTTCAAATATGAAAGAAATCCTCTGTGTTTTCCTGTTAATGCGGGAGCGCCATCAGTAGCACAGGCAATGATGTTTGTTAATGGAATATCTTTTTCTTTGAAAAAACTTTCTACTACCGAAAAAATAGAGCTGCCTCGAGTATCAATCTCTAATTCTTTAACAAACAGTAGTTCTTGAACGATTGTATCATCTTTAATGAATCGTGCCTAACTTAAAAGAAGTGCCTCATTGTTTGGTAGAGTGGATTCATCAAGCTGCAAGCCGAATTTTTGTTTCTTAAGAAGATCGCACAAAGCTTCCTCAATATCTTCACCCATTTCGTCGATTCTTCTTCGAACAGTATCATCGCTAAGAGGAATTGATCTAATAATAGTATGAGGAGAATTATGATGTACTACGGTATTCAAAACTTCTTCTACAACTGGCAAAAGGAGCTGCTCTCCTATTGTATGTGATTTTCCTGATTTAGCTATAAGTCTTGAAATATTGTAAGAATACACAAGCCCATCATCAGCTTTTTGTGTTTGGCTCGTCATGAGAGAAGTGATTGATCGTCTTTTGTTGAATTTATTTTTCAAGGCAAGGAAATAAGAAACATCTTTATTCACTTGATTAGAATGCATTTTTTGATATGTTCAGCCAACCTTGATGGCTTCATAGCTTCATTCAAAAATTCTCTTTCACAAATGAGACACATTGGTTTTTGATTGTTATGAGGCGTTGCGATGAAGCCGAGTTTTAAATACTCAACAGAGTATTGTCTGAATTTTTTTGTTGGGTTTTGGGACATGATGATCTTTGAGGAAAAAAGTTTTTATTGTACACAAGTGTGTCTAAAAATCTAAACAGCGTTAAAAATTACATAAGAAAACTATTTCAATTTTATGTTAAATTCAAAAATTGTTTGAAAATTTTTAACTTGCATATTAATCCACTAGTCGTAATCATGAGCGTCGGCAGGAAAATTTTTTAGGGAGAAGCAAAAATTTTTTAAATATAAAAAATGATATGATTTATAAAAAATACATATAAACAGCAACGTAGCTAGCTATGGAAACTGGGGCCAGCCCTCACCCCCTCTCACAAAAATTGTGGGTTCTTTACATCTCCCTATTGACTTTAATTTTTATGTGCATATCAAGCGAATATATAGTTTTTCAAGCATACACTTAGAAGTAACTCTACGATAAATCTGAGAATATTGCGAGAAAAGAAACGATACTTATGAAGTCTGTTGTAAATTCATGGTAGACCCACCTCTAATTTTCATATAGACCCCGCTAATTTTATTATATGCTCCCGCAAAATAAACATGCTGGCTACGTTACTGTATATAAATTGAGTAAATATAATTCCAATCTATTTTACCAGAGGCAGGAGGGAGAAAGAGGGGTCGAGTGCCACCTCTGAGGACGCCCATGCTCGTAACATAGTATTATTTCTTTGATTTGAGTGTTTTTCACAACCAAATAAATGTTTGTATGCAAAGAAATTCAAAAATATGAAAATGTTGAAAATTTTATACTGAACATAGCTCAACTTTGCAATTACATATTTAAATAATAGAAGCTGACTGGTATTAGTACAGTTAAGTGAAGGTTTATTAAACGAATAAAATCGGTTAAATTTTCGGCACATATGCTCAAAAATATTTAAGTACTTGATAGAATACAAAAATAAAAAGTTAAATTCATCATGAAAAATTAAAAAACTCAAATTATTTTTGGCGAAAAATTGGAAAACCAAAAGCTCGTTTACTACCAAAAACTAAGGACTTGTGAGAATGTAAGAATGATAAGGAATAAGGCATATAAATTAAAACAAGCATATGAGAAATAATTTTTTTTTGCCATTACTATAAAAAAACAAACCTCATATTAAAACCAAAAACGTACTAAGAATGGAATTTATGACAAACATCCTTTTCCATTTGTAAACAATTATCAGAATACTATTTACACTTACATATCAGTTCAATTCAATCCATGGAGATTTTATAAAATTATTTCATTTTATTTTCACAATTACTATTTACAAATAAGCAATTTTGAAAAATTTATACAAAGTTAGTTTATTCAGATGGGAGTTTGTATTAAAAATAACATGTGCAGTAGTAGAGTTCATGCATCAAGTTTTTACTTGATGTACAGCACAATAAATCCATTTGAAAAACAAAAACCTGAAGTTATTAAAATAATAAACTATAGCGAGTTTACTCAACCTGAGTTATAGCTCCCTATCGATATTTTATAAAATATTGAACAAAAATTAGGATGTTACTTATTGAGAGCAAACACTGAAATATATGTAAGGCAGAAGTATGTGATTTTATTTTGTTGTAAGAAATGCAAAACACATGTAATGCAAAAAGAAGACTTTCAAGAAACAGTTCTAAATAGAAGAAAAGCGATTCGTGTGTAGTTGGTTATGCCAGATGCTGTAAGTGTAACTAAAGTATATATTCATTATTGAGAAAAACGTGATATAAAACACCAGCTATTTAGGCGCATTTTACATATCCAACTAATACAGAAGCACTTTGAAGGAGTTCTCAAACATAAGGGTTCTCATGATACTTGTTTGGGTCACACTATAATGACAAACACATGATAGCAGCAAATAAGTCTTGCAAAGATAGATTTATCTGTTGCCTTCACACACCAACTTTTTCATCATACCCTTACCACAACAATGCTAATTGATGGCTAGTACTATTAAGTGTACTCTTACCCTAACACTAACTTTATCAACAGACAAATCAATCTTCGTTTTTGCTAGTTTTGAATGTTGTCATTATGTGTTTCTATAGTTTGCTACAAACGAGTATGATGAGTAAAATAACCCTAATCTTCGCTTTCCCTTTGATAGAACAATTGCGCATACACATATAGCAGATTTTCGGGATAAAAAAACCCTTTTTACGTTCAGCGCCCCCTATTCTGAGCCGAGCTTCACAGCGCCCCCTATTCTGAGCCGAGCTTCACAGCGCCCCCTTTCATTTCGTGAATGCCCCCAAGGGGGCGCTGGGGACCACTTTGAGAAACACTGGTTTAAACCATTATTCCTAAAAGAAACTATTACTTTCAATAAAATTAAACAGGAATTACTAAAGCCGTATGCTTTGTTTGGTCCTAAATGGCTTTAACTCATGCTTAAAATTTTCTGAGTAATTCTCAAACCTAAAAAATATAAATTTTTTTTTAGAAAAGATCATCTATCTTTTGAATATTATTATAGAAACGGATCAAATTGGCTTATAAATATATTGATATTGTCTTGAAGCGAATTCCCTTGGGTCTCAATTGTTCCTGAACAATATATATAACGTATACCTATAATTATATATGAAGTTTTTTATGAACCAAAAATATGATACAAGAGGCGATTACTATTTAAATTTTTATTGAAAAAAATAGTTGTTGAAGTTAAAAAATAAAAATTAAAATAATTTTTAGTTCTTAATTTAAAAACATTTTCACGAAGGACTAGAAAACTAGAAATTTAAAGATTATCTCATTGATTATGCCAAAGAAAAATTTAATAAAATTTTAATGATCAAGAAAGTAGCTTAGCCAGAACGGGACCTGTGGTGCATTGCCTCTCAATTTTCGCTAGGTGACCCCCTATTTTTACTCTCATAAAAAAACTCCAAATTTTCGACATTTTATTAGAAAATAACGCTTTTTATGTAAATTTAGATTAAAAATATCCTATTTTCACAATTCTTTTTTGTCCGGAATGAACTCTTGATAACTGTAGTAGGTAGGTATGTAGGTAGGTAGATTTCAAAGCACTTTCCAGCGTGTGCTGATATGCTCGCGTAAGCTTGAGAGTTGGTTAAGGAGGATGGAGATGTTGGTAGAGATAGGGAGGAGTTACAGATGTTATTCTAAAAATAGAAAGGAAAGGTAGATTAGTTTGTTATAGGGTTATCAACGGTGGTGAGAGTTGTTTCAATGGTATTAATTAGGGTTGCTAGGGATTTTAGTAGTGTAGGATGTAACAGAAGATCTGAGAGTGTTGTTGGATATCTATTAAGTAAAGAAAGGCAGCGAAATAAAAGATTTTGACGATGATAAGAGAAGATTTGACATGTGAAGGCGGGGTGGTATGGCGTTTCTATTGTGTCGCATTCAAAACGACAGTATGGATTTTTGCTAACTTTAATTCGGAAGAGATATGCTTTGCATGAGCAGTGGCCTGATAGCCAACGAGCTGATGTGTGGTAAAGAGGAGATTAGTGCATTTTGAGATGAAGATATGGACATTTGCCATTCTTCTAGAAAGGATAAGTGAATGTGCGTTAGAAAGGTTTTGAGAGGTAGGGAGTTGATGAGAAGGATGTGGGACGTTAGGTGTAAATTTTACGTTAAGTAGTCTACGAGCGAGTTTTCTTGTATGTTTAGGTGAGCAGGGCACCAGCATAGGTGTATGTGGAAATGTTTTGTAAGATTGATTAGGAAGGAGGCGAGTTGAAAGGAGGGAAAGAAGGTGTTGTGTGATAGAGAGAGATCGTGGATTATGTTTTGTGCATCGGTATAGAAATGGATGGTAATAAAGTGGGGAAGGAGGTAGTTAATGTTGTTGGTTATCGTAGTATAGGCGTGTAAAATGCTAAAGATCTCGCATTCGGAGATTGAGAGTAGAGGATTTAACGATGGGTGTAAAAGGGGCGAGTGGAAGAGCCTTTGAAAAAGGCGTAAGCAAAGGAGGTTCTTAGGGATTTTTTTGAGGCGTCTGTGAAATACGTAGTGAGGTTGATGAAGAAGAAGAGCGAAGGTATGAAATTGATTGTTTTGCAAAAAATTTGTTTTTGCATATAGATGTTTTGAATGGATTTTATGCAAATGGGGGAGTTAAAAGTGATGGATGTATAGAGAGATGAACTAGGTAGTTAGCAATATTAGGTGCGTATTTTGCTAATAGATGAGAGTAGAAAGAATAGGATGGAGTATTGCGGTGGGGTGTGATCGGAAGAAAGTGGCAAGTAAGTTGTTATGAGTCAAGATGAAGGGCTTAATAATATTTTTTATGAGTTGAAGTTGTAATGGTAGGGTGTTTGTTAGAATTTCTAGGCATTGTGTGGAAATAGTACCATATGCGTTGGTGATGCAAACTAGGCAGAGACGGTGTATCGTGTTAAGAAAATTGATGGTTGTGGGGTGTTTTAATGAGATGCCCCAGGAATGAATTCCGTATTGAATTACTGAGAGGATTAAGGATGAGTATATGTATTTAATGTGTTTGGGACGGAGGCCCCATTTATAAGAGATAGTGCTTTTAAGTGAAAAAAGGGTGACAGAGAGTTTTTGCTATATTTTTTTAAAGTGTATTGAAAATTTTAGGTTGGAGTGGGAGTTTAGTCCTAGATATTTGATAGTCTTTGAGGCAGTTATAGAAGTAGAGGTATTTAAATGAAGGGGTAAATGTTCTGTGTGTTTGGGTGTGAAATGAATGAGGCTGGTTTTGCTGGAGTTAAAGAATATCTTATGTGTGTTTGCTCTTTCTTGTAGCCTTAGTAGAAATGAAGAGGATTTGGTGAGGTTTTCTTGTTGAGAGTTACTGGTGAAGGTGAATAATATGTCGCCTGAAAAACATTGAGAGAAATCTGTGTTGTTGTAGATTAGATCAAGAAGCGGGTCTATAAGAACTAGCCTGAGGATATCGCAAAGACATCCTCCTTGGGGAGTCGAGAGGGTTAGCTTATGGATGCAAAGGGAAGCGCGATATCGGAAAATGAGACAGCGTTTTGAAAGGTATAAGCTTATAAATTTGATGATGTAAGAAGGAAATGATTTGTGGGCAAGGTTGTGATGATGGCAGGATGCCAGGCTGAGTTGAAAGCGTTGTATATGTCTAGGATAACTGTGGTATATAAAACTTTCTAAATCTTCTTAATAAATTATAATTTTTATTTCTCGAATATAATTTAAAATTTATTGAATTTAAAAAGAGAATATATTTTAAAAATTAGGAAAAAAATACATTTTTATAATAACTAACACACAAAGTATTATTCTAATTAAAAAATTTTAATAACAAGTTTCTCAAATTTTTTATTTCAAATAAGATAATGACACTGTTTGTTCAAATTTGTTATCTTTTTCAACCTGCTAAATATTACTCTAATTAAGATATATTATTTGTATCCTGAAAAAAGTTTTGATCTAAAAAAGACATAAACAATATGTTTATATAGTTGGATATTTATTATATTTAAAAATATAATAAATTAAATATATCAGCTTATTTTATCCACAACAATTTGTATATCTTCCATATGTTACATTATATATACTTGGCAACATTTGGAAGGCAAAAATCGGCAGAAAGATAAGCGCAAAGGTTACAAGCTAATTAATACAAGCTAATTAATTTCTGAAAATGTGAATTATATAGATTTGTATATTTTGTTCATTAATAATTATATCACAATCTTGAATAAAGAGACTAATTATGCACTGAAAATAAAATAATAATACAGATTTAATAAAAGAAAGATTTATCATAAATTTAACATTTAATGTATTAAAATAGGATGAATAATGAGTAATTTACTAGGATAATCTTCAATTTTCAAATTTATTTACACTGCTAGAAAGTGCCTCGTTGGTTGCCCTTTTGTTTTGAGGAGAAACTTTGTCGTGAATGCTCTCTCATAACAGGAAAAAATATTTTGAGCATAGCCTTTTAAGTAGAAGTATCAATTGTAGTAAATTGGTTCATTTAACATTAATATCTACATTAACATTTTATGATCACTGTATGATAATAATACTACAAAACTGTTAACCAGACACTAACAAAAAGTAGTAGGATTTTTAACTCAAAGCTGTACGCGTTAGAAATCCCCCTAAATCGGTAAAGTTTGCATATCTGAATTACACACTGAGAGTAATTGTAATCATCTTCTACATGTATATTAATATTTGGCTATTAAATAGCAGTCAAATTTAAATTTTTGTAATTTGACTTGTTTTCAATTCAAGTTTTTTTGATGTAAACTTATTACTTTCTTGATGAAAAAATACTCAAAAACCGAAATTATATTCGACAAAAAAGAAAGAAGGTTTTGATTTATTATTATTAATATTAATTAATTTTAAGTGATTATTTGATTTAAAATAATATTTAAAACACGTTAAGTTTTTCATTCTTTTTTACCCATAATATTTTGAGCCTAAATAGTTGTTATGGTGTACCTCTCAGCTTAACAGTTGAAGGTAAGGGGTTCGATTCCCAAGGCTCCCGACTCTTATAAATAAATTCACAAAATTGATTAACCATCCTAAGCACAATGCGAGCATATTGCCTTACGGCTGAAATTGCTTTGATATCCAACCAACCAACCCAGGTAAAGGATATTTGGAATACCTTTTCCTTTTTATTCTTGTAGAAATTTGATAAGGTTTTTGTATAACCTTATTTTAATCAAATTTAAAATAATTTTTGTTAGGAATTCTTTTAATTTATAAATTGCCTACATGTTTTATCGTTGTATCATAAAACATGTAAAAAATTCTATTTTACACAAATTTATTAAAAAATATTTAAAATTTAATTTCTTAATGTAAAAGAATTTTCAGTATGGTGGTAAAAAAGAACCATAATTAATACTGAACATTATAGATAATTTTACCAGTGGCGCACATACTCGAAATTATTGGGAGGGCGAAATTTTTTTGTTGCAATTTTCAAAATTAGTGATCTGTAAATACCACGGGAGACCAAATATTCAAGCAATCCTTTAAAATAGAGTGTGTTTAGCGCATTCCTAAATTTATAAGACTACTTTATATTTTTTTACAAATTTGGTGAATTAAATACTATACTTCCAGCGAAAATATTTTAATTAAATTTGCAGAATTTACACTAGTTTAAAAAAATCCAAAATTGTTGGGGGGGGGGGTGGAATAGTCTTTTCATTTGAAAATGAAGTAGTCTACCAGGCACATTACAGGAATTTAAAGGATATTTGATTCATAGAGAAAACAACTTAAAACAAATAACTGAAAGGCGGATAGTTTTATATGAGTAAATGTAGTCTGAAGGCAAATAGTCTACTAGACACCCTACGATGTTTATATGAAAAAATGTGATTGATTCAGGGGCAAGGGTATAATAAAATGAAGTTATAATTGTGCAAATAAAAATAAAACAATAAATTAAGATTGCATTATTTCATTTTTCTCAGCATCATTCAAAAATAGTTTAAAAGCTAAATTGATGCAAGCTACAAAAATCTACAAAAGGTAAAATAACTTTAAACATTTTGCAATGATCTTCTTTTTATAATAACTTTTAAGGAAAAAAAAGTCTATCAGAAAAAGTTACATGCTGTTCCTCTTTCATTATGTAACCAATGCACTTGCTACACCTTTTAGTTGTGTTCCTTTTGCAAATTTTACAGCGTCCTTGTGAAGTTTTCACTGCTATGTGTTCAGATAAAGTCACAGCGTATGCTTTCTATGTTCAACCTTTCTCCAACAGAGAGGCGGGCAGCAAGTTTATTTTCAACTTTAGATTTGAACAAGCATAATGCAATTGTTCTAAAATCTAAATGAGACATTTTCTCATCGTATATCAAAGAATAAAATTTCCATGCAGACACTATGGATAAGTTCAACACATTTGTAAACAAAGGCCAATACCATTTTTTGCTCCGAATCTTTGGTCTATATGAACTCAATAATTTATCCATAATGTCTACACCACCCATGTTTCTGTTGTACATAGACACAATGTGCGGTTGCTTTACTGATTTTTCGCCAAATTTATTTCTTCTTTTAGCAACATGTAAAGGTTAATCAGTAAGCCAGTTACTTGCTAAGCTTACAATTGAATTATCATTCCATTTGATAAAAAAAACTTTTCCATCACTACAAAAATCATACGTTCCCCTCTCTTTCTTTTTGAGTTGTTTGTCATCCATGAGAAAACTACTAGCTCCAGATATTCT
The DNA here is from genome assembly GCA_030549495.1 of Nectonema munidae. Taxonomy (NCBI): domain Eukaryota; kingdom Metazoa; phylum Nematomorpha; class Nectonematoida; family Nectonematidae; genus Nectonema; species Nectonema munidae. The sequence goes on from JAUIRK010000643.1 coordinate 156,164, forward strand.
GTTACACCTAATAGTTCCCGCTTAGCGCAAACCTCTTTTTCTCAAATCGAGTATCAAATCATAGCTAGAAAAAAAATTGTCGAAGTACAGTTCGTGTTTTTCAGGAGTAGAAACTTTTAAAATTTCTCTTGTTAGTTCATTCACTACTCTAGTACTCAATGGAGTTCTAGTACTCAATGGAGTCTTTGTTGCGAATTCTTCTTTACCTTGATATATTTTTAAGTAGTAAGGGTATCCTGTTGAGCTACAAATAGACCAAATTTTGTAGCCAAAACGTATTGGCTTACTTTTTATATATTGTTTTGAACTATGGCGACCATAATATGGAACCATAGATTCGTCAATAGAAAGGCACTTATGCAAAACTCCAAACTGAATTAAATTCTTATTTAAAATTTTGTATATTGGAGAAATTTTACGGAGTCTGTCAATTGAAGAATGTAAATTGTTTGAAAAATGAATATACTTTCTTATCTCTAAATACCGATTTTTGCTCATATTTTTATGAACAAGAGCAACTCCTAAGTCGGGTTGTGTAGACCAGAATTGATGTTCTTCAGGAACACTGTGATATCCTCAAAATCCTCAAGAATGATTTTCACAAAATCAAAATTCCCAAAAAAAACTTGAATTTCATCTTCGGTCACTGAGAAACCTTGATTGTTCATATCTTTATTTGCGTAAAGGTTTGTTTGATCAACAATAAGGGAGATGATATCTTTGAAGAAGTAGTTTTTCCATAGAATAAAAGGGCAGCTTTCACATATTTCCGAAATTTTTTCTTTGATTTCTAGATCATCTTCTGTCATTTGAGAAACAAATGTTCGATTCTTGTGCCATTCAAGGTTTTCAAGCTTGGCACGTTTTTTTCTTGGCTTTGCTTCAACAACATCCCCGTCAAATTCTATTTCAATTTCCCCAGCTGGCTCAAACTCGTCTTCTTTATCGCTGTATACTTCTTCGGTTTCGCTCACATTTTCAGCTGAACAATTAGGTGGAAGGATAATGATATTTTTTACCTAAATATATTTTAGTAAAGTAGTAACCTTTTTGAAACTCTCCATTTAAAAATTTTATCTAAAAATTGATAAAGTATATTTTTGAAAATATTTTCAATACATATATAATTTTATATACATTCATTCAGAATAATATGTATATAAACCTGTATAGATAGGGAGAGAAAGATAAGTCTAATCCCTCCAATGTTCCTTTAAAGGAACAGCAAAAATGTTTTATCAATAAAACTTGTTCAAAGTCTTACTTTAAGCAAAATTAAAATGAAGTTAGTTATTTTAAATCTTTTTTTTTGAAAAATTTAATGTACAAGTGTAGATTGGAAAAATAAGACATTTAAAAAACTAGATTGTTTTTTTGACAAAAATAAGCAAAAAATAAATTCCTTAATTTTATATCATTTCGGAAAAATATCAAACAAAAATAAACTAATTTCTTTTTTAAAAATGTTAAATTAAACAAATATATTTTTTCTTCTAAAAATTTTCATTATAATTTAACTTAGTAATCAAATATAAATAATGTTCCTTTAAAGGAACATTGGAAGGAAAACGGATAACTAGAGATATTGTCAGAATTTTACTGAAAAAGTTTAACTTTTGGTTTTGATTGACAGATTTAGGCATGAAAAGGTCATTCAACTGCCATGAAAATGGTATCAAAAGATGCAGCGATCAATTTTAGGAAATGACACGAAGTATGGTAGCAAAAGATGTAGCCAATTTTGTACAAGAGAAGTTTTAGTTGGAGGGGGGGGGGGCTAAAATACCCCCCCCCCCCCCCCCATCACTGATAGGGTTAAAATAGAATGTATTCAGCGGATACGTAAATTTATACGAGATAAGATGGATAGATTTAAACTGTTCCTGATAACTTCGATGTACAAATCTCATCACTAAATGGTTTTTAATCAACTCATGCCCTGACATTACTAATGATACAAACATAAACACAGAGCACATTTGATGAGATTATACAAATGAAACGTCTCATGAAATCTGAAATGCCAGAAGAGCTTCCTGATTTGCCCATACATCAATATGAATGTTAAAAAAATCAGAGATGCCCTACCATGCTGCAATGTGTTTGCCACTTTCCTTAAAAATTTTAGCACACCAGATGGTATCTAAATATCGTTGAAATGACATTGACTAAGTTCTTCAAAGATATGGCAACAAACCTAAATACACCAGAATTTGTAGGGTACAACACCATTCTGCCATGCTTACCTGATGAAAGAATTTGGATCAAGCGCAAAAGAAGCAGAACAGTAAAACTCTCGGTGGACAACCTTATTAAGCCCAATTTTCTGATGATGTTTGTTCGAGCAGAACTAGAAGTAGATTTGCCATTGCATCTATTGCCCACAGCAGGCATGATTCCGTATTTCTTTTCTTCTGGTCACTTTAATTATGCTAAGTATGGACTGTATTATTTACGATCTATGGGAAAGCTCCCAGAGTCTGTCCAAAAGGCTTTCATGGGTGGAGATCATGTCATTGGAACGCGGAGTCTGGAATGTTATATGAAGACACCTTTATTTACCTTTAAGGTTCGACCAGTATTTGATAGTATTTTTAACTTGGTATTTAATAGGTATATCGAGCCAGAAAAAAGCTTCCTGAAAGCATCAGTTTTCATTATCCACACCGTTGCCTTCACAAAAAGTGTGCCTCACAGTAACTGAAAACAAGTGTCAACTCATTGACTTGATTTTTCAGTACATTTTCAACCACTAAGAGAAAGGATCCATCGCATCTAGATTCGTGCTCACTGGATTAACCCTTTAGTGACCAGTGTATCATATATGATAAACAATTTTACCTTCGTCTGTTTTTTCACATAGTTTTGTACATGAATCTTCTTCTTTTTACTAAATATCGTTTGATTTTTCTGGTGATGAAAGTGTTAACGCCAGTTATCATAGAAGTGAGCAATGAAACAGTTAGGGCTAGACTTAATTTACGAACAACCATTGAGGAGGCAGATGTCATCATCCTACATCAAGTTATCCATCTTGCAAAACCCAACTTTCCTTTTTGGCAGATGAAACAACAATTTTTTCTTTGCTTCTTTATGCGTATCATGAAAACCGTTTTATTTGTGAATTATTTATGTCTGGGACAAGTCACTCCAGCTCGTCTATAAATATAAAGGCTGCTGTAGAAAAGCATGTCGACATTCTTGAGAACATATTTCCTGCTCATTGCCTAACATGTCGTGATACTATGTTTTAGATGTTTGGCATTGGAAAGGGTACAGCGGTTAAAGTCCTCAAATCTGAACTTATTTTGAGGAAATTCGGTTGTGTAAAAGAACCCTTTGCTCATGTGGCTGCCGAAGCGACAAAATTCATTGCTGCTTGTTATGGATTTGGTCAAGAAACAAGAATGACAGCTCCCAGAAACTAAGTCTTGTCTAACTCATTGATTACTAAAAAAGTAGTGAGTTGGGCAATGAAGTGAAAATGGGAGGGCACATCTGGGATCATACATAAATGACGTCCCGCAAAATTTTAAAGTTTTTGAACCTCCATTCCTCTCCCTGTCGTGATTTTTACCCGAATGTTCTATTTTTTAATACAGAGCATATAAAATTAGTTTTTCCCCCTGTAGGTGACGTCATATATGTATGATCCCACTACAGTTCTCGTTCTATCTACACCTCTGATCACCTTTAATTCTAAGGCAATCGATTTTTTTGCTCTTATTTTCTTTAAACGATAGCCAAAAATAATATCACTCAGTTTAGGAAAAAATAACCTCTACGTATGTTTTGTACGCAAGATTAAAAAATTTTTATAAACTTATTTCCAAGCTTAGCGTGTATATAACGCTCTTAAAATTTTGGTCCTGCTTAAAAGAAATATACACGTATGCACCTACCCTTTAACAATACTTTCATTGATATGTCGTCATAGATGAAGTATGTAATTTTAGCTTTTACGCACCTAATTTCTTCGCCAATCAGATTAAGTCTTTCAATTCCTAAATTGTGAACTTTTATTTTTGTGGTAAACAAAAGATTTATTTCGTTTTGCAATTCTAATTTATTAACTCAATCATGAGGGTATAGAAGTAAAATCGTCAATACAATTATCGTTTAGAAATACTTTTTGAACGCTTCTTTCTTTAACAAAACACTTGATATTGATTATTTTTATTATGAAATAAACATTTTGTCTCAGTCTTATCAACTACGATATAAAGCCACCCATTGACATCTGCCTTTGTTTTCCTGAGTACTACTACTAAACCCATTTTCACAAGACAAGCATAACTTTCTTCATCTTGAAACTACTTCTCACAAAGACTCATTAATTTTTCATGAATTGAATTGCTTTAATTGCCTGTTCTATCGGTTAAATTATCTTTCTGTCAAATTAATCAGTTATGGAGATTTCGTTTTCTTCGACAAGTCGATTAACAAATTACTTTCTATAATTTTCTGACTTCATTTGACTACCATTATTATTTCACCGTAAACAAAACATGTAAAGCCTCAGTTTATGAAAACCTTTAAACATTGAATATTTTTCAAAGTCTGACTATTCTTGTAAGACTTACAAACATGGAAATATTGGAAGGCATTTTTCGGGCTATTCTTAGCGAATTTTTCAAAATTTTAAAATTGAAGTTCTTTGTGATAATTTTTAAGGGAATTTGAACCAGGGCCCATAAATTTTTTTGGGATTAAGTTGGGGGTGGGGGTGGTAGGGTGTTGAGAGGAGGCCAAGCTACTGGCCTTTTCTAGCTACGCCACTGCTACTACTTTGAATAGATGCACTACACCTTTTCAATCTATGATTATTATTCTCATATATGCCCTTTTTATCTTAGTTAAGAAATTTGAAAATATAAATTTGGAGATAAATTCCGTTTTTAGTTATTTTTGTTAGGCCCTATATTTAAAATACGGTAAATCAAAAAAATTCCTTGGAAGTTGAAATTTTACCATTTGCGAGTTAAAAAAGTTTGTGTGCTTTTTCGTGAGCAATCGTTTATTTTCTTCTATATTTTTATCAAAAAAATTTCCAGATTATATCAGCTTTTATCGAAAATTTCATGATTTACAGTAGTAAACATAATAAAAAAATAACTTATATAACATATTTTTTTAATGCTATGATGTATTAGCAGTTAAAATGAGATTCACTATAGGTTTGACGATACTCTTTCTTGTTTGCATTTACAAAAATACAAACCCAAATCATTTTATTTGTGAATCTAAAATAAAAAAATACAAATGCTTTTAAATTTCTAAGCTTTTTGTATAAAGCCAGTATTATATCATTGGGCTGACAAGAAAAAGCAGAACAAGGTACGTGTGATGTTCTGCCTTCACCACTGCAGTGTCGTTTGCTGATGCATTCATCATCATTTTTGCAGCTGGAGGCATGTCCTCAAAAAGAGGAGGAGAAACTCTCGCTTATCCGAACAGAATATTTGAATAAGCCATACGGTAAATGAAATTAGCCGGATTGTGAAAAAGCAATGATTTTGACGTCAAATTTTACGCACGATAATATCTATATCTATATATTTTGCCAAAACGTCAAATACTTAATTATCTTTATCGTGACCAGAAAAATCAGACGATATTTATTAAAAAGCAGAAGATTCATATACAAAACTATTTAAAAAAGCAGACGAAGTTAAAATTGTTTATGTATCATATATGATACCCTGGTCACGAAAGGGTTAAAACAATGTGATCTTTTTATCCTTCCTGCATTCAAAGGTGAAAAAAGGGAGGGAAAAACTTTAAGAAAAAATTATTTACAATCAGAATTCAATAAAACGGAACTCGATAATTCCGAAATTTCGTTATCCGAACAAAAATGTTGGTAACCAAATTTTTGAATAAGAGTTTTATATATATTGGAAAACTTACACTGCAGAAAAATATATATTTTTACTTTTTTATGAATTTTTAAGTTTCAAAATTTTATTTAAAAATATTTAGATTGAAATGAATAAAAGTTTTTAATAGCTTTTTTGATGAAAGTGAAGACGAAACAAAAAATGAAGAATCGAAAAATTATAGTTTCGGATTTATGAAGTTCGGATTAACGAGGGTTGACAACCGATTAGCGACCTGAGTCGACAATTATATCGACTCTACAAAAATATGAATCGTCTGCGTTTATAAATGCTTTGTAATACAATTCTTCTGCTTTGCATTAACTATCGTCTGATTAATCCGGTCGTTAACCGGTTAACTCCGTAAAATTTAAGAGTTTTTTCATAATCAGGATATAAAAAATTACTTATTTTCCTACTGTGTTTAAAATTTCCTACATTCACTGACAGAATTTTTATTTTCCAAATAGATAAATGAACGTTAGAAATATAGAAATTTTACGATAATAATTTTTTTAAAAGAAACTATTTTTAGATGAAATGCGCTATTCCCAAATCAAGTTTCATATGTGTGCCATATTCTATTCATTATTCCATTTTAACCCTCATGATTAATCCCACAAGCTGGGGTAAGCCGGCTCACCAAGGATGACAATTAAACAAACTGATTTAATCCATTTACGGCCAATGTTCCTATTTTGGAACATAAGTAATTTCATCTTCGTCTGCTTTTTTCAATGACTTTGAATATAAATCGTCTGCGTTTTTTAGATATCGTCTGATTTGCTTGGCCTTAAATGGGTTAAGTAATCTTGATTTTGCGTCTCCAGTACAAATTGTCTTTTTCATCACCAAGTTTAAGTTCTAAACTTTTCATGTCCTTAATATTTTATATCCAACTTAGTTTAGGTCTTCCTTTCTCTCTTTTACCCAAACTTAATTCTAAAGCATCCTTTAGAAGCTCGTCATTATTTCTTCTGAAAACATGGCCAAGCCATCTGAGTCTTTGCGTTTTTATAAGTTTGTTGATATCAATCTCGCTTGTCAAATTTCTAACATTTTCATTACTTACTTTATCTTTTAAAGTTAGCCCACAAATCATTCTTAACATTCTTATTTCATTTGTTAGTATTTTTCTTTTATCAGTTTCTTTTAGCTCCGAGTTTTGAGCTCCATTAATAAAGATAGATCTCACGCATAAAGAATAAACCAAACCTTTTATTCTAAGTGAACTTCCTTTACGGCACAAAAATCTGCCTAAACTTTGGGATTTATTCAATGCACATCCTATTCTGAAATCAAAAAAAATTGTGTGCCATATTATTTTTTAAAAATTGCTGTGGGCCAATGAAAATGAATCACAGCCCTCAATTTACTCGCTTTCCCTCATTTGAATTCCCCTGTTTTAAAGTGACAAATTATAAAATCCGAAATTTATTTCAGAAAGAAAAAAATTATGAATTTGTTTTATTAAACTAAAATTTTCTTGTGATAGTTACAAAATTTGCTCACAGTACCTATGAGCTTCTCTTGGGAAAACTTTGGGTTCGGTGTGAGATCACTTTTGGGATCCAAGGTTTAGATTTTCTCGTTTGGACGTTCTGTCTTTTGACTTCTTGCGTGTGCTAATATTTGATGAATGCATCATAATTTTGTCTTTTTATACCCTGCTAATTTTATTAAAATTTTTTTTTTAAGAGATTTTTTGCTAGGCTTTCACAAGCGCAAAGTGAGCAGGTATGAAGAAGCCGTTAAAAAGATAAAAAATTCGATAGAAGAACAAAGAAACCAACTTAGAAAAAACGTAATGATACCATTGCTTAACTCTTTTCTTCACATCACACAAGTATTTTCTTCTAGAAAAGAGAAATTCTCAAACGAAAGATCGTGCAAATCAAAGACACTCTGTCGCTAAGTAAGACTTTCTTTTTTTTCATTTTGAAATGTACATGACTGACGCTTTAGTGGAAGAGAGAATATAAATACTATGGTAAGGTAATAATGATCTTGAGGAGCAGTGCTTTCTCATAGAATCGGGTTTTTTCGGAACTTAAAAATTTCGTAAACACACATAATCGGCAATACTAAATTTTGCCTACATGTTCTAATATCAGAGATTTGGTGTTTTTTGTAGACTTCATGGCTCAATAAAACTTCTATCTAAAACGGATACTTTCATCATTCTATCTAAAAAATATCCGCTTAAATAAGGTTATGCAGGAATTGTTAGACACTTTTTTCTTGAACTAAGTATTTTTTGAAAGTGCTCTTAGGTTTATGCGCGAAAGAGTTTATGGGAAACACAACAGGAAGGAGTAAAAAACTTTAATATGTAAAGAAACTTAGAGATATGATACATACGATACTGCTCCAGTTCCAAATATTGATATTTCATTTAATTATTATATTCCAATGGAGAAATAAATTTTCATAGTTTATTTTTTCAGTTCTCAAAGATCTTGTATTAAAATGCATCATTTAATCTTTAATTCCTTAACACTATCGAGGACATCTTATTCATATCTAAACTTTCTATTACTTTTTAGATGATACGAAGGAAGAAATTAGCGAAGTGTATCTCTTTCCAGAACACAGCGTTACCGTTACAGAAATCAAGAATATCGAGCTTGACAAAAGCTGTCCCTTTATTGGCGCCAATTTTAAGGTTTAGTTAATTTTAGGTTTTGCGAGAGTGCGTATGATGATGATGTGTGTCTAAGCTTTAGAATTTAGATTAGATCTCAATTTTTCCACGGATGCTGATTCCGATTTCCTTTTTAAAATGCCGATACTAAGAAAATATTTTATATAAATTTTTAATTACTTTGTATTAATAGCTTTTAAACCTCATAATAAAAGCGTCTAATATATTATAACATTAAAAAATGAATAGCTTCAATGTGTAAAATTAGAAATTATATTTTAATGTAAAAACACGAGATTTTCTCCCATGCTTCTTTGTAATTTGTTTCTTCTGGAGTAAACTTGACATCAAAACTAAACGTCAACTAAGCCTGGAGGAAAGTAAAATAAAATTGACATACTATGTTATGAAGTAGAAATATAGATATTCAAAAGTTGAAAAAACGGTGAAAAGTGAAGGAAAATTATCATTTATCCATTTATCATGTTATTATGTTTTTTTACATGAAATTGCCAGCAAAAAGATAGCTTTCATTAAAAGGCTATTATATGTACACAGCGCTATGCATGAAATACAAGCGTTATTTTACTCTTTATAGCTCTAGTATAAACTAATTTGTCTATTGTTCGGCTGATAAAATTATGGAACAATAAAAAAATTCCGATACCGTTATCGATCAAACAAAAAAGCCGATTAATCAGCGTTTCTCAACCAGGGTTCCGTAGAGTGTCGCTAGGGGTTCGACGAGATAAACTGAGATAAGCTGATGTACTTTGTTATAAAGCGCTGTTACTTGACTCTCTAAACTATTACAAATTATTTACTATTGTTACTATTATAAATGAAATCAGATTTATAAACAATTCACAATATGAATAATTTACATGTTTCGTTTGATAGTTAATTAGTCAATATATTTAGAACAAATAAAATTACTTTGGCGGTTTCTTAGCTAGTTGGTTTATTATTCTATTTAATTAAATATTTGTTTACTTTATTAGTCAGTATAATTTCAAAACTATGTTTAATTAATCTTTTATTTAAAAAAATGAAAGTTTTTTTATTGAATTATTATCTATCAGCGTTCCCTCCACCGATGTTACACAAAAACTTCCTCAGGATTGCGCGAGAAATAGTAAGGTATTTTTTACGTCTAAGTTTAGATGCTTTTAACGAAAACTTTAAAGTAGTAAGAATCTTATCTAGCACTACTAATAAATATGATAGAGAAGTTTTCTCAAAATAGTATTAATTATATATTTTTTTTTCCACCAAATTTTATGTTTATCTTATATTTTAAGAATGACAAAATTTAAGCAAACTTTTAAGGCCTTTTTTTCATTAGATTAATTGAGAATCCTTTTTTGTCTTTAATAATTACATTTCTTTTACTGTGTTAAAAATTTACGAAAATATTTTTGAGTAGGGTTCCTTGAAAGATTTATCATATTGCAGGGGTTCTTCGAAGGTAAAAAGGTTGAGAAACGCTGCTAGACGGATAATCTCTGAAGTCGGAAAATCTCTGAAATAAATTCGATGGAAAATCTCTGAAGTAAGTTTTTACGCTTTGTGCATAAGCCGCTCTCTCTCTCTCTCTAACTGGCCTATCTTCCTCTGAAACATTAAAAATTAATTATTATTATATATTGGAAAAAAGATACACAATCGAAAAATTAATACAAAATAGTTAAAACATTAAGATAAGCAGTCCACAAAAACAGAAATGACTGCTTACACGGGAGCAATTAAAAAAAACGGTCATCATCCTAAAAATGATAAATTAACTGAAAAAAAATTCATAATAACATTTATTTAGAATAGAATCAATTTAAAACGAAAGACATATGAAGGAGTTTTGTTCTTTCAAAATGTTAAAACCTAGGTTTAACTAACTGGTCTGCTTCATCAGTAGTTTCAATACTATAAGAAGAAATGATCTCAGATACTCTACTTAAATAAAATACAAATTATTTTCTTGACTATAGCTATCATATATATCCGTTATGATTATTTCTTCTTCTTTCCCTTTTCTTCTACCGCCGCTCCAATTATATTTTGAATTCGTAACTTCAATTTGAGATAAATCCATCCAAAGTCCTTCTTCAGTCGTTTTGAAGTAATCCAAGACTTCCCAAACTGTTGTTTTGTCGTAAGGAAGGCTTGATTTCAAACTAAAAGATTGAAAATCAGAAAATTATGAGCTATTTTAAAAATTAGGTTCTCACTTTGCTTTTATAAACACACCATGTGTCAATTTTATTATAAGTAAAAAACTCTTAAGTTGAAAAGGAGCCAGAAAAACCGGGTAACCGTTATAAGCACAATTTACTTTACAACATATACTGAAAACACTATACTTACTGGCAAAAAAGCAATAGCCAATAGCATTTTTATACTTTTTTCTGAAGGAATAGCTCGTTGAATATAGCCTACCAAATCCGAGGGGAATAATTTTCCTATAGATTAGATGCATTGGCAAAAGTGAAAATTGCATCCTGAGTAAGTAGCGTTGGCTAAAAAGAAATGAATTGGGATAAATTTTATTTTCCATAACCTAAAAAACCATTTTAGCAGCTGTTATTATTGCTTGCTCAAAATCACCCTTGATTATCTTTACGCTGTCAAGAGGAAGAGCATTTTTTAATGACTCAAAGACTTTTCTAAAAAAATCCAAAACAATAAGTGTGATAATTGAAAAATTAAAGATACCTGTATGTTTCTTCTCTCTTGTTAGTGGCAATAGCATATATAATGGGGATTTGGATTTTATTAGGAAATGTGTGTACTGTTCAGGGCGAGTAAAAGTCATAAAGTCAAGTTTTATTTCCGTTTAGCAAAAACTCTTCGAAGAAGATCTTTACTTGTTCAGTCTAAAAATTTTTGAACTAATTTCAAATTTTTAAGTCAATCAAAGTCAATTTTTCGATTTTAGGTCAATAAAGTCAATTTTTATATTTAACACTTTTGATTCAATGTGCCTAAAATTGTTATACGCGAAACATACAAGATTTCTTCTTTATATCAACACTTCCACAATAGTTGGTCTTTTTTCATCTAATAAAAGGTTTTACTGTAAAGTTTGCCTGACTGAGGTAACATGAAGAAGTTTTTTGTAAGACGAATTTTTTTTGTTGACAAACGCGGTTACATACGATATATTCGCTGCAGAAGTTATGGTCCCAAACTTTGCATGTTTTTCACATCTTTTACACAAGTTTACCTTAAAAATTAAGTTATCCTGGAAAATTGTAGATTACCGGCATTAAATCATTCAAAATTAGTAATAGAAAAAATCGTTCTCTTTTCAAACCTATCGGCAACACTTCAGTTCCAATTGTAACGAAATTGACAAATTGGTTGCAACCAGCAAAATATTTTCATTAAATCTTCCAGCAGTGAAGAAATTAATGATGAAGATGAAGGAATTTTATTGCCAAATATCAAGAAATTGTTAATAAAAAAAGAAAATCTGTGTCAAAACTTGCTAACAATAATTAGAGAATATTCACGATTCATTGATTTAGTCGGAAAAAGTCAACATAGAGACTTTTTCAGTCCAAGATGCCTTTACTTGTTTCAACATTATTTCATTTAAGACGAATGTGGCGTTAAAAGTTATCTTGAAAATAGATTCAAATCAAATGAAATCAATAAAATCATGAATATGACTTAAATCTCTCGCAGTACTTATTCCAAGTTACATAATTGTCAAGTTTTAACTTTAGAAGTAGAAAGATCTTTTTCTAAACTGAAAAAACTGCTAGAAAATGATAGAATTTTAAATCGGAAAATGTCATTAATTATATGTTGTTGTATTACAAAGTCATGGATTCTTTGAAATAATTTTCAATACTTTCTCTAAAGTGTTCATAGTTTTTCATTTCAATTAAACTTTAAAAAGTCAATTTTTTCCAATTTTTGGATCAATTTTTCCTCGCCTATGATTTGAAGGAAATGTTATGGTGACTTCTTGAATGTTCCATCAATATAAATTTCCTCTATATTTGAAAGTTGGATCAAATGGCTAAGAATTTTTCCATGTAAAATTATAATTCTTTGGTTTGTGCTTAAAAAAGCATCTAATTGAAAAAACCTAGAACCGTTTTCTAAGATCTAAATGCCTGGAATTTCGAAGTGGATTGAATTTGGTATTCTTTTTCTGTTTTATTGAATTTTACGACAAATAATTCGCTTGTCTTTTATTTGGCTCCTATCACGAGAGCCAAGGAGCGATAAATTATCCCTTAATATAAAAATTTCTATTAACTTTTTCTTATTTTAAAAATAAAAAACTTACTGTTATATTTTAGAAGGAGGTTTTAACGAATTTTTAAGCTTCTTCCTTGATTTTCTTGTTAAATTCTTCTATTTTAGTATTCATTTCCGCATGATTATGATCAACTCTTTTCAAAATAAAACTGTCAGTTTTACTTATTACAATCCTTCCTATATAAAGGTGGAAGAAAATATATAAAGTCTCAAATATTTTTTAAAGTTAACGCTTATACTCGAATTCGTTTTGTTACCTTGTTGTGAAAAAATACTAAAATATGTGTTAAAAGAAAACACTCAATAGTTTACAGCTTAATGGACTCCAGAATATAAAATAAAAATGAAACAGGTTCAAAGGAAGAAGCTAAGGGATTCTTACACCCATATCATTAATTCAAATGATTTATTATTGATAAAGATGAAACGTAGATATAGTAATAAAATCACAAGCCACAAAAATGAAAATTAAATTTACCTGGGCAGTGTTGTTTTGTACAGTAATAAATAAGACTACTACAGGTCTCCAATTTAAAAAAATATTTATAGCCGTCTTTTTCCATACTTATATTGTCAAAATGCTTTTGCAGGGCAAACAAGTAGAATGATTGGGAAATGCTAAAAGGAAAAACGTAGAGTAAAAATAGAAAATATTCTTATTACAGCACTAAATGCAATAAGTGAGGAGGGCGAGAATGATTGTGGGAAAATTTACAGATGTGAAAATAATAGTATACTGACTTATGTGCTAATAAAATGCCTGAGTTATTATTACGAAATAGTAATGATGAATGATGTGTGCTCAGTTAATTCAAATTAAACATTGAATTTCCTCATCTCTTTCATAAATTGTTTCCCAGCGTTGTGATATTGGCGTAGATGTCACACTTTGGTGAGTAAGAAAAGTGAAAGGGAAAATGTATCACAGAGGAAGATAGGCCAGCTAGAGAGAGAGAACGGCTTATGCACAAAGAAAAAAAAAAAAAAAAAATCAAAGAAACTTTGCTAGAAGCGATTAATCCGATAGCGATGCCGATCTAATCGGTACATCACTAGCTTAGATCAAAAGCTATTAAATTTGCGAGTTAGAACAGCGTGTCCTCAACTGGTCCCCATATAGAAGAGATTTGAATGCTCCACAAATAATACCCACAGTTTTTTTTGCATAATCTTCAATCTTTTATCAATTTCAGTAGGTGCAGAATCAAACAAGTCATTGTGCAAAAACTAAATTTATTACTCAATTTTATGCGAAGTCTTTTGAAAAGGCGCGATATTTAGACCAAAGCTTTTTAGAATTCCCATAATTTTTCTTTCCCTGTCTGTTGTCGGTGTTAGAGAAGAGCATATACACTTACATCATCTTCAGAATCTTTTGGTGTAAAATTCGAAGATCATGTTTTTAAATGATTTAATTTATGTACCAAGAATGGAGGGGTCAAAATTAAATAGATCTGACTATAAAAATGAAATAATCAAATTTTTAGTTTGTTTGTGAACTCTTAAGTATATATAAAAGGTATATTTAAAATTAGTTGACTATCTCTAATCCGAAAATCATTAATTCAGACCTTCGTTAAACCGGAACATTGATTATTCCTGAAATCTTTAATTTAGTAAAATTATTGATTGATTGATTGAATTAACAACTGAGCTTCTTGAAGGTTTAGTAAAATAAAAGTTAGAAAAGTTAGTTAGAGAAAGACGAAAGCACTTAAAACAATAACTTTAAAAAAATGTTCAAAAATTGTCTACACCCAGTAGAATCAGTACATCTAAAAATTAACTTAAAAATTCTAATGCGTGATAATTTTTTTGTTGTACTTTTAGCACTAAACTGACATTTGACATTGAATTTTAGTTCGAGTCAAATTTATACTGAGAGAAATTGAGTAAGCAAAGTGTGATTTTAAAAAAAATAAGAATTACTAATTCGGAAAGGCCGAATCCCAAGCTCTGTGTTTAATAACTTATTTTTACAAAATCTAAAATCATTTACCAAAAAATGGACTATTAAAAAAGTTGGTTGACCTAATTAATAACTTCTACTTTCACAGAAACTTTATAAAATAAGCAAAACTGCCCCAGTAATTAGTTGATGATTTTAATGAAGACGTTGTGATGGAAAAGATTTTTGGTACTGAAGAGAGTATTTTTGTATTGTATTAAATATAAATCCTATAGTTGCTTCATATCTTGCTATTCTAACCCGTTAAAAAAATTCTCGGAAAGTAATCATCGGTTGAGTCTAAACTAGGATGACAGCTTTTCCAAACATAAATCCTGGACAAAAATTGAATTTATAATGAATGAATATTTTGGAGAGCATGATTTGCCTCAAGATAAATTTTTACAAAAAATAATTTTTATTTTGATTTCCTTAATAAATCATCACAAGAGTTGAGAGAATTTGATTTAAAAATAGTCATTTTTTTGTGAATATTTAGTTGGGATATTTATCCGAAAGCGGGATGAATGGTATGAAATAACAATTTTAATGGAGAAGAGAGATTACTTTTAGGAATGCTTTTTCATCCTTTGTTTAGAAGGAAGATCTTGATTTAGGAGAAAGCAATGAATGGGATGAAAAGAAAGGCAACAATGCGAGAATCTCGATGAAAGAGTTTGAAATAGATGAGAAAGAAGCATCTAAACAAAGGGATGTCATGGAGTTCAAGTAAATTGCGTTACGCATGTACACGTTAGTGCCGAGGATCCCAACTAGTGGTGCACATATGGGAGGAAAGCCCCCTTTCTCCCTAATAATTTTGGCCTGTGCCTATAATATAAATTTTGTATATTATATATTATCTGCTGTCAGATGGTGGGTCTAGTGGTAGGAGCGTAGTGTTACGATCCAGGTGGTCTCGGTTCAATTCCCGATTATTCTTCCCTTGGTTGCGATACCGACAACTAGCAAATATAATGTTCTAATTTTTATGCATACAAGTTTAGACTTGTTTACCCTTAAAAAATTTTAAAATGTGCTCCCTCCTCTCTTCTTAAAATATATATTACTTCTTTTCCCAGATTTTGGAAAAAAATTTCTGTCCCACGAAAATATCTGAGAATGAAAAAGATTCCTTAAATATTTTACTGTCACACTTTTATCGGTATTTTATATAATTACTATGCCTTTTATAATATAATTAAATATTTCAAAGACTTAGCACACAAGATTCATGAATATATGCGCACACATACATTACATTAGCTCACTTAAATATACACATTTTAGCGTAAACGGAAGCGCTCCTACATTTGTAATAGTGTTTCTTTCACCGGATCCCGAAATAATTTTTGCTCGCACAAATATATTTTCTTGCCGGAATTTATTAATTTTTCATTTGATTGTTTAAAAAGTAAATTTGATATTTGATTTTTATCACTAAAAATACATTAATACAAGAATGGTGTTCTGCATTTTTTCATACTTTCTTTCTCTATACCTACATCATCTATAAAGAAATCAATGTCATTAAAGAAACGTTAATCGTATTTATCTCTTTTAATATTCTTTTGATCAAATAATATACATTTCTAAAAGTTAGCTTTAATCAAATTTGCCACAATCAAAAATGCCTGTATATAAGCTATCAAAATTTCTTTACTAACTCCTACTTTAACCTTCGTATAAATGATACATTCAAGTTCATTCATTTGATAATTTTTAATCACAATAAATTTTTTAGTTGAAATTTACTTTTTTATTTCTTAATCTTAAATTTTAGAAGCAAGATTCAAAAGAGACAAAATTTAGGAACACTAATATATGCACACATACACAAAGAAACATAGCCAGGAATTTTGGCTTAGAGGGGCTAAATGATGCACTACTTTATATGTTTATCTACAGGCGTTGTCTAAAATTAAAGTAACACATGCTGCTTATAAAAACTCTAATCTTTGTGCTTATGAGTGCCTTTATGTTCTTGTTTATGTTCTTTATGTTCTTTTATGCTTCTCACAAAGTGTGTAAACCGTGTGTCGAGAATTTACTGATGTGGATTAAAGCAACACGTGAAAATATACCATTTGGTATCCGCGTGGTTTGGCGAGGGAAGAAAAATCATCCTATAGACTGTTATTTCTGTTCAGTGAAAATATTAGGATTCAACAAAAAAAAATTAAAATAGAATATCCAAATATACCGTCAGCTATAAGACCAGCCTCATTCAGCTGAAATTCAAGTGCCAGTTTTTAAAGAACTACTTCCTATAGAAGATCTAAGTAATGTTGAACAGAGCAGCGACAACAATGATCGCAAAAAAATTGATCAAAACGAGTTGAATGATTTAACACGTTATTTGAACTTATCAAAAAAAGCTCCAGAATTACTAGCATCAAGACTGAACGAAAAAATCTTCTTAAGCAAGGAGTCAAAGTATCATACTTTCGAACTAGAGAAAGTTAATTTCTGTGGTACTTTCAAAGTGACAGCAGTTTTGTGTTTTGTCTTAACATTCTTGGTTTACTAAAATAATTAGGGCTTTCAATTTACAACCCAAATGAATGGCGAATGTTTATTGACAGGTCGAAACTGACTTTAAAGTATGTTCTTGTACACAATGGCAATTTGTTTGACGCAGTTCCTATTGGGTATTCAGTTTGTCTTTGTGAAGAATATGAAGCTTTAAAAAAATTATTGGGATATTGGAATATAAAAAACACAATTGAAACATCTGCGTTGACCTTAAAATGGTGTCCTTTCTTCTTGGTCAGCAACGTGGATACACAAAGTACCGCTGCTTTCTCTGTATGTGGGATAGCAGAGCCCGAGAAAAGCACTGGGTTGAGAAAAATTGGCCTATGAGATCTCATCTTAAACTTAGAGATCCTAACAGTGTAAGTGAGCCACTTGTTGACAGAAATAAAATAATATTCCCACCTTTACACATAAAATTGGGTCTCATGAAACAATTTGTAAAAGCATTGTCAACTGTTAGCCACTGTTTAAAGTACAACATCTTGACTTTTCCTAAACTTTCAATTAAAAAATCAAAGCTGGTGTTTTTGATGTTTTGAGCTGAATGTTTAAATTGTGGCAAAAGTTATTACCTATATTTTGCAATTTGTACGAAAAAAAAAAATTATAAATTTTTTATAATTTTTTTCTTTGATAAATTCTTTTCAATAAATTTTATTTTTTTTTTAATAAATTTTATATTTTTAATTTTTTTTAAAGATAAATTTTTTTTTTGATAAATTCTCTAATCAAAGGATCGAAGAATGTTCAAATCAAAAAATATTTATTTTTTTTAAATATATCGTTGGCTCCCGTTACTTTTAGAATAGAAAGATAAACTTAGTCTCTAATAATTTTTATCAAATTATGCATATACGAAACTAAAAGTAAGGGGAGTCAACGATATATTTAAAAAGAATAAATATTTTTTGATTTGAACATTTTTCGATTCTTTGATAACGGAATTTTATTTTAAATATATTATTTAAAATCGTGCAAATTGTAAAATATAGGTAATAACTTTTGTAACATCGTATGAGGTATTAAAATATGAACAGAAACTTTCATATTTTTAGATTTTTTAAAGAATATTTTCCGATTCTTTGATTACAGAATTTTATTTTGATTATTATTTGACAAATATATTATTTAATATCGTGAAAAAATTGCAAAATATAGGTAATAACTTATGTAACATCGTCTCCCAGAATGAGGTATATCAAATCTTCCTTCTAGCAAAATATGAACTGTCAGGTTGGAGATGAACCATCGCAGTATACAGGTTGGAAATGAACCATCGTAGTATTCAGGTATATAGGTAATAACTTATGTAGCATCGTCTCCCCGAATGAGGTATATCAAATCTTACACCTAGCAAAATATGAACAGAAAGTTGAACATTGTCTCCCTAGTCATTTGTACATGGAATAGAAACCATCGTAGTATACAGGTTGGAGATGACACTCAAGTTGTCTACCCGCGTTGAACCCTACATGTTATGGAATTTATATACACATATATATCCATTTATTAATTTTCACTTTTCTTTAAGTACCCAACAAGAAGTTATATCACAAAGGATTGGCACTTTAGAAAAGAGGCTGCGCCATGCCCAAAAGAAGACGTTTCAAAAGAAGCGTAAAAAGAAGAAGAAGAAGAAAAAAGGAAGCGCCAAGAAGTAGCGACTACTCAGGGCTTTGTGCATCCTCGAGTGTTATCTCCTTTCTCGCTCTCTCTCTCTTTCTTGACATATTGAACTCCGAAAATAAAGTTTATTTAAACCGGAAATTTTAACTACACTTTTTTTTAACTACTATTTACAAATCACCAATTATCGCATATATTTACAACAACATTCAAGGTTATGTGTATATGAAATAAACGTAACCTAAAAGCGCAACTAATGTGCATTTATACAACACCGCACAGCACTAATCGAAGATCTCTACTTCATATCTCAGCATCTTTACCACTCTGCATCACAGCTCTATTCGAAGTCAACCGGAGAAACAGTAGCCAGCTTTACACTACATTAAGAGTTGGTTCCTGGCTTATCTGAGATCCGCGATAGTCATCCATTCAATAAATTATTATCCTTGCCTTATGTTTGTTAAATGACATACATATTGATATTAGACACCCATACACTGAAATACAAACTCACAAACATTGGTATAGCCTACTTATATCCAGAAAAGAGATTTTTAATAATTTTTCCAACATTTTTTCTCTAATCTCCCGATGTATATGCTACTCAAAGTTATGTGTATCTGTGCAGTACTTGCGTACGCTCAATTTAACCTTTAAAACGCATAGTGAAAAACGATCATCATGCAGTTTCAGCATGAATCAACAAATTATTTTTTTTTAAAGCATTCTATTCCCACTCATGCCCTTTAGTGTTAGGACATATCGAACGCCCAAAAATAAAATTGATTTAAAGCAGACATAGGCATTGTTTCTACTAAGTCTCTTCATAGATTTAATAGCTCTAGAAAATTTTGTTTTGATGGAGACCGATGATAAAAAAAATACACTGAGCTTAAGGTCATCTGTAAGACCCTGTTTTTTTAGCGAAAAAATATTTAAATTTTCAATATGCAAGTTAAATTAAAAAATGTGAATTATCTGGGCTTATGATTTTTTTGCGGCGTTGCTCCCAAACCTGATATAAAAGCCACACATATCGACGGTCTCCAACGACATTCGAGCATTCCACTGCTTTTTCTTATGGGAGTTGTACTCATAGGTCATCTTTATTTCAAAAAAAAAGTTTATTTTTATTGGATCTTATTTCGTTGATTCACCAAGAAACTCTCAAGATCCGCTTGGTACCAGGCAAAGTGACACACTGGCAGCCACTCCTGCACTGAATCTTATATTGATATGAATGTTTGTCTACAATATGTTAGAAAATTAAAGCATTTTTTAAATGCTAAATTTTCACTTCTCTTTCGCGCGTTTAGATTTTTGAACAAATCTTTTACATAAAAAAACACTTTGATAGCGTTTCTATATAGGCATTCACTACAAAGTATAATGTATTGCTCTAAGGATATGTTTATGAATTATTGAAATCTTGTAGTAAAAATGGTAAACTTATCTTGTTCATAAAAATTTTCTTTTCTATTTAAAAAATTCCATTTTTAAGAAACAATGCTTTTAAATCGAAAAACAACGACTACATCTCCGTTATTTATACTAAATTCTGCATAATATTAAACAAATTTTTTTACAAAGGTTAACTTTTCCAAAATATAATTGTAAATTATAAATTCTCTTTCATTAGAAGTATAAAAGTCTCAACTTATAGTTAAAATATATAAAAATGGTAAAAATGATTTTTTGAGGAATTTACGGGTCACCCTTTTTTAGACATATACCGTAAAATGTCCAGCTTTTATTTCCCACATAAAATCAGATTCTTATGATCGAGAAGATAAAATTGAAAATTATTCATTATATATTTTGAATCAAACAATCACTTTTCATTGGTATGACTGAAAAATCTATACTTTTGTGTAACACATTTAGTTATACACATTGCATTGTTTCTGATATCATTGCATTTTTCTGTGATTTGACTGAAATAATTACACTTCTGTGTTACAAATAAACAGTTATGAATGTGTACAGTTTTTCCATGTATTTTTGCTTCAACAGATGCAAAGGTTGTATAAAGTGGGGCGTATTATAGCTGCGTATTTACAGTATTCTATAGAACTATTTGGGTAAAGCAAATATTGCCACTACTACTAGTATATATGCAAACACTCAAACCCAAATTCTTTAAGCATGTTTATAAAATCAAACAATTACTTTGGAGAAATTTGGTATATTGCGTTTCAAAGAATTTCTCAACAAACTCATCAAATTTGAAATTTTCAACTAAAATGAATAAAACATTTAGAGGTAGATACAATAGTTCCAAAGTGTCTCGAAATCAGGCAGGACGTCAACGTTTTTGGCATGACGGTCTGAAAGTTAATTTAAAATTTTACAACTGTCAATCAAGTTAATGTTATAGCACCCTTGATAGAGAAGTTGTCACAATTTTTAATAGGATTAGGTAATTATGTCAACCTTTCTTGAAATGGGCATGTGGAATTAATATCTTTATATAATTATACAGTAGAACTCCTCCCTACTGTCACTCCTGGACAGCGGTCAACGCTTCTAATACGGTCAGAAAGTATAGTCCCGAATTCTTTTATATTTCTATATATTGCATAATTATTGAGTATAACGGTCACTCCCGTATTGCGTATTACGGCAACTTATTATCGCATATTTTTGTCAAAACGGACAAATTGGGTAAACTTTCAAAGGGATCAGGTTTTAAAATCAAAATAAAAACACTTTTAGTTGTGAATTTTAGATCAGTCTTCCTAAGTATCTCTTTTTTCTGTTACCCTATTGATATAAAGTTATAGAAGCATTATGATTACCCTCTTGTGTTTATGCTGTGAACATTATATGATGCTTATATGATAGGATAGATACATGATAGGACAATGTTGTATATATGTGAGAGGATTAGTGATAATCAAGAGGATAGTAAGTAGTGGTAGTATAGCACAAACACATGTAAAGCAATCTTAGTATGCTCGTTATAGGAAGATTTCAGAAGCCACATTGTTTTAAAAAGATTCCTCATAAAGCTTTCCCTGTTTTATGGAAGTCCAATAAAAACGCTTGGATGGTTGCTGAACTTTACCATGAATGGTTGCTTGAATTTGATAAGCTGATGCAAAAGCAAAAACACAATGTTTTGTTTGTAGACAACGCTCTTGGCTATCCAAAAGATAAGACGAAAAATAAAAAAGTTATTTTCTTTCCTGCTAATTGTACCTCAGTTCTACAACCTCTTGATCAGGGCATAATTCATACATTTAAACGTTATTATCGAAAAAAACCTCTCATTTCCATTATCATAAGAACAGAAAAATATGAAAAATTTTCCTTCCACTCCATTACTGTTTTAAACGCCATTGCATGGATAGCGGACCCTGTTAAAGATATCAAGCCATCTACATTTGAAGCTTGTTTTTGCAAGAGTGGTTTTGGTGTTCTAGCACAATCTTTGAATCTATCTTATCAAAGAAGTCTTAGCGCTGTGAAATAGAAAACCATATGACAGACACGGAATTCATTTCAATTGATGATGATTTACCGGTCGTTGAAGAACTTAGTGGTACATGGGAAGCAGATTTAGTACAAGACATCCTCGGTGAAAATTCATCAGATCCGGAGGCTTTAATAGTAAATGGCTTGGTGAGAAATGTTCTATAAAAAATCTTTCTGGAGCTCTAACCTCTGCAATCGATCTTAAAAAGTTTGCACTTAAAAGAGGAATGTAACAAAGCTATGATCTTGCACGGAAACTAGAAAAAGACATTGAGCAAGTAATGGTTTTAGGACAGCTAGCAAAAAAGCAAACACGATACCTACTTTATTAAAAAGTAAAAATAGTACCTGTTTTTTTGCAAAATAAAAATAACTTTATAGATTTTACTTTTTTTATTTCTCTGTGACATTTTAAGTTTTATTTTCAATTTTTTTACTATGTAATAGTCTAAATAATATAAAGAAGCGAAAAAAATATAAATGTTTTTGATAGATAACACTTATCCTTTTACTCTCAAATAACATAATTACTCCTCTAATGAGGTCAATCCTAAATAACGGTCAAAAGACTTGGTCCCTATGGTGACCTCATTAGAGGAGTTCTACTGTATATACTTTAAAAATTGGAGGGTATAGAAAAATTAGTCAAGACAGTTGTCGCTCTTGACAGTTTAAAAAGGTCTGACAGTTCACTTCTTTAGCCGCATTTTATCTTTTTTTGGTGATTGTTACAAATATAATTGCGATTTTTTGCGACTGTTTCAAAATAAATTCGCTAATTCAAAATCCAAAGTCTACCTAACAAAATATGCAATAGGGTTTTTCAAACAAAAATCAGTTTTTCAGAAATGATTTCATCTTTTAGATCTCGAAAACAACCTCTTGAATTGTCCAAATCTTGGATTTTAGATGTAAATTTTTACAACTCCATTCACTAGTAAAATTTTTTTACTTGAAGTTAGTAAATTTATTTAGGTGTTGATACGTAACTTTAGTTAACCTGTTAATCACCAGAGCGTTTATAAATTATTTTAATACAAATCATCTGTTTACCCTTTGAGGCTTAGTGTGACACCGGTGTACCAAGAAATAATAAAATTCCATTTAAAAAAAAAGCAGACCATTATTCTTAAAAATTCTTTTCCTCAAAGGGCATTTTGGTCGTTAACGAGTTAAATCAATTTTAAATTTTAATTTATATGTTAAAATTTTTTGTTATGTGTTAAATAACCTTATAAATCATTTCAAAATTAGTATAATTTATAAATACCGGTAATGTTGCACTATCCGTGAATCGATAAACGTCTTTCCAATGCAATTGGCTTTTTATCGATGCACGGATGTGCAACATTACCAAAATAGTGTCTATGCAAAAATTAGAACCTTTTTAAAATTAAATTAAGACTTATTTTCAATGTAGATCTAGAAAAATACGTTAGGTAACAAAATATTGCAATGCATATAATATCACATGATCAGAGCTATGTCATTACTTCAAACGTATATTAATACATGTATTGTGTAGTGAGTGTGCATGTACAAAATAATATAAAATCCGCAAATCAATTATGTGAATATAATGGATAACATTGATTGTATTTTAAAACACAATTTCAATCGATAGAGTTCAAGGTCATTCTTTTATTTGGATGCAAACTAAGCAATTATTATTTCTTTTCAAAGAATAAGTAAATATTTTTTTCTTGCATGCTTCTTTTTGGATTTGTGAGAATCATCCAACCACTCAAAATGCTTTCGCTTTGTATTACGATGATTTTTTTACACATTTAATTTTGAACTTTGGGGCCGCTTTAAAGTCTGCTAAGAGTTTGATTGGCTACTGGTTTCACGAAAATTTGGAAAGCGTAGTACTAGTTGCAGATACATTCAATGCACTTAGGGGTAAATAGAATTTTTTAATTACCTGCTGTTATTTTGCATGTTTTTAATACTTTTTAATTTATCTACACAAAACTCTAACGTTTTATAGTTGAAGCTTTGAAAACTTTACGGAAAATACTTTTTCTAAAATATTTTTAATCTTAAGATCGAGCGCTGGCCATCCAAAAGCCTAAATTTTTAAAAATTACCTTTAGGACCAGGTTTTTGAAACCGAGCCATCTTTTTCACTTTATTTTGTATAACTTGAAGCAGACTTTGGTTCCGTTCAAATTTTAATATTTTATAGGCTTCTTTACCCTCCTGCTATTTCCTGTTTTGAAATATTCTTCCTTAGCTGAAAAAGTCTTTCATACTCAACCGATGTTGTTGGATTGATATTTTCAAATTTCTGAAAAATTGCTCAATATCACTTAATTTTTTGCCAATAATTTTCAAATATCTTTGGTTCATTAACATTTACTTTTTGAAAAAAAATTTCTACAGCCTAAATTTTTCTAATCCTTCTGCTTCGGGTATGGAATCAACATTTTTATTTTCTATTTTTTGATCTTCATATAAAAATCGAATTAATTAATAACTCGATTATATTGATTTCTGTATAAAATTATAAGTATTTTTTTCAAAACAACCGTATTTCTCTGAAAATGTAAAAATCCCTCATTTGAGAATTTTTACGAAAATAAGCGAAAAAACCGTAGTTCCGTTGCTCATTAACCCATTTAGGACTAAGCAAAGCAGACTACTTTAGTAATTCCATTTAAAGTAGGAATTCGTCTGCGTTCCCTTTGGGAACATTGGTCGTAAATGGGTTAAAAAGAGCTCTGAGGGTTTTAAATTGCGAAAGGCATTAATTTAATACACTTTTTTATTACAAGAAACTAGTTTATAGGAACACATCCTTAAAATATACAAACTTCGACACAACATGATTAAGAAACATCTTACACTTATTTTTTTCTATTTCCGATTGCTTATTTGCATATTACGGTATAGATACTTTATAACACGGTAAGAAAGGTCCACGCCCCAAACTGTCGTAAAAGCACACACATTGAAATAAGAAGTAAGTTAAGTGAACATTTTAATTCACTTCCCGCGTTTTGTTGGATCCCGTGTTATAAAGGATCTATACGGTAATAGTAATACAAACTAGAAAGGATCTGAAGAACAACCAGCCCATCTTTGCTGGCGTGGTTGTTCTTTAGGAGATAAAATTTAGGGGTGGCCATTCTTCAGGAGACTTTTTGATGTAATTTCCTTCAAGATATAGAGTGGTATATCCCTATTTATTTGAAAAAGCTGGTTTTTGATATATCACCTAAAACTAAATAAATAACTGGAATAATGGAAAATAATCAACTTGTATTAACGTTAAAAGAAGATTTATACTTATAAGATTAATTATTATTAGAATAACTTCCGAAAAATATATAGGTATTCAAGTAGAGAAAAATAAGCTTTTATTAAAATAAGTCATAAGTTTTTGTAATTATATGTACATATAAACCAGGGATGGGTCTTGTTTCAAAATTTAGGGCGGGGGGGGGGGGGGCTGTGCCACTTTTTCGAATTTTTTTCTGATATTTTCTATCGTGAAAAGTTGTTATCTCGATGTTAGCTGCAAATTAGTACTTTTTTTCGATGAAAAACTTTTTTTGATTTGATGTGATAAAAAAGTGCATGATTACATACAATACATAAAAATCTAGCATTAATTTTGTGAAGATATTACAACAAACTGTCATGTTTAAAATAGATTTAACCTCGCTCTTACACTATATCATTTCATCAAATTCACTTTAACCAATCAACTATAAAAAAAATATCCTCACTCCCAGGTAAATCCATCCCTGATATAAACAATATTTTTGTATTATTGGGGTGGTTATTCTTCAGGAGAGTGATTTGTGATAGCTGTTCTTCAGTTGGTACGAAAAATATTTTCTGGGAGGTTGTTCTTCACGAGATCCGCTCGAAGAATGTGAGTAATAATAATGAGAGAGTTAAATCAAATAATATTCATAGGGTTTTATTGTTTTACTAGTATTTGAGAGACGTTATCCAGTTTGGTAAGTTAGTCAGTATATCAAGATTTATATCTTATCTTTTCATGTATCAATAAATTCAGTAATGTATCGATAAATTTAGTATCGTCTCCTTCATTTCAATTATTTTCAAATAAACAGTATAAAATTTCAATCTTGTTTTATTTTCTCTTCAAATATTTTACCATTATTTCCACCTGTTCAAGAATTTATCTTATTAGCCCGTTAGCGGCCATAGTCGACTTTACAAAAATAAAATCGTCTGCGTTTATCAATGCTCTTAATACAAATCTGCTTTACATTAGATATCCTCTGATTATTCTGGTCGTTAACGGGTTAAATTAAAAAATTGCGTAACTTTCAGGCTTTTCAGTTCATGCGAATTTTTTAACTCTTCACATTTTAATTTCACTAAAAGGTGCCGTGGGTGTTTTCATCAAGAAGGCATCCTCGCGCCGCTTCTTCGAACTATGAGGAAAGTAGGTTTGATGTGAGATCGAACCCAAGACCTTGAGTTATCGAAACCCAGTATCTAACCAATCTTACTCACGCCCCCTATATTTAACATATACCAAATAGGCATCGCGTTTGAAATTGATTTTTAGATTTTGACTCAAGTTATTGTTTAAATATTTCACTTCCCTACCTAACTTACAATCTTTTCGGTAATATATAATTGTCATATTTTCTTTATAATTATTGATCACCTTTTTTTTCTCTTTACTATCTTGCCCATCATCATCATAATCATCATTACTACCATCATCATCATTACCATCACCATTATCATCAACATCAACCGCATCAGCATCATCATCTATTTATACTTTCTTCTTTTTTATAGTTAGCCAAACCTCCAATAATAATTTGAACTATCTCAGTAAAAATCGAGGTAAAAATATTAAAAACTAAAATAACAACCCTAGTAATCGAGTAATATAAGTGTAAATAAAATATCAACAAGAGATGGAAAATAATTGTGAATTTTCTTAGCTTCTACAATTAAGAAATAATAGCAACTGGAAGAAGGAAGCTAATCCCTTGTTTCCTAAGCCTCTATAATGAAGAAATAATGAATGATTTTTTGTTGCAAATGGCTGTGACTATGATGTAGAAAACTGAAAACGCCTTTTTTCCACACGCCTTTTATCCTTTTGCCATTATTTATTGCTTGCGACTGAGATCATCTGACATGATTATTTAACCGGTTAAAGGCTAGAGTCGACTATAGTCTACTTTACAAAAAATAAAATCGTCTGCGTTTATCAATGCTCTAATACAAATCTTCTGCTTTACATTAGATATCGTCTGATTATTCTTGTCGTTAACGCGTTAAGTCTCCCTCTTGCGCAGCAGCACTGAGATGTTTGCAAAGCGCTCTCCTCTTTTGTACGAACTTTCTCTCTCTGTGTTACTTCTACTTACTGGGGGGGGGGGCACTCCACAGAAAAAGCTTATTCTCAGTTATAAAAATAATATCGTTAACGTATTTGTAACAGCCAAACACGCGGCCCTTTGAAAATAGCCTTTTTACATAAACGGTAGGTGAGAAGCAAATCTCAATCTTAATATAAAAAAGATTCAAAGATTTTATTTATCCAAAATTTAAAGGAGACACTTCATTTTTTCTACATAAGAATGATTTCATAAATACATATACTACAAATGAAAATAAACTTTGTATATATATATATATCTTTCTTAACATAATTCAATATATATATATCATGAAATAAATTTACAAATTCATTTTTGATTTTCGGACGTTTTGACCAGGAACTCCTGGACTATATATTTGATTTCAAAATAGTATAACCATAAATAATTTTGTATCTAGTGTTAACGTGTTAATGCTTTCATTTAATAATTTTAAAAAATCAGTAAAACTAAAAAAAATTGAATACAAAATTTATTATCTGTATAATTATATCAACTGTAAAAAATTGATGCATGATAAGAATTTACTTTACTAAAATTGTCACGTTTTAAATAAATAATGCAAAAAGGATAAAAATACAAAAAATGAATTAAGTTTCTGAAACTTTTAAAACAAATATATTTTTGAAATTAAGATCAAACATTTATACTTAAGAAAAAGAAAGCCATGCTCTGATAGAAAATGAACAAAATATATCGTGGAAGCATGTTGAACAAAGATTTAATTCTTGTCAACTTTCCGCACTTTTATAATTGACCAATAAATATTATTGAAGTTTTTTATTTATTTTTTACAAGAGAACTTCTTGAAATGATAGTTGAGTATAGCAACTTGTATGCAAGCCAAAAAAAACAAGAATTTGAATCTAATTATAGGGGAAATCATTGTTTTTATAGGAATTGTTATTTTGATGGGATATCATTGACTTCCTCAATGGAAACTATATTGCAGCATGTCATAAAACTGTAATGTCAAAATTGTTTCTGATTCAATGCGTCGTGATAGATTTGATGAAATAAAGAAATATCTTCATTTCTCTGACAACAATAACTTAAATCCTACTGACAAATTTACAAAAGTAAGGCCTTTGGTTACAGAGCTGAATAAAATTTTTAATAAAAACCAGCCATATTCAGAAATCCATAGCATTGATGAAAGTATGATTGCTTGTTATGGACACCATTTTTTAAATCAATTTATGAAAGGCAATGGAGTGATTGTGTATATCCAGGTTATGTAATGTAGTCAATTTTGATTTATATCAAGGCAAAAATACATTGTTTTTAGATGAAATTCCATATTGTACTATAGGAGAAAGTTTCGTTTTAGGTTTTTCGAAAATAAACTCTGAATGTTTCGAAAATAGTTATCATCATGTTTGTTATAATTATTTTTCGAGTTTGAATCTTTTTGACAAAATGACCGAAAGACAACAAAAAATTACACCTACTTTTAGAAGAAATAGAGTCAATGAAATATCGCTCACTTTTTTTTTGCAAAAGAAATTGCAAAAAAGAATTGGAGTTTTTATGAAGAGTTTTTTGAGGAGAAACATGGTATATTATTTTGTCAATGGCAGGACAACCGAGAAGTTCTTGTTGGTTCGAATTTCTTAAATTCAAAATCTGAAGAAAAAATTTTTCGTTATTCTAAACTTTTGAAAAAAAGAGTAAAAGTAATAATTCCTGCCTCAATAAAATTTTACAATTCTCAAATGGGTTTGGTTGACAGAATTAACCAAAATGTTGCAAAATATAGAGCTTCGCTTCATGGAAAAAAGGTATTTTCCCATTATAACCCATCTTATTGATTTAGCAATCAACCAAAGTTGGATAATTTTCAAAATGAGTGATGAAGGTAAAAAAATATCCCAACTTGATTTTAGAAGATATTTAGCAAGAACTCTTCTACAAACTCATGGAGCGTCCCCAAATCCTAGAAAAGCAATAGCTACGGCAAACCCTATTTCAGAAACAAGGTTTGATTCTGTTTATCATATAATTATTCCCATCACTGAAACATTAGAAAATGATCCTTCAAGGAAAAAAAAGGATCAGATGTAGACGTTGTAAAAAGAAGTGTCAAACGAAATGTAAAAAGTGTTCAATTGGATTTCATGTTGAATGTTTTGAAGAATATCATAGGCGATAGAGTTTTTATATTATCAAAATAAATACAATAATTTTTGTTATAAAAATAGTTTTTATTGGTTATTTATGTTTACATTATATAAAAAATCTATGTTATACTCATTTAACCAATGTTAAATTTTTATTATCAATTTGTACTTTCATAGCGTGTCACGGGAGACCGATGGTAATTTTTCTATATAAAATAAATTATTGTTTACTATTCGTTTTTTAGTCTTTTTTTATATTTAAAACAAAAATATATATTTTTTGATTTCAAAAATAAGCTTCGGCAATTAGGGTTCTTTATATTTTTAGAAACGAACTTCAAAAATGGGTTTATCAAGTATGGAACAACAAATGTTAATTCTTTTCTTGTTTAAAGTATCAGTAAGAATATCCTTAAATGTCAAGGGGTGTAAGCATTTAAAATATTAAGCAATCTGTTATTACGAAGTAAGGCAGTCAGTCAATAGTGTTATTGGATAAATTATTTCGTTTTGAAACAAATCAAGTTTAAATAATTTTAATAAAAATTATAATCCTTTAAATAAATAAATAATAATTTAAATAAGTCTAACAAATTTACTATATAACAACCTTGCTAACATTTAGAAAGAAGAGAAGAGTGTATATTTGAGCGTTGTTAAGATGAAGAATCCTAAAATCAGACTTGTTCAAATATACACTCACCTTGTCTGCCTAAATTTTAGTTAGATTAATATTTAGTTGGTTAAACAAAGAAATTTTTGCTTCAAAATTAAATACTAACAGACTCTATATCAGACTCAAAATTGTGCAGACCTGAGGAGTATCGTAAACTCTCGTGTTTAATCCGCTAATATAGATAAAATCCGCTTCCCAATTATAAGCTATTATTTTCAAGAATATACCTAGTATATGTGGATAATCTGCACTGTAACTTTACAAATATCGAGCATTGAATATTTATTATATAATAATAATATATATGTTTAGTATAATTATATAAGAAAAATAGGAAGAATAAAAATTTATAAATAGTTTTCAAGAGATTAATTTAATGATATAGTATATGCGTTTTGCCTATTTTCGTTCACACTCTTTTCTACTATCTTATAGGTTAGAGTTCTCAAAACTGTCAAAGATGCTAATACGATCTTGATTTAGTCACTATCGCAAGATGATATTAGATTTAAATTGAAATTTTCCATCTTTTTCCTTTTGCGTGAAAGGGGGAGAGTCTTTTAGATGAATAAAACTTTTTTTAATTTCACGAATGATTTCATCAGAAAATGAAGTCCTATCGAGATACCCAATTTACTGTCAGATGAAACATTTTGAGTGAATAAACACCAAAAGTTGCTTTATTAAATAAATTAAGAAAAATAATATTAGCAGAGAAATACTTCGAGTATAGATGTTGGTTATGTAATAGTATAGTTTATATATTTAACATTGATTAGCAGATTTAATCAATTTTTTGACTTGAATTTCATAAAAAAATGAGCATCACCACTAAATTCAGCATAGTTGAAAATGGATATATGTGTGTAAAAAACTTTTTATAAGTATTTCAATAAAAATTTTAATTTGACATGAGCTGTCATATTCAAATGATTTTTTTGGTGGGTTTAATTGATTTTTATAAAAAATGAACATCACCACTAAATTAAATTCAGCATACTAGAAAATGGGTATATGTGTGTAAAAACATTTTATAATGCAGGCCCGTACTTAAATCATGGGATAATTAAATATAATGATATGAATTTTTAGCTTTCAATATAATTGAAAACTTTTAAATTATATAATATATCTTTTGAATAAAATTTTTTATATATAGACAGATTCCAAGATCACACCTTCAGTATATTCAAGTGTATATTTCAATTTTCAACACATCAAATTCATTTATATTATATGAATTTTTACATTTACAATTAGAGAGTAAATGTTTGCTAATTGATCATGATGAAGTTTTAACTTTAGAAACGTCCTTGCATCTGGCTTTTTTTCATTCCTTATGATTAAAGGAACGTGTTGTTCAATTCTGTCTACAAGTCTTTTAGAAGTTCTACCTATGTAGGATGAACCACATCCACAATTATGCTTGTACACTGCTTTTGTTAAATTTAGATAGAACATCTTTTTTTCTGGGGGACAGTTTCTTCATGCTATATGTCACCTTTAATTTTATAACATTAACATAATTCGAAATTAACTTTTTTTATAGGTTTATCATATTTCAGTCCAACTTGGTCACTTAAAAAAGGACGAACCAAAAGGCCTGTTTTTATCTTTCAGCTGTATGAAAAACTGTATCAACTTTTTTATCACTCTTAATTTGATAAACTTTTCAATACTTTCAGGTGGATAGCCATTTTTAATTACAAATCATCAATATATCTTTTATAAAACAATTTATATGATCTGGGTAAGCTGATGAGCAAAGATGAAAGAATTTACAAAAAAAAATTTAGATTAGTAAATAAAAGTAAAAATATACTCATTAGCGAAAATTAGGACAAATTATATATTGTGATTATGATTAAAGTGACGAAGGAGGCTAAAAAGTGATAACTTAAAGGGAACTTTCGGATATAAATATTTAAATAAAAGAACAAAAATTAAAAAAAAAACATTTAAAAAAATCTATTTTTATAGTCATTATTAAAAAAATATCGTATATATAGCTTTAATTATAAATATCTATGCGGCTATGTAAGTAAATTAAGTTGCTTTATGAAATTATCAAAATATAGGAAATAATGTCAACATATTAACGCCATCTAAATACAATAATTTAATAAAAATAAAAATATCTAATTTACTTATAAAATAGTTTTATTACTACTTATATCTATTTAAAATATTTT
This sequence comes from Nectonema munidae, assembly GCA_030549495.1. Lineage (NCBI taxonomy): Eukaryota > Metazoa > Nematomorpha > Nectonematoida > Nectonematidae > Nectonema > Nectonema munidae. The sequence continues at coordinate 188,920 of JAUIRK010000643.1, forward strand.
AATAGCGATTTTATATCTAGTAAAAATTAACTTTACTATAAATAATAATAATATTACTGGTTATTTTCAACGAGGCAATGAAATACTCTGATTAGTTTTAATACGAATAACAAAACACACATGACTTCCCATAATAGATTGAGCTCCATCAGTGCTAATGGCAGAACAATTGTTCCAGGCTAAATCAAGGTACTTGATAAGGGATTGCACGAAAGTGATTCCTCGAAAATGGCATCTTCTTCTATCAGGATAACAAGCGCTCACCTACTCCTAACTTTGCAGAAAAAGTATCCTGCTTTTTTTTGTTTTTGTCAGAGATTGGTACTGAGTCAAGTTTTTTGACAAATTCTGTTGCACTAAGAGTTCTCAGCATCGTCATTGCTGCTTGTTTCACCAGTCCCTTGTTATTAGGCTTTTTGTAAGTAACCATCCTTCAGTCCACCTCAGAAGACATCAAAAAAGCTTTCTCCACTGAAGAAAATCACCTCTAGCGGAGCATCACTCCGACTTCGTTTAACTTGTTCTTATTTGACTTTCCAGTAAATCAGCCGTTTTCAATAAATTTTGAAAGGACTGTTTGCAAATGACGTCTTAACTGTTTTTGCTTCATAGATTCGCAGGCAAGCACTCGCAGTCAATAAAGACAATGTCGACCTATGTTCCCAGATCGCCCTCTCATCTCAATGAAGTCAAATAGAAGAACTCGCATTTGTACACCAATTGTTTTGTGTTGGACCGTTTTTCCAAGTTTAAAATGAAACCTAGAAATTAGAAATCATTTTTAGTTCTATTTTGTCCTTTTGCAATTCTATTTTGTCCTTTTGTAATTTTGTTTCCATCAACTTTTCTAAATTAAAATTTTTTATTTGTCATATTAGATTACTTTGACATGTACTATTTTAAACTTCCTGATATTTTAACTATTTACACGATGAATTTTTTTTATTTTTTTGCAGAAAATCAGAAACTAAATCATTTCAATTTTTAATTTATTTTTCAAATAAATCTTATTTCCCTTTGTTAACTTTTTCAAACAATAAATTTATAGATTTTTACTTTTTTTCATATTATTTTGAAATTTACATTATTATTTAAAAAAAAATAAATTTATTTGATAAAAAAAAAATAAAATTTTGTTAATGAATTGATATTCCCATTTGGCTTTTTGTACATTTTGTAAAACATGAGAAATGACATTTTGACTGTCTTCTATGCTAATTGTAAAGGTTGCTTCTTTGATTATTTTTTGAAAAGTGTTTGCTTGAGGTTTTACCTAAATAAAATAAATTAAACTATGTCCACAATAAAATCGTACTTTTATTTTGCTTTGCATAGCTTTTTATTTTAGAAAAGGCGTACTCAATCGGGTTTAACATATCGAACTGTATGGAGATAGAAATTTAAGAACGTGAAAGTTTCAAATATTGTTTACTTTGTGAATTTTCGCATTGTCCATTATTAGCCAACACTTTTGCTTTAAATATTTTATTTTGTCAATAAGTTCTATGAAAACTTTAAAATTTTCTGCTTTAGATGTTCTATCATAAATCATTTTAAAATGGATAATGCCACCATCATTTAAAGCAGCAATTAATGTTAGATTTCTACCTAAAACAACGTTTTTTATATTGCTTTAAAATACTTTTTAACACTAAAAACAATATAAATTGTAAAAACATACCTTTTATTGTAGGAATAATAATTGGATCCTTTTTCCCATTTTTGCTCTTCCATCATTTCTTCTTTGGTGTAAGTTGAATCCAGTTTCGTTGATGATTATACACCTATTTTTCTCATTAGGGGTATTTAATGCCAAGTCTTTCGATGAGATTTTTTATACCCAAAATTTTTAACTTACCTACCAAAACATTGTTCAAGTTAGTACTTAAAAGTCCTGCAATTTCAATTAATGTAATTTTACCATTTTCTGTTATAAGATTTTCTATGTAATCTATATGATAACTTTCTACTTTTTTATATCATATTTCTTTTGTTTTATTATTCCACTTTTGTTCTTATAATATTCTTTGATGATATATTTAGCTGAAGAGTAATTAATATTAAAAACTTTAGTAGCGTTAGCAATTGTTTCTCCATCTTTCCAAACTATTCTTAAAAAGTTTTTTTTCGTCTGGAATTGAAGGAGACATGCGAATTGGATGAAACGAATTGTAAAATAAATAAAAATCGTCTGCTTTAATAAATATGAAAATATAATATTTTTATGTTTTGTACATTATTAATTTTTTATCTTTGTTGAAAAATTATTAAAAAATTAAAATTATTAATTATTTATTTTCTTGTATCGTTATTATTTGATTGAGAATCCATTTTCTAAAATAAAAAACTATGCAAAGCAAAAATTAAATAAGATTTTGCCAATTTTTGTTAACATAATTTATTTTTAATTCTCTTTTATAACTAATAATGGAAAACATTTATATTTCAAAATAATATGGAAAAAATAAAAATAGTTAATAAAGGGAAATGAGACTCATTTGCGAAATAATTAAAAATTAAAATGATTTAGTCTTACATTTTCTGCAAAAAATAAAGAAATTTTATCGTGTGAATAGTCGAAATTTCAAAAATTAAAAATAGTACATGTCCAAGTAATATAATACAAGAAATTAAAAACTAGAATTTAAAAAAAGTTGAATGAAACTGAATTGCAAAATGACAAAATAGAAAAAAGACAAATTAGAACCAAAAATGGCATAGTTAGAGTTAGCTCACTACATCATCTCCACGGATATAAAAAAACTATATTCATCATACTTTTAATAAATTTTGTTCAGATTTACTCCAAGTGATTGTCAGGTCTGCAAAGAAAGAATGGGTGGGTGGGGGGGGGGGGGGAAGCCTATACGAGTTATTATAAAAAAACAAGTGCGATACATGCAACGCTTACTTTTTTGAAGTAGTAACGCTCTTTTGCAACGAAACACACGCGACTCACTGCTTACTTAGCTCCTCGCTGACTGTTCGGCGCACTCTACCCCTGATATTAATATGTCAATTTTGGAAGGCCTAGTGTCTAGGTTAGGATTAGTGTAGAATTAGCATTAGTGTTAGTTTTATAGTTAGGGTTGAGATTGAGCTTAGTGTTAGCGCAAACGTACTACATACATAAATATACGACATTCTTGAAACAAACTTTCCTATTTATTTGTATTAGTACACGTCTGACACAAAATATCTAAACATACATATATACACACACATACATATTACATACATACATACGAATAAATACATACTACATACATACATATTGACATTAGACATCCATACACTGAAATACTTAAATCAAAAACAGCGGGGTAGCCTTTCGGCGATCAATTACACGTATTAAACATGAAAACTCTTTCTAGTACAGGCGAAATTGCCCTAGTACAGGTATTTTATCACCATTCTTCTTATGTTACTGTGTCCAGTAGAATCCTTACCTAGTCCTACTAACATTACTCAAAATAAAGATATTACCAACTGTGAATAATTAACATATATATTTGTAAGACCATCTAACAACCCTCAGAAATATCTTACGACCCTAATTTCGGTCCTGATCATGGGGTTTGGAACCACTGGATTAGGAAGTCGGCCCATTCTGAATATTTTTTGGGCTCCTTTCACGTTGAAGTCTGACTTATATCTTGCGTTGTAAATGCGATTCTGACGATTTTGTATGATTGCTTGTCTGGAGAGATGGGTTTGGTGTGAGATGTGTGTAAACTATTTTTATTATGAAAAGGGAAGCAGTAAATAAATAATTATCTTCCAAATGGAAATTTGTCATCTTTATGACATTTTAGCTAGTTCAACTAAAGTGTTATATTTGCTATGAATTAGAACAAAAAATGTAAATATTGTAAAAACAGGTTTGGTTATACTTAGACGCTTATAAATTAATTTTCAATTATCTTAAATAAATTATATATTACTTATAAAAAAAATTTTTTATAAAAAATTTTTTATTCAAAAAAAGTAAAAAGAATATATTATATTGCATGTTTTTAGATGCGTATATATTCCTAAATAATCGGAAATTAAAATTTATTTTGTCAAGTGTCACGTGGTGAAGAGTGGCATTGCCATGAAAAACATAATTTCCTTATAAATTTTGTATGGTTATCATTTCTAGAAAAAATTATATAGCAAGTTTGTGTTAGGCGGAATTTTGATGGGATCAAAATTACAGGAAACCATCAGCAATGTAAATCAAGTTCTCTTAAAAAAAACTTTGAATCTGATAAAAAAATTAAAGAAAATATTTGAATTTGCCAACAATACAAAAAACTACTTGATATCCAAAACAAGTTAAATGAAAATATTAAAATAAATTATAAAAATTTATGTTTTATAGTGTTATGGCAGAACGCAGAAGCATGAGATTTCGTTGACAATCAATTACGATTTTCTCGATAGCCAAAAGGATCTATTTGAAACAGCGTAAAATATAAAAATTCTTTCCTATAAAATAAGTGTGTATATTTCAATTTTTGCCTTCACATTGTGAAAATCCCTTGATGTATACGTTTGTGTTGACAAAAGTGTAGGCAAGTATAATCATGATCATAATTGTGAGTAAAGTCATTATCTAATCTGCTCTTATTATTTGACAGCATGGATTTTAAGGAAAGAATTATTTTTTCTTATTAATTCTTCTATGATTGATCATATATATAATTAAAGACATTAATTTGTAAATAATTTTTACTACTTTTCTTCAGAAGTAATTAAAGTAATTATGAGGTATAGTTTATGAATCTAAAACTCTCTATGTACGCTTACAGTACGTGCTTTCTGCAATCTCAAATCTTCAAATGTGATTATTCACACCTCAATAAGTCCTCTAGCTCTTTTCGAATCAATCAATTTATCAGGAGAACAGCCTGTCCTCCCAAGAGTCTCTTCCATCTCCAGACATACTCTATATATTGTTCTCTCAAATCAGTCACTCTAATTTAGCACCATGTTATTATGTATTGCTCTTCTCTCATTGTTAAGTGAATTAGCATTTTTCACATCATTTCCCCTTTTTTCGCGTTCAGACAAGAGAGATGCGTGAAATTCTATCTTTAGGAAGCGCAAACTAAAGTTTATCTCTTTAATAAAATATATATATGGATTATTTACTTACTTTTCTTATGAACTAATTAGCAGCATGCCAAATATGGGATTGTTGTCTATACTTTCTAATATACATAAACTTAGTGAAATTGATATATATCTATATTAGGTATATATAAGAATTGTGTTTGCTTGAAATACTTCGAGGCTCTCTACTTCTCCGCTTTACGCTAAACTTTTTTGCTTCTTCAACAGAACAAATCTCTCTTGTCGATATTCTTCCTGTAGGTCTTTTGGTAATATCATTTTAATAATCTCAATTAGAACTCTTAGTTGACACAAGTCTTCCTTTTGTCAGGTTCTTACCGTTTTCAATACTTTTCCACATTTCCATACATCTCCTTCCCAATAAAATGCATACGTTGAATAAGCCAATATGACTATTTATATCAAAGCGTTGTCGCACCATACATGTGTCTCGGCAATACGGGTCCTATTAATGAGTAACCAAATACTTCTAATAGCTATATAAAATTTGCTGAAACCTGTTCAAGCTTTGAAGCTCAATAAAGCGTTAGTTTAGCTTAAGCAAACTTCCCTATGGATGGAAGCATTTGGTCTTGATCAAGTCGTCCCTAAATCGATTCACGATATAGACATCCTTATCTTTTGAATTATGAAAGCTGAGAGCGTATAAACACACAGCGTTAGAGATGAGAAACTCACGAATATATGCACATATAGCAGGGTCGAACGCAGAAAAGCAAGGCGCAAAATCTCAAAATTTTATTGAAAAAATAATTTGAAATCCATTTTTCTAGGATAAGTTCTGGCAAATTCATTAGATATAGCAACACACATAAGGCATAAATGCAAGCAAGGACATAGGCCCCAATTAACTATCCTGAAAGAAGCGCCCCTTTGCCCTCGTTTGGATCCGTTTCTGTGTACACACAAAAATACCGGTTCACAAGGATTTGTCGATTACTATAAAACTAAAAATTTTTCATTATTTTGTATAAATGAAATTTATATTTTGAATAAATAATTTGTCGAAAACAAAATGCCCGAAAACAAATTTTTCTAAAAAAAAGAATTTTTATTTCGATATATATACTTATAATAAAATAACATAGAATGTTATAGACATGCTAACTGCCTACAAACTCTTAAAATACAAGACTTATTCATAGGTAGAAATGCTAATATTGGGGAATTTTAACGGAGTGACATGCAATTTGGCATACACGTTCTTTTAAGCAAATATTCTGTCTTTCCAAATTTTTAGAACCGTGAATTATTGGAAACCGGGATTTTTTTGGTCCGAAAGCTCTGATTCTATTTCAATTTACTTGATATTTGATTCGACCAAATGTTATTTTAACAAGAATTCACGTCTAAATTTTTGCAGGATGTTGAGTAGCGGAATCTCAAGTGGCTTCGTAATGGATCGTGCGACTTGTATGCTGTCTTTAAAAAACAAACGTCGTAAAAACGGCTATAAAATAAATTCTAATAATAACAATCAAACTAATTAACGAAAAAACTTATAACATTCATTTCAATCACAACGAGTGCTCAATACACTTTCCATACCCATTAGACTTGACATCATCTAACTCCATTTTTATTCTCAAGGCGAAGGATAGTGAAACAAAGATTAGTAAGGATTCGATATATCTCAAGTCAATAATTGTTCAGAAACGCGAATTTGGCGTAATAACTTGACACCTTGCAAAGAGAGGTGATTACTTGGACAGCGATTAATGCGTATAATGATTGAGGTGAGTGCATCAGCATTTGAATACGAGAAGAATATCACCAGCATGATATTTCGGTATTTAGTCAAAATCTACGCAATCAAAATCCCCGAGAACTAAAGTAGCAGTGATTTAAATTTTTGGCGATTTTGGTAGCAGGGATTTTAGTAGAGGAGATTTTCATTTTCTGGGATTTTGGCTAGGAACCTGATATTTCATCAATATGTGCTATTTCATTTGTATTTTGTTTTCGGGCACAATTGCAAACGATTTGATATGAAAAATTCTTCCAATTATTTTCATTGCAATGATGTTTTATGCAAAAAGAAGTTGTTATCGCAATTTTGTAGCGGCTTTAAAATTAAATCATCTCATTGATAACTTTAATCCATTTGGATATAATTATTATTATGAATGCTACTGCTGTTTTAAAGCTTTTCGATTTTTAAAGATATTTTTAAGTCTGTTTTTTTGATGATGCCAGATGAAAATTGATATACTGAAATATTTTTACCAAAAAATTTTACTTTGGTCTTTATTTTAAGAAAATTATTTAAAAATTTATATAATATAAAACTGCTTTTATGAATATTACATTTTCTAATTTTATTATATGCTTAATTTTTATAAATTTATTTTATTTTTATCATTTTAGTAAACTAAAATGCTGGTTTTTGCGAAATCAAAATCAAAAGTTCAGGGACATTATTTGTAAAAGGAGATCTAAATGTTCCAATCTGTAGAAGTGTTTTTGTGTTAACAAGTTCTATGTATAATTGGAACAATTAACAAACTAAATTAGAACCTAACTTATAATAATTACTTAAATAACCTAAACAAAATAAATAGCAACAAACCAAATAAAAAATCCAAAAATAAAATTAAAAAAAAACTTATTGTGGAAAAAATTAAAAAGGAAGGGGGGGGGGTACAAAGGGGGGGGGAAAAAGGGCAAAACAAAAGAAAAAAAAAATTACAAATAAATGGTCTATAAATGGCCACGCCATATGTTAGTTACTCAACAAAATAATTAACTTACTAAATAACTAACATACTTTCTCATTAATTACTTAGAACAAACTATCTAATCTAAACTCTAGCTAACGTTAGAAACATTGAAAACTTCTTGGCAGGAAGGCAGGCTCGTTGTGGAATTGTGTTGGAATTTGGTTTACAAGTTCTATTTTTATTCCGACTTCCAAAATTTATAAAGCAATAAAGTCTCGGTAACGTGAGATTTTTGGTTTTCTGTAGCAAATTTTTTTTTCAAAATTAAAAAAAAATTTCTCATTTTTAATCTAACATGTAAATTTTTATAATCTAACTTGATTTTGAATCAATAAAATAATATTTTTTGCAGGAACGCATGTTCACATTTTCCTTGGGTAGTTTTTTTATTATATATTTGTGCTGATCTTGTCATGCAAAAATACCTGTCAAAATGAAGAAGTAAGAATAAATTATATAGCCAACCTAATATCTGAGTAAATCTTATAACAAAATTTGTTAGATAAATAACAATTTATAGCCTCTGATAATGTGAGAGTTCATTTTAAACGGTGAAGTATCGCAGACGCCATTTTAATGTATTTAACTTCCTGAAGCATTTTCATTCTTGTTCGCATTTTTGGGTTTGGGTTTTTGAAATTTGGGAATTTTTTTTTTTTTTTCATGTAAAAAAAAAAAAAAATTTTTTTTTTTTTTTTTTTTTTTTATTAAAAAAAAAAAAAAAAATTTTTTTTTTTAAAAAAAATTTTTTTATTTTAATTTTTTAAAAAAAAAAATTTAAAATAAATTTTTTGGGTTTCAAGCAATAGAATTAAAATTTTTTAAATGTCTTGATAGGAACTTTGAAAACAACTGTGACTTTTTACCAAAAGCGTGCGTAATCCCCCGAAATCTTCAAAAAAAATTTTTTCAAAATTTCCACTAAAACAATAAAAATTTATTTTTCTCTTTAAATGGTATTTTTTATGCCTCTGTTGCAAAACTTTCTTTTAAAATTTTGACTTTTTTGTTCTAAAATTTTTGTTCCTAACTTAGCCCTAACCTTTTCAAAATGAAGTAATGCATTCACTGGGTGTGCCCCTAATAAAATTCAAATCAAATGCAAATCAGCGAGACAAAAACTTAAAATCCTGTTACTATTTTAATTCCATTTTTTATTTTTATATGTGTAATTGGTCAATTTTGAGCATAAAAAGTTTTGGCTCTCAAATTCCTTTTGTCTTCTATCAATTCCACTTCCTGCCTACAACTCCAATACATTTAAAAAATATTTTATTAATTTATAAAAGCTTACTAACCAATTAACTGACTGACTGACTTTTTAATAATACTAGTCTTTATGCTAACACGATTAAACTTGCTTGAATTAAAATAGCAATGCTATCCAATTAGCTACACTCAAATGTGACTATTAACTCAATACCATATCATATGAAATGAATGACATGGTGGCGGGTATACTATAGTCAATGTAGTTGTCTGGGGTAGATGCCTTGAGATAATTGTCGATATGGCTATCGGGCGTTCTTCTAGTCACCCAAAAAAGGAAAAATAGATAATAAAATAAATATATTTAGTGCTTGAAAGAGACATATCAATCAAAGTGTTTGATGAAATTTCGCAGTTCAACAAACACTTGGAGGAATTAAAAAGTTTCTAATTGTTGCTAAATAACTATAATTATAAATTTATAAGTTAGTAATTTTTACTAAACAAGAAACTTCTGAATACGGAATCAAAACAGTATTTGTTGGGTGGTGTTTGAGTTGTTTGTTGTTGCCGATGTTTCTTAAATTTGCATTTTGGTAGTGGGAAAATTTTGGATTTTTTAAAGGAATGCCAAGAATTTTGGTGTGGACACACATTTTTTAAAACTAAATTCTAAACTTCTTTTTTGAGAAGAGTAAGACTGTAGTGTCACATGACACCTGAATGAAATATGCAGCGCAGGACGTCACTGAAGTTGTGAAGAAGACATGATAGAGATTCGCCTTCACCAATCAAAGTACAACTATCCTTCCTATCTCCACCACACTTGAAATAGGAAAAACTTTTGTTTCTATTCTCCATTTTTTGCAAAGCTTAATTGCATAGATCAAGACAGATTTTTCAAATTCTTCTCATTTTTCCATGGCTTCTGACTTCATTATTTTTGCATTTATCAGAATTCCAAAATTTTTAACATTCTTTCTTTTATTGTGTCGCGAATTGCTTTTGATACTAAGTTATGCTAATTTGAAAGATTTAAACATTGAATTACTCCATCTTAAAGTTTGAAGGGTAAGACTTCAGAATCAAATTACAGACTATTTATAACTTTATCATTTTCAAGGTGGAACATTTTTATATAATTTCGCTTTCAAACGCCATGCTATGATTTTTTGAGTCCATTATAGAAAGGAAATATACACAATTATACAAAAAAATGACCAACTACAAACACAGACACTGTAAAGTTTAAAAATGAGGAAAGATATATTTGTAAAAGCCTTTATACACAAAGTTTGCATGCAATTAACAAAATCAAAACAATGTTAAATGCGAGCAAAATATAAAATCAAAAAAGTAAATTATTCTAAAAAATAAAATTACAAATGAATCTGTATCTCTTATAAACACAAAATCAGTATAAGCGCACACATTCCTACAGTCTTACAGAAAAACAAGTACACTTTCTCTTGTAAAATTGCACATGTTATCTATAATATGGTGGTACCCAGACATTTGGCCGAATCGACATTTAACGGACGGAGATTTAGCCGATGGAAATTTGACCGAATCGACGATGCGTTACGTAACTTCTAGTAGATAAAATTTTTATCCATCACATAATTTGTATATACAAGTTAGGAGTAATAGAAGAAAACAAAAATGTTGCTGAAGATTTGTAATCAGTCATGTCATATCATAACACATTTGACAAGGTATCTTCGAGTAGATAAAATTATTCATCCCGTATAGAAGTTAAGAAAAGTTGTCAAATTGTATGTATATTTTCGGTGAAATGTCCATTCGTCCTAATGCCCCTCTACCAGATGTGCCTCGGCCAAATGTCTGCCGGTTAAATGTACAGCTCCGAATATGGTCATCATTTATGTCATGTCCTTATTTAATTTAATTGTGTTGAGGTCTTTATTCTTTTACTAAATAAAGGATTAATTTTTTTAATGATCGCGAAATTCGTTTCTTATTTTTTAGTCTTTTATATCCTCACATATGTATTAACCAATTTTTTTGTATAATTTTTTTTCTTTACCGCATCCCTGTAAAGATTTAGTGGACGTACATGTCTATTACTATTTCTTATGAATCTATTGTATGCTACTCTCTCCCTATATAAGGTTTCCATTTCCATGGTATCAAAATATAAAAACAAATAGAGCCAATATGCATGTATATAGCAAATAACTCTATTATCAATTTGGAAGTTTTTCATACATTGCCATTTACAATGAGCATGACAATTGGCGAAACCTTGTCAAGCAATCTTTTAAGATCAAGATTATTCTGCTGTTTATTGAATTGAAATTCGTAATGAATGTTCTACTGCGCAATTATTTAACAGAAGAGCTGCATATAATGATAAAATTTGATTTATAAAAAATAAAAATAAAAAAATTAGGAGAAAAAATTTATCCACACCCATCCCGCCCTACATTCTGTAAACCCTCCCACCTTCAATTATGCAACCTACAAGCAACGCACGAACCAAAAATCAGTTCAGTATAAAGATCAATCAGTATATTTGATACATAATACAAAAAATATTGCCAATAAAAATAATTGATTTTTGCCGATATATTTTGGTGGTGAAGATGTTTGTATTCTTTGCTTTATTTAAAAACAGCAAAAAGCTCTTTACATACATGTTTACCATCAAAACACATATGTCAAATATAGAAAAATTTATTCTTTGATATCAACATAGGAATACATTGTGACAATAAGTTTGTTACATTTCTTATCCAGAGTTTAAAACCTAAATATGCGCAATTATAGAGATTCCACCTTAGATGGTACACATTTCGCATCCACCCAACAAGCTTCGTAAGATATTGGCTTTGAGAAACCACCATCACTCCCGTGCAGAGTACTAGCTTGTATTACAAGCAAGAAAAAAGTTTTTAATAATTTTTTTAAACTCTGCATTTTAAGTGAAATTTCTATTGGTTATCTGTTCGTATGCATTTTTGAGCGAGACAAATATTTTTTACTATATAATTTAAAGCTTAAAATGTTTATCCCTATTAATTACTGCAACCAAGCCCGTCGATAGGGGGGGGGGCAAGGGAGCTAGGCCCCCTGGTATTTATTTTAACTCCTTTGAAATATATAAATGTATACACTTTCTTAAATTCCCGGCCTTTATATAAATTTAAAGTTTGTAGAATATTTCTTACAAAAATTTTAAACCTTGAATTTCTATTTAAAATGGCCAAATTTATATTCACGGCTATAATACCTGTCAATTCATAGACCCATCTCCTAAATAAATTTTCAAACAATTTACTTTACTGACTGAATATATGTGTAGGTAGAATATGAAGGTTATATAAGATGATTCTTTGTTTTTCTGTGTTACTAATCAAGCTTGGTAACATTTCGTTGCTAAAAATGTTAAATTCTAATTTTAAGCAACAATGCATTTCAGTACAGAGTAATCAATCCACCTAACCAATTCATTTGATATGAACCAGGCTTGTTGACGATTAGGGAGATGAGAGGCTGAGAAATATCTTTTAGCTCCTAATCAATATTGTATCGGACAGCGGGGTTGTCGAATAAATGATGTCTGACTATATTACCAATGAGTCCTCTAATACAACCAAAAATTCAGCTGTCTAAAGATTTACAAAGGGGATAATTTTTAGTCATGGTATAAAACCTTCACTTGGTAATAGACTATACAGATGGACTGTGACAATCCGTTTCAATAACTGATAAATGTCAATAAAGACTTAATTACATCTGTTGAGTAGTGATCTATCATTGATTTTATTCCCTTGTTGAGCTTGAAGAGTTGCTCAAAAACTCTAAAAATTTTCGGCGTAGCGGTCTAACTATAATTTTTTTAAAATGTTTTTTACTACCGTAGGAAAAAATTGACGCAATTGTTTATTTAATAATTGTCTGAACAATCTAATCAATCTTAATGGGATGGATGCATCTGCTTTGTCTAAATTTGGCTGTTTGGACAATGCAACTCTCATATCATTACTTACTTTCAATCTGTTTCGGCATTTGGTTTCAATGGCAAGTAGCATGGAAAACACTTGCTCACACTCTTATGTAGTGGAAAATCGAATCAGCTTTCAGAGCAATCTTTGCAAGCATATAGGACTCTCCCATTTCAATCGATAAAACGCTATGAGATATTTCAGAAAAAAATGTCCAAATTAATAAACTGTTCTCGAATTAAGAAACCTTCAGAACATTTTTATTAAAGAAATTCTTATTTTCATCAACAAATATGTTCGAAAATCGAGCAAAATTTCCCATTGTTAAAGAATGCAATTATTTCAAACTTCATTTCAAAAGCTGTCATTTTTCTATTACAATGGAGTACTCTGAATCATATTTTCAAATATGTTCACTACAAATGATAGAAATATACGAAAACGGACATCAAAACATTCTACATGCATGTCTAGTTTGCCTTGAAGGAATTTCTGGATTTCTTTCCATAGTATCGTTTGGAAAATTTTCTTTTGCAAAGCAACATCACGTTTGAGTGCAGCAAGAGTTTTTCAAATCTGAAAACAAATAAGATTTGAAGCAGGGCCCAAAGCAGGGCCTTAGGCTACTACAACCTATGCGCCCGCAGTGGGCCCTGCGCTTCTCATTTTTCATTTCGATGATATATTGTATGATTTCGCTAAACGCGAGGTTCGCAAAGTAAAGTTACTTTGATCGTCATTTTGTGTTAATGAAAAAGTAATAAAACAAATCCCATTTCTTTTTTTCAAAATCTTATTTCTCACTTTTAATCTTTTTTCCTACCCACACTGGGCCCCGTGCAATCCATTTTGCATAGGGCCCCGCGAACACTAGGGTCGGCTCTGATTTGAAGCATTTCCTTTAATGAAATACACTGTTGACTTCATTGAAAAATATTTTCAACTCATCGGGTATGGTTGAAAAAAATTAATGCTGGGCTAAATTTGTCCCCTCAAGTGCTGGGGGCGTATAGTGCACCCACCCCTATTTTTCTCAGATATTAATAAGTTTTTATAAATATTTTTAATGTTACATATATATTTCAACTATGCTGAATTTAGTGGTGCTACATCAATCAAACCTGTCAAAAAATTGATTTATATTTGACAGCTCATCTCAAAAAAGAAACCTTTTATCTAAATAATTATATAAAGTTTTTTACACATATATACCCATTTTCAAGTATGCTGAATTCCGTGGTGATATTAATTTTTTATGAAAATCAATCAAACTTGTCAAAAAATTGATTTACATATGACAACTCATCTCAAAAAAGAAACTTTTTATATAAATAATTATATAAAGTTTGTTACACATATACCCATTTTCAAGCATGGTGAATTCAGCTCTGATATTAATTTTTTATGAAAATCAATTTAACCTATCAAAAAATTGATTTATATATAACAGCTCATCTCAAAAAGAAACTTTTTATCTAAGTAATTATATAAAGTATAATTCATATTGCAACCATACTTAATATTTTGCAAAAACATTCCTATGTCATTTATCAAACATGAATTTGTGCAATCGTTCAGCCAATAGTTTTGTTTACCGTACTCATGTCTTCACTACCAGCACAAGCTTCACTTGAAAGGCTTTAAAAAGTTGATTCAGAACACAAAGGACACTTATGTTCCTCTTCCCCACCAAACGTTAGTGCAGTAAAACGAAAGTTCAAGCGTGAGTCGTCATATTTCATTTTTTAGCCATTAAGAAAATTGTACATTTACAAATTAGGCCTGAAAAGCAATAAATGAAAAAAATAGTACTCAATTCAAAGACTAACTTATTTGTTCTTTTTAAATGTGACTTTTTGCCAAAAATGGCAAAAGACCAAATATGGCTGCAATATTTTGCGAAAAACGATTCACTCAGTGTCCCCTTCTCGATCCTCATCGAACTTCTTCGCGGCACCGCGGACTCCAGTTTGAAAACCACTGAGCTAGAAGGGTGATGCAATCAGAATTACAAACACGGTCATTTGACTTCATAAAATCTTTGCAGTTGTGGTGTAATTTGGAGCTTACAGTGCAAGTATAATGTCGGGTAATAATGGGGGTGTGTTCATTCGACAAAAATTGTTTTATAATAAATTTTGAAAATGATGAAAAAAGTTCATTTTCGCTGACAGTCAGCTTTTTCAAACACAAAATGATTATGAGTAAATGGGAGAGAACGCTTATCTATCATCAAATCGAAAGAAAAGCATATGTTTTAATCCACCGTCACTCTTTGCCTCAAGCTACATCATTCTCTCCCGCTTACCCATAATCATTTTGTGTTTGAAAAAGCTGACTGTCAGCGAAAATTTACATTTTAAAAATTTTAAGTGTTCAATAAATTATTTATTTTAGTGTTCACCTCTTTATTTTATCACTAATTTAATGGGCCACCTTCAGCACCAGATTTATATAATTGTATAACATTGCATCTGTCATCGATTTTGTGAGATTATTCTTCCAAAATGTCATTTAAAATGCTCTCTAGTGATAAAAAATGAACTGAGCGCATGCACCGGACAAAACAGTTGAAGTGCAGTATGCAAGGGTAGGCGGCACAGGTACTTTTGCTCTCTGAATTTCTGTAAGAAGTAAACGCCATAACCACGATTTTTTTCATGAAAATGGAACAAACCAAGCAAATAGTGATATTTTTGAAATTACTTAAAATCAATGCACAAATTTGATTAAAATATCATTTGCTGTAAAGATCAAGTAAGGTAGCAAAAGATAAAACGTAGCGAAAGATAAGAAGAGCTTAATTAAATTAGTTAACTTGGTATCATATCATCATCAGTCATCTCGAATTGATATTAATTATTACATATCTGGCAAAGGCATGTATCCTTTCTTCATTTACTTTTCTTGGCTATTCTGTTTGCTAGGATTTCAGACGCACCTTTCATCATCTCTTTCTTTCTTTAATATAGAGCAAGAAATGCAGAGTCTTATTTTCCAATCACTTTCCGTGTTGTTGAGCTTGTCAAGCAGCTTGTCTTTTTCCTTCCACGCGGAGATGCCGGCAAACCTGAAGTACTACCTAAGCAATTACAACTCTTTCCACGTAAAAAAGAGATATTTTAAATTTTCACGCATTCTCTTCTTAATCGCAAAACTTTTTACCCATTTTCACACACAGATGCTACCATTCGTTAAAAGTTTGTCTGAAAATCGCGTCAGTAAGCTCTTAAAATCTACTTTATACTTTTTCTGAACTGCCATTGCATCCCCAGTTTAAAGAATCCCCTTAAGCACCAACCCCCAGAGTGAAATCACCAGGCTCCACCCCAAACTCCCCAAAACAATTCAATGCAAACAAGCACCACCAAGGTAAAATCAAAATGGAAAGCATATTTTTTCATACAATATGTTATTAGTTGTTACAAATGTGCAATTATCATCTTAAAAATGAGAAAGAACTGCAAATTGTTTTTGAGCGTTGATTTGATCCAACCTCGCACTCTTTTCCAAATGCTAGGATGACGTCTAGGCCAAATAACACTGGTCACAGCTACGGAGAGACTGAGAGGAGACAGGGGGCGAGAGTGGCTGAGTGGTCCATGGATCGCCTCCCAGTAGTCATGGAAGAATATTTGCCCAAGAAACAAGATAAAAATATGAAGAAAAGCAAAACAAAGAAACAAACCTAGTTTTTTTTAAGAAAGACAACTTCTTTTCTTTACTTACTATTAGCTTTTTTTTTGCTTTATTCGAGTTTGAATATTTTAAGTAATATGATAGTATATCAAAAACTTCTCCGAATAGGCTATTTTTAATTAAGTATATTTTTATCTATCTTTTGTAATATATCTTAAAATTTAGCCAACCAGACGCGTAATTTAGGGTTATTGACATTAGAAAACGTTGAATAAATCTTTTATTTAACAAAATACTAGCAATACGGTCACTATGAGTCTATGTCTATAAACATTCACACTTGTTCTACCACACCCTCCGTATAGTTTCCGGGAGTAAGAATAGGACTATTGTGATAGCTGCATCTCGTAAAAGGCGAGTAAATTGCTCATACATATGTAATTGAACATTCACACAAATTTATCAAGACATCTTCATTATAACACTGTAAATATATATACTATATGTGTCATGAACCTAAAGTTAATATCACTCACACCAATTTATCAAGACTTCTTCATTATAACACTGTAAATATACATACTATATATGTGATTAACCTAAAGTAATCTCTTTACGATCAGCACCAATAATCCCTCTCAACACTCAGCAAGCAAGACACTCCACGTTTTCATTTTACGTCATATACATCTGAAGAAGGTCATAGTGACCGAAATATTATTGCTAGTATTTTGTCAAATAAAAGATTTATTCAACGTTTTCAATTTTCTTTACAACTTTTATTTATGAAGACTCAGCGCCATTTTATCTATATTGACATTAGAATGTAAGTAAAATACCTATATTATACTTTCATATCAAGAATTAAGATTCATTTACTGTTATAAGGTGAGTATGAGTAAGGTTGGCTTGATACTCGGCTTTGATCCAGCATCAGGCGTTCGTTGCTCAAAGTTCGACACAAGCAGTTGAATTGCGCCCTGCCGATAAAAGCACTTCTTTATATAGAGAGTATACACTTTATATATATTTCTATATTCACTCGATTCCATGAGTAAAATTACAATTGCCTGGCGTATTTTTCAAAAAAAATATCTTTGCTCCAAACTTTTACACTCTATGCCAGCGTTTTTCAAACTTTTTTTACTGCTACCCATAGCAAGAAGCACAGTTTGCATCGCGACCCCTAATACCTAGGTGTAATAAGAGAAACTCTGTTCACTACGCTCATTTATTCAGCATCTTTTTTGTCACGCCCCATTTTATTTTTCCCGCGAACCACTTGAGGCTCGGGACCTACAGATTGAAAAACGCTGCTCTATGAAAGAGTTTTTATGACAGGGCCGGTCAAACGTCAACTCGCGACTGACACGCAACTCGACCAAACCTTTTTAACCCATTAAGTACAATAGAAATCAGACGATATCTAAAAAACGCAGACGATTTATATTCAAAGTCATTGAACAAAGCAGACGAAGATGAACCTACTTATGTTCCCAAATGGGAGCATTGGGACTTAATGAGTTAATCTGAAACTCGTTCCATTTTAAAAATTGTATTTAAAAGTGGTTTTCAAGTATACCGCTGTTTTGATTTTTAATTACTTCAGTGTGTTGGTGTATTCCTATGTATGTATGTATGTGTGTGTGTGTATATATGTATGTTTAGATGTTTTTTTGTGAAAGTTTGTGTCAAGAATGTCAAAAAATGTATGGATGTAAAAATGGGAACGTTTTGTCATATTTTATAAACAATTTGAAGTCCTTTTCCCAAAGTTATTGACTCAGATAAGTAAAAAATCATTTTTTCCTAGGAAACTTTAAATGAGAAATAGGTATTTTCCTTCAATACCTGTTTATGATTTATATTTTAGATAAGTGTTTAAAATGCGATTATTATAAAAGCGAGCTGACATAACTCCAAAAGATAAAATGGGAGAAAGACTTTTAAAGTACCCAGATGTTTTTTTGCTCTCGAAATAAAATGGAAAACAAAATTCTTTTTAATGTCAAGTGTTATTCGTGTTATAAGAGAAACAAAAATGGTTTTTTAAGGTTTTCATTCGAAATTTTTTAATTCACGAGACTTTTGGCTTCATTTTCCAAAAATTTCAACTTTAATTAATATGAAGAATGTTTAGTTTATTTCGAAAAATTATTTTGAGTGAAAGAGAGCACGCTTTAACATAGTGACACAAATGTCAAACGTTATGTTTCTGTGTATATCAAAAAATTATTAATTAGTTGTGTATAAGCTGGTTTATCTTCCAAAATTATAAAAAGTTACTGAATAAACTTATTTTTGGACCTTATGGTGCTTAAAGAGTCAATATAAATTTTCTTTCCTTGCCGTCTTTTCAGGAATATGCGTGTACTTTTTCGTTATCACATATGTGCTCAACGAGAAATGCAAAAATGCGAGATTGGCTGAACTCAGCTTTTCGATTATTGATGCCCTTATTGATGAAGACAGGCAGCGCTTTTTTTGCTACATTTCCCACATTCTTTTGATTTTCCTCTTTCTTTTGAGAGTTCATCAAATCGCAGTATTCTGCATTTCTGCGCTTATATATATTATTTAAATCATGAATAAATTGATAAAAAAATATTCAAAAATTTCATACTTTTTTTAGTTTTTTGAAGGCATACCCGTTAACGACCATAATAATGAGAAGATATTTATTGTAAGACCGATTTTTTGTATTAAAAAAGCAGACAATTTTTTTTCTAAAGTCGACAATATTGGACTTTGGTTGTTAACCGGCTAACACACACATGTTTATACACTTTCCTTTCTTCAAGTTTCCAATCGCAAGAGGAGTAATGGTAAGATCTGCTGTGAAACGTTGTTGGAATTCACACAAAGACCCAACAACTCATACATCGTGTCTTCTCGCGATCAATCGGTGACGCTGAAGTGTGCAGTTCGCAGTGTTCCGCCTGCCGAAATTTTTTGGATGCAGGAAGGCAAGATTTTGTTTGGAAAAGATCACCGAATAAACTTGGAAGCTCTCAAAGGAGAAACGCTGATGGCGCTAAGTGAAACTCTATCCTTGCTCACGGTTTGGCCTGATAAACAAGGCATTGCCACGCGCTACACATGTGTAGCTGACACTTCTCTCGAGAGAGAAAGCTCCACCACCCTCATTAAACTTGATCCAAGTAATCTCTCTTCTTTATTCATTCGCGTTATATCCCTTCTGCCAATATATCTCAGGGCTGCCCTTATTTGTCCTTTAACCCTTTCAGGCACACTGGGACACTGGTGTCCCATAAAATAAAAATCATCTGCTTAAAATTTATATAAAAACGAAGGCAGACGTTTCATTTTAGAAAATCGATGCCTCAAAGGTTTAATACCCAAGCTTTTAAAAAGTTAATTAATCTGTTAATTTTTTCAATGAGATAAGATTAGGAGAAGGTGGGAAATTGTGATACAAATTTTTGAATATTTTATCAGTGAGTATTACCTTTCCAAAGTATTTCATGCATGAAATGATATACAATCTAAATGGAAGGCATGAAGTCTAACGCTTAAACGGAGAATTGGTCAGTAATGAAGCAAAAATAAAAAATCCTCTATTTAAAATTAATAAAAAAAAACGATAAGCGAATAAAAAACAAAGCCACAATTTATATTTTAAAAGAAATGCAGTAGATTTTTATCAATTGTTGAAAGAGTTAAAGTAGTCTTATATAAAATTACTTAATCTCATCTGTTATTCTGGGATCAAATGAATTTGTGGGAAATAATCTTGGGGCCTATAAATTAAAGGGCCCCAATTTTTTCAAAAAATATAATTATATAATAACCAATCATTTTTCTGAAGAATTATCATAATTATATGCTTAATTTAATTATTATTAATTATAAAAGATTGTAATGAAAGAAGAACACTTTTTTGGAATATTTCGACTCTCATCATCAGTCTTTATCAATCAAGTTAAGAAGGAGAATATACAGCGTAGATAATAAGGTTTATCCACACCAAAAAAAAAACTAAAGATAAAACCTTGAATCAAATAAAAAAAGCAAAGTATGAAATGAAGACGAAAAAATTCCAAAGAACCTCTTATTTTGTCTTGCTCCCTATCACGCAAAAATTCTACAAATCAATATTAAGAGATAGTAGTTTTAAGTCAACTCAATTAATGAATATAGATAGCTGAGGAGAAGTATTCTGAATATAGAATAAAACTTGCGTTGAAACAGTTGGTGTAGATTTTTTCTATCGCTTAGAGAGAAGATTTTACATTACATTAGAGATAGTAAATATAATACTTTG
Source organism: Nectonema munidae (assembly GCA_030549495.1). Taxonomy (NCBI): domain Eukaryota; kingdom Metazoa; phylum Nematomorpha; class Nectonematoida; family Nectonematidae; genus Nectonema; species Nectonema munidae. Next base: position 209,862 of record JAUIRK010000643.1, read on the forward strand.
ATAAATAAATATCTCTGCATAACATAATCAGGTATAGAAATAGCGATGGATAGATATGCACATAATAACACTTACTCTCCTCCTACGAGATGTAGTTGACCAATAGAATTACTCTATTAGCATTTTCTGTACAGATTATACATAATAAATGTATTCAATATTAATACTTTCATGCTACAAATGTATAAAAAGGATTGAAAAGGTTATATTATACAATCTTATTTATATATAAATTTAATTTCTTCTTGTTCAATCTTTGAAATGGGAATGCTGAAATTTTGTACCTCGAAGTCCAAACTCCAATTTCACGATGTGAAATTGAAGGGTTGACGGCTCTGATAAAATTATTTACGATGTTCTCAATCTCGCTTTAAAACTTAATTTTTTGATAAAATCATTTTACAATATGAAAATTTCTCGATCTACTTTTTTCGACTTTAGAAGACGAAAAGTAATAAACTTTTATAATTAAGCAAGCCTTATAATGGTATGGCTGATATTTCAAAAAAATTTAATTTGATTTAAATCTAGAAATTGATTAAGTTGCTTAAAAACCCCGAAAAAATAACTGGACGACCTTTATACCCTTTGCTTACTTATTTATTTGTAAACAAGGAACGTGTCTGTAGTCAAAGCGAATACCTCTTTTCGTAGAGAGACTTCAGCCCCAGTTCGAATTCTCAGCCTTCCTTTAGCGTCAGTAAAACCTTAAATTCAAAGAGTATAGAAGTATTTTATTTTTGATGGATGCAATTTTAAAAATTATCATTAATTTAAAAAAATGGCAGTATTCTTTTACAATTCCAGTCTTTTTCCGACAAATAGAGTTTGCATACTAAAAGCGAATATTTGTGCTCATTCTGATACTGGAAGTTTTTTGAAGCTATATAATTTTTTAAACACTAAATCCAAGTTGGCATTGGAGGACCTATTAGGTGTTTACACACGGCAACCAAAAATAATTAACCCATTTTGGATTTTTGTTCCTGTAGAGCAGGGGTCACCAAACTACGGCACGCGGGCCAAATTCGGTCTACGAAATAAGTTTATTCGGCCCAGAAGCGAAATTTTGTTATTGATAGGTGTTACAAAATAAGTATATTTTTGAAATATATATCTACTTTTTATGTAGTATCAACTTTGTCACATCCATTGGGAAACATCAAAAAGTTTCCTTTATTTTGTTTTAAACAAATATCAATAGGAATTTCAACAATGCCTGTCTTTTTTTAACTTCTCAGTATTCCGGTTCGCGTTTTTTAAATTTTCGGTATTCCGATTCGCTTCAAGAAAATTGTGGTGACCCCTACTATAGAGGAAATTACACGAATTCGAGTTTCCAATGTAATTCAATAGGCATTAGTCAAAATCCAAAAGACTTCTAGAGGGTTAAGACTAAAAACACGCCCTGTACAGTATCACCGTATAGCCCTGTATATGCACTTCCCCATTTTTATAAAGTAAGTGTGTTTCTCATTTTTAAAATAGACATGATATTTTCATCTTTTCTAGGCAAAGTTTATGAAAAAATGTTTCGTTCACTGTAATATAGGGATAGTGAAATTTTATGTGTGTCATGAAGGCTTGAGAGTTCTTTTTTAACCTTACAACAATCAATCACTGTCATCAACTGTCAAGTTAATCTTTTATCCCGTAAATATGGAAATTCTTAAATTTTTATATTATAAAAATAGGTTGAATAAACTTATTTACTTGGATATATTATAAAAATAGTTTGAGAGTTCTTTACTTCTTTTTTAACCTTACAACAATCAATCACTGTCATCAACTGTCAAGTTAATCTTTTATCCCGTAAATATGGAAATTCTTAAATTTTTATATTATAAAAATAGGTTGAATAAACTTATTTACTTGGATAAATTTTAAAAATAGTTTGAGAGTTCTTTACTTCTTTTTTAACCTTACAACAATCAATCACTGTCATCAACTGTCAAGTTAATCTTTTATCCCGTAAATATGGAAATTCTTAAATTTTTATATTATAAAAATAGGTTGAATAAACTTATTTACTTGGATATATTATAAAAATAGTTTGAGAGTTCTTTACTTCTTTTTTAACCATACAACAATCAATCACTGTCATCAACTGCCAAGTTAATCTTTTATCACGAAAATAGAGAAATTCTTAAATTTTTATATTATAAAAATAGGTTGAATAAACTTATTTACTTGCATATATTATAAAAATAGTTTGAGAGTTCTTTTCTCACTTTACAACAATCAATCACTGTCAAGTTAATCTTTTATCACGAAAATAGAGAAATTCTTAAATTTTTATATTATAAAAATAGGTTGAATAAACTTATTTACTTGGATATATTTTAAAAATAGTTTGAGAGTTCTTTACTTCTTTTTTAACCTTACAACAATCAATCACTGTCATCAACTGTCAAGTTAATCTTTTATCACGAAAATAGAGAAATTCTTAAATTTTTATATTATAAAAATAGGTTGAATAAACTTATTTACTTGGATATATTATAAAAATAGTTTGAGAGTTCTTTACTTCTTTTTTAACCTTACAACAATCAATCACTGTCATCAACTGTCAAGTTAATCTTTTATCACGAAAATAGAGAAATTCTTAAATTTTTATTTTATAAAAATAGGTTGAATAAACTTATTTACTTGCATATATTATAAAAATAGTTTGAGAGTTCTTTTCTAACTTTACAACAATCAAACACTGTCAAGTTAATCTTTTATCACATAAATAGAGAAATTCTTAAATTTTTATATTATAAAAATAGGTTGAATAAACTTTTTAACTTGCATATATTATAAAAATAGTTTGAGAGTTCTTTACTTCTTTTCTAACTTTACAACAATCAATCACTGTCATCAACTGTCAAGTTAATCTTTTATCACGTAAATAGAGAAATTATTAAATTTTTATATTATAAAAATAGGAGTAGATATATATAGGCTTTTCTTTAGTCATTGACGTGCGTGAAATTACTTGAAATTACATCAAGAAATTACTTACGAAGATTAAGAATAAGGAAATCAATTCTGAAAACAACAATTTCAATCTTTTTGCTTAAAATTGAATCTCCAATTTTAAGAATGGAGTAGTAAAAGAATTAGGAGATTTTTCGAAATATGAAAATAAAAATTAACACTCATACATATTTGTTTGGACATTCCAAGAACGATAATAATAATAATAATAATCTGCGGTTGAGTCAGTGTTTGCCAGTTGACAGTTTAAAAAGACTTGTCACACTTCCAATTTGACATCTATCCTATCATTTGTTTTACATTTGAAGATTTTTTTAATCAAAATTCATTACGCAAAATGAAAATATAATATAAAAAATATGACGACAGACCAGTGTGACATCGTCTTAAGAAATGAAAATTGCCTTATATATAAAATTGCATTGGAAAAGAAGTTAGAGGACTAATCTTCAAAATTCCAGTGCTAGATTTAAAAACCAACAACTTAGAAGTTGTAATTTAACGCTTTAAAGGCCAAATTTTTGAAAATTGACCTTCAGCTTATCTTCTTCATTGAGCAGTCATATAGCATAAAGCAGATGAATTTTATTTTATGGAACGTAGTTTGAAGGAACCTTTGAGAAGCAGAATTTTAAGACAATAATCATTTGCTTTTTACTTTTAAAATGAATTTTTAAAACTAAGGAATTTAATTTCTTGGTTCACTTCACACTGGCCCTCAAAGGGTTATTAACCCTTTATGCACCATAATTTTGAAGACGAAGCGCCTCTTTCTTTTTAAGCAATTTTTATATATTTAAAACAGCCCATTTTTATTTCTTTGCACACACTGATGCACCACCACTTGTCGTCAAAGTGTCAAGAACGAAAAAACCCTCCGGGTTTAGATTTCAGAGTGAAATTTTGCCTGTATTTTTTGTTGTTGAAATTGGGCCTAGAGTTTTTTTAATAACTGGTCTAGAATGTGAAGTTGTTATGTAGAGGCATTCAAATATTTCAACATTTTGAATAACTTTTTCAGATTCCAAGATTTTCGCTAAAAAGAAAATTGAAGAAGGAAATGTTTTCTCATACTCCAACTCATATTCCCTTCCCAACTTGCAACAATTTCCATACGTGAAAAGTAAGTATCATGATTTTAAGCTAAAGTTACTTTTTCTGCGTCTATCGAGAACGTTCTCTTATAAATAAGTGAAATTGTATTGTAAACGGCGCCGTTGTCAAAGAGCTGCGACACCAAGGCCTTTGAGTTTTTGAAAGCAAGAACACCCAAACTAAAATAAACCAGTTCATAGAAGCAATAGCCTCTGATAAAAGTACATATGTTTTTTTACTCACAATGGAAAAGGAAATTATAAGAACAACCGTATAAAATTTCATAATATTATTAATGTGGGCAAATTTACTATACAAGTACTATTTATATATTTTTTATGTATATATATATATATATATATTACAACTTACGGATGCAATGAGAAATTTTTGAAGAATGCGGTAAAAATAAAAGACCTTAATTCAACTCGGAAAATAAATATTTTTATAAATCTTAAATAGAAATTAAAAATTTTAATTTTTTTATTACAAATTTAATTAAACAGTTTAAAATTTTATGACACGTTTATCTGACGGGGGAGGAGCAACCAAATATTTGTTACCAAATGTATGTACTTCATTAAATGTATGATACGGAGAAAAAAAACTATTTTTTCTAAATTTAAAAGGCATAGGCTCCAATACCATATGTGCTATTCAGTGTCGAATCCAGAAATTGACCTGAGGGGGGGGGGGGGCAACTTTAAAAAATACTAGTTTTTTTCATCGTCTTGGTAACTTTTTTATTATAGTATGTCTTAAATCATTATAACTTTTATAATGATAAAATAAATCATTTATTAACGTAATCCACTACCATACAAGTCTTGATGCTTTAGGAAAGAGCAGGATCAATAAGCGGAATTTCTGAAGCCATTCTCATAGGGGGGGGGGGGGCTAGGCCCAGGTGTCCCCCTCTGGATCCGCCAGTGGTGCTATTTCATTTCTGTTTTTGATAGTGTGTAAGTAGCAAATGTTAAAAATAGGTTCTATAACATTTTGAAAACAATATAAATTTTACTAATTCATATTTTGATATCTGAAAATGCGCAATAGATGGCGCCAAAAAATTAGAGAAGCAATTTGCATTTCTCATTCATTTAAATTTGCTGACGATATATTGCGCAATAAAATAATAATTTTTTTATCTGTAAGGTCGCTTTTTTGCTTCAATTTAATTCACCTGTTTAATGAAAGTTTTATGTATTTTTTGAAATTTTTTGTTAACAAAGTTTGTCAATATCTAAACTCAATTTTTGTGAAAATACATCCATTGGGTTCAGTTATTATAAATAATTACCAAGATTCCACAAATGGCAGAAAAATACGCTAGGATTGTTTCGCAAAAGTGAAACATTTTAGTTTTAAACGTTTATACCAGTAATGGCACGATTAATAGACATTAGAATCGGAAGTGTAAGCTACTTCAATGCTGTCAATCCAAGCTCTCAATCTCCTAGAAATGTCTATAATGGCAAGCCCCCCCAAAAACCCCTGCCAAAAAAATTTTAAACTTCCCCCTCTTTGGGGGGGTGTTTTTAAAAAAAAAAATAAAAAAAAAAAAAAAAAAAAAAGGGGCTAACCTAAACCTTTTTGTGGGAAAAAAAATCCGTGAGTTCTGGCCAACAATTGTTCTAGGAGAAAATACCTCGGATATAAATTAGCACTGTCTGGTGGGTCAAGCTTATTAATTAACAAAGGCTAAAGGTTTCCAAACCTGAAATTTGCTCTATTTACCATATGCTATGATCCTAACAAACAAAGGGCAGGTTACAGCCCTAAGTACTTCGTGGGCGCGTACAACTGGCTACGTCAAAAAGAATTTTGGAAATTGTGCAAGAGAAAGGATTGGAGATTCGCTACTTGGAATGTGGGATCGATGACGGGCAGGAGTAACAAATGGGGAGGCAACGCTGCAAAGGAAGAAGTGGAAAAACAAGGTGTTGGAAGTGAAAAGAATAGATGACCGACTAATACGTATCAAACTTGTTGGCGAAGATGAACTTATAACTATTATATCTTCTTACGCACCACAGACTGGATATAAAGAAGAGGATAGAGAAAAGTTTGTCTATACTTTAGAAGAAATGATTGAAGAGGTAAAGGAAAATGAAAGATTATTGATAGGAGGTGATTTAAGCGGCAATTTGAGAGAAAACTGTGAAGGCTACAAAGAAACTCATGGAGGGCATGGTTTTGGAAAAAGGAATGAAGACGGAGAGAGAAATGAACTGTTTGTTTGTAACACGAAATTCAGAAAAAAAAGCAGAGCACATGATTACGTATAAAAGCGGTGGCAAGAGCAGTCAAATAGATTTTATTCTGATGAGGCAAAAAATTTGAAAGATTGCAAGGCCATTCCTGGAAGCGAAATTGTTAGTCAACACAGAATGGTTCTTGTTGATGTGTACAAAAACAAAAGATACAAGGAAATTAATAAAAAAAACTTGAAAGCTGAAGATTTGGGAGTTAAAAGAAAGAGAAACAAGGTTAGAATTTTGGAAAGAATCTAGAAAGGCAGGTAAACAAGTGATGGAGAGTGATCATGTAGAAGAAATTTGAGGAAAGATAAAAGAGACTTTAATATCAGTGAGCGGGATTTTTTAGGACGAACAAAAATGATAGAATAAAATAGAAAGAGACATGGTGGTGGAATGAAAACGTTAGTTGAGTGCAAAAAGAGAAAAAACGGCTTTCAAAAAGTGGCAAAAACAAAAGATAAAGGGAGCCAAAAAGAAGGAGGCAAAAAAGTGTATTGGGATTGCTAGGAGCGAAGGAACACAAAAAATAAGAACAAAAGGATAAAAACAAATATACAGAATTGCTAAATCAAGACAGATAGAAAGGGAAGAATTTGGTAAAGTCAATATTATTAAAAATAAAGAAGGGAAACTGGTTTTTAACACTGATGAAGTTAAAAACAGATGGGCGGGTTATTTTGAAGAGCTTCTGAATAGAGGCAATGTTAAAGAAGAAGTCAAAGAAACGTTAAAGGTAGGAGGACCAGAAAAAATAATTGATGAAGATGAAGTAATGCAACAAATCAAAAAAATGAAGAATGATAAAGCAACTGGACTTGTGAGATTAGTGTTTATATGTTGAAAGCAGGAGAATATGAAACTCTTTGCTTGATGGTGAAACTACTGAAAACAGTGTGGATAGAAGAAAAAATACCTGAAGACTGGAGGAAAAGTGTGATAGTACCTATATGGAAAAAGAAAGGAGACGTTTTAGAATATGGTAGTTATTGTGGGATAAAGTTAATGGAGCACGGACTAATGCTAATGGATAGAATTTTGGACAAGCGAATTAGGTCAGTCGTTGAAATAGATCCCAAACAATTTGGATCACAATAGATGTTATTTTTGTTACAAGGCAACTGATAGAAAAGAAAATTGAAGGAAATGCATCAATGTTTTGTGGTTTTGTAGACTTGGAAAAAGCTTTTGACACGATCCCCAGAGAAGTAGTATATTGGTGCTTGAGTAAAAAAGGAGTATTCAAAAAATTGGGTAGACTGATGAAAGATATATACAAAAATTCAAAAATGGCTGTTAGAACTGCAGAAAGGAGATCGAGAGAATTTGAAGTGAAAATAGGATTGCATCAGGGGTCGTCATTGAGTCCATTATTGTTTACATTAGTTGATGAATTATCAAAGCACTTAAGAAAAGATGACTTGTGGGAAATTTTATTTACAGACGACTTAACGATATTGGCAGAAAGTAAGGAACATCTGGAAGACAGAATATTAAAATGGCAAGAATGCTTAGAGAAGTTTGGACTAAAGATGAATGCTAATAAGACAGAAGTTATGTTGTGTAGTAAAAATGATGATTTTCATTTGCAAATTGAAGATAGACATGGAGTAAAGCTGAAACGAGTATACAACTTCATGTAGTTAGGTACACAAATTTTCGAGAAAGGAAGTTGTGAAAAAGAGGTGCAAGCAAGGATCAATGACCGCTGGTTGAAATGGAGATAAGTAAAAACACTTATAGATGACAAATGAATGCAGATGAAACTGAAAGCGAAGATTTACTCTTTGGAAGATTGCTTAGATACTGAGTTTCGATAACTCAGGGTCTTGGGTTCGATCCTGCATCGAGCCTATTTTCCTCATAGTTCGATTCAAGCGGCGCAATTTTGCCTTCTCGATGAAAACACCCCACGATACCTTTACCTTTACGCGTCCATAAAAAGAATACATGAGCTATATTTTTAACAAGGAAAAGTTAAAAATATATTATGAACGAAAACTTTACAAATAGAGCCATATTTTCTTAAAAGATTGAGCACTTGATTTCATAGACATGAGTGTAAACTCTAGAAAGTAGAATAGTTTATTCAAAAAAAATTCTTAAAAAAAAATAAAAAAATGGTTATATTATTATTTCATATATAATATTTATTTATTAATTATTTTAATTGTTAAAATTAAAATTTTCAAGTTGAAATTTACAAACATTTGTTTTTCTCCGAGATCTGAAGTAAGCCGCTTTTTTGCGGAGCGATTACGTTATTTCCCACTTATTAGTTAATAACAGGATATAATTTTGTTATTATAGCTAATATACCTATACTTACTCTAAAATATTCTTAAGAAAATTGTCAAATCGTATAAAATTGATGAAAAATCAAATAAACTCGACTTCATGGATTTCAATTTTGATTAAATTTAAGAATGGCGTATTTTTATCTTTTTTGCTGATACCGATTCGCATTCTCAAAATTTAACGGATCTTAAACAAAGCCAGCTTTGGCTAGCTGTGTGAATCAGTGATCTATAGAAAAATGTTATTTTGACATTTGAATTTTCAAACGGATAAACTTTGATACTGGTGAGTGAATAGTGAATGCACTAAGTCTGATTTTTCAAAATTGAAAGGAAATTTTTTAAATCAAGGAGAATCGAGATCAAAATCGTACTCAGAATTGTTCAAAATCTTGCCATTTGGGCATCGCTGTTTTGTACTTTAAAATGATGAGTGTGAAGAAATTGTTTTTCATTTTTGGGACACTCTTCTGTAAAGGGTGGCGAAGTTTTTGATAAAAAGGGGTTCATTTAAAAGTGCAGCATTCGAAAGTAGAAACGTACAATATGTCATTGCTAATATTTGAAAAAATATTTAAAATTAAATCATTTTAATCATACATTAATCCGTTAAGTGACCAGAATAATCAGACGATATTTAATGTAAGGCAGAAGATTTGTATTAAAGAGTATTGATAAACCACAGACGATTAAGGCGAATTTATTGAAAGATCCGTAAAAATGTAATATTGGAAAAAATTTTAATTAAATATTTAACCATAAAATTTCTTTGTCAAATTAATTACAAGATGCAAATTCATCATACACTTGAAAGAATAAATAGATATCAAGGGTAAATTTTTTTTTTAAATTTGAAATATTCACTTAATTGCTAAAAATTAAAATAGGAGAGGGAAAAAAGAAAGCCATTTTGGCGCAAATAGTTTGAAGCGATCAACGATCATTTATTAGTATGGATATCCATAATATTTGCATAGCTGTGCCTTAGCTTAAATAACTTTACCTAGCGTCCTAATTCGCACACCTCTGCTCTAGTGGGATAGTGTAAAATATATCCTTTTTAAAGCTGAAATTCTATAATTTTTTTTCCTTCATAATTTTTAAATTTTCCTTTTTAGAAAATTCAATTGAAAAGGAGTTAAAAACTTCAGGTAACTCTACTCTATATCAAGTTTATCAGTAATAAGTATTATATATATACATGTATATACCATTTTTAGTTCTATTTTGTCCTTTTGCCTTTCTAATCTCTCCTTTGGCATTTCTATTTTATCTCTTTGCTATAGAATATCTCTCTTACCGAGAAAAAGTTTTTTACCAAAAACTTTAAGATGTTGAAGGAAAGAGAATTGCACAAAGACAAAGCATACTTGCAAAAGGACAAAATAAAATTTAAAATGGAATATATGATATATCATAATTATGGATACATATGTTATGTCGTGCACGACAATTGGTGGAATGTCACAATTCGTTGAATTTAGTTGAGTTAGTGTTAGCTATTAGGAATAATCTTTGAGTTAGTGTTAGATGTAGTTTTAGGATTATTGTTAGTGTTAGTTAGAGTAGAGTTATAATAATAACTTATCAACGTTTGTCACATTCACCGAATTGCCGCATTCAATCAATTGTCACATGCGACCAATTGTCTTTTTATTTATTATGAAAGTCTTTTTCTCGCCTACTATGGTAATAGCTACCATTTTTAAGCCCAGTATTTTATATCCTAGATATATGGCATTTTCCCATATTTTAAAATCTTCTCTGAAAGAATTTATTTGGAAAGCTTTCCATCAAAGTCTCAATCGAAAGAATAATTTATTTAGGTATTCGCTTGAAATAAGCAAATCCAGCTTTGCAAAGTCTAAATAATTCAGTAATTGGAAAAAAAGAAACACTTTTCTGAATATTTTTTTATTTAAAATTCGAACTAGATTGAAAGAAAGAAAGATTTATTCAAGAAAAAAATGCATAAAAAAAATAACAAATTATAAAGTGTAATAAAAAAAACCTTTCCGATGGTGCAGATTGGCTCAGACACTTATGTAATAAACAATAAACAATTACATCAAAATTCGGATTTTCGGAACTAGATTGGCCCATTAAATATGTTTATCGATGATGGCTTAATTTTAAATCTCAAAAGAAGCGCGGAAAGAGAAATAAGAGCTGCTAAGGATTATAATGCCAATCTACAAATTCCGAAAGATATGTAGTTTATTTGGAAAATTAAATTAAAATTTGCTTTTTCGTCCAAACTTTAAAAAGGATAGAAACATAATTTAAGATTTAGAATCAAGTTTTATATAATATGTCAAAAATTGCTAGCGTTTGTAAAGGCCAAGCAGTAAAGAAGATTTACTTCTTGAATTGCCTAGTCAATCTAATAGAATGGATATGGATAATCTGGGCAAAGTCATATCTATTTATGATCTTTTGAAGAATGTTTGATCTGTGGAAACTATTAAATGCATACCTTCAATGCCATATATAGCAGTGGAGTTCCATTAGTTAACTAGTTTGTAAAGTTAGTTAATTACTTAGTTAGTATGTAGCTTATATATATTTTATGCACACAAAAAAAGATTGTTATTATGGCGATAGCATTTCGGAGTAAATTAATCTAAATTTTTTTAAATTAAATAGACTAAATCCTTATATATTTTTTTTAGCAGACTTTAATAGAAATGCAACATAAAAGCTTCAATCTTATTCGGAATAGCATATTTTTAAAATAAAAGGCAAACTTTTCCCAATACTTCAAAGAATGTTCCAAAATTTGCTGTTTTAAAGCACTTTTTAGATAAATTTCATTATATTTTTGAAGCCTTCTTGTAAATCAGGTGAAACCTAACACACCTTTCTTGATTTATTTCCCCCTTTTTAAGATTAATAAGGATGCTAGCAAATTTTTAAACATAATTAATATTGAATTTATATTTTAATCGTTAAACCCGGTCAAAGTCACTTAAGAACAAACAAACGGGGGTTAAAACTTAAAATATTTTATTTGCTAAATATAGCCATTATTCTATAAAAAAAGACAAAGCTGGAATCACTATGGTATAAAAAAAAGGCAATTTGAATCCCTGATCTCAAAAGCTAGTTAATTCCTCTTCATCAAGTTGAAAAGGATTTCATGATTCAAAAATAAATGCTATTCAAAGCGGCACACTTCATTGTCATTTAGCATCAAAGTGCTTGACAGTTATTTCTTTATAAAAACATTTTATTACCTTGCATAATGTCTTTTTAACATCCTGTATAATGCGTGTGAATTATATAATATTAGAATCTCTAGACAGAGTATTAGCTTTCTTTGTAAGGAATGAATATTCCATAGTTCTCTAAAAGTGATTCATATTTTTTAGAGTGTCTGTATGTTGTGCTTTACATATATATCAGGGATGGATCTTGGTCAAAAATTTAGAGGGGGGGGGGAATTCATAGGAAAATTTTTTTCTAATATTTTCTCTCGTGAAAAGTTGTTATTTAAAAGTTTAAACTTACTTTTCCGTGTTTATTAAAACGTAAGTGGTTTAGTGGCTGCGAGGTTAAACGGTTAGAAGCGCTGATATCGATATCAAGTTCCGTGTTTAAGCCTCGCTTCTGCTAGATTATCCATAGCTCGATGTTAGCTGCAAATTAGTACTTTTTTCGATGAAAATACCACACCACCTTTAACCTTTATCATAAAGATTATGATTACATACAATACATAAAAATCTAACATTAATTTTGTGAAGATGTTACAACAAACTGTCATGTTTAAAATAGATTTAACCTCATTTCATCAAATTCACTTTAACCAATCAACTATAAAAAAACAGGGGGTGGGGGAGGGGGTTACATTACCGGATGCATGTGAATTAATCAAAATTTCGTTTCAAATGAATTTTTCCAGATTGTGATGCATCAGAATTCATTAAAGCAACAAATTAGGGCAAAAGACAATCCTCTTCTCTGACTGATAAAAAGATTCCTTAGGAAAAATGCTATGCCCGTCGACATACGATAACTATGGATTTTGTATGAGACTATGAATGTTTAGATTATTTAACGTTGTAAAGCTTCCTTAATTTAAAAGAGAACTTAAAATGAATACTAAGATTAAATAGTATATATACAAGTAGATCTACAACAGTAAATCTACGATTAATGATAAAAAGTTACATTAACTCTGAAACCAATTGTAGTGCAAAGGAGTGCATTTATGTATCTAAAAAGTATGTTAATAAGTGAAATAATAGTTAATTAACATTTTTTGACATTTCGATAAAACAAATGCAAAAATTATTTCTTAAATTGATTTAACATCCTCAGGTATATTTTAAAGTCATTGCACTATGAAATTTTGACAAATGTTTGCTTACCAGCAAAAAAAATTCAAACAATTTTCTTAGAAACAAGCGAATTTTTCACAGCGGACTCTTTGATCACAAACTTTATCGAACTAAAACTCTCAGTAATAATTCCTAAAAGATGATATTAAAGATATATTCCAAATGATACAGTACACTTTTTCATCTTTCAGAAGCGAACATAACTCCAGCTCACATTTACATGTGGACGGGAACGCGCGTCGAGTTTAACAATCGAGATGTCCTACTCTTCTGCCGAGCTTTCGGCAATCCCAAGCCTAAAGTGTCTTGGACCAAAAATGATCAAAGTATTGCGAATGATCTAAAGCATAAGGTACTCTTTCTCTCTCATACCATTTTCAATGGTAGCATCCCAATTTGCCTAGTCTAATTGGCCCATTTCCAATTCACAATTTGGCAGAGCAGTGTGGCCATTAACCTTCTAAAAATAAAATGAGGTGCTCCGCAATACTCAATTCTAGGACCACTATTGTTCATTTTTATATCAACGACATCTTCACCTTTCAGAATAGTGATTTTAGCTTCTTTATGTTTGCAGGCAATTGCCTTCAAAAGTGAAAATTTGATTTGGAGCCATTTGGTTTGCTTAATTCATTTTTGGAGAAGCTAACCATTTGGACTAAGACGAATAAAATAAATGTTAAAATGTATCCAAAAGCAAATCTTATTTTTAGTTGAAAGAGTTTTAATCCTTCGTTGGAATTAAAGTTTCTTGAAAATAGCGCTAACTGCAAATATTTAGGAGTAGTAACACTTTGCCCTAAATTAAATTTTCACAAGCATTACGATAATGCAATGAATGGGATATCAATGGTCATAGGAAAAATTGATTGATTTGAGAAGCAGATTAATGCTTTATAAGTCACTACATTGTAACTTGATTTTGTCTCTCGACAGCGCAACTAAGTATTCAATTTTACAATATAAAAAACAAATTAATCTTTAAAATTTACTTAGAATAAAAATTGTGACGAGAAAAATTTCAATATTTCTAATCTTCACCAAATGAACCAATTGCAGTCGCGCTATTTTTGTGGAGAAAAAAAAGTATTCATTCTGATAAGGAGTTCAGTTATCAATATATTGAAAAGCACAAATTCCATATCTTTTTTTTGTTTAATTTCTGCTAGTTTTTTTTCTTTTGAATTGGTCTTCATGGTTCAAACATTATTTTTTCCTTTGTACTTTCCTCTCGATTCCTCTTCCTTTTATGCTTAATTGAACTTCATTGTGATGTTAGTAGTAATGCCTCCATCATTAATCGGAAGAATTTACCTTAGCCCTCCTCTACTTTTTATAATGACATTTATCTCTTACAAACGAACCAGCATTCGCGTTTCTCACTTCCTTCATGCCTTCCCTCCGAAGACTCCCTTCTTTTCTAGACCATCAATTGTCTTACTTTTGTCATCTCTTAGTGTCTTTTTCATAGAACTCTTTACATTTAATTAGAAAACTAAAACTATTTTTGTGTATTCCATTTATATTTATTCTCTTTTTGTGACAATAACCCTAACTGGTTGGATCACTTTTCTGTTCAATAAATTTACATTTAATAAATTCCAAGATTCATGAAAAAAATGGTAGATATTATTTACTAAAATTTACAAAAAAATGATTAAAAATTACAAATTTCAATTGTTAAAATATCAAATTTTTCTTTTTTGAATCAGCTTATATTCTGTTTCATCTCAAAAATCTAGCATTATTTCCTTTTTTGGGTTTCCATACTAATGAATGGCGTATTATTTTGCCAAAACACAATCCATTCTCGGTGAAGCATTTAGTTAATACGTAAGTTGGCCTTGGCACAGTTGATTTGAGAAAATGAGCTTTCAACAAAAGCAGAAGAATGAATTATTATTTTCATGGATTCAGACAAATTAAAATACTTGAAATGATTTAAAGGATCTGTAATTTGATGCAGTCACAAATATATATATTCACTATATGGTGTACCAAAATTCTGCTCTTAAAATCTTCACCATAATTTCTATGCTGCCTGTAAAGTCAAAGGCTTCTATACGCACTTTCTAATACGTTTAAATCGAACCCGCCTCTCTTTAATTAATCAACCTTTGAAGTCTTCTCTTTGTAAGCATTCTTTTTTTAAACACATGTAGTCCTTTTTTCCAAGAGACAGTCAATCCAAATATTTTAGTATACATACTTCTTTTAATAAATTTTAAAATGTTCAAAAATAAAATAAAAGAAAATAAAAAAGTTTTTCAAAGATTTTTATTTATTTTTTTAAAAATGAGCCAAAAGTTAAATTTACAAACGACTAGGTATTCCTAAGTGATAATAATTCCGGCTTGTTTCTAAACTAGAAGCTCTCAATTTCAAGTCTCTTTAAATATTTGGCGTTTAAACTTAAAAATTTGGCACCTATTGATTTGGACCTAGAGAAATACACAAGCCATGCACGATCCTTACTCACCTGATATATTGAATAGACATTTTTATTTTATCCATATTTTTAACGGTGAATAACGGCCTTTACATAATAATTGGAAAATCACAAGATTTAAAAGCAAAAATCTAGAAAAAAAAGAGATAGCATCTCTGTGCCACAAATAGCTTAGTGGTGCGAGCGTACGATCTCGATCTAGATAGTCTGGGTTCGATTCCTGATTCTGCCTGTTATTACAATCTGTCCTGCTATCGAAAAATATTCTTGCTTTAGATGCGATACCAACAACTAAAACAATTGATAGTTAGAAACTTTTTCGGCCTGTTCAAAAAAGTAGGCTTTAATAACTTCTTCGTAGTGATTTTAAAAATCACTCTTTTTTCAATTGATCTAGGTAGGGATTATAAGGATTACCGTTGATATTAAGATTTTGAATAATGGAGACTTGCTAGTGAGAAAGATTAACTGGAATGACATGGGATTGTACATTTGTACCTGCGAAAATGACATCTCCAAAGAAGAGCGCAAAGTCTTTTTGTATCCCGTTCTGCCTTGAAGAAGAAGGACACTTTCTTTGCAAGAACCTCTTATTTTTATACTCAAACTATGCCATAATTTATTATCTTCAATATTCATCATCATATCTCTCTCTCAATGTGTTTGAAGTTATTTTAAATTTTATTTAATAAATGTAAGCAACAACAACAACTATCCTTTATTTTTTTGTCATTAACCTTTTGAGGGCCAGAATTTTAATGATTAATCGTCTGATTTCTTTGAATTTTATAAATTTCAAGCAGGCGATTTTCATTTCCCGGACTCTGGTTCTTTTTTGCAGTTGGTAATGAGAATGATACTTGTGTGTTTTGTGTACAAGCTTTCATAACCGGAAAGCAGCAGGAAAACTTTAGTCTTTCTCCAAAATATATTCATGGGTTTGAAACATGAAGCATCAAAAAACAAAAAAATTATTATCACTACACTTTCAAAAGTAGAAAAAGAAATGAAAAATTTATAACATTATAGGACACGGATGTGTTCGAAATTTCTTTTTTTCAATAAATTCTTTATGTTGTGGATTTTTCATTTTAACTATCATTTTGCATAAACTTTTAATATAGTTACTTACAAATAGGCAATGGTAAATTATTACAATTTCCCTGCCTTTTGTCATTGGTACCATTCTAGGTCCAGTTAAAGATCATTGGTACCGTTAATCAAGGTCCTTCTGATTCTAGGTCCTGTGAAAGATACTTGGTACCCCCGTGATTCTAGGTCCTGTTAAAGATCATTGGTACCTCCTTGATTCTAGGTCCCCTCAAAGATCATTGGTACCCTCATGATTCTAGGTCCCGTTAAAGATAATTTGCACCTCCGTTATTCTGGGTCATGTTAAAGATCATTGTATCCCCGTGACTCTAGGTCCTGTGAAAGATCATTGGTACTATGATTCTTGGTCCCGTTAAAGATCATTGGTACCCTCATGATTATATGTCCTCTTAAGGACCATTGGTACCACCGTGATTCTAGGTCCTGTTAAAAATCATTGGTACCACCGTGGTTCTAGGTCCTGTTAAAGATAATTGGTACCTCCGTGATTCTAGGTCCTGTTAAAGATCATTGGTACCCCCGTGATTCTACGTCCTGCTGAAAGATAATTGGTACCTCCATGATTCTAGGTCCAGTAAAAGATCATTGGTACCCCCGTGATTCTAGGTCCTCTGAATGATCATTGGTACCTCCGTGATTAAAAAAACGAAATATAAGTTATGAAAATATCATATACAACATAATTTAAATGTACAATGATGCTTAGGAAGGAAAACTAGAAAAGTAAAGCAAATTAAAGAATTAATTAAAATTATATACATATTTACAAGCAAAGCAATTAACTGGACAATAACTTGATAAGTATGTGATTAATTTTTTTAAATAATTTAATAAGATTATTAGAAATCTATTAAAAATTTTAGTTATTTAAAAATTATCAATAGTAGGTATCAATTTATAGAAATCTAAATTACAAAATTTATAATTTAAAAAACAACTTTATAAAGAATCTTGTTTTATTAAAAATATAAATTTGAAATAGTAACATACAAATTTATTATCTTTTTTGAGAAAAATGAATAAACCCATCAGCCATTAATTGAATTGGATATATTGAGAATGTAAAATGTTTTTGATGCAAATGAATTTTTTTGATTGGTTAAAATAGTACATTATGCACGTATATACAAAATATATGAAATTTTTTTGAATAAAAAGATTTATGGTAAAATAAAGTTAATGTTGTTATTCAGAATGATGATAAGAGGATTCTAAAAATATATAAAACTTGATTTTTGGTTGAATAAATGTGAAGTCATAATTTTGAGCCCGCTGAAAAGGCCTGAAAAATCGAAAATTTAAAAATGGAAAATTCAAAAATTTTAAATCGTATTCTGATAGAGTTTGATACGCTGATTCCAAATAAGTCATTTGTTTGAAATGAATCGAATGTTTTTTAATTTTTTTGAGGTCAAAGTAGGAATTTTTGTCATTTTTTCAAGTTCAAAGGGTAAAAAAAGTATTAAAAAAATTAATTTAAAATATTTTTACATTTTCGTAATCAGTATAAAATTTCCTTTAAAATGCGATATTAAAATTAAAAATTGGATAAGTTTTAAATTTTTCAAAAATTTTGTAGGGGTCACCCTTACAATTTTTTAAAAAAATGAAAAAAAATATTTTTCAATTTTTTTCACCGTAGTATGTTTAAATATTAGGTTTATTTTATGAATTAAAATATTTAATTTTTTATTTTACACGCTAAAATATAATGAAAAATATTAAACGTGTTCATATTGTTCAAGGGCTTATAAAAAAAATTCATAAATTTTTTGAAAACCAAAAATAATTGAAAAATGTGGGTAAAAGGATGCTCTTTAAGATAGGCATGGTTTAAAATGTTTTTTAAAAAATTTCTCGCATAAAGTTTTCTTTAAAAGTTAAAAATTTGAAATAAACTTTTTGATTATAAAATAAATTTGCATATAAAATAAGAGAGGATAACTTAAAATGGAAAAGACGAACTTAAAACGAAAAAGGATGTCTTAAAGTGAAAAAGGATGAACTTGAAGTGAAAATGCTATTGATTAATCTTATTAATAATATAATTATTGATAACTGAAGTGAAGATGCTATTGGGGTAATATTATATTTTTAAATTTAATGTATAATATTCGAAGTGGAAGGAATTTTTAACATTGGCAAAAAAGGCACAAGTCCGTCAATGGTTTCAGAACAAAAATTTCCCGATAGTTTCAAAAGCAAATCGTTTAATGTAATTTTCATAACTTTTTACAACTTCAAAGAAAAATTCCAAATGTAAGCTCTGTAGAATTATGAACTTTCATTTCGGACTTCAGAAGAATTTATCTTTTCTTCATTACACGTGTATAAGAATGCGTTAAATTGATTTATCTACGCTAATTTTCCCATTTCACTTGACTTTTGACTTGAATTGATGAAGTGTATCGATAACATACCTCAGAAAGAATGCACTCCTCATGGGAAAACTAAAATAAAAGTAGCACGTTGAAAAATGGCAAATAATTGCAAAGTAACTTCACTTCCAAAATTCTGACTCAAAAATGAGAGCTGATTGAAATAATGAGAAAATTGCGTATTTTCTTACAAATGATTGGTAGTTTACACTCCATCATGTGAGTCTTCTTCATTGTTATAACTTATCCTTATCATCTCTTCTTTTTTTCATTATTTTTTTCCCAATCCTCTCTCTCCTAAATGAATATTGTTCCCTAGATTTTTCTGTTCTTTTTTTCTATCAAATGCAAACTCCTTCCAAATCAATTGAGTCTTCAGGAGAAGAATACAGCGACTTCCCATCTTCGTGCTCAAATTCATCATCGTCTTTTCTGCTGGTTTTTTTTCTTCGTCTTCTTCCATTACTTTCTTCTGATAATCATAAAGATAACGAAAATGTCATAGAAACCCCAAATGGCACTAAGTATTGTTTTGATGCTCCTTCAAATAGCGGAAGACCTATAAGTATCAACTTGAGAAATATCGCTAATACACCGCCTGGCCCAAAACAAGAAGCCAAAGAAAAGACAAAGGCGTTTTCAATTTGGAATTTGTTCTTTCCTCCACTCTTTTTACTAGAAATTTTCAAGTTCACCAAAACTTGAATAAAAAGATATATTGATAGAAAAGGAATAGTTTCAAAAGAACTCTTAAATTATTATGAAGTTTTAGCATAGACAAGCTACTTGGTTATATTTCAGTTTTATACATTCCTGGAATTGAAGGAGACCAAAGTCTTCCACTTGATGAATTGTATAAGTCAACGAGCTCACTTTATGAAAGCAGAAATGGGAAGAAATGACTTGAAATTTATTATACGATTTTTGCGATTTGATGACCCATGTGAAAGAAGCCAAAGCTCAGACAAAATAAAGGCTGTTCTTTTGCTCAATGATCATTTTGTAGACATCTTTAAAAAGTAATATTTTTTCTTTCAATAGTAAGTACTAAATTGATTATTTTAAGGTTTTGGACCCCATTGGATTTCGTAACTGTTGTTGATGAATAGTTGATTAGATTCATCGGAGGTTGCCCAGTTAAAATTTTTGAACCACCAAACCAGGAAAATGGGGTATAAAAATGTATCAGATAAACGATTCTAGATTTTTTTATGTTTTAGTGCCTGAGATATACATAACAAAGTTAGCAAATAAAAATTAATTTAGTGGTACTGAAATTGTCAAAAGTTTAGTTAAGAAAGCAGAATTACCTTTAGGTATTGGGATTTGTGCTGATAGGTTTTTTTGGATCATAAGTTATGTGAATGAACGAATGAGAAAAACTTTTTCATTTTAGGTCCTTTGAATAACAATAAAAGATGTGTTCTATACATTTTTAAGAAAAAACATTTGAGAACTTTGAACCTACAAGAGTGTGAATCCATGACTCTCTTTTCAAGTTGCTCATCTTTAGTAGCATATATCCCTAGAAAGCCTGCGAAAAGAAATTCCAAAGCAGTTTTGATGATGAGTTACCAACATTTTAGAGAAATGGAACTAATAGGACCTAAAAGCTAACCAAATGCTAAGAAAGTATACTACCTATAGATCATCTAGAGACGATGTCCTATGATGGTTTGGTCGAACTTCTTCGACATAGCAGGGCTGAACACTTACATTATTTAGTAGAAAATTTGAAAAAACAACCCTCAACTTCAAGTAGTAGGAAATTTTATAGAAAATACGGTGGAAGGATAAGTGTATTTCACAAATGTGTTTTCAAATGGCAGAGGTTTCTATGAAAATATATGTTCAAAATAGAAACATACCTACTGAAGTTAGATTAATTCTAAAATCTTATGGAATTCATAAACATAAAGTGTTCCCATTAGTTCTAGGAAAAGAGCTCCGTGTCAAATTTGCAAAGAAAGCAAAAAGAGAGTCTTCCAAAGATGTAACATCTTCCCCTTGAACTGTTGTGATGAACACAAGAAAGTTTTGTGTAAAGACTGTTTTGATGATGTTTGCAATTGAACCGTAGTTTACCTTTGTTTCATTTTTTGCAATAAAATATAAAATACTGTTTCATATTTTTCAAAATATTTTTTCTCTACAATAATTATATTTGACTTTCTATGTTAAATGAAGAGTTCTTGTTATAGAACTTTTTACTTTTATTTTATTTGAAAAATTGGATATTGTCGTAATTATTTATTTTATTAGCAATGAAATAGTTTTACAAAAAAATGCTTTCATATTCGAAATTGCTGTGATAAAATTCTCAAAGTTTTTTGAATAAAACAAAAATATCCTGATTGTATTGCTTTTTCTTACTTTTTTCACTCAATTTCTGTTTTTGATACATAAATTAGCCCATTTTCTGTAATTTTCAAAAAAAATAACATTCAACACTTTCAAAGTGACCAA
Organism: Nectonema munidae; assembly: GCA_030549495.1. Lineage (NCBI taxonomy): Eukaryota > Metazoa > Nematomorpha > Nectonematoida > Nectonematidae > Nectonema > Nectonema munidae. Next base: position 231,243 of record JAUIRK010000643.1, read on the forward strand.
GTTTTATCAAAGCACCTTTTTACTTTTATATTTGGTTGTATGAATTTTTAAAACAGGTCAAAATTGAAAAAAAAATAAAACAAAAAATTTCATAGATGACGTTAATTTTTATTTTCTGTAAGTCAAATTGATACGCCTCTATAATTCAAACCTTTTTTGCTATAATGTTGTTTCAAATAACTATTTTGAAATTTACATGATAGAAAATTTTCAATATCTGCTTTATTTTCGTTAAAACTTTGGAATCAAAACAGTGTATGGCCGCTAAGGCCCTATGTGGACATGCGAGGGTTATATCTCACGGAAATTCAAAAAGGGAGTAAATTTAGAATTCAGGTACGGGTCAATAAACTCACTCTCAGGTCATTTCACTTAGATCACGTCATAGCGCTCCAGAAACGAGGTAGATAAACATTTTATAGTTTGGAAAAAAACTTTTTTATTCTAAAAGTTATTTGACTTTGAATGCTAAAAGTAAAAAGAAAATCGGTTCACAAAATTGTGAAATATCAGTCAAACCTCCGTTAGTGAACACCTCCGAATAGTGAATACCTCCAGTTAGTAAACGTTTTTTCCTGGTCCGAAAATTCGCCTATCTTTTAACATTGCAAATTTTAGGCTTTTTTTCTGATTAGTGAACCACTCTCTACTGTGAACATTTTTCTTGGTTCCAAATATCAAATTTTAATACAAATGACACTCTATTTAGTGAGCCATATCACACAATAAGAAACCACAACCCTCTATTTGTAATTTAACAAAAAGATATTTTTCACCTCCAGCACATGGTCCCTTTCATGCATGGCTGAATTTTTTGTGTCTGTGTGGTTATATCATTATAAATTTATTTTAATTATAATGATAATTTGTAAAATTTCCTTCTTTGTGTGTTGCAGAATTATATGAATTAGGAAAATTCCTAAATCGCATAAATATTTTACAATGGAAAACAAAAACAAATCTTCTTCGAATATTGAAAAGTCCATGACGTCCAAGAGAAAAATTTTGTCAATATCTGAAAAATTAGGAATTTTGAAAGCAGCAGAAAATAACAGCCAAAGAAATGTTGTTCAAACTTATGGAATATCTGTCGGTGCAGTCAACAATATTCTAAAACGTAAAAGGGAAATTTTAGAGCATGCTGAAGAAAACTGCAATCCTGAGACAAAAAGATTGCGAATCTGTGAAAATGCAGAACTAAACAGTAAAGTGTGCAGTGGTTTGTCGCAAAAAGATCCAAAGGCTATCCTATATCTGGTCCATTGGTTCAAGCTCAGGCTCTGAAATTCGCTGACCAACTTGACAAAGCAGAATTCAAAGCATCAAAAGGATGGTTCGAGAAGTTCCGCGTTCGTTCATCAGGTTCAAAAAGTGTGTGGGGAAAGTGCTGGTGTAGATGCTGAAACCATAACAATGTGGAAGCAGCGACTTTCCTCACTCATTGATAACTATAATGCTGATGACATCTACAACTGCGGCGAAACAGGACTCTTCTTTAAAGCCATGCCAGACAAGTCCCTCTTAATGTCTCAAGAATTAGCACATGGCAACAAAGTCCCCAAAGATAAACTCACGCTGCTGCTGGGTGCAAACATGAGTGGCACAAATAAATTGAAACCCCTTGTAATCGGCAAAAGTTAAAAACCACGTTGTTTCAAGCATAAAGATAAGTCTAAGTTACCTGTGAACTGGAGACATAGTAAAAAAGAATGGATGAATTCTCTTCTGTTTGAAGATTGGTTAGACCTGAACAAGTCAATGAAATTCCAAAGGCGAAAGATTATTTTGTTCATCGACAATGCTCCAAGTCATCCTAAAGTAGAACTGTCAAACATAACCGTTGTCTTCTTTCCAGCAAACTGTACTAGTGAGCTCCAACCAATGGATCAAGGAATTATCAAAGCAGTGAAGTGTGGTTATCGAAAAAGGATGTTACAGAAAGTTCTCCACAACATGGAATCTTCTGCAAATGCAAGTGATATTGTCAAATACATTACGATCTTTAATGCTATTTATTGGATCGTTCAATCCTGGAAAGATGTGACACGGAGCTGCACCAGAAGTGTTTTCAGCGTTCAGGTTTCTTTTTTGAAAGATCCACTACTGACGAGATAGAGGACAGCATTGATGATCTTCAACCTCTAGTGAATCTCATTGCCAAACAAAGTCAAACAGAACCTATCTCTGCTGAGGATTATGCCGATATTGAACATTATGAAATTGTGCATGTTGGTAATTCTGATGATTAGGAGCAGGAAAGCGTTTCCTACTTATACTCTGAGCGTGATATTGAGACAACTGAGGACATTGACAGTGAGATAGTCAAGCCGTCTCAAGCAGCAATGTTACAATCTTTGGATACACTTATAGCTGCAGCTTCTGGTGACAGTAAAGTTTTGGACATCATTATGCAAAATCAGTCAGCAGTGCATGATATGCTACTCAGAAACAGACTTACGTCAAAACAATGAACATTTTTATTTTACACTTTTTCATGTGTATAAAGATTGTGTACATATTTTTTTCTTGTAAAAATTTTATTTCATGTCCTTAACAATAAATCTGTGATTAATTTCATACATATTTTGATGTTTTATCATCTTTCAACATAATTTCTGATTAGTGAACACCTCCAATTAGTGAACATTTTTGGTCGGTCCCAAAGATGTTCAGTAATGGAAGGTTTGACATGATTTGCTTGAAATTATTATATATTAGAAGACAATTCATGTTTACCAACACTGAATACATTTTTTAATTCCAAAATTCAACTTTTGATGGTAAAATTGGATTCATGGAGAAAGCGGGATTAATTGCAGTTATCCCATTTCATTCCATTATCATAACTGAGACAGACGATTTCTTGATTTAAGAGGCGCGCGCTTTTATATCAAATAACTCAATCTCGTCTGCTTTTTTCAGGGATGGAATGGGTCAATACAAAAATTAATTTTATAAACTCAATTAACAAATGTGATAAAATTTGCAACTTCCTCTGAAAATATTTCTAGTCCCTTTTTTCGATTGAAATTGTCTACAAAGAAAAATATAAGTTTATTCAAGATATACCTAGATTTCTAACTTTGTCTTCATTCAAATTTTTCAAGAATAATTATTACTTGTTGCATCGTTTCTTTTGTTATTAGCGGTCTGAATTGCTGGATGTTTATATCCAATTAATGATCATGATTAATTATAAACTTAATGAAACGAACTTCCAGATAGCTTCAATTTACTGTAAATGCCTGCTAATTTACTTTGAATAGCTATTAAAAAATGTATCAATATATTTTTTAATAAATTGGTTCACAGTTTATTAACCTAAAATCAAAATGAAAATAGACTTAACAATCAAAATATGGATCTAACAAAAATAGGTATTAAAATCAATTGATATAACTAGAAGAGACATAATTAATGAGTTAGTAATTATTATCACTAACTAAATAGAAAGTAAACAAACTTGTATGAAAGTTTTTAAAGTAAATCATAAAAATATTTGGAGTATTTTAAATGGATTTATATTTAGATTAATTCGATGCTACCATAATATGAATTTGAAAGGCTTAAAAAAATATATATGTCATAATACACTTTATTTAATAAGATTAGTTAAAAAGATGCTCTAAACACGTCTACTGCTTTTCTAAATTTGCCAATTCATCATTACAGCTCAACAGCAATATGTCGTTAACACTCGTATACGAGAAAATGTCCCGTCATGCAATATTATGTATGTGACATTATTCTTCTCTCTTAGTTTTTACAAGCAACTCTTTTGCGTTTTCTTCGTTTTGGTATTTTTTGAAGTAAATCTTTTGCAAGAGAAAAAACGATTGCAAAAAATTCACCTTAAGTTGTATTTCTATTTGACCATTAGGTTACATCTCTATCATAACTTGTCTTAGCATCACATATTCAAAAATTCTAATTTTGGTGGCTTTCGAGCTAGGTTTTGTCTAAAGCGACACTTCTTACAATAAGACAAAAGATATTCACGATCTGTAAAGTTTGTTGAAATTGCGAAATACTTTCTACAATTATAAATAAAAAGAGACCAAATTTATCCGGTTTTGCGCTTCTTTTCTTGTTCTTTTGTCATCAAATCTCAATATTTTTTTATCTCCTTTAATCGGTTTAAAGACATAAAGCAACAGAGTATTAGAGAATTGTAAAAGCACACCAAAATAAATATTTAAAGGAAGATCTCAATTTCTCTCTTCTACAGACAAAAGTACGCTAAGAAAAGCTAAAAATTCTTTATACTAAGTTTTTTTCCATTTGAAACGCAATGTCCTCCTTTGTTGGTAGAATGAATGATTTCTTAATATTAGTGGTAAAAAGGAAATCGAAAGAACTTTTTAGTTTAGCTATTTTTGGTTTATTTGCTTTTAACTTAACAAAGTTATGAGAAGGAGTTGTAGAAACATATTTTGCCCAGTTTATCCTTAATATACCGTCATTTGCTCGCTAAATAAAGGCTTTTTACTCGAAAATGAAGCTCATGATTAATATTATTTAAATAGGCATCACTGAAGAGCATGTAAATCAACAAAATTCACTTTTATCTAGAATGCAGGGGTGTAATTCTTCATTGGAGGGAGTTGACGCGACATATGAAGACATTATTAAAATAAAATATAAGTAAAAATAAAATAATAATAGAAATTACAGTTAATTCATGCATTTTTTTTACAAATTTACTATTATTATCATTTATTATTAAACTAGACAGTTACATGCATAATATTTCCATATAAAGCACTAACATTTATCATGAAATCGGCTAAAAGTGTAGTATGAGCATTTTCAACATCGGGTGTAAGGCGGAGACCATGCGTGACACTAGACTATAAATATGACTTGTGCTTCATATACTCTAATTACAAAGATGCACAAATACACAACGTCTTAATTTTTATCTTAATCCAAATAAACTAAAATAGACTAATTAAAAGAACAAGATAAAAGCAATTCAAAGAAAATGAATTTTACCCTTGAAGAGAGGGCCTTGACGAAAACATTATCAAGTAGGCATATTAAGTAATAATAGAAATTGTGTAAAAAAGGGCTTTATTTTGATGCATTAACATCAGCTCTGAAAAAATAAAGCTAAATAAAAGAAAAATTGCATTTTATCTGACAACGCCCTTGCAAGCGTCTAGTAACAATAGTAAAGAGAGCATCTTCTTTTTAGAATATGAAAAAAAGAATAAAATATTTTGAATATAACATAAAAAGAAGTGAAATACTAATTAAAAAGAGGATAAATTTGTCTAAAAAATTGCTTTAAAACAAAGATTATAATTCGTGAAGAAGTAAGAAAAACTGATTTATGTTTGTATGAGCGAGAGAGGAAGAGAGAGAGAAAGAAAGCTAACTTGAAATGTTTCCCGATTCGAACAAACTATTGCTTTTCAGGCGAGGATTGGAAACAATGGAAACTTTTTTAACATGTTTGCAAGGATTCACTTCGTGTTGTGGAAGATCCATGGAGACGGCTTTGGAAAGCGTTTTGGAGGAAATGCCACCATCGTAGCGTTTGTCCCGGCACATGTTCTTTCCCGTGTGTAAGGCTGGGGTAAATGCGTGCTTCAGTTTGCAGAGCAAATCCTCTTTAAGCTTTTCCGTGCTTGACGTTATTTTATTGAGAATCTTGTTGCCAGAAGAATACTTTAATAAGGGAGAGAATTCCACGTCAGAAGCGCTAAATTGCAAGAAAATATCATTGAGCAAATATTTTTTGGAAAAATAGAGTATCCAAGTGATCATGACTTCGACTCTTGAGCGGAGTAGAAGGGAGGATAGATGATTCCAAGTACCCACAAAAAGCCTACTCCGATTACAAATACTTAAAAATTAGAAATATTTGAACCTAACTCTTACTTTCGCCTTGTCTAGAGAAGAGGCACTCCATAAGTTTGGGAAAATTAAACATACTTTTTCCATTTTTAAAAGCTCAGAAAAAAGCCAGAAACATGCTTGGTGTTACTGATATTAACCCATTTTGCGTTATTGTTCCAAGAGAGGAATGCAGACAAACTTGAATTTCCAATTGTTCAATAAGCATTAATTAGAATCCGAGAACTAAAATGGACTAACAATAGAGTTAAAAAGGAAAAGAGATCTGCCGGATATCCGCATCCGCAATTTTTTAAACCTCGTCTGTAGATCACTTAAGTTTCAACATCCGTGTTTGGAATTTCCAAAAATTTTCTTTTTTCTATATACGCCTAAGTTTTTTTTCTGAATTTTCAATTACGTACGACGATAAGTACGACTTTATGGTAACATTATGCATCATACATAAGCAAATGTATCTAAATAGCTCTGTAAATTTTTAAGAAGTATAGAACCTGCGCTTGCTTAGAATAGCAATTATGAGATCCTCATGCGCTAAATTAATTTTGCCATCCGCATTGGCTAGAATGTCCAATTTGATATCCGCATCCGCGTGGCGGATACAAAAAATTTCACAACCGATATATCTCTACAAAAGACTTATGTGGTTTGCTCATATTTCCAGAAAAGCAAATAAAGGAAGATAAACTTACTTCAAATTTTCAAAAAATCTTTATAAAAGAAAGTAAAATGCAGTTTTGCCCTAACCCGTTAACGACCAGAATAATCAGACGATATCTAATGTAAATCAGAAGATTTGTATTAAAGAGCATTGATAAACGCAGACGATTTTATTTTTGTAAAGTTGACTATAGTCGACATTGGGCGTTAACGGGTTAATACGAGTCACATTAGTTTAGTGATACCATGATATCCCATTCACAAGATTTAGATTCAGAATGCCAAATTTTGAGATTGAAAGACGAATCATTTAGATTTAAACTGGTGATTTTGAACACATATCATGAAAAAATCTGAATTATATGAATTTGCAGCTCGTGAAACCAAGGCACACGCATGATATGCTTTCTTTTTCAATGTGATAAAGCAGATGATTTTCACATCTTAAAAAACGGGTGTCACGATAAGAAGTAATAATAATTGGAAACCGTTGATTGTAAAAAGATGAGAGAATTACTTTGACATTAGCCTAGGAATTTCAGAACTGTTCTCCTCATCTGATGCTTCTTGCAAAGAGTAGGAATCTGCAAAATCTTTGATGGCATATGAAATTAACTCCGTTTCAACATCTGTCTAAAAAAGATAATGAAAATAGTGGGGGCAAGGCAATGAATTGTGAATGAAAAAAAATTCCGTTGCATGCGCCTAAATACTTCTAAATCCTGTTTTAATTGAATGTGCTACGTTTTTATAAATATTTTACAAAGTTTCTTCAAATTTTCGAAAAAAATTCTTCAAGTCATATTAGATTTTTTTAAGGTCAATAAACTTAATAAGTTTAATGTGAACAAAAAATATATATATATGTTTATTTTACAAATAAATCAGAGGTAGATAAAATTTTTACAAAAATTGAAAAAATTAATGGCAAAGATCAGAGATTTCACAAATGAAAATATAAAAATTAGTGATTGAACTATTAATCGAAATCGCAAGAAGCCTGATTTTTTCAAGTTTTTGCCAACGGATTCGTATCAAGAAAATTTACTTCAGTTTCTTATCATCTGTTCTCTGAAAGTTGTTTGAGCACTGCGGGTGAGAATATAAAATCTAAAAGGTTTGAAATTTTATTCTAAATTTTGTCTAGCGTTACGTGTTGTATATAAACACTTACTTAAAAGTTTATGTTTAAATTTATAATTGAAAATGAAAATTAGTTGTTTTAAATTTTTAGAGAATTTATTTAAATAAATTGTGATACTTAGAAGTGCTTCTTTCTACTCTAGTATTTAAAATCGAAGAAGAAACTTTAGTTAATTTTGCGAAGGTCAAGACAAATTAAATTTGTAAATATGTCTTACGTTTTAAAACATTTGTAATCGTGACTACTTCTAAACTTAAATTTGAAATGGAAATAAATTTGGGTAAAACTTACAAGTGCAACAAGTGTTAAAATAAATTAAGCTTAATGATTATTTCAAAAAATAATTATTGTAGATAAAAAGTTATTAAAAGTAGTGATTGATTTTTACGCACAAAACGATGAAAGAACATTTTTAAATCTTTTTATATAAAAACTCGTATTTTACCAAATGTTACTTCGATATACAAGTACAGCCTCGTATACAGTGGGAGCGCTATTTGAAAGAAATAAAAAGCGACTGTGGAAGGAATTCACAAAGTTTTGAATCGAAGAAGTAAAGTAAGAATTGAAAATATGGAAAAATACCTGCGTTTGAATGGGAGATTTGTCTACGACATCAGAACCATTCTTCATCGACTTAAACAAGAAGAGGAAGGTGATTAAGATATTTTACAAAATCTAATTTTTAAAATAATGTTTTTAAAATGAGAACTCGAGAAAACTAAACTTTTATTAGAAATGTGTGCGTTAGACAAATGCTTTTTTATTTCTTATTCCTTCGCTCTCTGAAGTCTGGAATGAAGGAGCATCATTCTTGTAAAGAGATTGGTTTGAATTGATTAAAGAAATTCCCTTCATTTTAAGTTTCTAACCGAATTTGGAATATAACTTATAGAAATGCATTTGGATGATTTGTGTGACATAAAATAAGCTCATCTGTCTGAATAAGTATATCTCTGGAAGTAAAAGGTCGTAAATAGAGAAATAAGTTTCTGTTTTTTTTCCTGTGTAGACACACCAGTCAGAAGACAAATTCAAAAATGGTAATGAGAGTATTCTTCAAATCTTTACAGAAAACTTGAATATCGATTTTGTCAAATATGATTCAAACCTTCTTCGAAATTTTTTTGATTTTTTACAGAACTTTCCATCTCTTAGCATCTGATTTTAGAGATTGTAAGAGTCGATTGTATCAATTGAAAGCTGGAAATTTCTTACTTAGATGAAAAAAGCCTTACAACACGGGCATTGTTTCTTTCTCTAATAGAAGAACAATGGGTATGGTGTCTTCTTTTTGATAAACAAGAGGCTATTGCAAGCATGAGAATTCTACCTTAATGGTCCGAAATATTGGCGTTACGTTACGTTAGACCCAATGGTGAGACCGGAGTTATTGAGGTTGTTAGGTCCAGGTTTAGTGCAGATATAAAAGTAATCCATTAGACAATATAATGGAACACAGAAGCTAAAATCTACTTTGCTAACATTTAAAAAAATTTACGATCCTCAAACACGGTTCTAGAAAAATGGGCCGTAAACAAATTTGCCGTAGGAAAACTCGCCTCAGGAAATTTCGCTTAATAGGAAAAATCGCCGCAAAACAAATGTTTGTGATAAAAACAGTTTGGTTTCAAAAGTACCATTTTATCTCTTCCAAACAACCAAGCTTGACTTACGAAGTTTCTGATAAGTAAACAACCAATAAGGAAATGGAGTAATTATTTTTTTAGTTTATTATCCGTATTTATTTTATTTTTTTATCCGTATTTTCGATCTATTCGGTAAATATAGTTAAGATCGTCAACTAATTTCCGTCCTCTTCTACTAGTTTCCGTTTGATAAACCATCGTCTGCATACAAAAAACTATAGTCGAAAAAATTAAGATAAAATAAAAAATAAGGTAGAATAAAAATAAATAAAATAAAAAATAGGATAAAATAAAAATAAAAAAATAATTACTTGGCCAAATTTGGTAGTTTGGAGATAAAATGGTACTTTAAAAACCAAACTGTTTTTATCACAAATACTTGTTTTACAGCAAAATTGTCTTGCGGCAATTTTTCCTATTAGGCGAAATTTCCCGAGGGGAAAATTCCTGAAACGAGTTTTCCTACGGCAAACTTGTTTACGGCGAATTTTCCGGGCACTCTCAAACACATTTAATGTGTAGTTTTCAAATGAACGAAACCTAACACTCTATTCTTTTGATGATCCCAATTCAATCTCTGAAGTTTGTCCATGTTTAAGAAAAGAAAAGTTGAATAAATTAAATAATCAATCAAAGCAGAGTTGTCGAATGCAATCGAAACGAATTTACTTACAATGATGATGATCATTAATTGAATACGTCCTAGCTAGAGAGAAGAATTGAAAGAGGCTCAACGTCGTTACTCAGGCGAACGCAGATCTCCTCTATACTATATGATGCTGCCATAATTCTAAACTCATCAAAAGCAGCTTGTTGCGGAGATTGTAATAAAGAAGTCTAGAATTATATCCCAGCCATTGTGAATGCAGATTGTAGAATTGAAGTCTAGAACTATATCCCCAGCCGACATTTACTGTAGTACTGTTTAAGGCAGCGTGTCAAACATACACCTGGCGCGCCAGATGCAGCCCTCAGGATAATGTTATCTAGAACGTCCAATGGGTTCTCTATTGCATAATTTGATCATTTATAAGCCTTAGAATATAGATTTCCTTTGTATATTTAAAATTTTATCTTCATCTGCAATAAATCAAGTTCATGAATTTGAAAAAAAAATGAAACAAAAATTCAACCCTTTCTTGGTCAAATTTTCAAGTGCTATAAGTAAAACTAATAGAAATGAAAAGAGATATAGCTGATAAAAAATTTCTATAAGTAGATATTAAACTTTTTATCAATATCTGGAAAATAGGGAATTTTGTGTTTGGTAGTTCATTCATGTGCGAATAGTTTTTTTCCAAGAATGAATAGCGCTAAATCAAAAATTCACTTCGGCTTAACTGATTCTAACCGCTTCCAGTGATAAATGTATCTGTCCAAACCCAGGCGATTAAAGAGTTTTTAGGTTTATAACCCGTTATTGTGTAGTAAGAAAAATTACTATAACTTTACGGTTTATAGGGAAACACAACTTTGAACGCACACTATAATTGTATGTCCCACGGCGCATTAACATATGGGTTAGTTAAGATAACAATATTATAGTAATAGTAAATCATAAAGAGTACGAAGGAAGTGTTCTTATGATTGTATAGGGATTCTTCAAGAGGGAATTCTTGATATATGTTATCACTGTGTACCATAGAATCTAAAAAAAATAGTAAATAATCCAGTGCAATCATTTTTTGGACAACAAATCTAAAAATGTTTGGGAAAATTGCGATTTCGATTTAAATATTTTTATATTATATTGAGGTGTTTATAATTATTATTAACCCATTTACGGCCAATGTTCCTATTTTGGAACATAAGTAATTTCATCTTCGTCTGCTTTTTTCAATGACTTTGAATATAAATCGTCTGCGTTTTTTTTAGATATCGTCTGCTTTGCTTGGCCTTAAATGGGTTAACCCATTTACGACCAATGTTCCTATTTGGGAACATAAGTAATTTATCTTCGTCTGCTTTTTTCAATGACTTTGAATATAAATCGTCTGCGTTTTTTTTAGATATCGTCTGCTTTGCTTGGCCTTAAATGGGTTAATAATCAAAAAAAGCATAAAATATTTCTCAGTTTCGAAAAATCAGCTTCGTAAAAAAGTATTACTAATTAGCCCTTTCAGATCGAAACGAACACCCATCTCGAATTAATACAAATCGCCTGCTTTGGGTTAAATAAAATCATCGAAGAAAAATAAGCAGACAAGTCTCTTGTTGCTTATTGCTTAGAAAACATTCGCTCTTAAAAGGTTAAAATCAAAAAATCCTCTGCGTAGATGAGGATTGGATGCTTAACTAGACCCAGGATAATTGCCCTACACAGCTGCCGGATAAAATTAATGAAACCAATCAATTAAAGAAATATGATTAATTTTAGAGGTAGTGTTTGTGCTATTATTAATTTTAGAGTTAGTATTTCTAATGTAACTAAAGATGTTCTTCATCAATCAACTATCACTTTAACTGTAATACACTCATCACCATTCAATCACGAAAACTTTCAACCATTGCAAACATCATCATAACACTTCAACTATACACGTGTGTGCTTTTACATTTCTCTTACACTTATATACACAATTTTATATACATATAACAGTTAATTAGAAGGTGAAAAATGGACAAAAGTTGACAAGAGGGACAAAATTTGCAAAATAGGTTGACGTCAATTGTAAACGACTCCATCACTAAATGCTTCACTAATTTTTCCTAACATTTTTTTAATCTCTTGCTTTTATTAAAGTTAAATCTTTAGATATTTCTAGATGGGATTAGCTTTGACTTACTATTAGATTTTAACAAATTAATCGCAATAAAATTTGTTTCTAAATTTTTTTTAGTTAAGACCAATAAATCAACGTTATTGGTGGTAAAATTATCTCTTCAAATTTTGTAATATACTCATTTAATCTGAAAACACATTTTTATTGACGTCAAATATTTTATTTTTTATTAAAGATCTAAAATAGCAGCAAACAATGTTCACTAATAACCGCGATGATGCAGATAATATTATCCATGCAAGATACATTATTAGTCAAAAGATCGCCAAAAAATCAAGGTATTATTGTGATGGTGGATTCGTGAAAGAATGTTTACAAGCAGTTGTAGATATTATATGTCCAGCTGTAAGAAAAGAGGTAGACAGTATTAGTTTGTCTCGGGAACAATAACGAGGAGGATTGAAGAGCTTGCAGCCGATATAGAAACTGTTTTGAAGGAACTTGCTTCAAAGTTTGAATATTTTTTTTAGCGATCGATAGGAGCACTGATGTATCAAGCACGGCCCAACTTGCAGTATTTATACGTGGAATAGATAAAGATTTCAATATTACGGAAGAACTACTAGGCCTCCTACAAACGATGAAGGGTACAACAACAGGAAAAGATATTTTCACAGAATTAAAGGTTTTAATAGAGCAATTTGATCTCAACTATCAAAAATTACTAGGCTTATCAACAGATGGTTGGAAGTAAACCTGGATTAGTTGCAAATATCAGAGCAGAGCTGGGATCTCTCTGAATATAGATATAAAATACTTCATCAAGATAATGTATAATTCACCAAGAGAGCTAATGCGCCAAATCCGTTAAATTTGAACACGTCATGCCTACATTAGTTTCATGCATCAATTTTATCAAATCTCGGGCACTAAACCACCGCCAATTTAAAGAATTTCTTGAAGATATTGAAGTCAAATATGGAAATTTAGTGTATTACACAGAAGTGCGCTGGTTGAGTAAAGGCAACGTTGAAAGATTTTATGCTTTGAGTCACGAAATTTTAATATTTGTGGAACTTAAAAGCAAGAATACTCAAGAATTGAAGAATGGTCATGGATCTCGCTTTTGTTGTCGATTTTACCATTTTAATGATTTAAATTTAAAATTGCAAGGAAAGGATCAATTCGTGCATCAATTATTTTTCTACATTCGAACATTTCAAACAAAAATTAAATTATGGAAAAAACAACTTAAAAATGGTAGTACTTTTCATTTTCCCACATTGACGAATCATTTTCAAGCAAACTACATTTCCTATGCTGACGAGCTTGAATCAATCAACAAAGAATTTACAACAGACTTCAGGTCACAAGAAGTTGGCCTGCGTATTTTTTTCGTCACCATTTGATATTGATCTCGAGGATGCTTCTGAGGAATTGCAAATGAAATTAATTGAACTTCAGGAGAGTGAAGATTTCAAAAGAAAGATGAGAGATTTTTTATTATTAGAGTTTTATAAAAGCCTTCATCAAGAAGTTTTTCCCAATATAAGAGATTTTGCAGGAAAGAAAATGTGTCTATTTGGTAGAACTTATATACGTGATCAGCTTTTTACAAAAATTAAATATGCAAAATCAAAAACAAGGTCAAGGATTACAGATGAGCATCTTGAACATGATTTGAGAGTGGCCGCTTCAAACATTTCTCGACTGGTAAAGAAGCATTGAACTCATATATCACATTGAAATAAGATTTTTCAAGCTTTAGCTTCAATAAATCTTCATTTATTTATATTTTTATAATATTTATATTAAAGAACTTTTTTTTATAAAAAAAATCTTAAATTTCATAATAAATAAATATCTATACATGTTCATTTTGAAGTATTTAGCTTATAGAGATATAGATATACATGTGCATAATTTTTCATTGCGTGTATTTTGTTTAGGGCCCGTGGCCTTTTATGAAAAACAAAATCTGGCCCATATAAGAAAAAAGGTTTCCCATGCATGTCCTAAATGCTAGAATTGCTCTACATTAGCTAACTGTAATTAGGGGTGTCAAACTCACGGTCCACGTGACAAATTTGGAACTTGGGATGGTCATGATTGGCCTTCGAGATGACAGGAGGATTTTTTGCCTCCTGAAATGACGAGTGGCATGAAGATACATGATATATGAATAAGAGAGAGAAAATTAATAAATAACCTTTATTTTATTTTCTTATACTTTTCTTTTTTCCACCCACACATATTGCATAAGGTCAAGTAAAAAGATAAAGTTCTCAGAAGATTATCTTCAGTGGGGGTTTACTTCGATTCAAAAAAATAATGTAGATCTCCCACAGCGTGTTATTTGTTTTCGTATCCTGAGAAATGATTCACTGAAGCCTTCAAAATAACAAATTCACCTGACCAAATGCCACCCTAAGTATGCTAGGAAGGAAATGGATTTCTTCAAGAGGAAAGCTGATGAACTGGAGAAAGCATCATACATAGTGGCTTATTTAGTAGCACGAAAGAAAAAATCACATACAATTGCTGAAGAATTGATTCTACCTTGTGCAAAAGAAATGGTTAGACTGGTTCTCGGAGAAGAAGCAGCACAGAAACTAAGTGATGTATCTATTTCGAATAATACTAAGGTAGGAATATAATACTATCTGTCAAAACCTTTAAAGTCAAGTAGGGCCACTGATGTGATGAATGCTGTATCATCGTTTTTTAACAAGCATGTTTTGAGTTAGAATAATCTTGTTGGAATAACAACTTATGGAGCTTCAGCCATGCTTGGGTCGAGGTCGGGTTTCCAAGCAAAAGTAAAAAGTTGGTGTGCAATGCTTCATTCATCAGGAGGCTCTGGCTTCTAAATCGCTTCTTCCTGGGCTTTTCACAATTTTCACTGGTATTGTCAAGGTAGTGAACTATGCGAAAAACTTTGTCCTCAACACGAGACTGTTCCAGGAACTGTGTCATGACATAGAATTCGAACATAGTTCCTCGCTCTTTTATACATGCGTCAGGTTATTGTCTGCAGGGAGATTTTTTGTCCCGCTTATTCTCTCTTGGCCCAGAAGTTAAAATGTTTCTTGATGTACAGAAAAAATGTGACCTGTTGGAGATATTGAAATCAGAACACTTTGAGCTCCGCCTTGCTTATCTCGTGGACATATTTGTAATCTTCAACCAGCTGAACTTGAGACTCCAAGGAAAGGATTCAAACTTGCTCAGCCATTGTGACTCAATACATGCATTTTTGGCCAAATTGGAGCTGTATAAGAAGAGAGTGAGTGTAGGAAAATTTATGATGTTTCCATGGATCACTTGTCTGAGCTAGATGATTAACTTGGTCGTTACTTTCCTGGCTTAAGCACTCAACATGCAGGATTAGCAAAAAATCCTTTCTTATGTCAGGTGGATGATATGTTAGAAGACGCCCAAGAAGAGTTCATTGCGCATATCTACTATTCAACAGCCAAGAATGTGTTCCAATCAAACTCCTTGTCTAGCTTATGGTGTTTAATGATGGAACCATATCCAAAAATATGTGATCTGGCAGTTCAAGTTCTTTTGCTTCAACCTACATGTGCGAAAGTGGGTTTTCTGCATTACTTGCAATAAAAACAAAATCAAGAAACCAGTTGTCTCTACAAGATGACTTGAGGTGTGCACTGGCTGCCACTGAGCCAAGAATTCATCAGCCGGTTCCTCAAAAACAACCACAAAAGTCCCATTGAGAAATATAAAGTGAAATACTTTTTGCAACCAATGAAAAGTTTCATTCACTGCTATTTTTGTGATTTTTTTGTGTTTTATTCATACAGGTTTTGGGATTTTTTTATTCATACATGTGCTTACAAGCCCAAAAATAGGGCAAATATTATAAAGATAGTTTTCCCGTACATACCTACAACTATAACAACATTAACATAACATTTTTCTTATGTATTTTACTTAAATAAAAAAAGTGTTTTCTGATTTCATATAAATAGGTCTAGAGCATAACAATGCAAGGAATTTTACATGAATATATTCATTTTTTTGCAGAAAAATCTTTTATTAATTTTGCTGGCTTGACATATTTCGTTGTAGGGGTCCACGGGTGAAAAAGTGTCTGGAAAAGGGGGAACGGGACAAAAAAGGTTGGGGACCACTGGGCCAGACCTTAGCTTGCTTTGACAATAGCCGTAAAATTGATTATTATCATTATGATGTAGACAAACTGAGAATAAAATGGGAAACAGCCAACTGAGATGTGGCCTCACTCATATCTGTTCATATATTATTTTGAGGATCACTGATGTAAAGATAAAACTTAGCAAAATACGCTTATGAGTGAAGGAAGTATCGTAGAAGTGGGGGTATGCTTCGCTGCTTGTAGGCCTTTGATTGGGATCTGAAAATGATAGGTGGTTGAAGTTGAAATCGCGTTGATGCAGAAAATTGGAGTATTCGATTGATCGCAGGTAAAGTATGAAGTTTCGGAAGATTTGCCAATCGCCAAATGTCATGCCGAGTTCCTAAAAAGATTTTCATACGAGATTCATTATTACTACTTTCTATTATAAGCATCAATTTCGTTTAAGAAAATTTTTATACAGATTAAGTAGTGAATATTTATGCCTTATTAAAATAAGGGGTGGATTTTGTTGACTTTTATTAAAAAAAACAAAAATATAATGAACATAGACTTTTTTAAGCTGAACTTTTTTGTTTCTCTAAAATGCTTTTAAGAAAAAAATGTCTACTTCCTCTAACTTTGCCATTATCATTTTTTAACTTCTCTTCTTTCGGAAACAAAAGCCTGCGACATATTTAGAAAAGAAGCAAGAGAAGATAAAAAGAAAAGACATTTGTTTTGAATATAATATAACTAAATTTATTAGTTTACTGTGCATTTAAATTAGAAAACACAAAACTGTATATAAATATATATTTTAAAACTATATAATATCTAAATGCTTAAGATTAAGGCTTAGTAATTCAAAAAATATTCTAATTCATCTGTATAATAATTTTCAAGTGTGTATAATATAAATAAACATTATATATATATGTATATGTGTATAAACAAAATCTTGTGCAATTTATAGTTATAAAATAATGAAATTTGGTGCCCATAAAGGAGAGAATAAGCCTTACGATTTGCAGTATTTGATTCGTGGATTGAGAAACTACTTTTAGTGAACGCTTGATACGAACAGGAAAAGGAGAAAAAGACTATAAATGCAAAGAGAAAGAGGAATCGGAGTAAAATATGAAAAAAATTAAGATTGTGCAGAAAAGTAATTACCAAGTGATTACAAAGAAACTTCATTCATTATAAAGTGTAGCGTCGCTGTAGCGCGTCTCAATAGAGGTTGTGCAATTGTGTCATCACGACAACTTTACCTTTAAAAAAGGGTAAATCAACACAGAAGCACCACCCATATGCCGATGAAAGTGCTTGCTTGTTTCGCTTGAGTCAAAGAAAGCAGTCAGCGGAAGAACACAACTAAGTGATACAGTTACATATTTTTGAAGTGGGGTGTTGTTTGGCTTGGTCGGCATAATGGAGATCATAAAAAAGTTTTTTCTTTCCTCGAAATCCCTTATAAGAATTGCAGTGTAATATGTCCCTCAAAAAGTTTACTTAACCCATTTACGACCAATGTTCCTATTTTAGAACATAAGTAATTTCATCTTCGTCTGCTTTTTTCAATGACTGAATATAAATCGTCTGCGTTTTTTAGATATCGTCTGCTTTGCTTGGTCTTAAATGGGTTAAAAAACTACAGGTTACAGTGGGAGTGACCGATGGAGATCCTCAAGCACATATCTCAAGACATACTGAAATCGCTGAATGAAGTATATGAAGAAAATAGACTTCGTGAAAGAAAGCTATGGTCTTCAACGCGAAAAGTAAAATACTCTAATCCGGTCAAGGCATGTTTTCGTGCTTTACTCAAGAACAATACGATGGAGTACTACTCAATCGACGGGCTTAATAGGTGCCCAGAGGCAAGTTGGAATCAACTAAACAACGACAGCAACCTTTTTTGACAAACAACCAGAATACCTTCAAGAAAAGAGAGGTAACGTTGATGAAACTGGTCTTTACTACAGACCCTAGACTCTACTCAAAAATTGGCTACATGCAATACAAAGACCGTGGCACGATAACCTTGCCGAGCTAACGAGAAAAAATTGCAGTTGTTAAGCAAAACAGCATAGTCCATTTTGAAAAATAAAACCTTAAACAATTCATTAAACCTTTTGGTTTTTATTTGAGATTGAGTAACTGTTTATATTTGATCTTGCAAAAAAGTTTTTGACGGCACAAACTCTAGATATGCCAGTGAACAAAACTCACATGAAACAAGAAAATTCGAATAAACAAACTATGACAATATGTCCAAGAAAATAGCAATCAACAAGATATTTCCGCCATGCCAAAACGAAAACACAACCCACCGGCATGCATACAGCGTGAAACCTACATTACTACTTGAGTTTTCTCCAAATGGTTCAAGAAGAGATTTCAAACTTCAAGTAAGAAAGCATTTAAAGAAGAAGAAAGTACAAACGTAAAGCATTTCAACAACGCAACAAATGCGCTTCTTTCAAAACAATTTATCCAACTGTTTATATTCTTTTCAAACATGCTAAATTCCTCAAACTTTGTCGTTTGGATCTAATCATACCTAGAAAACAAGATCAAAAAGTGGCTTCATTGGTTTCGCCATTTTGAAAACTAAGCGTTAGATGTAGTTGAGGATGGCAAAAGACTCAAAATGTTAACAAATTGAATCTTAGCTCCAGTGTTAGATTATATTTGCGATTGCACTACTAATAAAGATGGTATAAAAACTCAAGAAAAGCTTTACAATAAGCTTACTTACATCTTGCAATTGAAGGCTTTAAGCATAGACTGCAACTTTACTTTTTAGGACGGCAGAACAAAACAAAGATGAACCATAAGAGATTCTTTTATTTCTGGTCTCCTTTCACCTACAATAAGGCAAAACTCACAGAAAAAACTGAGAATGGGCATGGCTAAAGCAACATCTCAAGCCTCATCCATAGATATATCGCAACGTAACGCTAATATACACGAAGAACAGGTTATAATTTCCATGATCGATGCCAACGCTATTAATGTTCCAAGTTTTTTTTTTTAGCTCTTGTTGATTCAGAATCCAGATATTGTAGCTCTTGGTGATTCCATAGAAAAAGAAAAATGCTTTTATGTGGGTACTTATTTCTTCTTTGTATGAAATGTCCAGCAAAATATGTGCATTTTTTAAATCCCGGAGAAAAAGCAGTTTAACAAAATTTGCAAATGCATAGGTGGTGTAAATTCAGGCACATATGCTATTGTTTATCAACGTATATTGCATATGTCCTCAAGGTTACCCGAATTTTATTCATCCATCATTTTTATAAAGAAATCGAAGTGGTAGCACTCTTTGATAGTGGTAGTTCAATGACTAAGTTTCTAAAGCTTTTATTATTAAAAACGGAATAGAAGCAAATGTAATGATAGCTATACGCTGGCTGTTGTTATTCACACATCAAGTCCGCTACAGCAGCGATGTGTAAACGTAGTATGAGTCAACCAGCATCGCAGCCACCCAAGTAGATCAGGTGTGTCTGTGTGTTGGGGTTAATTTTTTGAAGATTTCAAGGAAAACGTGCTGATTCGTTGGCTCTAGTTGTACCGTAAATACGCGCGTTTAATCGCCACTTTTTTATCAGAATAATTGAGTAAAACAGAGGTGCGGGTTATCTACGTAAACAGAATTTAACCGAAGAAAAAAAGTTGAAATATAAAAATGTGTGAGGTAAAACGCATTGAATATACCACCAAAATATAGATTAATTCCTTGAAAATGATTTCTTTATTTTTTTTATTAATTAATTTATATTTTAGTACATTTTATTTCTTCATTTTTAGTTAATTTTTGAAGGAAAGTTTTTTTTAAAGTTACTGTGAGGATTATCTACACATACACATAAATTATAATTGGGATGGGAATAGCGTAATGCATACACATTTTGGATATAATGTATATGAAAGTTTTCAAATTTTGGAATATGCTTCTCATAATATTGAATGCCAAACTATTCTTTAAAATTCTTTTCGCATGAATTAAAAAAATCGAAAATTCTTGGAATTAAAATGGTCAATTGAGATACCTATCAATTTTGATATAAAAAAGCTAAAATTCTTCCTATTAGGAAATGCCTACGATTCTTTTATTCCTTTTCATATATACTTAAAAAATATTGGATTTGGTGCAGGAAATAAAATTTTGGGCCTTAATTATAGAAACTGTGTGAAAGTGTAATGATGATTTCAGTAATATAACAACATCAAAATCGTAAGATAAACATTAAATGTAACGGTTACATCGAAATAAATCATTTGATGTTTTAGAGAAAAAGAAAATGATCTGCAGATTAAAAATATTGGCAACATCAGATTTCTCCAAAAACCAAAATAAGATTTAGTCAAAAATTTTAAATTTTTACTATTAAATGTATTTTAAATTTTACGCATAAGAAGAAATTTAATGAATGAAATTACTCGATTAATTAGTTAATTATTGAAAACACACAAAAAATGGAAAATTAATCTTTGAGCCTCGAACTACCCTGTGCCAAATTGTAGCAGGGGTCAAATAGCACGCATCAAGGTGTCACGGATTCGCAAAACACAAACAGTATATAATACATTTATAAAAGTAATAAAATGGTAAAAAAAATGGCGTCTACTTTTTTGAGATCTTCGATATTGCATTTCAATAAAACAAATCCGTTTATGTTATTTTTGATGATTGTGTCCTGGTAGGAGGCAATGTTTTCGTGTTGGAGTGCTGGCAGTTGGGTGAGCAACTCTGCAACATCTTTTGCCGTCATTTCACTCACAAACTTTGGCAAGATTATATTCTAAATTACGAATAAAGAATATTAAAAGTTAATTTTTTTAAGTTGTCGGAATGGCACCCAAACGAAAGAAAATGCTACATAGTTGGATAGATGGTTACACCGGGAATAGAACCCAGACCAACTGCATAGATATCCCACGGTCCAACCATTGGGCCATCTGGAGTTAAAAAAAAGTTAAATTGAAAATAACCATTTTACATTTCACTCCCATTACAATTTCGAAAGCCCAAACATCTAAAAATCAATAATGACACAAACTTATGATTGGAAAGAAATCGTATACATTCTATGAATTCCTTTTGCGAATATCTTTCTTGTTATATTCATTTTAAAAAAATATATTTTAACTAAGTTAAGGTATTAAAGTTAATCAGATTCGATATAAATCAGTGAGATTAGGATAATGCGGTTCATTCCCAAGTTTACTCCTAGTGAATTTGATTCCCTGTCACTTCACGTCAGGTTTAATACACTTAACCAACCTTTGAGGTCCTTAATTTTATCGTCATAAATGTCTCTCGATCTATAGATCTAGTACAAAATACAAAGATTCTAATATTAACGAAGCTTCACACCATAAGCAATATGCATACAAGCCATCAAAATAATAACATACACTAAACAACAAGGGTGCAGTGTTTGGGGAAAATATCCAACTACGACTTCAAGTATTTATAAGAATCGAACTCAACAGCTCCTCCATATGTTTATAAAAATTATACTGGTTCTGTCCATTCTTTAGACTGCGACTCGTAAATTTTATTAGACACGGAAACCGATTACTATATCTCGTAAAATCTCGGAATCCGCCTTCCTCAATCCTGCTAAACAGAGGCTATTTTTTGCTGTCTGATGTCAACGAGCTATACAACGTTATAAGTAATAAACTTCTATTTGTTCCACTCTGAATTATAGCATAACTTACCTGTTTAAAAGTATGGTACACTTATACAGTAAACATATGTTGAATTCTAACATCTTTTTTCTTATATTTATTAACTTTTATTTTCAATATCGGTAGTCACATTATGAGATAAGTTTATTTTAACGAAAATATTAGGAAGTAACATAACATTGCTCTAGTGGGTAAAAGTAGCATATATATCCTTCACCTTTATTTTGTATTTGTAGGCGTAGCGTAGTATGTTATAACGTTATAAAAAAAAGAAAAAAAAGTTAAAAGTATACTACGTGTCTCAAATACAAGTTCGCATGAAAAAAATGATAAAAGATAAATCATGAAATTTATGAGCAGAAAGATTAATTTCATCACTTTCCAAAAGTGCTTATTTAATAATAATCCTCAATTCTATAATATACATGAGAAAAGGAATTACTTTGAAAAGACTCTTATTTAATTGGAGATCCCAAACTTGAATATTGGAATACCAATTGTTGTGTGAAAATGGAGGACAATTAGCATCTAAAAATGGGAAATATATTCTAATTAGAGCATGGAAATGGGTTTAAAAAATGCAAAAAGCTATACAAATTGATTGCGAATTGAATTTTGTTTCAGGATTTGGGGTAGCAGATAATGGATGAACAGGACAAGAATCGTAAACTTTGGGTACTTTATTCTGAAAGTAAAGGAAATTAAGATTTCGTGTATACTCTTAAAAGTTAAAATCGCAAATTTAAAATAAAAATAAAACCTTCAATGGTGAAATACCACTCTAGTCTAAACAGTGAGAACTGACTTATAGAAGAGGCAACTTCTTAATAGTCAATATGTCTATACAATGAACATTTTAATGCGTTAGTATTGCAGAGATTTTAAACACACGTGTAGCCTTCAAGCGGTCTCCATACAGAATAAATTTATATAACTTTAATGTTGTGAGCATTAGCACGGGGTACAAAAGCGTAAGAGTTTGTGTTATGGGCACGCATGATGGAAAATGAGGGAACCCGGTGTCCGAGGGTGTACAAGAGGTTTTACTGCAATTTCTGTTTCAACCACCACAGGAAAAATAAAGGTGAACGTTTAATAGGGTAGCCAGAGTGTTATACCTTTAGTGAGAAATATGCACTTTCTTCCATTTTAATTGGGCTAGATATATTCACATTGTCTATGTCAAGCCATTTTAGCGCAACCTTTCTTTGAGGAAACACAGAGGAGTTTTTTTGTTTGGATTAAATATAAATTTTGTAACGAGGAAAGATATCTTTACAATTCGCCTTCAGGCATTGATTTTCTGGACTTAATCGTCTACTTTTCATTTTCAATGAGTTTTATATAACTTAAAGCAGAATCGCACTGTCCCTGAAATCATTAAACGAGCATCGTACAAATGAAAATTATTTGAGCATTTAAAAATGATTGTTTGCAACATCAGAACAGATTCAAAAACGTAGAGAAAAGTAGAGTGAAATAAAAAAACTAGGTGGAAACCAATGATACCATCCAAGATCAGGAAAACGGCATATCCAGGGATACACAAGCATGGCTCTTCAGCTAAAAACATGTAGCACTCGTATATCCTTTTGAAGATTGAGAACCGCTTAAAAACGCATATTTTAAAGGCATCTAGCTGACTGGTGAAAAAGAACTTCTTTCAAAGCATGCAAACTTAAACTTAGCGTTGTTCTTCTAAACTTTTAGATTTCAGAGTTTTTTCCAATGTTTTATACTCAGTGGCGTATTTATAAAATTATTTTAGGCGGAGAGGAGGGCCCTTTAAAATCTTTAGGGAAGAGGATTTTGGACTTTTAAAAGGTAATTCGTATTACATTCTATTTCTAATATACATATCTATTTCAAATAAACTGAAAAGCAGACAAATGTAAAAGATCAATACTTCGTTTTAAGAAAGGGAGGCGGCTATGGCCGAATGCCCCCTCCCCAGTCCCCACCTCAATACACCACTGATTTCATCCCAGAAAAATAAAAGAAAATTTGATACAAAAGTAGCTTAAAATCAATAAATTGTCTGCATCAGTTAATGTGGATACTGGCATGATTTAACTAATTGATAACTAATAGAGTGAGTATACTTCTTAAAATATACGCATGTATAGCATTTTGGAAGTAAATGTAAAAAAGGGAAGGCAGTATCTTACTTGTTCAATGAAGTTCGCGATGCTGTGCTGTTTGTTGTGATTTTTGATTTCTGGGTTGTGATTTTTAAAATTAACCTCTGCGCTATTTCTTGACTCAGATTTGCGATTGCCTTCGAGGATTAGTTCGGAAATTTTAATTTTCAAACTTTTGCCGAGGTAATCTTGAAATAATTTGGATGTATGCATTAAAATGAAGAAAATTTATTTTTATTTTTTGCATATAATATATATTAAAAAAATCGAGTTAATGAAAAAGATTTTATAAAATGCCAATTCATTGCAAACCATACTTGGCTCATTATCAAAAAGAGTAAAGTTTCAAAAGAATTAATTTAAATAAAACGTATTTTCGATTCCACGATTTTTCGTTTTATGTAAATAAATTTGTTTGCTCTTTTCATGTCAAACAAATGACCCCTCAGCACTTTACTTATATTAAGAAAATAATATAAATAAAAAAACAGTATTATTTTACTAACTTTGATGACGAATTAGGTGCGGTTTTGACATACATTAGAGTCTATCAAGATCTTTGTCATTGATTCGGACGAAAGAATAATTAAAACGAGGAAGTAGCATATTGTCATTTTAAAAATGTATTTCACAAAACCTCAAATTCTATAAATCGACATATTAAGTAAAGAATATCGTAAAATCAGTGCACTTATTGCAATCCCAAAAACATCGATACTAAAATTGGAGAAAAATATTTTAAGACGAAACTAACTTAGGAAACTTTAAAATGTTCATAATATTCAAAAAAAATAAAAATGCTCGGCTTTTTTTAGAATTCTGAAGGTATGGATAGACAGTCCAATCCAATCGATGGATTCACACACCAATAATCTTATTATTAAAACTCATGCTAACCTGTAAATCAAAAAATAAACACTTCACTTTTAGATTTTAATAAAGACTAAATAAATAATAAATATATCAATTCTTTATTTTAGATTTGCATTGAAGCGCACATGCAAAGTTTAAAATAAAATGGGTAAACGCGTTTATAAAAAAAAAATGCCGCTCTTCAAACATTTTTTTACATACGGGCCCAAAATTTTACTAAAGTGAACTCTAGGCCCTAAAAATTTTTTAAGCATACAATATATAAAAATAGAACAAGCGCAATACTTTAATTTTTTGTAATGGATGCAGAAATATATTAGTGAGATATTTGTTACTGTTATCTTTCCATTCAAAAACGTTTACGTTTTGAAGCATGATCAGAAGTAATAGCGCCCGAAATAGGACGTGGATTGAAGAAGCCTAATCTATTCTATACCTATGGTTAGCGATCGGCGTGAAAAATATATGCATGATAGTAACATTTCTCAATACCACTGAAATGCTACATCGCTTTACTGGAAGATTGTGATGCTTTAAAATGCATACATTTGTTTTATTAGTGGAACTCTTATTAAAGTCAGTGAGTTCACACCCAGTGTTTCGGCTATAAATCTGCAATGCAATTTTCGATCGGAGATGGAAACTTCTTAAACACACATCATTGCCATTTGTAAATATTACTTGAATATTTTTTATATATTAAAAATAGGATGTTAATTCTACACAGCTTGAATATATACCTTTTCTCAATGATTCGGCAGATAGCAGTCTAGTAATGGGGGCGTAGAGTCTCTCGATAAAATTGATTCGCCTTCGATTCGCAATCGTGACTATCCTTACCACCTGTCCAGCAATGTAAAAATATTCTTTCTTTTTATTTATTAAAAAAACTTTTTCAGTCCATTTAAATGAATTATAAGTATATACGGGTAAGAGCAAAAGAAAAGTTTTTACTAGCGAAACAAAGATACTATTAGTTCAGAAAGTTGTTAATAATGGCTATAATTTGAAAGCAGATTGAAAAATGCTGAAAATTAATTATTGAGGTGGGAAAATAATTTTAAGAAAATTATCACAAGTTGAAAGTAAAATTAAAAAAAAAACATTAAATTTTATAGAAGAACTTTTAGAGGGTAATTGCCGAATAAAACAAAGAGTTTTGAAAGGGTTTTCAATGATCGCTTCAAAAGAAACAGTTAGACGTACAAATTTTAATCTGGCTTTCATAATTACTTTAAAGGAAGCAAGTCTCATTTTGGAAAATGTAAATACTTCTTCAACATTGATAACTAAAAGGGAGCCATTTTCAGAGAATTTTAATAAAAAATTCCAATCTTAAAATGAATTAAATATATTTATTGATGAGTTTGATTTTAGCTTGCACTTAAGGAGAAGTATGGGAAGATCACTGAAAGGCTTAGATGTCCTTATAAAGTTCACACAGCTCGCTGTATTAATAAGAGTTCAATATTGGCATTTAATTCAAATGAAGTTTTACATTATCAGACACTACAAATTCTGATAGGTGATATTTTATTTAAAAAAAATTTATACGGCGTTTTTCTCTAAAACTACACTGGCTACAGACTTCTAGCCTACGCCATTCGAAAGAGAGGACGATTTTGCATCGGATAGTGTTTTTACATGTTAACTTTTTAATATAGAAGACAGGAGCGTTTTTATTCGATGAGTACCTACCCTAAGCCGTTTTTGAAAGTGGGAAAAACTTCAGGATAAATGCCCTTTATACATGGATAGTGAAAAAATCAATCATGCTGCTAAAGTTATAGAATACTGAAGTGAACAAAAGTTCAATATAAATACCTAAGTCCTTATTCCCATATGCTAAATCCTAGGAAGAAGCTTTTTTCAAAAAGAAAATATAAAAATTAAATCTTTGCTCGCTCAAAATTCAGATATGAATTTGTGAAGTGATTGAATCAGGAATTGAAGACATAACCTCGGACGATTATTTGAGCGGGTACGGAGTGATCAAAGCAAAATCATAATTTTATATAAAATAAATATTATTTATATTTTTTAATTTTTCAGTAATTTAACAACAAAAATTTGATTATTAATTTTCTTTTTTTTGTAAATTCATTAGTATTAAAAAAATTTTAATGAATGAGATTTCATCGTAATCATTCATTTTTTATCAACTTAAATATAAAATTAAATATTTTAAGTAATTAAATAATAATTACTTATTATAAATGCTATACTCATTAATATTTTTTTATTTTAACCAACTTGAAAATAATTACTTAACATTATTTAAAGCTTGTTTTTGTGTTGATTGAGCACGCTTGTAGCGGCTATTGTAGAGTGTGGGGGAAAATACCGTACTCCAACAATGTACTTACAACAATGAAACTCTGACTCCTATTCCTTTGAAATCTCCGATTCCAACGATCCCCAACTCTGATTCTGCAACTGCAAAGTTATTATAAAGAAGTTAGATTAGTTTATAAAACAAATTTGAGACTTAGAAAAGGTATTCACTAATGAAGATTTTATTGTGCACAAAATAATTCTATGAATTCAGAAAATTCAAATGAAATCATATTAAAGCCTTTTAGTTAATCGAATTGCAAAGCCATTAATTTATTAATGTAATCATCAAGCGATATTGATTGAGATAACGCGTAAAAAATAATAAATAGCCTTGTAAGAAGGTTTTTAAAGCATACCTCGTATCTTCTTTCTTATGAAGGAATCTAAATTGACGGAAAAAGGCAAAAATAACTTGAGATCGGCAACCGTTAATTTGAGATGGCGGCCATTCAAAAAGTGTTTCAATTTTTTCTCATTTTTATCATATTCCAAAAAAGGTTCGACATCTTTCGAAGATGGAATGAGGTATTGAACACTAAATGCAAATATAATAAATCAATATTTAAAATAAATTTAAAGATCTAATTTCAACCTATTATTATATATCTACCTAATTTTAAATGAAAGATGAAGATTAACATTGTTAACTAATCAAATTACGGTTTTAATATTTAACCCATTAAGTACCATAGAAGTCAGACGATATTTAAAAAAACGCAGACGATTTATATTTAAAGACATTGAAAAAAGCAGACGAAGATGAAATTACTTATGTTCCCAAATGGGAACATTGGGACTAAATGGGTTAATATATGCAAACAAAAAGAAGATTTAAAAAGTCCGTAAATAAAAAAACAGCTATGTGATATGTTTCAAGCAG
This sequence comes from Nectonema munidae, assembly GCA_030549495.1. Classification (NCBI taxonomy): domain Eukaryota; kingdom Metazoa; phylum Nematomorpha; class Nectonematoida; family Nectonematidae; genus Nectonema; species Nectonema munidae. The sequence goes on from JAUIRK010000643.1 coordinate 259,338, forward strand.
GGTCGCGCATCCACAAGGCTCATTAATCTATTCCAGGCGGGTGGGGGTAGAGGTGCCTTTTGGCGCCCTAATAATTTGAGCATGGGAATAATTTTCTCCTTCACTATCGTAGCATTGACACCTTCATCATGATAATAATTTGATCTAAGATATCATATGATAGTTGGATGAATGCGAGTAAACATTTTGATTTACGTTATCACACAAAAGCAAGTCAATCGGAAACCGGTTTCACCCTTTTGTGTCTGTCTCATCAGTTGGATAAAGGTTGCTATTCACATTTCTGAGAGTTGAAAGCATTGTCTCAACGCATCAACCGTTCAGCATATTCTGTGATTAGGTTAATCAAATTGTTTACTTGCATTCCTCCTACCATCATCTCTTACATACATGCGAGTAAATTCCTCCTCATCATCATCAAAAATGTGATCTGAAATTTTGGAACTTGACCACCCTTTCCACTCACAAAATTTTTCAGCATGCCGATGGTTTCAACATATCCTTTAGTTATTGTAGATTTTTGAGACGTCTTTGACTCAAATAAGTTTTCGAAAGCAAGTTTAAATGAACTAATGTAACTAAATAATGCAAATTGCTGATAAAAATTGGATCTGTAAATAAATTGAAAAGTATAAAAATGATAGGGCAGTTTAAGTGTAACAAATTGTTTCACTTACGAAAGAAAAGTGAAAAAAAAATCAAATTGTTTGACTCTTCGACATCTAATCCTTTGATAAATTAAGAATATCAGCTTTGAAGCATAACAGTACGTAATTTTACTCTAATTAGTTAGTATGTAAAATTTTCTATATATAATTTATACTTAACGTTATTTAAAAAAATATGAATTAACTTTTAATTTTGTGCATATTATTGATCTTTTCCATCATTAATCAATTTGATCTTTGCGAAGTTTTCGTCCTTTTTTTAAAACGTTATTTTTTTTTACAAATTAACATTTTACAACAGGGGTAGGGAAACCCCTGTGTAATACCCCTGCGGTTCGAGTAAATTTCCTCCTATAAAAGTGTATTATCCCATAGTTACAAAAAGTCATATTCATTTATTTATGAAGAAAGTTCAGTGAAGCTTAACTCATAGTTAGTCGGCACTGAGGTATCGGAAGGTACTAATGAAATGCGAAGGTCAAATGCGTTTCCGCTTCACATAATTATAAAAAAAACACGAGCCTCAGGATTCCTGATTCCAATTAATCCTTTCATCACTACTCTCAATGTTATATACAAGATTTACGCAGGTTCAAGAGGTGATATTTGTGATCTTCCCGCGGACCCTGATTTTGAAATTTTTCGCCCATTATAATAAAAAGTTTTCCCAACTCTGTTTTAAAATATGTTGATCAGGCTAAATTTCAAAAAATTACATTTTCTGTTATATAGGGTGTTCGGGATAAATTTGACAGTTTCATTAGAAAAAAAGAAAAATTGTTTGAAACTACAAAATTAATTAGATTTAAAAGGAAATTCAATATGTAAAGAAATTACACTATTATCAAAGAATTTTATTCAAAATCACCACCATTGGCATTTATTACAGCTTCTATTCGGCTTCAAAATCTAGAACAAGTTAATTTTACACTTTCCTTAGAAAGGGTCTCAAAAACTGCTTTAATTCTGTCGATTAACTGGGCTTTTGTAGTACTAGGACAGCGATTGATGTCTTTCTCCACAGAGCCCCTTACATAATAATCAATCGGAGTAGGATCTGAGGAGTTTGAAGGCAAAACTATTGGGCTGGCATAGTCGTAATTAGTTGACAACAATTTTTGACTTTTTGTCGAGGTGTGACAAGGCGCGAAATTCTGCTGCCACACATATGGCCTATTATTGATCACTCATGTTATCCATCTTTAAGTACAGTAGTCAGCAATTCCATGTAAGCATCTGAATTCAACTTGAGACTCTTTTAAAAAAAATGCACACATCCAAAAATCATCACAGTTTGGGAAGTCTGCATGACTCATGGAGTGTTATTTGGACTGTGCGCAAACCATCTGTTATTTTCCGTGTTGTGCTTTTGATCTTGGCAAAAAATTTTCTCATCCGAAAAGAACCAGATCGAAGGATGTTTCACTTTGCTCAAAAGTTTTTTGGCCTTTATCAGACGATTTTGGAGGGCTTTTTTTGTAAGAATTCATGAGACAATGTCCGAATTCCAATGCCAGTATCCTCCAACACTTTTCTGGAGATTTGGAGAAATTCTGCGGTGCGAGCGCAATCAGATCGTCTAGTATGTTTCTATTTTAGAGACAGCCTCGTAGTCTCCATTGCAATTTTCTAGCTCATTTCGGATTGTTTTCATAGAGCTTAGGGACCATAGGGCAGAGTTCATAATCTCTTCATTTTGATGGCAGGCACCAATCATTATGATACAAATTATTCTCTTCCAAGATACAGGTGGTTCCAGTCCTTCATTCTTGTTGTATTTTCGTGTATGAATAAAAAAAGGTTCAAACTTTAAAAAAGTGTAATATGCGTGAAATTTTTTTAACATCTGAAAAAAATAAATATTATTCTGTAAAATTTATCCCGAACACCCTGACAAAAACTCAGCATGTTTGTGCACTATTAAATAAATAAATTAATTAATTAGATATTTTTGCTTGAAAATTTGGAAAAGGTACACCTATAAGTTTAACGAGAATTTATTTTCATATATGACAAGAAAACAACTTAACAATTCAAAGATAGAGATCATTTTCTAAATATTACTAGCAAAAAGGAAATTTCATGTTTTAAAATTAAGAAAAGGGGTTTTCTCTTTCACTAATGTAAAGTCGATGTTTTTAAAATGGAAAGTTTTAGAGCAATTTGTGTTAAGGTAAACACGGAAGGATATGGAAAAAAAGTATTACTTATCATATAAAATCTTCAAGGAAAGATTGGAGTCAAGAATGTTTTGATTATCTTCAAAAAATAAGATGATCCACGAAACACGATAAGGCCACTGCTCAATCAAATTCACCCAACTGCCAAGCTTTATCCATTGGAATTCAAGATTAAAGTGCTTCAAAAGTCTTCCTACAAAGTTGCATCATATTTGAAAATATTGGAAGAAAACAAGATAAGCATGTACGTTGTATGTTTAGATTAATCATGAAAATTCCTAGCAAAAATGGATTAAAAAATAAATAAAAAAGCTCAGTTATTTCTCTTAATTATTTTGCATTTTCTTTCTATTCTCGCCTCCTACATTAGGTTTTCTACTTTGCAACCATCCTATCAAAAGTCATCTCCATCAAGTTCAAAAGGAAAAGCCTTCTCAACTTCTCAGTTCGCAGACCAAGTCCAACAGCTGACACAAGTCTTGCAGAACCTTATTGCCTTGCAAGTTATAGAGCTCGTGCGAATGTGTCTCTCCTTCGATTAGCTAGCCATGTTCGTGTTCATTGTAAACTGTAAAGTCTCACTTGCTCTAGGACGAGACCTCGCCTTTCTGAAGGTAATAAAAATGGGCATGAGTGTAAACAAATCTCCACTTCCATAGTTAGAAAACAAATTAGAAAACTTCGTGATTCCCATTCTGTCCAATATAACGTAAACTTGCGAAATTTGATAAAAGATGAAAAACTTTTAAAACAATGAAATAAATCAAAATGCTTATGGTTATCAGACCTTAAAAATTAAAATTAATACATGAAATCAGAGAGAGAGTAATGAAACCTGTGTAGTTGGATGTCAATTTAACCATTATCATTCCATAGATGTAAGTAATCAAAAAACAATTTGTGGAAAATAAAAATATATGTGGCGTCTTTCATTACACATTTAGGTCCAGGAGAATCTGCCATGGTATTTCTTATATTTATTCTCTGAGTACGACCTGTGATAGTAGATTTTGGAGTCCAAGAAAAAACAATTTGATCAGGAGAAATCAAATTTTCTTCAAACGTATCAGTCAGCGCAAAGGTAGAGAAAGAAGATGTAGATGAATACGAACTAAGAAAGTGAAAGAGCTATATTCCGTAGAAAAATCAGAACTCATTTTTGCAATCAAAATGAAAGAGAAAAACGTTATGAGTATCTGTTATGAAAGCGATCGAGAATAAGAATCAATGAAGAGGAGAAACGTTCTCACAAAATGAAGAAAATTACAACAAAGAAGAAAATTGTGATGGATCACACTGAGGAAAAATACGAATGGGAAATGTGGGAAGAGAAGATATGGAAAACATTATCGATTATGGTTTATTCTTCTCCATCGTTATATGTTTATGTTATATGTTTATGATCCATCGTTTTTACATAAGAATATATTTATATTATATACTATTCAATCATATAACAAAGGTGGAATGAAGAGGCGTAAATCGAAATCAACCTGATAATCTTCACAGTTCTGTAATTTTCATTCTTTTATGTGCATGCAAAGTATTTCTTCTATATATAACTTTTCTATTATAGCACGTATGTTACTGGTGTTATATTAGGATGTTTGAAACCGCTTACAGATGATGTGTATAATAAACATATCGTTATCGTAATGTTTCAATTATCGAATGAAAATTTTATTGATTTTGTGTGTACGACAACCCGCATAGCCTTTCGTTATCCTTTTTTTTTATCATTTGATGGGAATAGACGTTTAGATTTATTCTATCAAAATGTGATGAATTATCAAAAAATAGATGTCGTTAAATATTCTGTTAAAAAAACATATATGTTTAGAAATGCAGCATATGAAAACTTGTTTTAACATCATAATCATTATCAAATTTTTAATAAAGAAATGAAAATGTATATTTAATTTATTTAGACGTTATTCTCTACGGTGTTAATTTATCGCATTGACCTTAAATTTTTGATCACTGATTAGCGGGAAAAAAAGCATAAAGTCCGTATACAAAGTAAATACAAAAGAGTTCATATTGCGAGGGCCGGATCAGAGTGCGATCCGCATAGTAAATATTTTATTAAGTTCCTAAGGTAAAAATACCTAGAGATGTTTTCATCGAGAAAGCATAATTGCGCCGCTTGTATCGAACTATGAGGAAGGTAGGCTTGATGCGGGATCGAACCCAAGACATTGAATAATCGAAACCCAGTATCTAACCAAACGTAATCACGCCCCTAGAGTATATAATATAGAAAGATTTCATTAGAGATATACCGGAAATATAAACGATATTGGTTAGTCTTCTTAAACTGCGAGGATTGACATCAGAAAGATATTGATCACTAAAGAACATCTTTTGAAGATCATGAGCAGATGAGTAGTGAGTGGCAACCCCACTCACATCAGAAGAACCTTGAAATGAAAAGCAATGTTTGACCATGATACCTGCCATGCTATTGGTTGGAGTTGGAGATTTATTAGATTCAAAGAAAGAACGCACGGGATTCGAAGAATTTGATAAAGAATTCAACCTTGACCTCTAAATAAGTACTTTGGATTGGATTAAAAATGGAAGATAATGAAAAATCGTACGGTGGACTTATTCACTGGAAGATTGATATGATTTTTAGTTGATAAGAAGGAAATTAGTCCAAGTTGTTGCAGGAATATGGGAATATGGACAAAGTTGCGTAGATACTCAAACCCAGTTATTGAAGAGTCTCGAAAGAGATAATTAACATGGAGTTCGATTGCTTTGGCAATCATATGTGGATCTTAAAAGTGTAAAAATCAGAATAGTAAATATTTTAAATTTGAAAAAAACCTATTGCTAATATCGTTATAAATGGCATTTTGGATTCAGAGAAAAGCGTTTTGATAGAATCTAAAACGGTTAAAACTTTATCTTGCTCACAAGAATCTAAGCCATCTACAATGACAACCAAACGCGTTTGAAAGTTTGTCCATCTGTCAACAGATCTAATGAAATCAACCATATGCTCTAGCTAAAAATAGAGAGTAGATTAACATAAATTTTCTATTAGTTCTCATAAAATTAAAAATATTCGTTGTTAATACAGTAAAAGGAAGGAGCAAATAGCTCTATCGAATTTGTCTTAATTTCCTTTTTAACTCTACAAATCTATTCCGTATGAAGATCGTTGTTTGTGTGCCAAGCAGACACCTTCTCACTAGAAGAGAGAGCCATTACCTCGTTAGCACTAAATCAGAAATACATCGAAAATGGCAACACGCTTAGGACTAGAAAATGCCTCGATAAGGAACAATAATTCTTATTTTGTCGATAACTCCTAAGATAAATCCGAAGATCACAGTTAAAACATTGAAACAGCTGTCAATATCAATAAAGTTGTCTTTGACTGAGAAAATCTAGAGATAGGATAACTCTAATAAAACTAATTTGAGTACCTGCATTAAGAATGAACATGATAGAGCATATAACAGGTGAAGAATTCATCGGTATTGGCAATCAATCTTTTCGCATTCAATATGAGAAAATGAAATTGATACACCAGCGAAGGATAAAGAGGAAAAAAGAACACTATATTGTTGAATGCATTTTTGTTTTTGGTGGCAAAATCTCGTTAAGCGTAATTTGTCAATCAAAAAAAGGCTTCAACTTTGCTTTTTTTAAAAAGGCAACTCATTAATTTATAATCATGCTTTTTATAAATTAAAAATAAAAATAATTAAATTAACTCAAAATGAGTCTTATATCTTAGGAAAGGCAGAAAGGAAGGCCATGTTTACAATTCCAAAAATTTAGCAAGAGATAAATATAATATGAGGCCTGAGGGTTGTTAAGCAAGTAACTTAATTTTTGACCTGATTTGAAGTCTGAAGAACCCTTAGCAAATCGGTTGCTTATATAAAAAAAGGTAATAAGTTAAGTAATTAAATTCTCGCGAATTTGTCTTTGAACTATAATAATCAGCGACATTTTTCTTCTTAAGTTTATACTTTTTTTCAATGGTACATGTGAATGTTAAAGTTACAGATAATGAACAATTTGATTTCGTTTAAATTCATGCAGCATTGCAATTTTCCCTACACGGTGATTCACCTCTCTTTTCTATGACACCTTATTTATATAGGTATCATAGTATATTCGCGAAACACATGTGAAGTAAAGTTTTCAATAATCCTTGCACTATGACCGACACTAAATTAAAACTTGAACAGTCAAATGAATGGGTGCTCTTTGTTTTTTCAGTTATGGATTTGCGTAAAAAATAGAGGCCATCGAGGTTTCTTATTTCAGTGTGCCTATATTGATATATTGACAATAACCAAAAATAAGGGAGAGGAGCAGCATACAATTTTTCCCTGGTTTTATTGTATATAAAAAAAGATTTTTAACTTCACATTTAAATCTTTTAGAATGTCAGCATCGTTTTCAAAAAAATAGTTTTTTGAAGTAAGATAAATTCACTTCGAAAGAGCCCTAAACAATGATCGAAAAAATTGTCTTCGTATACAAATTAAAATTTAAGATAAAGTACCTCAAACTTAATATGTTGTAAAAAAGTGTCCATTTTTAAGCTTTCTTCATCGAGTTCTTTTAAAATTTTGGATGAACGAGATATAAAAACTGCTTTCATCAACCTCTTCAACACAAGTAACTTGCCTTCAAATAGAGCATTAAATACAAGAGAACTTTTCTTTCAACATGCAAAACATAAAATATAATCTTTATAAAGTTATTCTTTAAAAAAATATTGATCGACACACAGTTTGGGTTTGGTAGAAATGAGAAATCTTACCTCCAATGGCCACAATTTCTACTATCCCGGATCGCTGTATTGTCGCTTTAGAGGGCATTTAAACAATTTTCGTTAATTTATAATTTTTAGATAAAGTTTATTCCTTCATTTAAAGAAAAATAAGGAAGTTATGAGTGAATAACGGCATCTATAAACAATCTAAAATTTAAGTTTTGATTTATTCCTAATATTTTTGACTAAAAATCACAGTTGTAGAGTCGGGGGAGGGGGTATCCAAATCAGGCTCCGGTTCCTAGTATGTGCAAAAATTAGAATCAGACTGCGAGTACTCAAAAATCCTACTGCGATTTCAAATTCTTAAAAACTTAAGAAATTTAACACCAATTCTTCACTTCTGACTTCGACTAAAGAAAAGGCTTACAAAAAGATCTCCATTTAAAATATTTAAAAAACCCAACTTAAACTCCGATTCCGGCTACCAACTTTTATTAGATGCCGACTCCGATTCATCTGTCTTTAAAATCTCCACTCCCGAATCCGCAACCCTGAGTAAAATCAATGAGATTGAAATTAATGATACAAATCATATAAATGAAATAGAAATCGAATATGACTGGGGAATTTAAAAATTTTTTAACTCTATATTCAACAAATTTTTAAAGAGATCTTGAATAGAAGTACAGCGAAACTTCCGTTTGAGAACTTATTTCCTAATATCGTTACCAGAATTACTCGTGAACCGACTTTTCTTATTTATTATCAGCACGAAATATAAAATATTAATGACCTATATGTAAAAAACATTAATTATACTCGATAACGTGAAAGAAAATTAAGAAAGAAACCGCGATCATAAAGATACACAAAAGGCATGATTATGGAGTGCATGATCGGACGAACTTTCGTTGAACTTCGGAAATTTTTAGCCCCCATATGTTAAAATCTAAACCCATTTAGTACCAATGTTCCAAAAGAGAATGCAGATGATTTCAGTAATCTCTATTTAATTCCATTTAAAAAAGAGTTCGTCTGCTTTCCCTTTGGGAACATTGGTACTAAATGGGTTAAGTTCAAAATTTTATATTAAAAGCTTTTCATAAGCATAACTTAACAAAGTAACTAAAAAAAAGCATTGCATAATAAATAGATTATATTAGCAAGAATATAATATATATATATATATATATATATAATATGGAAATATAACAAAACAAATACACACTATACGTTGATTATACAAAAAATATAACTGTATTGGCATAGTTAGATTAATTTTAATTTCATTGCCAAAATTTTGAGGTAATTAAAAACTATCTACACTTATTGAGATGTGTCATAATTTATAAAATAAAAACTATGAGAAATTTTCTTATTTTATTATTATAAATAGGAAGAAATTTACTTCTTTATTTAGAACATATATGTTCCTGCAGGAATCATCACCAAACACCCCCACAAAATAAATTAAGAAATTGCAATAATTCAGAAGCATATGGTGAAACATCAAATAGTAATTGAAAAATAAAGTGGAAAAGATTTTGTGGTTTATATTTGTGATTAAAGTTTGTGTGTGTTATGTTAAACGTATGTCAAAGTTTGAAAAAGAATTAGAAACATATACGGATCGAATTTGGTGGTGGAAAGCTAATTAAAATTTGTTTCCAGAATTATCAAAGTTAGCAAACAATTACTTTCATGTCCTCTTTCATCAATTGAAAGCAAAAAACTTTTCAGCATGGCAGGTAACGAATTCACTTCCCAAAAAAACGTGGAGAAAAATGTTTGTACATTTTAATTTTAACTATTAAAATAATTTTAATAAAAGCTAAAATGCAATAATAATCTGTCATTTTTTATTACTGTTTATAACTTTTTTTAAATAAATTATCCAGCTTTTTTCAATTTATGCACTGTTTTTGATTTTTTAAGTTTATTATTAAGTTAGTTATAATATATATGCATTTTCAAAACTACAATTCGAATCGGTAAATCGCTAGTTGCGTGCTTATAGCTGTCAAACTAATCATGAAAGCGTGGGTAAGCAAACTTCATATTTTTCCCACTTTAGACAATCTCCGTTTATATTAGAGATGTATGGAATGTTAAATTTTTTGTATCTCTGGATGCGGATATCAAATTTGACATCCTAGCGGATGCTGATCTCAGAATTATTATTTTTAGCGGATGTTTTATACTTTTTAAAAATTTAGAGAGATCTTAATGTATTTGTGTTATCATAAAAATTTTAGATAAAGTAAAAATGAAAAAATTCGCAAAAACTTTATGGAAAAGAGAAAAATAATTGAAAAGTGGGGATGCGGATGTAAAATCTTATGCGGATATGGATATCCGATACATCTCCAGTTTATGTTTGCAAGTAACGTCAAAGATGAAGACTTACTCAGAAGGATTATAAGAACGATGCAGGAGAGAGAGATGAGAATTTGATTAATTCTAAAATTTTGTACATTAATGCCATAAATGATGATCAAAACGATTATGATGGAGAAGCAGACAACCAGCAAAAAAGATATGAAAGCAGTGGGAAGACAAAACAATGTCTTGAACTTGCCCTTTCTGTCTTCAAAGTCTAAATGATGCAAACAAAAAGTTTACGTTTTAAAAAGATAGCAAATCTATTTTTTTAATATAAATTTTGTTTTGCCTCATTTATACATCAATCACCTCTTGTAAAACTACGATATGAACTTTTCTACTTAACATTTATACTACACAGCGTATCTATCATCAACTTCTTTTAAAAAAGCCTCTTTTATCAGTATTCTATTTAAGGGAGAAAACAGAAAATACACGCGTGATACTTAGATTGTTTGTTATCCCCTATTGTATTAGAGGTTTACAATCCAAAATTGTATGTAAATCTTGGTTGCGAAACTTTCAAACCCGTGATGAAATGTCTTAGGTACAAAGTGTCTTCAACTCATTGGAAAGATAAGATAAAGGACAAGAAAAATTGAGTATTTTATTTGAGCAATAAAAGCAAATATTTTGGAATACAACTGTTTTTTAGATAGAAGAGTGAATATCGAAACACTATTTTGGAGATTAAATATAACATTATACACACACGTACATTATCTTTGGAGTTTTCATAAATATGTTGAAGGTAAAACTGAATCAAATATATGCATATATTACTAACAGACACGCATACAATTAAAATTTTTTAAACTTAAGTGAGGTATTCGCCATAAGAATATATGAGATAACCAAAATTTTGTGTTATAAATATTAGCACTGTTCATATCACTTCATGTAGTTGTATTATATATTTACATGATATTCTTTATAATGACGGCAAAGTATTTAGAGTCATTTTTTTAACTTTGTTTTTGCAAAGTTTAATAAAATTTCCTTTTGTAATTTTCAATTTCATGGCAATCTCTCTAATAGTCGGGAAAACTTCAAAAAAAATTTTGTGATAAAAGAGAACTCAAAACATTATTGACATATTATGACAATACTTATTGACACAATCGTTAATTTATATATATATATACAGACATAAAAGACAAGGAGCCAGGGAGGATTTAGAGATGGCTGTAGAGTGTAGACACACCCTCTAATTAAATTTTCCAATCAATAATAATTTTGATATAATTTAGAGAATATTTACCAACATTTCTTACACTTACTAAGCCAATTTACACTAATTTTAGCACATCTCACTCTCTCCAACAGATGACCGATGAATAAAATAATAAAAGCATCGTAAACGTAGGATATAGAAATTTTGGCACCTTGACTTTAATAATTTTTTTCTGAGTGCGCACCAGATACATATACATAGGTATTTTTATAGTTTAAAAAGTAACACATTATTGCAATATCGTAATACGTATACGCAATACTGTGTTTAGATCATTTTTCCTATGCAACATATTGTGCATATGCATATATCCAGCAATTTACTTTGAAATCTCCACACATTGTGACTTCAAAAAAATATATATATTCTAACTTTCTATGTGATTTTCATGTCTGTTGCACTAATCTCATCTGCTTTAGAATCCGATTAAAACGGGCCTTAGTGGTTCAGTTCGGTTCTTAATTCCCCGAGTCCGATCGGATAATGGTCGATAGATATTCAAACCATAAATTAGAACACGGGCAGGAAAACTTTCAAAAAATTTGCATCAATGATTTTAAACTAAGGGTCAATGAGTTTAAATAACTTTATCTCAGAGAGTCGCATGCGCCCAAGAGTCCTAGTTTGTATATCTCTGACAGCCCAGTTCAGTCCTTGTTTAAAATTTTTTAGGACCGCGCCAGAATTTGAACAAGTCTAGATACAATATAGTAAAACATTTATACTAGAAATAGACATTGTGAGGTATTTCAAAAAGTCCAAAAGCTGTTGATTTGATATATCACAATTATGAACTGATAGTTATGAGTACGCCCGTTTACGGTAAGGTTCATGACCGATTAAAACCAGTCCTAGTGGTTCAGTTTGATTGGGATTCTAAATTATGTAGTGAGACCGAATCTTGTCCGTAGATATTATAGTACACTTTGGTCAGCTTCAAACTATAGACTATGGCCGGACTTTAGACAAGTCTACCTATACATTACAGAATGAAGGAAAGGAAACCTCTTTTATTGAAAACATGAAAAATTCTTGTGGTTAACGTGCCAAACTCCTTTTCAACCGCTTGGAAGAGAGAAACAATAATGTTAACAAAAACTTTTTCTCCACTAATACTCGTGATTCGTGTGCAGTCAGTGAATAAAAATCTAAAAATAAAATGCAACTATTTAAAAGAAGAAATGGAATTGAAGACATTCAAATTGATATTGTAACAGAAAGATGTTGTTTAGAGGTCATTTTATGGAAGAAGTCCTTTTCAATTGGATGCCTTTCCTGATGTTAACCAAGAATAAATGTTTTGAGATAAGACTGTTAAAACTTTGTGGCGAGCTTGGAATTCGAACTCAAACACTATACAGCAACAAAATATACGTTAGGATATAGAGGGTGAATTTTTTCAGATAGAAAGTAAAGAATTAAATGTGAAAAAAATCTCATTAAGTGTAAATAGAAAAAATCTTCAGTAGTTTATTTTCAAAATTTAGGATATCAGAAGGGACACTTGGGCGACATACAATATGCTATAAGTCATGAAGGGGTAAATGAATTAAATGGATATGAATATACCACACTATACTGAAGACATCTAGTAAAAGAATGAATTGTGATAAACAACGTACATAACACATTTTTCTTCATAAAATGGTCATGAGTACCCTATAAATTTTCAGGAAAGTGAAAAGTCAATTGAAATCATCGAAAACTTAACAATGAAACTTTAAAAAACAATATGATAGCTCTTTAAATGAAATCTAAAGTTTTATAATTTATTATTTTAAATACTTTCAAGGTAGACTTAACTTTCCATTCATATAATTCCCTAGCGAAGACTTTTGTAGTTTTTTTCGATTACATGGGGCATCGATGAAGAAATTGATCGAATAACGATTAATCCACTGATTATTAAATAATAACATTATAGCCTTTTAATAGTAAAATGTAAATTATACACACGAATATTAAAAATGGATCAACAGAGCATATTTGCATGTAAAGTTATGAATAAAATAGCAGTAGTGATTCATTTATGAACATCTTGAATATTCATTGTCCCTCTATGAAACTAGCCTAAGTAACCGTTGGCCAATTGAAACCAGAGCCAATAATACCATATTATCGCTTCTATATCTGCTGGCTCGTATTACACGTATTCATAGGTGATGCTGCTACCAAAGTGTAATACAACTTAGATACATTAAACATATGAGCAAACAGGGAAAGGTTATCCTAAGTTTAAAAAAATATTGTTTTGACTCTCAGATTGCGTTTTTAATAAGATAGCGTAATATGGCGCCAACAACACTAATACTATTAGGCTAATCAACATTCGAGAAAATCAATGTTAAAATTCACTAGCAAAATGGTGACAGATTCCTGAAAATAAGTTGACTCTACTATAATTAAAACGTTAGCTCTCTGAGTGCGGCTTCAAGAGTTCTGTTCAAATCCCTGGCCAAATGGAACAGTTTGGGTCAAGTCCTTTCTAGCGTAAATCCTTTTTGGTGAAGTATTATTAAATATTTGGCATATGATTATAAGCTTTTACCCGCTTGCTAATACGATCATCTACTTCTCTGAACTTCAATTTTAAAGCAACGTTATAACGCAAATAATCAATAAATCTCCATATACATGGATGATGCATTTCAAGTTGCTGCTTCTGCATGATTGTTTGTTCTGTCTTCTTCATTAAATACTCTTTGTTATAGATTCGATACGGTCTGAGGGAAACGAGAGGTATCCTCAAACCAATCAAGAAATTCTTGTAGACTATCAGGTAACTCATGACTTAATTGCAATAGAGGATCATCTAAGCGTACTATAGGAATGAAAGCTAAAGCTTTGCATTTTAAATGAAAGTCTGCGTCATTGTTGTATTGTCGAGAAGGCTGCTCTCTAAAGCACAAACTTGTTTTTCCATACTTTGACATAAATGAAAAAAACCCCCTCTGATTATAATGTGCCAATTTAAAATCACAATTTACAATTTTCAGGTTTTTCTAGAATCATTTAAACATTTTGCCATAAGTTGCACAAAGCTTGTATAGAAGCAAAACATAGAGCAGATAGTATACATAGTGGATGTATGCATCTATATCTCTCCGTATTGAATACGTGGGACTTAGTAGATATGACTTTGTTTGGTTTCTTGGTCGACGAACCATCTTTTTTAAAGCTTTATTTTCTGGCATAAGTCCTTGACAAGTTTGAGATATATTTTCTAAACATTTATTTATAACCTTCTATTGTATTGCTCAAACGCTTTTTAATTTGAGTTAAAATATCATTCAATTTTTGCTAGACCAAGATTATACAAATGTGAGTGGATAAGTTTTTCTTGCTTTACAAGTGTTTTTTCTTTTACATCAATATGGTTTCTGTGTCCACACTATGTCTATCAAAAATATAAATATAACCAAAATTTTCAAATTTCGGTTTCCCACATTTTGATTCAATATAAAATACAAGGCAATTTTGGCCCAGCTTAGGATATTCAACATGTTTAAGTTGAATTTAATTAAGATCTTGGTTGAAGACAATGGCTCGAAGGAGCATTACTTCAAATATTTCCCCAGTAACTTTTTGTCAGCCTAAAGTTAGGGCTTGCGCCATAGTCCTAAAGGGCCTAATCATGGAAGACGGATCCGATGTCTCGACGGCAATTAAGGAAATAGGATTTTCAAAAATTATCGAACCGTGGTTTAAAAATAAGACATGGGGATCTTGCTTGAAAGTAAACCTTGAGAACAAGGCAAGTATAGACCAGGGGAGCAAAAATGCATTATACTTGATCTAACATTCGCATGCTATGAATTCTTACTCAAGCCTAAAGCATTAACTATAAATGCCAAAAATTAGGACACATGTCGGCTGCTTATCCAAACAGAGAATGCTGTTTAATCTGAGGAGGTGAGGACGACCGTCGCGCGTGCAAGTCAGTTAAACCAAGGCTCACAAAAAGCTATATTTGCGGGGAAGAGAGGCACTCAACTGTTTACAACAGTCTAGCAAAGCTAGCTGGTCTCCGACAAAAAGAAGCTACCCCTAGATATTTTAGTGCATTACTCTAATTACACTTTACAGTAAGACTACATAATTTGGATGATCCCTTACTTTGATATTTTTCGAGATATATTCTGATTTAACCCACTTGTTTCGAGAAAAAGTGAACGATATTAAGACTTTCCAGACTTATAAAGTAATAATTTGGTTACATCCGATTTTTTTATCATTTCATTATCAGTGATATTTCAATTAAAAAAAGCTTAAACGATCCATTAATGAAATTAAAAAGGAACTCTTACAAACAGTATTAAACTGTAAAAAATTGGTTCTTACTTAATTCCAGTGGGAAAGGTGTATGCTTTCGATTTTGGAGGATTCATATATATAGTGCGTAGAAAGAGCTTAAACGATTCCAATTTATTAACCAAAAAATTGGACACGCTATTGACCTCTGCCCATTCTTTCTGAGAGCCATAAATAATAACTCCTTAAATTTTCACGTTAAATTATTTAAATATATCTACATAGCATACTGAAGACTTATTACGCAAACAAGACAATAATATTTTAGAAAAATTAAAGAATTTGAGGAAATATATATTTATTCCCAATATTTTAGTGAAAATATTTTTGATGCGTATCCGAAAAGATTAAGTTTTATTAATCATGATTCCTAATGTAAAGTAAAATTATTATTAATACATTAATTTCTCTTTGTATTTAGTTGATGCGAAAAATATATCTGAAAAAGGATATATCTACAAAAAAGTTTCTTTCATTCAATTGTTTGATACTTGTGACACATAATATATTCCATCTTCATTCATTGAAAGAATACTAAAGGCTTTTAACTTTAATGTTACGGACGAATGCAAGCCAATCGCTTTTTTAGGTAGATAAGAATTGAATTTCCTAAGTTTTGAGATATAAAAATATAAAGAGTATCATATAATTGATGGTTTTATCAGATTAAAACTTCTAAATGTTGGACCTAGAATTATATAGCAAAAATTTAGTTAATTTTTTTACCATCCAATAGTTAGATATAGTTAGATTATTAACATCACCGTTCAACTTGAGCGATACATTGCCACCATCTACAAAGCAATAAGAGATACGCATTTCTTGCTAGTTATCTAGCATTAAAGTGAAGAAACATAGAGAGGTTATGGTAGAGTGTGCTTCGACACCAAAATTCATCAAATATGCTTTTTTTATTATTTTTCAAAAAAGTTATAAAAGTGTTGACAAAGGTTTGAAATTTGCAAAAAAAAAAGTTTGATGTACCGTAGATGAAATAAGCAACGGCTAAAAGAAAGACAAAGAAAGCGATAGCATAGATCCATACAGTGAAGTAGCCTAGAAGAAAGGAAAAGGGTAAGAGGAGAGAACATGTGCACGCAAACAACAAAAATGAAAGATGAAATCTATTCTGCTGGAAGCAATGACACACAAACGCATTCATTTCTTCTAAAATGACAAAATATATAGCAACTAAATTTATCTTTTAAAAAAAATTAGATGAAAAAAATCAATAAAAAAATGATTTGTGATGAATTTCATATACTAGTCAAAAAATTCGCATAACTATTTTGAGTCATATCAATGCTTTGAGACCCCCCCCCCCCCACCATCCGTTTCGGTAAAGGGAGGGGCGTATCCAAAGCGGTACTCTGAGACCCTTAAAGCCTTTCTTAATGACACAATTGGTATTTTTGTACATTAAATTTTTTGTATATTTATCACTCAATGTTAACATCTCTGAAATGTTCTTTAAAACATTTTCTACACAACCAATACTTTATTAATAGTAAAAATGGGGGGAGGGGGGTAAAAGCTTTAGGTACGGCACTGTTGACCATGATGATAATAATAATAAAATTTGTTGGTAAATTTTGTTGAAATTGTGTAAAAATGGAATTATATTCACATAATTCCAAAATTAACTTACTTTTGAAAAGTATCATTTAAATGACCATTTAATTTGAATTTCTTAACCATTTTTTGTAAAAACTAAAACTTTAATATCGTGAAGCGGCGTATATGAAGTTATAAGGCAATTATTTCGTTCCAAATGAATTTCCTTCTGATATCAAGGTTTCTGAGTTAACGAGGTTAGATTGTTAGTTTCAAAATTTCCTCTCTTCTAACACCTTACCCACAAATCCCTAAGAAATAAATCGAATATATTCCAAAAACCCCTCTAACAACCTTTCTAATGAATATCCTGTCAACAACACCCTCTCCCAAAACCTAAATCTTCTTAGAATCCTGGTTATCACACAAACAGACAAACTTTCTCTACTTTCACATAAATTTATTTTAGCCCCGCAGTTCAACTTCACAACGTTGACTTCTCCCTTCCAACTGAGTTTGATAAAGCTTCAGCGTTGAAGCAAAATTAATTACATCTTTCCAAAATTTTGTTCGAAATACAAATTCTTTTAGATATAAAATTATTATTCAAGATTATTTATATTTTAGTTATTTTTCTAATATCCCATTTTAATTTTTGTTGGAGAGAGGAAAAAGTTTGATATGGATTTAAAACAAACTAAAATATTCCACTAATCCTTTTTTACTTACACAGTGTTTCAAACCAGCTTCTAATCAGCCATTTGAATATTACGAGGTTACTATTTTCAACTGAATTATTTTAAAAAATAAATCTAAAATTTTCACCGAATTTATTTGTATCATTGAGGTTTCTCTTTGTTTATTTTTTAGGGATACAAAATCTATAGAAAAACGTATAAGTAGCAGTGTAGCTAAAAAGAGGGTAAGTAATTCTATTAACGACTCAATTTTAATGGAGGCAAATAGCATAGTCCTTATTAAATATCATTACCAGACAAATTTGAATTCTTATAATATAGCATAAATTAAATATGTAATAAAAAATGAAAAAAATTTTCCCAACTTTTTAATTAAATAAATGGAAAACAACAAACTAATCCAAAATTTAAAATGATAGAGTCAACTGATAAATATAAATATAGAGTAAACTGTAACAATAATAAATATATAAGGGGCGGATCCAGAGGGTACATGGAAAACATTCAGAAATTCAAAAAACGAGGAGTAAAATCTTCTAACTGAAAATTCTGGATCCGACTCTGATTAATTATTATTAATGATGAATAGTATAAATAATACTTCCATTCCAATTAAGATTGAATTGAAATGAGCTTTTAAAATTGGTTATTTCATAAACTAAATACCTTTTGCATTAGGAACGAATAAACAAAATGAATTATTTAATGCAAAAGCGATCTTGTTTCTTTGCAAATATTTCTTCTCCTTTTTGCTAGAATTTTAATAAAATAAAATGTTCAGTAATGAAATAATATGAAAGAATGAACATTTTTTATTAAACAATCAATCTAATTTTATCCATGTAGATTTAAAAAAAAACCTTTGAGCTTTTTGAGAAGAAATGATTTTCCACTTCCCCATTTGGCAAAGAGTCCCACCGTAATAGGAAGCCCCAATGCTGGATCACAAAGAACATCTGTTATTGCAGAAGAATATAAGTCATATCCAAGCATGTTTTCACAAAAATCATCTGATTTAAGATGACCTAAAAGTAACAAAATTAATGCTTTTAAAATAAAAATACATAATCTTAAGTGTTTATTGTGTAAAAATTAAAAATAGCATTGTCAGATTTTTAAACAGGCAAACTCGGTAAAATGTGGTCTTAAAAAAGATATGAAGAAAACTAACAAAAATGATGATTATTATTATTATGAAAAATTCAAAAATAAACAAGAGATTATTATTTGGAGTTCGTCGGGTAAAAAAATAAGTTAATGAAAATCTAGGATGATTTTTTCATTCGGTATCGGTATACCAATCTTTTCAGTCGAGCTTATTTTCAACATAATTATTTCACCATAGTTTTTAAAAACTTGCGTATTAACTAATTATTATAAACTTATCTGAAATTATTATTAAAAATTATTAACTAATTATAAGCTATTAACTAAAAACATTTTATCGTGTGCATTCAAAAGCGTTTCTTACCAGCAAAGAGAGCACTTTGATTGGTGAATTGATCAAATTATTTGACAATATTACACCAGTAGCTAAAACAGATCACCCCTCAATATAATAGTTAGTTGTAACCAGATGTTACTGTAGTTAGTTTCTTGATTAGTAAAAATTACAAAATTATATAAGTTTATAATAAAAATCAAAGCAAAGTGACATCAAATAGGAAAAAGATTACGAGCTCCAAACAAGGCTGGGAGAAATGGGCTGGATGATTGAGCGTCAATATTATATGGTGTCTCGCCCATGCGATTGGTGCGATAGAGTAGTTTACTGTTTCTAGGATTTCTGAGAAGCATTTCCGTTATGTGTTTGCTACGACTTCGAATGGAAATGTGGAGAACATTTTCTCGTTTCTTAAGTTGAAGAAAGAAAGGAATTATTTTTAGAGAACATCGCGGAAAAATATAACTTTTAGAATAATCACCTTGTCAACAACTCCAACCTTAGCACCGTGGTTGAGCAATAATTGAACACAACTGGAGTTTCTATTCCTCACAGCTCTGTGAATAGGATACTCCATATCCTAAAAAAGGATCTCAAAAAGTCACTTGATTCCAGAAAAAGCAGAAGACTTATGCAATTAGATATAAAATTACCTTGAAATGCAGAAGTAGCTTGCTTCCTTTAAAAAGGAATGTGGACTCAATTAGGCTACATCCAAATTAACAAGAAACTTTTGGTTTACTACAAAATCACATTTTTCCATAATGAGTTAGATAAATATTAATTTAGTAAAGTTGTTGGTGCGCGCAATAGTAAATTATTACAATTTATAACAAGTTAAAATTTAAGAAATTTGAAGATAAATTTATGTTATATGCAAGACTTTATTCATAGCAGAAAATGCCAAGACCAAACTAGAGGTAAAAACAAGAAAAATAATTATGTCTTCACAAAAAAGCAAGAAGGTCATAAAGTGTAAATTTGTCTCTGATGTTGAGCGACAATATGAAGATGTAGTAACCGTTTTTCCAATGTATTGATGTAATTGTTTGTTTTACTTCTTTCTTTAAAAAAATCTAGACAAATAGGCACTCCTTATAATATTAGAAATATTTTCTTTTTTAATGTGAATAAAGGCAAGCATGTAGTATAAATACATTTTTAAACTTTTAAACTTTGTTTTATCTATTAATATTATAATTGTTCAGTTAGGTAGCAAGAAACGTATATAAAAATTAATTACTCAAATAAATAATTACTAAAGAAGGATATTTTTAAATTTTAATATTTTGGAAATAGCACTATTTTTCCTAATTTTGCAAGAAATTCACACTGCTTAAAAATGTAGGATTAATATGTTCGAAAAAATATTTAATAATATACCTAAGAAGCAAATATATGCAAAAATTCCAATTTTGTAAAATTGTCTGAAAGGATAGTAAAGTTAAAAAAGTAGCTAATTGGTAAGTTAGTTAATTAACCCATTAACGGCAAGAATATAATCAGACGATATCTAATGTAAAGCAGAAGATTTGTCATAAAAGCATTAATAAACGCAGACGATTTTATTTTTTGTAAAGTCGACATATGTCGACTGTGGTCGATAACCGGTTAACAGAATAACGACTAGAATCGACTATAAGTTGAATTTATAAAAATATAATCGTTTGCGTTTTTAAATTTTATAATTTTAATACAAATCGTCTACTTTACATTAGATATCGTCTGATTATTCTGGTCGTTAAAGGGTTAGTTAATACCTGACCAGACATTTAGAGAGGTATGCAAGATAGTTAGTTTTATGTTTTAATTAATTTTATTAAATTATTAAAAGATATATAAATACTTTTAAAACCTTATATTGAAGAACAAAATACAAGAATGCAAAAGAGACATATTTTGATTTGACAAATGGGTAGTTTATCCTCCAATCAAGTTTCTAATATACAATTTTAATTTTGCCGCTAAATACTACATCTGGGTTACACCCTCGTAACACAAGTATTAATAAAATGCTTTAAAATCATTAGCGAAATGATAACTTCGCCATAATCCAAATAGAAAACGTCTCAGAACAAAAAGATGATTTGCTTAACTTTTAAATGAAAGTAAAGAACTAACCCAACGTACCAAATGAGAGAAGTATAAAAACAGAGTTTGAAAACATTTTCATAAATTAATAATGCATATATATATATATATATATAGCTCAAATTTATATTATTCTGTATGTAGGATATAAATTTTTTGGAAAAAGTATAACAAAAAGGAAGAGTTACAGAGTCAGAGATTTTAAACAGATAGAATTAATAATATAATCTGGAATCAGTGTAAAATAAAGCTTAGAAGTCGGATTTTTTAAGCAAATGAAAAAATAGTTTACTTTTTGAAACCAAGATATGGAATAGAGCTTCTTTAATCGAAGTGGGAAATAAAACGTTAGCATTAAATTTATTTGTAGTGAGAGTTGGATTTTCAAGTACTTCGAGTTCGGAATCTAATTTAAGTACTGAGAATCGGAATAAGATCGTAATATTTTCCCTCTACCACCGCAACGTTGCTTAAAATTATGACATTTGGAGTAAGAACAAAGGGCAGAGTTAAAGGGTAAAACGTCGGACTTCGACTTCAAGCCCTTACAAAAATATGACTCCGACTACAATCTACAGAATTAAAACTCTGACTTACAATACTCAGAAAAACTGACCTCCACATTCTTTTTTATTATTTATATACAGATATATAGTTTGAAAATTGTTAATCCCTCATTCTCATTAGATTCTTATTATGAACATTATATAACTAAAAGATATCAAAATATAGTTAATTATTATTATTAAAAATGATATATGATAAGAAGAAAATTAGACACCTTAGTGGTTTAGAAAAGCTTAAAGTATAGCTTCTGAGTTTACAATCTTTTATCAAAAGTATAGTTATTGGGTGCAATGTTATGATAATAAAAGGCAAGCTTCATCACTTTTACTTTAGTAGAGCAAGGCTTGTCTCGCATTAACAAAATTTCTTTCCCAATAACTATACTTTTGATAAAGAAGTTTAAATTCCGAATAAGTTTTTGTAAACCACAAAAGTGTCCAATTTTTCTCTTTTTCTTATTATATAATATAACCTATATTTTAATTTTAGACTTTTAGAATCCGATCCCTCGTTTTAACAAGATTACAACTTGAATTCCTTCAAGACCTCGGACTATCAACTCGGCAACCTTTTCTTCACCACTTTATGTTTAAAATCACTTTCGGCAAAAATAAAATTACCTCTGAAGGAATGTTTACATCACACTTATTTTTGAGTAGGAAAGAAGCAATCTCGATGTGCCCCTTTTCGATGGCCCAAAAAATTGCTGTTTTTCCTGCATTACCCTAAAAAAGAAATGGAACGTAGGAGAGTGCAAAAGTAAATAAGAAAAATGAGAATCTAACCTGAGTATTGGTGGCTGGATTTATCTCAATGATTTCCTTAACAATCGCCAATTGCCCAGACTTAACAGCGAGAATGAGAGCGTTGTCGTGATTTGAATTCAGTGTCGTGACATCAGCGCCAGCATCACATAACAACAATGCAATTTCAGGATAGCCATTATGACAAGCAACAGCTAACGCCGTCATTCCATCCTGAAGCATAAAAGTTGGTATAAAACTTTTGCTAAAACATTTCCCCCATTCATAAAGGAGTATTGAATTTTTTAAGACTTCGTATGAGAAGGCTGCACCATTTTGTTCTGAAAGGGCGGTGTGGGAAAAGTATGGGTTTGCGACGTTCTAGTTACGTCCAAAAAAGATAGCGATGCGAAAGTTAATACAGCCCTAATGCCACAAAATGGCTGCTTTCATAATAGGTAGTAGTGGAAACAGCTAGTTTAGAAAAAATACAATATTTTACTGTGGTTATTATTTTACCTAATTATTCATTTATTTAATAATGATTAAAGAATAATATTAATCCTTTGTTTACTTTTTTTATTTAAAAAGGCGTATATCAGTGGACAACAAGCACTTCTCAAAAAATAGAGAATTTAAGGATAGGCTAAAAACTATAGCATAATATATTAAAGGATGAATTTATTTTTTACCATTTTTGTACTCACTTTTATCATTGAATATTGTTTTCTGCTCAATTAGTATAAAAAGAGTATGCTAATTAAAACTATCATTCATATTTTATATTTTTTATATAAATGATATTAAGTCAGTTGTTCCCAAACTTGCTCAACTTGTTACCCGGTTTAACATGCCAAAGTAAGCATGTTACCCCTTTCAAAAAATGCTGTCAACATAGATATATATGACTAAATGAAAACACTAGAAATATTTTATATTTATTGTATTTTAACATTGTTATAGTTTAGTTTACATTACATACTAAGACTATTTTGACATTAATTCTAACACCAGGTACAATATTTTCATGATTTTCAGAATTATTACCTTCTTTTCCTCTGAACCCTCCATTATCCCCGAAAAATTGAAAAATTACCTAAGATTTTGTAAACGACAAAAGTCTCCAAATTTTCTCTTTTTCTTATTATATAATATAACCTATATTTTAATTTTAGACTTTTTGAATCCGATCCCTCGTTTTAATAAGATTCCAACTTGAACTCCTTCAAGACCTCGGACTATCAACTCGGCAACCTTTTCTTCACCACTGTTAATAACTTAATTGTTAAAGGGGCGTGAGTAAGGTTGGTTAGGTACTGGGCTTCGATAACTCAAGGTCTTGGGCTCAATCCCGCATCAAGCCTACTTTCTCATAGTTCGATACAAGCGGCGCAATTGTGCCTTCGCGATGAAAACACCCCACGGTACCTTTACCCTCAATGTGTAATTTACCCTAAGTTTGGGAAACACTGTGTTAAGCAATCTGTTTTGCTGAAAAAACTAAATATAATGGCTAAGAGCAAAGTATATTTCATTATTTAGAAACAATATTTCTGACAGATATGCCGATTGAAAGATAAGGTGAAAAAAAGTTTATGACAAATGAAAAAAAAACTAAACACTTTATTAGTGATATTGCTAACATTCTCTTTACATGTCATTTTCACTATTTTATCATTTATATATATTTGCTTTGAAAAAGGAGTATATACTCCGAAACTAGTTAGCAATATCACTAATAAAGTGTCCAGTGTTTCTTTTTCATTTTTATATTTGTTATAAACTTTTTTCACCTTATATTTCAGTATACTAACTTAGTCAATAAATTAGCTATTTTGGCTAACAGCTCTTTTAGTACCAGCTAAAATATAGTATTATGAAATTAGCCATCTTTTCGAAAAAATTGCAAATGTACTAGCACTTTTAGGCCTAGCTCTTTTGGGGTAGCCAATGAGATATAACTGAACAGTGAATTACAAGTTGTTATTGGTAGTAGGCCCAAAATGCTATAAAAAAATACTAAGATTTTTTTTCATAAATTAATATATTATTCCATAATATACATTCAACCTTTTCTAATTAAAACTTTTCGCTTTGGCTCCCTTTGTCGATTCCTTATTCAAGCTTACACTAAATTCACTTGCAAGTTTTGCTATATATTTTTTGACTTATTTAATATTAGAAAAAATTTTCGTGCTCAAGAGGTTAAACTAAGCATTATTTTGGAGTTTTGCTATAATTTTGAATTATTTAGTCGAAAACTTCTTATCAAAAAGTCAACTTTTTTAAGGATATTATAGATCGAACATTCTCCTCCAAAGATTCTAATTTTGATAATTTAATTTACTTAAATTTAATTTAATAAATTAAAAATTGAATATATTATTAGTCTTTTATTTTTAGTTTTTAACCCTCAATAGTAAAAATATATAGATCACTTTTTATATTAAATTTTAACAAGTTGCCTTATGGTATGCTTACTTATTGTTCTTTTCACTAGATTTACCGTTTAGCTGAGAAAGTTTCTATTATTGAATTATATCTTAAATTGCATCAAACTTTACAAAAAGTATACCAAGTTTATTAGTACTAGAATTGGAACCGGTGAAAATAGTCTAGTAGCTGAATAGCTGATTACGGGTTCAATCCCCAACTCTTAAATTAAAATCATAGAGCATAGCGGCTGAAAGTGCTTTGATATACATACAACAAAGGCAACAACAAAAACAACCAACACCCCTAGTGGGAAGGGAGAAAAAAAGGAAGAAATATTCAAAGTGTTACTTTTTCGCATAAATTGAGGTTTGGATTGTAGCGCAAGAGAAGTTCCACGCAGTCGATGTGATTGCCTCGCACCGCAGCTATCAAGGGCGTGGAAGTGTACATGCCTTGAATGTCGATTTGAGAAACGGAGGCGTTCAGCAACAGCTTCATGCATTGAAAGTGGCCTTTTCGAGAAGCCCAGAGCAAGGCACTGGAATTATACTAGTACAAGTGGAAAACATTTTTATTGAAGCAATTCATACACGAAGTGAAGTCGGAGATACAAGATTTTTGACTTTTTCAACATTTTATCATTAAAGTTTTAGGAATATCTTTTTAAAGGGTTGAAGTATAATAGAATAATGACATATACATCTCCAGGTGGCAAGATCAGCTTCTTAAGAAAAATTTGTCAACTTAAAAAATCAATGCTTATAAGTAGCATTTAATCTACGCCATATGATGTATAATATATAAAGAATTATGAAAAAACGTGTTTTGTGAAGAATATGTTTCGCCCATTGAAGGGTTATCATCCACGCTTTGGTACATTCGATTCGAGAGTCCAAATTAGGATAACATGGATCGTATGGAAGCATACTACTAACACCACCACAAGCTCTGTATGTTATATCATTTTATTGGTATATAATTAGGAAGGAATGCACTTACGTGCGTGTAGCTAATGTCAATGAATAGCCTAGTTTGGATGGTGATGTATAATCTAATAGCTACGTAGTGTAGTTTAAATGATATATAAGTAGTGTATAACTTACGCTATATGATATATAATATATAGAGGGTGATTAAAAAAATTTATGTTCACTATATGAACATTTTTTATGTTTTTATGTAATAAATTGATTAATACCTTTATTCATATTACACAAGCCAAAAATCAGTAAGGGTGGAAATATACAAAAAAAAAGCCAAAAAAACAAAAACAATTTTTAGGGTAACTTATACTAGATGTTAAAAAAATTGTATTTAGTTTTTACTATCGTTAATTTCGGTACAAATCCTTTAGACTAATAAAAAACAAACAAATCCAATTATAAATAAAAGAGAATTTTTCAGGCACTTTTATAAAAGGTTCGTTTCGCGCTCCATCACCAATAATGGATAGTTTATATCCAGCCACGTCGCGAGACTCCAAGTACAGGGGGGAAACTGATAATGGATAGATAAACTCTTTTTAAAGGGGCCGGGACTATAAGAAGGTGTATACATTTATATATTTAAAGGGAGTTTGGGGCGGAGGGGGTAAAATAAATCCCTGTAAAGACCTTATCCCCACCCCTACCTCTTTTCGACGGGCCTGGTTATATAACATCAATAAAAAGGACAATATAAATATTACAGATGTAGCTTAGAGTTGGTATTGTAATACTCGTTGCTACCGTTTGTGTTATCTTGCATACGCATATACCTGGATTATTCAGTCTTTAAGGAGCGCCAAAACTAACATCCGCCCCAGGCGGAACTTTTCCTTTCATACGGCTTTTACTTAAAAAACATGATTTTCCATTTTGAGAGCAATCCTCAACAACAATTAATATCGGAATCATAACGATATGATTAATAATTTTATATTTGCTCTTCAAATACATAAGATAATTTAATGCATTTCAAAAAAATAGTTAATATATGAATAATATTTGCATAAATTAAAATTGAAAACGTAAATAAAAATTTTTTAGATAACACAATGAATATCAAACTAGTGTAAAATTTTAAACTACGGTTTCAACATTTTTCAAACGTAGACCCGAAAGCAAAGCTCCCTGGTCCATCGTAACACCAGGATATATGAGAAAAAAGGGAACGAATCAAGAAACTAAGTTCTCAGACAAAATTCATAAATCCAAAACGTATTTCATGAAGTCATCACTTTCTCTACATCTTAATTTTATGAAGTATTGTCTTCTTAACAGTTGGAAATCCAACTTTTTTGTACCTAGAAAAGCCATAGGGATGTATACCACCCCAACATTAAAGTTAACGAGAAAGAAAAATAAACGAATATTAAAGGTTTGCGAAAAGCGCATTAATTTTACTTTAAAAAAACAAATACTTAATTATTTTTATGTATTATAAGCCAGACAAATCTAAAGCTATTTGTTTTTCAGTCTTTACCCAGGGGTTAGGAAAATCGAAGTAAAAACTGAATTATTCAAAAAAAATTTTTTATTAAATTTGATTTAAATTCTCAAAATATTTAATGTCTAAAAACATTGCGTCATGAAAATAATTCATTGTAGCGAAAAAAAGCTTTTGAAATAGGTTAGGAGGTTCTATGCGGCCTCATCGCTTTTCTAGTGTTAGATCATGCATACATAAGCGCACATAGGAATAAACAAAGCTTACAAATATCACCAGAAAAAATTATGCGAGCCTTTGCTTTAACGCTATACGAGTTTGGCCCCAAATCTGAAAAGCTCATTCCTATTCTATATGACTTAAATGATATTTGTGATGGTGCTTTATTTTGCCACACCGATTTCCATATTTGAAATAGAATGTTGTAATGCAAGTTTCAAAAACAAAACATCTACAAATTCCTTTTTAATATACCCTAAATACTCGCGTATCATGCGAAATTTGAATGCATAATTTGAAAGCTAATCTAAAGGGAGCGCAGCATAGAAGGGATACAAATGTTGATGTTTAAAATCATTATAACTATACTTTTATTAATATCTTTATTGAATAATTCTTTAAAATTTTCTTCATTTTTCCCCAAGTATAGAAATTCGAATGGTTCACATGATGTATTTTAAAATCGTGTTGTGGCGCTAAAAATTTGAGGGGGTCACATAATACTCTAGATCGCACGATACTAGAGTATCATAGTGCCACGTGTCACTCACCAGGTATGAGGCACTTAGGCCGGGCCCCATCATCTAAGTTATGAACACCACCATCAAAAATTTGAAATTTACAAATTAAAATGAAATAGGAATTCATTCTTTAGTGATATGCTTCTCCTAACCATGTAAAAAATAAAATGAAAATATAGAAAAATTATTGATATCATTGACGGTGACGAGCGAATCGTTTAATTTTGTTAAGATCGCCCTTTCACGTGTAATAAGAAAGGAAATTTATGATAAATATAATTAATCATTGGTATGAGTACCGAAAATAGGAAACATAAACCACGATAAAATCAGAAATGTTAGCAGGGAAATAGAAATAGGAGCACAAAGAAAAGATTAGTTATAAGCAGTATTTAATACAATCATTTTAGACAAAGACAGCAGGTAAACATATAAAAAGTAGTGGCTTATTTGTCCCCTCTAAATCAATATTTCTGGCTACGTTACTGTTCGACCATATACGGTAGTATATGAAGATTTTCTTTTAGAGGAGACAAATTTTATACTAAAACGTGCTAAATATTTAAATGTTAAGTGAATCACCGTAATGTTACATAATTTTATTTTTTAAACGAAGTATTTAATTTTGAATTGAAAAAAAAGAAGGAGGAAAAATATTACTTTATCAACAACATCCACTTTAGCACCAAATTTCAACAAGAGCTCAATCACTTGAGGGTAATTGCGACCTGCAGCCCAAATTAAAGGACACATGCCATGCTTGAAAAAAAGGGAATCAAAAAATATATTTGAACAAGGGAATAATGAGCTTACTTCCTGTCGAATTTTGAGGTTTGCGCCTCCTTTCAGAAGACACTCAACCACATCTACTCTGCCTTTATACGAAGCCCACATCAAGGCACTCCATCCCGCCTAGCATAACAATTTAAGATTCAAGTAATAGCGGTAGTACAACAAGAGTCCTCAAAATTACTAAGGTATATACATATTTCATGCACTTTCACACAATCAACTTTCACACTTGTTTTGAATGAGTGAAATTTATAGACAAGGGTTGATAGATAATTGAGAGAAAGAAGAATAAAACAAAGAGAAACAAATGAATTGAATTTTCAAAACCCTTACAACTAAAAAGAGGCTAGCACTAAATTTTGAATTTAAGCGACCCAAAGTCGGCTTAACTCTTTGAGGACCAGAATCTTGAAAAATAATAGTCTGCTTTCTTTTTCCATTCATTTTTGTATGTTTTAAGCAGACAATTATTATTTCTTGGTACACCGGTGGCACACTAATCCTCAAAGGGTTAATGAACTTTAGAAAGAGTTTTTACCAAATTTTGTAAATATTGTTTGAGGCATTGTTAATAATAATTTTTTTCATTTTTCTTTCTGTCCTTTTCAACGGAATTTAAAATATTTAAAGCAGGCAGGACACTTGTGTCACACAACAACTGCACAAAATGATATGGTGGAAGAAATGACTTAGTTTTTAAATGTATCTCATGAAAATATCGCATATTCCTAGAGTGCGCGAGTTAAATATGAAGGAATATGTTATTATTGTAAATAGATATATATTAGAAATTCAATGTAATGCGAATTACCTTTTAAAAGTGCAGCTTTATTAACCCATTAAGTACCATAGAAATCAGACGATATTTAAAAAAAACGCAGACGATTTATATTCAAAGTCATTGAAAAAAACAGACGAAGATGAAATTATTTATGTTCCCAAATGGGAAAATTGGGACTTAATGGGTTAATAATAACCACCTACCGCATATTCGACCCCCCCCCCATCTAATTCAATATTTAGCTAATATCTGAGGTATAAGGCGGCCTTTAAAATACGAAAATCGCCTAAGTTATTGGTGAGTTAGGATTTGTTTCTCCGCGTGCTCATGAATCGTCAACAGAAACGTAAATAAAAGCCTGTTCATATAGAATGAACTATTCAATACGTTTACTTTTTGACTGTACTGTAGTTACATACATGTATGTATATACAATATAGCTCATTATAGCAACTATTTTTGTTAGTTATATAAGACTACCTACAATTGTTGGGATGATTTTTAAGGAAATAAAAGTTTGAAAACGGGTAGACGTAATGATTATTCTTAAATGCCTTCCACTCACAGCTAAAAATTATAATTTCCCAGCCGAAAAAAAATATGAATACGCCACTGTCAACACCTCGATATAATGAGCACGTATATTGAGTGCCCTGAGGATGTTGAATGCAGAAAAGTTTGACTTAACTTTTAGAAAATTAGATTTAACAATTCAAAATTTTCAGCTGACAAAAACATTCATTTCTCCTAAATTCATCGAAATAATCTCTATAACGTATAAACATTTTTCCTGCTGAAAGAAGAAAAATTATTTTTAACAATACAAAATAGAATAGAAAAAAGGTAAAATGAAATTGAAAAAAACAGAAAATAGTATTGAAATAAGCTCATTCAAAACTAAAAAAATGCAATTTAGAAGTGAAAAAAAGACAAAATAGAAGTAAAAATGTAATAAAAAGAAATTGTGAAATTAGCTTTAAAAAGAGAAATGCAAACAAATAAAAAATAGTGTTTTGAACTCATTTTGGCAATTTTTAAAGTTTAAAATTAATAGTCT
Organism: Nectonema munidae; assembly: GCA_030549495.1. Classification (NCBI taxonomy): domain Eukaryota; kingdom Metazoa; phylum Nematomorpha; class Nectonematoida; family Nectonematidae; genus Nectonema; species Nectonema munidae. The sequence continues at coordinate 290,190 of JAUIRK010000643.1, forward strand.
ACCCTTTTTTTGGATGAAATTTCATACTTCTTGAAACGGAAGTTTTAATTTCGTGGGTTACCACTGGTGACCAATTGTGCATAAACTGATTAGACTTGATTAAGAAGAATCCATATCACTTCATGATGAGAAAGGTGTTACACACTGATTAAATTTTATCTGTTAGAGAAAACCCGTTCGAAAAAGAAGTTAAGAATCATAGTTGCCAATTTGATTCAAAGTGAAAGAAAGGCATTGCACCACAATGCACAACCCTCTCCTTATCTTATCTCTAGAAACTACTTTTTTCAAACTTCGGCTGGTAAAACACGCTGAAGCATTCAACGCTTTTACACAAGCATACACACTCTCTAACTTTTCTCATTTTTAATCCCAAAGTTTAGGATATTATTACACAAGGTAGTAAAATATTTTATTATTATTTTTAAAAAACATCCTAAAAACATATACAATTTAAAGAGGAAAATTTATCGGCAGGCGTCTAAACGATGCTAAAGTAAACTTAACATTCATTTATCTAAATTTTCATCACTTCGTATATATTTTTTCAATCACAAATAATAATTTATATCTTTATGCCTTTCCCTATTTTTTATGTATTTACAACACCTTTTTAAGGGTTTTGTTAGAAGAATGCTGTTCTGTGTCAGATGTTTGAAAATAAGGTTTCTTATTTTTCCTTACTACTCTGAGCATAGCACACTCGGGTACGGATGACATTGTGGTTAGACCCGATAGATTTCATTCCAAAGGTCTCCGGTTCAATTCCCAATGTACCCGAAACAGAACTTCTTATTCTTTAATCTGATGCCATCCGGTTGATGTCAGAAAAGGTCAAGAAAAGTCCCACCATATAAATTTGTGAGAGGGAGGAACGTCTTACCTTATTGATACGGGAACAATGGACGTTAAAAGTTTTTATATTTTTTTCAATTTATCTATATAATTGTAATTCCTATTTTAATTTTAGTTATACATTTAATTAAAAATTTGAAGATAGACTCTGTTTTAGATATTTTTTATTTTTAGTTGGCAAGGATAATTTGACTTTTTATAAGGAAGGGGCTTTAGAAAGAAGACTGTAAATAAATTTTCAATTTTTTTTAATTTTTTTATTTAGCTTCTTTATGAAAAAATTGAATTTTATCATTGCCCCCAAAATGTATGTCATGGTCTTCCCATTAATTCGAATTGAAAAAAAAACAAAATAACTTTAGAGGAAGGAGGAGGTATTTGGGACAGTTATCTACCATAGGTTGGTCACTAATGCACAGAATAATACGCAAATTCAAAATTTTAACAAATAACCTTTAATCAGGGTTGCCAACTCTCAAAAATAAAAGAAGCTTGTTTTGAATAAAAATATCGTTTGTTAAGTAGCTAAAATCATAAAAAAAATAGCGTAAAGTTTATATAAAGTTACTAATCTTACAAAACTTCACTAGAAGATGGAGATTATGAATCCAAATTATTAAATGCTGTTACACTGCTAATTTTTGTACCAACTTCAGAAGGCAATTTCTAACGACTTTTGTTGCTATTTTTAAATCACACTTAGCCATCAATATATTATAAAGTGTCTAGGCCAACCTTACTTAAACTCGCATTAATGCCGAAAAGTAATCCAAAATGATAAATCAATATTTTTCAAGATTAGAAACTCTAATGTTTTTTTTCTATAATTATATTTTTATATACGTCCAAAAACAAATAAAAAATCGCTAAAAAAATCTATCGCTAAAAGGAAAATAAAGTCGTTAAAATAAAAAAAACCTTTTTGTCTAAATCGGCAACACTGATTATAATATGGCGCCTAACATTTTACTGTTAAAGCAAAAGAATACCTTTTAATTTTAATTATTAGAAGATAACTTTTAAAAAGAAACAAAATAGCGATTTTTAAGTTCCTTTATAAAATACTTAAATATAAAATAAAAATGGACTTAATAGCATATCTTTTTGTCAAATTTGCTTGCTGACCTCTTCTATATCTAACTTGGAAACTTTGCAAAATACACTTGCTATAATACAATATCTACTAAATACCATATCCTTGTGTTCAATGTCAGCTCCGTGTTGAATTAAACTTTTGACAATTTCATAGTATCCTTCTTTTGCACTTGTTAAGAGCGGTGACCAGAAATCGCTATCAACTAAAAATAATAATGAAAAAAAGGTACACTCATTGAAATAAATTTTTTATTTTAAAATTTAATTTTTATGCTAAATATACCCGTTTTTATTATTTTCACTTTTTATTTAATTGCATAAAAGTTTGTTTATAAATGACTTGACGAGTGATAAATTTTAGTAATATAATAAATATATAATAATTACTTCATTTTATGGACTAAAAAATTTAATGAAAAAAGAATTTGTTAAATCATTTTTATACAAAATTTTTTATAATAATTAAAAATCAAACTTTTTGGAAAAATAAATCATAAAAAAATCCATTTCATAAATTATTGAGTATAATAGTTACAAGGGAGGTATTAAACACATTGTCGTTGGAGAAATCGTACCCTAGTAGGAATTGTTTTAAGATCAATTCGCATAAGACAACTTGTATGGATAACAATCGTCTGGAACAGCAAAAATATATCGCATTTTCAATGTTTCTCGACCTTGCTGAAGGGTAAATTCTAGGTTGAAGCATACATTTCAGTTCAAATAAAACCGTTATTAATCCAGACAATGTCGTGAACTTTTTTTTAAAATCATCAAGATTATATTTCGATCTTTGTAATCTTTTTTAAAAATAATTTTATTAAAAAGTTGTGCCTGCATGTGTGTGTGTGTGTGTTTTTGTGAATGCGTACATGTTTGTTGAAGGTGTGAGTAAGGTTGCCTAGACGAGCTTCGATATCAGAAGGTCTTGCGTTCGAATCCAGCAATAAACCTTCATTGTTCATAGTTCAACAGAAGCCGTTCAACTCTGCATTCTCAATGAGAACACCTTTACATTACAACATAATAAAATATTTAGAATAAAAATGCTTTAATCTCCGAATAACTATTCGGTGAACGATATGACTCTTCAGGCGTTAAAATATGAACAACCCATAAACCTTATCGACGGCTTTGAGTGTGAGGATAAGAATTTTGTAGACTGTTCGTCTGCTTATTAAAACTTTAAATTAGACTCTTTATTAGCCTTGCTGATTAATTTTAGAAAACCAATGGCTGAAGGGTTAAATACACAAAATTCGATTGAAAAGGAAAGCAGAGAATTCAAATTAGTCTTCAAAAGTCTGGTCCTCAAAGGCTTAAATTAAAAATAGAATACAAGTATATCCATAAATTGTAAAATAAGTGTTGGCAGTATATTCTAAGTAGTAGTTAAAAATATTTATAAGGAACTTTAGTCGCAAGATTCTTACACCCCCAGTAAAAAATCTAAGCATTTGATGGGGAGTGGATAAGGTTGCCTAGACTCTAAAACCCATGCGTTGACACCACCGATCAAGCGATATTCACTCATAGTTCGAGACAAGAAAAACAAGTGTGTCTTGTCGATAAAAAGAGTCCATGGTCTCTTTGATCTATTTCTCTTGGACATATATGCCATATGAAATAGAGATCTCTATGCCAAATTAATTACCACAAGATTCATTGAGCACTGTCAAAAATATTTACATAAGGGCATATAGCCCAGAGACGCAATCCATTGGCGGAAGTATACATCCTTGATGATAATTGTTATCACCCATCATTAAAAAATTTAAAAAATCACAAAAAAATTAGGGTATATATAAAAAAAATTGGCCCTAAAAACATAAATCATAAGTTTGTTCAAGAAAATTTTGTTATACCTAAAAAATTATGTTGTAATATTATTTAAAGCTCAAAAAAATCTAAAATATTTAGGGTATATAAATTCATAACCAGTATCAGCAAACACAGTCTTATTCAGAGGAGAAAAAGAGGAGAGGTTGATTAGAAATAACAACTAATAACAAGTTTAAAGGTCTATCCGTATTCCTTTTAGGCACAATGGATCACCAGTGACACACGGAATCAAAATATTCGAAGTTAGCACTTCGTCGCATGGTGGTGACTTTGTGTTCGCATTTTCATTTGATAGTAGTGAGAGATGTTTGAGAAAATACCATGTGCACCATGCACACTACCAGTTTTGCCTATTAAGAGTTGGCAGATGTGAGTGTGAGTAGAAGTGATATTCGGATATACTTTCAGAGGGATGATATCTTAACTATGGTTGTAGACATAATAATAATTAGTACGTTAAACTCACTTATAAAAGAGTACTTTATCTGTATAGCTTCTACGCAACCATCTAGTGATTTTAGTTGTTTTGAATGAGCTATTAGACTTGAATAGACGAAACCTGTTATGTTCATCGCTATATAAGTTTAAGTTGCCATAACTTATAAAGAAGATTGATGTCAAATACATTGAGAAAAAAGTTTTGTTAATTCTCTTTTTGCTCTGAGCTTACTTATTAGTGAATGACAACGTCAATCAAAGTATCTAAAGGACAAACAATTGATTCAACAGTAATGTATGTGAGAATTTTTGTTAAAACTTTCAGGATAAATTGCGGCCTATAAAAAAATTCTTTTTTCAAGTAGCGTGAGATTACTGTGCCTAATGAGTTGCAAAGTATTAATTGAGAGAGAGAGCAAACGCTATTCCCCTCAATTTTATTAAAAATTAAAGTTTCAAAAGGAAGCGGGTGGTAGGCCTTTCGCCCCACGCCCCCCCCCCCCCCCAATAACTAAATCTTTTTTTATAGTATTTAAAAGACTATAAAATATATTGTATGTAGACTCTCCATATTCTTGTTTTAAGGTTAAGTCTTAGAATATGTAGCCAGTAATTTGAACAAGAGCCCATAAATTTTTAAAGGGACAAATATCTTGTATAGAAAATAACAATGAAAGAAAGCATTCTTTATCATTTAAAGCTTAAAATAGCTATTCCCTATTGATTGCTGTAACTGAAAGAGTTAAGATAATGTAATAGAATACACAAATTAGGAAAAATGCCCTTATTATATTTGCTAAATATAATTTAAACATCGCGTCTTTTATTCCAAAAATCAAATATATAGCGTCTTTATTCTTAAATATTCGTTATATTTAATGTTTTAGTTTTTTTTATCAAGAGCAATGTTTTCACACTTTTCGTAACATTTTTGTTAATAAAACAGTACAAATTATTTCATTTTCATGTAATTATAGCGTATAACATGTGGAACGGAATAGCTAATTTATATAAATTAAAGGTCTGTAGCAAATTTTCTTCCAAAAAAAACCTTCAATTACTATTTAAAAGGGCCAAATTTAAATTCACGACTTCATACCTGTCAATTCATAGACCCAAGTCCTAAATATATTTTCAAACAATTTACTTTACTAACTGAATATAAGAGCAGGTAGCATATGAAGATTATATAAGATGATACTTTGTAATCTAGTTTACAAAGATGATACTTACTAATCTAGTTTGGTAACATTTCGTTGTTAAAAATTTAAAAATTTAATTTTAAGCAACAATGCATTTCAGTACAGAGTAATCAATCCACCTAACCAATTCATTTGATATATGAACGAGGCTTGTTGACAATCAGTGAGATGAGAGGCTGATAAAAATCTTTTACCTCCTAATCAATATTGCATCAGATAGCGCGGTTGTCAAATAATAATCTACTATCGGATAAATGAGATTTAACAGTATCACCAATTCAACCCTTTCCATATGGTCTCTAGAAGACAAAGACATTTTTAACCTTCGAACACCAAATATAGAATCGTTTGAACCAAAAATTCTGTTCACTAAAGATTTACAAAAGAGATCATTTTTAGAGTCATGGTATAAAACCTTCACTTGGCATATCTAGCTAAAAAAGTAACTGAGACCATCGGTTTCAATAACTAGCAAATAGCATTAAGGAGAGATAAAGTCTTAATTACATCCGATAAGTAGTTCTCTTGTTGAGCTAGAACAGTAGTTGACAAACTTTATTAAAAATTTTGGGCGTGGCGGTGTCTTTATAATTGTTAATAGTTCGAAGTCTTATTTAAAAAATAAAACTATATATAAATTACTGTACTAAAAAATTGACACAATTGTTTATTCAAAAATTGTCTGAATAATAATCCAATCAATATCAACGGGATGGATGAATCTGGTTTGTCTAAGTTTGGCTGTTTTGGCCAATGCAACTCTCATATCATTACTCACTTCCAATCTGATTCGAGATTTCCTTTCAATTGCAAGTAGCATCGAAAAAGCTTACTCACACGCATATGTAGTGACAAATAGAATCAGAACTCTGCAACATTAGCAAAGGACTGACACATTTCAATCGAAAAATCGCAATGAGAAATTTGACAAAAAAAACATGTTTTGCACCTCCTCAATAATTAACCAAATCAATAAGCTGTTCATGAATTAGACCAGATTACTAACCGAGATTATAAACGGGTTTTTTGATAAATTGATAGTATTTTTCAAATCTTTGTAGGTTAGGAAAATAAAGAGAAATTTGTTGGCTAAGATATGCTACAAGGTATTTTATGGCCACCATGATATCTTCATTGATGAAAATAAGGTCTCATCACATTTTTCAAAGGAATATTGTTCGAAAGATCCAAAAAATATGTTGGAAAATCAAGCAAAATTTTTCTTGTCAAAGAATGCAATAATTCCAGCTTCGTTTGAAAAGTTGCCAATTTTTAATGACAATGGGGTACTGTGATCACTTTTCCTTGCAGCGCAAGGTTAAGGGAATTCATAGATTCAAATATGTTCACTAAAAATTATAGGAATATAAGAAAACAGACATCAGAATATTTTACATGCATGTCTGGTTTACTCTGCAGAAATTGCTGAATTTCTTATCATGGTATCCCTTCAAAACTTTTCTTATGGAAAGCCATCTCACATTTGAGTCCAGCAAAAGTTTTTCAAATTTGGAATCATTTTGTTTGAATAACTCTGAAAACAAACAAGAGTTGAATGCATTTGCTTTAATTAAATACGCTGTTTTTATGACTTCATTGAGAACATTTTCCAATCTATCAGGTATGGTTTTCATTATTACGGCGTGTCGAAGTAGCGCACTGGATACCAATACATCTGAAGATTTTTGCTTATAGAGAAACTGTAAAATATAAAACAAGGAATCGCAAGAGCGCGGTTAGTACACCCTCCAAGTGCATGTTTCAGCTGAAAAAAATTGTCCACATTGTCAGACATTTTTTCTGAAGAGTTATACTTGAGAGCCCCCCCCCCCCACCCTCAACTAAAATTTCTCTTGTACCAAATTGGCTACATCTTTTGCTACCATACTTCGTGACATTTCGTAAAATTAATAGCTGCATCTTTTGATACCATTTTGATGGCAGTTGAATGACCTTTTCATGCCTAAATCTGTCAATCAAAATCAAAAGTTAAACTTTTTCAGCAAAATTCTGACAGTATCTCTAGTTAAGCTTATAACTTTGGTTCTATATTATATACCTGTTTGAAAATTTATAAATATATAGTTTTGAACACATAACACTTTATAGTCTACATTTTTTCACCATGATTTAATGTCAATCAAAATTTTGATTGATGAGAAATATATCTAAAAAAATATACCTTCAAACAACAATCGCAATTTTATTTATGGAATTTTTTTGCAATTAGAATTTGAAAAAACTTATAAGTGTGAAACAAAATTGTGGTTTATTTCTAAAATCTGTCTTCGAGAACACTCATTCAAATTTTACATGAAATATACACATTTTCATATCAAATCAACAATGCCAATTTCATTATAGATTATTTTTGCATTTGGATTTCAAAATACTTATAAGTGTGAAACAAAGTTGCGGTTTATTTCTAAAATCTGTCTTCGAGAACATTCTTCAAATTTTACATGAAATATACACATTTTCATATCAAATCAACAATTCCAATTTCATTTATAGATTATTTTTGTATTTAGATTTCAAAATACTTATAAGTATGAAACAAAGTTGCGGTTTATTTCTAAAATCTGTCTCCGATAACATTAATTAAAATTTTACATGAAATATACACATTTTCATATCAAATCAACAATGCCAATTTCATTTATAGATTATTTTTGCATTTGGATTTCAAAATACTTATAATTGTGAAACAAAGTTGCGGTTTATTTCTAAAATCTGTCTTCGAGAACATTCATTCAAATTTTACATGAAATCTACACATTTTCATATCAAATCAACAATTCCAATTTCATTTATAGATTATTTTTGTATTTGGATTTCAAAATACTTATAAGTATGAAACAAAGTTGCGGTTTATTTCTAAAATCTGTCTCCGATAACATTAATTAAAATTTTACATGAAATATACACATTTTCATATCAAATCAACAATGCCAATTTCATTTATAGATTATTTTTGCATTTGGATTTCAAAATACTTATAATTGTGAAACAAAGTTGCGGTTTATTTCTAAAATCTGCCTTCGAGAACATTCATTCAAATTTTACATGAAATCTACACATTTTCATATCAAATCAACAATGCCAATTTCATTATAGATTATTTTTGCATTTGGATTTCAAAATACTTATAAGTGTGAAACAAAGTTGCGGTTTATTTCTAAAATCTGTCTTCGAGAACATTCTTAAAATTTTACATGAAATATACACATTTTCATATCAAATCAACAATTCCAATTTCATTTATAGATTATTTTTGTATTTGGATTTCAAAATACTTATAAGTGTGAAACAAAGTTGCGGTTTATTTCTAAAATCTGTCTCCGATAACATTAATTAAAATTTTACATGAAATATACACATTTTCATATCAAATCAACAATGCCAATTTCATTTATAGATTATTTTTGCATTTGGATTTCAGAATACTTATAATTGTGAAACAAAGTTGCGGTTTATTTCTAAAATCTGTCTTCGAGAACACTCATTCAAATTTTACATGAAATATACACATTTTCATATCAAATCAACAATGCCAATTTCATTTATAGATTATTTTTGCATTTGGATTTCAAAATACTTATAAGTGTGAAACAAAGTTGCGGTTTATTTCTAAAATCTGTCTTCGAGAACATTCTTCAAATTTTACATGAAATATACACATTTTCATATCAAATCAACAATTCCAATTTCATTTATAGATTATTTTTGTATTTGGATTTCAAAATACTTATAAGTGTGAAACAAAGTTGCGGTTTATTTCTAAAATCTGTCCCCGATAACATTAATTAAAATTTTACATGAAATATACACATTTTCATATCAAATCAACAATGCCAATTTCATTTATAGATTATTTTTGTATTTGGATTTCAAAATACTTATAAGTGTGAAACAAAGTTGCGGTTTATTTCTAAAATCTGTCTCCGAGAACATTCATTCAAATTTTACATGAAATATACACATTTTCATATCAAATCAACAATGCCAATTCTATTTATAGATTCATTTGGATTTCAAAATACTTATAAGTGTGAAACAAAGTTGCGGTTTATTTCTAAAATCTGTCTTCGAGAACACTCATTCAAATTTTACATGAAATATACACATTTTCATATCAAATCAACAATGCCAATTCTATTTATAGATTCATTTGGATTTCAAAATACTTATAAGTGTGAAACAAAGTTGCGGTTTATTTCTAAAATCTGTCTTCGAGAACATTCTTCAAATTTTACATGAAATATACACATTTTCATATCAAATCAACAATTCCAATTTCATTTATAGATTATTTTTGTATTTAGATTTCAAAATACTTATAAGTATGAAACAAAGTTGCGGTTTATTTCTAAAATCTGTCTCCGATAACATTAATTAAAATTTTACATGAAATATACACATTTTCATATCAAATCAACAATGCCAATTTCATTTATAGATTATTTTTGCATTTGGATTTCAAAATACTTATAAGTGTGAAACAAAGTTGCGGTTTATTTCTAAAATCTGTCTTCGAGAACATTCATTCAAATTTTACATGAAATCTACACATTTTCATATCAAATCAACAATTCCAATTTCATTTATAGATTATTTTTGTATTTGGATTTCAAAATACTTATAAGTATGAAACAAAGTTGCGGTTTATTTCTAAAATCTGTCTCCGATAACATTAATTAAAATTTTACATGAAATATACACATTTTCATATCAAATCAACAATGCCAATTTCATTTATAGATTATTTTTGCATTTGGATTTCAAAATACTTATAAGTGTGAAACAAATTTGCGGTTTATTTCTAAAATCTGTCTTCGAGAACATTCATTCAAATTTTACATGAAATCTACACATTTTCATATCAAATCAACAATGCCAATTTCATTTATAGATTATTTTTGCATTTGGATTTCAAAATACTTATAAGTGTGAAACAAAGTTGCGGTTTATTTCTAAAATCTGTCTTCGAGAACATTCTTCAAATTTTACATGAAATCTACACATTTTCATATCAAATCAACAATGCCAATTTCATTTATAGATTATTTTTGCATTTGGATTTCAAAATACTTATAAGTGTGAAACAAATTTGCGGTTTATTTCTAAAATCTGTCTTCGAGAACATTCTTCAAATTTTACATGAAATATACACATTTTCATATCAAATCAACAATGCCAATTTCATTTATAGATTATTTTTGCATTTGGATTTCAAAATACTTATAAGTGTGAAACAAATTTGCGGTTTATTTCTAAAATCTGTCTTCGAGAACACTCATTCAAATTTTACATGAAATATACACATTTTCATATCAAATCAACAATGCCAATTTCATTTATAGATTATTTTTGCATTTGGATTTCAAAATACTTATAAGTGTGAAACAAATTTGCGGTTTATTTCTAAAATCTGTCTTCGAGAACATTCTTCAAATTTTACATGAAATATACACATTTTCATATCAAATCAACAATTCCAATTTCATTTATAGATTATTTTTGTATTTGGATTTCAAAATACTTATAAGTGTGAAACAAAGTTGCGGTTTATTTCTAAAATCTGTCTCCGATAACATTAATTAAAATTTTACATGAAATATACACATTTTCATATCAAATCAACAATGCCAATTTCATTTATAGATTATTTTTGTATTTGGATTTCAAAATACTTATAAGTGTGAAACAAAGTTGCGGTTTATTTCTAAAATCTGTCTCCGATAACATTAATTAAAATTTTACATGAAATATACACATTTTCATATCAAATCAACAATGCCAATTTCATTTATAGATTATTTTTGCATTTGGATTTCAAAATACTTATAAGTATGAAACAAAGTTGCGGTTTATTTCTAAAATCTGTCTCCGATAACATTAATTAAAATTTTACATGAAATATACACATTTTCATATCAAATCAACAATGCCAATTTCATTATAGATTATTTTTGCATTTGGATTTCAAAATACTTATAAGTGTGAAACAAAGTTGCGGTTTATTTCTAAAATCTGTCTTCGAGAACATTCTTCAAATTTTACATGAAATATACACATTTTCATATCAAATCAACAATTCCAATTTCATTTATAGATTATTTTTGTATTTAGATTTCAAAATACTTATAAGTATGAAACAAAGTTGCGGTTTATTTCTAAAATCTGTCTCCGATAACATTAATTAAAATTTTACATGAAATATACACATTTTCATATCAAATCAACAATGCCAATTTCATTTATAGATTATTTTTGCATTTGGATTTCAAAATACTTATAATTGTGAAACAAAGTTGCGGTTTATTTCTAAAATCTGTCTTCGAGAACATTCATTCAAATTTTACATGAAATCTACACATTTTCATATCAAATCAACAATTCCAATTTCATTTATAGATTATTTTTGTATTTGGATTTCAAAATACTTATAAGTGTGAAACAAAGTTGCGGTTTATTTCTAAAATCTGTCCCCGATAACATTAATTAAAATTTTACATGAAATATACACATTTTCATATCAAATCAACAATGCCAATTTCATTTATAGATTATTTTTGCATTTGGATTTCAAAATACTTATAATTGTGAAACAAAGTTGCGGTTTATTTCTAAAATCTGTCTTCGAGAACATTCATTCAAATTTTACATGAAATCTACACATTTTCATATCAAATCAACAATGCCAATTTCATTTATAGATTATTTTTGCATTTGGATTTCAAAATACTTATAAGTGTGAAACAAAGTTGCGGTTTATTTCTAAAATCTGTCTTCGAGAACATTCTTCAAATTTTACATGAAATCTACACATTTTCATATCAAATCAACAATTCCAATTTCATTTATAGATTATTTTTGTATTTGGATTTCAAAATACTTATAAGTATGAAACAAAGTTGCGGTTTATTTCTAAAATCTGTCTCCGATAACATTCATTAAAATTTTACATGAAATATACACATTTTCATATCAAATCAACAATGCCAATTTCATTTATAGATTATTTTTGCATTTGGATTTCAAAATACTTATAAGTGTGAAACAAATTTGCGGTTTATTTCTAAAATCTGTCTTCGAGAACATTCTTCAAATTTTACATGAAATCTACACATTTTCATATCAAATCAACAATGCCAATTTCATTTATAGATTATTTTTGTATTTGGATTTCAAAATACTTATAAGTATGAAACAAAGTTGCGGTTTATTTCTAAAATCTGTCTCCGATAACATTAATTAAAATTTTACATGAAATATACACATTTTCATATCAAATCAACAATGCCAATTTCATTTATAGATTATTTTTGCATTTGGATTTCAAAATACTTATAATTGTGAAACAAAGTTGCGGTTTATTTCTAAAATCTGTCTTCGAGAACATTCATTCAAATTTTACATGAAATCTACACATTTTCATATCAAATCAACAATGCCAATTTCATTATAGATTCTTTTTGCATTTGGATTTCAAAATACTTATAAGTGTGAAACAAAGTTGCGGTTTATTTCTAAAATCTGTCTTCGAGAACATTCTTCAAATTTTACATGAAATATACACATTTTCATATCAAATCAACAATTCCAATTTCATTTATAGATTATTTTTGTATTTGGATTTCAAAATACTTATAAGTATGAAACAAAGTTGCGGTTTATTTCTAAAATCTGTCTCCGATAACATTAATTAAAATTTTACATGAAATATACACATTTTCATATCAAATCAACAATGCCAATTTCATTTATAGATTATTTTTGTATTTGGATTTCAAAATACTTATAAGTATGAAACAAAGTTGCGGTTTATTTCTAAAATCTGTCTCCGATAACATTAATTAAAATTTTACATGAAATATACACATTTTCATATCAAATCAACAATGCCAATTTCATTTATAGATTATTTTTGCATTTGGATTTCAAAATACTTATAATTGTGAAACAAAGTTGCGGTTTATTTCTAAAATCTGTCTTCGAGAACATTCATTCAAATTTTACATGAAATATACACATTTTCATATCAAATCAACAATGCCAATTTCATTTATAGATTATTTTTGCATTTGGATTTCAAAATACTTATAAGTGTGAAACAAAGTTGCGGTTTATTTCTAAAATCTGTCTCCGATAACATTAATTAAAATTTTACATGAAATATACACATTTTCATATCAAATCAACAATGCCAATTTCATTTATAGATTATTTTTGCATTTGGATTTCAAAATACTTATAATTGTGAAACAAAGTTGCGGTTTATTTCTAAAATCTGTCTTCGAGAACATTCATTCAAATTTTACATGAAATATACACATTTTCATATCAAATCAACAATTCCAATTTCATTTATAGATTATTTTTGTATTTGGATTTCAAAATACTTATAAGTGTGAAACAAAGTTGCGGTTTATTTCTAAAATCTGTCTTCGAGAACATTCATTAAAATTTTACATGAAATATACACATTTTCATATCAAATCAACAATGCCAATTTCATTTATAGATTATTTTTGCATTTGGATTTCAAAATACTTATAAGTGTGAAACAAAGTTGCGGTTTATTTCTAAAATCTGTCTTCGAGAACATTCATTCAAATTTTACATGAAATATACACATTTTCATATCAAATCAACAATGCCAATTTCATTATAGATTATTTTTGCATTTGGATTTCAAAATACTTATAAGTGTGAAACAAAGTTGCGGTTTATTTCTAAAATCTGTCTTCGAGAACATTCATTCAAATTTTACATGAAATATACACATTTTCATATCAAATCAACAATGCCAATTTCATTTATAGATTATTTTTGTATTTGGATTTCAAAATACTTATAAGTGTGAAACAAATTTGCGGTTTATTTCTAAAATCTGTCTTCGAGAACATTAATTAAAATTTTACATGAAATATACACATTTTCATATCAAATCAACAATGCCAATTTCATTTATAGATTATTTTTGCATTTGGATTTCAAAATACTTATAAGTGTGAAACAAAGTTGCGGTTTATTTCTAAAATCTGTCTTCGAGAACATTCATTCAAATTTTACATGAAATCTACACATTTTCATATCAAATCAACAATGCCAATTTCATTTATAGATTATTTTTGTATTTGGATTTCAAAATACTTATAAGTGTGAAACAAAGTTGCGGTTTATTTCTAAAATCTGTCTTCGATAACATTAATTAAAATTTTACATGAAATCTACACATTTTCATATCAAATCAACAATTCCAATTTCATTTATAGATTATTTTTGTATTTGGATTTCAAAATACTTATAAGTATGAAACAAAGTTGCGGTTTATTTCTAAAATCTGTCTCCGATAACATTAATTAAAATTTTACATGAAATATACACATTTTCATATCAAATCAACAATGCCAATTTCATTTATAGATTATTTTTGCATTTGGATTTCAAAATACTTATAATTGTGAAACAAAGTTGCGGTTTATTTCTAAAATCTGTCTTCGAGAACATTCATTCAAATTTTACATGAAATATACACATTTTCATATCAAATCAACAATGCCAATTTCATTTATAGATTATTTTTGCATTTGGATTTCAAAATACTTATAAGTGTGAAACAAATTTGCGGTTTATTTCTAAAATCTGTCTTCGAGAACATTCATTCAAATTTTACATGAAATATACACATTTTCATATCAAATCAACAATTCCAATTTCATTTATAGATTATTTTTGTATTTAGATTTCAAAATACTTATAAGTATGAAACAAAGTTGCGGTTTATTTCTAAAATCTGTCTCCGATAACATTAATTAAAATTTTACATGAAATATACACATTTTCATATCAAATCAACAATGCCAATTTCATTTATAGATTATTTTTGCATTTGGATTTCAAAATACTTATAAGTGTGAAACAAAGTTGCGGTTTATTTCTAAAATCTGTCTTCGAGAACATTCATTCAAATTTTACATGAAATCTACACATTTTCATATCAAATCAACAATTCCAATTTCATTTATAGATTATTTTTGTATTTGGATTTCAAAATACTTATAAGTGTGAAACAAATTTGCGGTTTATTTCTAAAATCTGTCCCCGATAACATTCATTCAAATTTTACATGAAATATACACATTTTCATATCAAATCAACAATGCCAATTTCATTTATAGATTATTTTTGTATTTGGATTTCAAAATACTTATAAGTGTGAAACAAATTTGCGGTTTATTTCTAAAATCTGTCTTCGAGAACATTCATTCAAATTTTACATGAAATATACACATTTTCATATCAAATCAACAATGCCAATTTCATTTATAGATTATTTTTGTATTTGGATTTCAAAATACTTATAAGTGTGAAACAAATTTGCGGTTTATTTCTAAAATCTGTCTTCGAGAACATTCATTCAAATTTTACATGAAATATACACATTTTCATATCAAATCAACAATGCCAATTTCATTTATAGATTATTTTTGTATTTGGATTTCAAAATACTTATAAGTGTGAAACAAATTTGCGGTTTATTTCTAAAATCTGTCTTCGAGAACATTCATTCAAATTTTACATGAAATATACACATTTTCATATCAAATCAACAATGCCAATTTCATTTATAGATTATTTTTGTATTTGGATTTCAAAATACTTATAAGTGTAAAATAAATTTGTGGTTCACTTCTAAAAATTGCTCCCAAAAACAAAATTTGGGTTTACAACTAAAATCTGACTATGAGAACATTCATTCAAATTTTAGATGAAATATAAACATTTTTATAACAAATCAAAAATGCCAATTCCAATTATAGATTGTTTTTGGATTTACAATTTGAAAATACTTGTAAGCGTGAATTAAATTTGCAAAGCAGGTGTTTTACACATATGTACCCATTTTCAAGTAGGCTGAATCCAACAGTGATGTTTATTTTTCATAAAAATTAATCATACCTGTCAAAAAATGATTGACATATGACACTTCAACTGAAATAAAGGACTTCATGATTAAATAATTATACGTAGCTATATATGTAATTTATTTTGTCACAGAACAAATAGAATTATAAGTAGGCAAAACAAAATTGCAAAAAAAGAAAATATAACTGAAAATGATATAGAACTAAAAATGGGATTTTATACCGAATTCAATGAGGTGATTTTTTCTAATGAAATTAATTAAATACAAAACAAGGACTTTGTAGAGGCATATTTTGATGCGCATCATTTTATTTGAAGAAGAAAGACAGTTCGTTTATACCATTCACTCTACAATATCTCGAAAAAACTGAATCGGTCAATATAAGTTTCGTGTTTGACCATTTTGAAAGAGTTTTATACGTATAATCAAATGAAAGATGATAAAGTTGAAACATAATTTATTTATAATAAACATTTGATCGTTTTTTTATATCTAATCATTTGGTTGTCGTACCGTTTCTCTAAAATGAAAAATATTTTCACCTCAACATGAGTTTTCTGCATAAAATTTGCTATTTTATTTAATAATTGCTGGCAGTATTTAAAAAAAAGTGAATGATCTCCTTTATTAAAAACTGTCAAGGATAATAAAATAGTTTTAAAAAAAAAGGGAAAAACTTTATTCGAAAATTTGTCTTTTTGATATTAAGATTCAAAAAATTATCTTTTTAGAACTTTCTCTTTGCATAAACACTTTCACCCATTGGAAATGGTTTTTTAGAGTTAGCTATCAAATGCGAAATCATATATGAGGCATGAAGGAAGTTAATTTCGGTTTGATAAAAATGTTGAGCTTTTTTTTGTTTGATAAATTCCTCTTTCATTCTTTCCTAATACTCCAAGGGCTTATTCTTCAGTTCTAGATAACATTTATTGCGATGGTTTTCCATCTTACTTGCCCTCATTGATTCGTTTGATTGTGTTTTAGAACACTTTAAGCAAAGTGATGTTGGATGTTCAGTAGTCCCTTCTATGAAACTATATTTCAAATTGATTGAAGGAAAAATTGTTTTATTACAGATTCAAAATAAAATTAAAGCTCAAAGAGAAATAAATTCATTTGTAAAATGACTAAAAATTTGAATATAGTCTTTAGAGAATATATTGAAAGCAAATCGTTCAAAAATCAGTACAATATATCTAACCGCAAACATACCACGATTTTAAAAAAGTTACAAATTAATCAAAAATGTTTAAAAAAACTTTTTATAACTATTTAAATAAAGCGTTAATTTTTTCAGTTGGGTTGTCATATGTCAATCAATTTTTTGAAAAGGTTTGATTGATTTTTTAAAAAAATAAACATGACCATCGTCCTCAGCACACTTGAAAATTGGTATATATGTGTAAAAAACATTGTATAACCATTTAAACAAAAAGTTTCTTTTTTTAGTTGAGCTGTCATATATCAATAATAATAAATTTTTTGACAAGTTTTATTGATTTTTAAAAAAAATAAACCTGACCATCGTATTCAGCATACATGAAAAGTATATAAATAGAAAATTTTGTATAACCATTTAAACTAAAAGTTTTTTTTCAGTTGAGCTGTCATATATCAATCAATTTTTTGACAGGTTTGGTTGATTTTAAAAAAAAATAAACGTGACCATCGTGTTCAGCATACATAAAAACGGGTGTATATAAATAGAAAACTTTGTATAACCATTTAAACTAAGTTTTTTTCAGTTGAGCTGTCATTTTTTTCAGTTGGGCTGTCATATATCAATCAATTTTTTGACAGGTTTGGTTGATTTTTTAAAAAAATAAACGTGACTATCGTGTTCAGCACATTTGAAAATGGGTATATATGTGTAAAAATAGTGTATACCCATTTAAACTAAAGGTTTCTTTTTTTAGTTGAGCTGTCAAATATCAATCAATTTTTGACAAGTTTGATTGATTTTTATGAAAAAAAAATAAATGTCACCATCAGATTCGCAATCAATCATTTAGTAGGTTCACGCGAAAATTTTGTAAAAATTTGCAACCATTCAAGAAAAACCGAGGGGCTAAAATAGCCCCCCCCCCCGTCACTGGGGAAATGAAAATAGGCCGTCACTAATAGAGTTAAAAGTTTCACAAAAAAATGTCTACGAGGTGCTTGTCATATACATATTGCACGTAAATGCAGGGATGAGCTAAGTTTGCAGCATCCGTTGTTTCATTAACCCTTTAATGACCAGAATAATCAGACGGTATTTAATGTAAAGCAGATTTGTATTAAAGAGCATTGATAAACGCAGACAATTTTATTTTTGTAAAGCCAACCATAGTCGACTCTGGCCGTTAACCAGTTAAGCTGTTTTGCAAAAAATGTTGAAAATCGAATTCTGAATAAAACCACACGCTACATTATATCGTCTCATCACTACCAGGCATATCTCTCCTGTCTTGTAACTGTAATGTGATCAGACATCTCTCATATTAGCATTATAACTTAGCTTCTTAGCACATTCATATATCTTTGCAGCAAGGTTATATCAAATGTACTCCTATGTTATAGGACTTTTTGACAACAGTTATTTTTTCAAACTTTATAGAAGGCTTTCAAACCAGACTTAATATTTTGCAAAAACATTCCTATGTTATCAAACATGGATTTGTGCAATCGTTCAGCTTGACGTTTAAAATAGACAATAGTTTTCTTTTTTGAACTCGAATGCTTCATTTCCAGTATAAGCTCCACTTGCCTGGCTTTAGAAAAGTGGATGCTAACACAAAAGACACCTCGATTCCCCACCCCTAACAGACATTAATGCAGTTAAACCAAATTTCAAGCATGAGTTGTCATATTTAATTTTTAAGCCATTAATTACCGATTTACATCTATAAAATGAAGCCTAAAAAGTCATTTAAAAAAAAGTAAAAATAGTACTCATTACAGACCAAATTATTTATTCTTTTAAATGTGACTTATTGGCAAAAATCTCAAAATACCCATTATGGGTAAGATGTTACGCAAAGATCCACTTAGTGACCCCTTCTCGGTTTCAAATGGAGTTGCTTCGTGATCCCCTACGGCACCGAGGACTCCAGTTTGAAAACCCCTCCAGATAGAAGGCAGTGATGCAATCGGAATTAAAAACAAGGTAATTTGAGTTGATAAAATTAGTGCCGTAATCGGAAGTTATGGTGGATTGATAGTATAATGTCAAGTAATGGTGGCGTGTTCATTGGACAAAAATTCTTTTATAATAAATTTGGAAAATTATATATATAAAAAAAGGTTCGCCCTCCCAAAAATTTTAGGGTATGCGCCTCTGACGAACAGTCCTAAATTACAGCCAGGAGGTTCGACAACTAATGGTATTCGATCATCATGGGTATTCATATATATACATATACTCTGTAAAAGATGAATTTTTCTTTTGAAGTTTATACAATAGCAGACCCGTCGATAATGGGGACAAGGAGAAGAGCCATTTTTCTATCTCTGAAACTCATTTGAGATATATAAATGTATATACTTTCTTGTAATCCAGCCGCCGAATCACCCCTCCCCTTCCAGTACAGAGAGTTAGCAGCGGGCTGTTTTGTGTGTCTGAATCACACTTTCAAAATTTTCTTGACGTCATGGATGAGAATTAATTTTCCTTGACATTAGTCGTTACAGGCTATTTTTATTAAATCTTGCATAGATCCTTTATTTAAACAAAAAAGGTCTATCTTGGTTTCAAACCCAAAACAGGTATACATTTAGAAAGCCTTACGTATATCCCAAAAATAACTTTCCTGTTAATCTAACTTATATAAAGGTTAAAGGATGATAAATAATTTTACTTAATGTTTATTTAGATGGAATAGCTGAAAAGCTATACGGACAGTGCACCTAACAGAAATCATATCTAAATACGCTTAATCAATAACAAATTAGCGTTGAAATTTGGTTTAAAAGCCACGATCTATCAAAACTCTCAATTTCTAATATAGTGAAGATATTTCAAATTTCGAATATGCAATCACATCAACTACGACAGAAAAAAGGATTGTATTATAAAAACACAAAAAAAGCGAATATTAAACTAATCGATGAAAGTGGCAATTTATAAGATATTTAAAAATATATTGATTTATTTTAGTTAAAGATAGACCTTGGTTATTATAATTCTCATATCTAGATGATCAGAAGCTAAATGTCATTAATATTGAATACTGTAGAACATCGGGTTACGAACACATAATAACAAATTTTGAACCAGCTAAAGAACCGTTCTTAAAATAACATAATCGAAAAGCAGGTCTAAAGTTTTTATTCTGTTAATAAGCATCAATCAATGTATTTTACATACAATATCAATATTAATAAATTATATATTATCTTTACTCTTGATAATTTACATTAGTCTCACTTGAAAAAACAATCTCAGTTGAAGGAAATTGTACAAACTGACTAAAGGAACAAGTTTGTAAAATAGGATCCAATACTCTCAATAGAATTAGAAATTAATTTTTTTTGCTCGGTATAATTTATCTTTTGGCGCAAGCGAATACAGAGGCATAACTTTAATGCAAGAAGGGGGAAGTTAAATATATATAAGGTTTCAATTAAAAAAATAAAGTTTGGACATTTCCGTTACTTATGTTTATAGTGTAGAGCTTTTTTAATTTAAAAAGGAGTATATTATATATTAACTTATTTTAGAAGTAATATTTTCAATTATTAATTAATTCAATAATTCTTTCAGGCAATCGACTTTTAACCCTTTGAGGACCAGTGGGTCACCAGTGACCCAAGAAATGAAAATGGTCTGCTTTGAATATATAAAATTCCATTGAAAAATAAATGAATCCTCTTCAAAATGTTGGTCCTCAAAGGGTTAAAATAAATCGTTTGCTTTTCTTTTCAATGAGTTTTTATATAAAGCAGACGATTTTTATTTTGAGACAGTGGTGTCCCCGATTAATTGTTAAAATATTAACATTGTTTTAATTAAATCCACCCAAGCGTTTAAATAATAGATATATTGAATTTGAGTAAATCTATAAAAAAAAACGGAATCTTAGTTTATAAAAAGTATATCTAAAAATACTATGAATAAAATAATATTAAATAGTATAACATACCAATATTTACTTGAGCTCCTTTAGAAAGTAAAAAATCAGAAACTTCACTGGAACCACACTTACAAGCATAGTGAAGCAATGTTATACCCGTCTAATAAAAAAATGAATTTAAAAGAAAGAAAATTTTAATTTGAAATTACTTGGTCAGCTATCGTATCAACATAGGAACCTGTTCTATCAAAAAATGATTGAATACCAATTTTATCATTTTTTTCTATCAAATCTATTATAGAACTAATAGGAATACAGTGCCCATAGGAAGGAGTTAACATAATCTAATGGAAAAAAATAGCCGTATATAAATAATATACAATGAAGAGAAATTCCATATTGCAAAAAAAAATATAAACTAATATTTAGAAATATTTACCTTGCAAAATTATTATTTTATCAATTTTAAAATTTTAGAAAGTACAACTTGAAAAATTAAATTTGGAGGGCTTGGTTAAAATAAGAATATAAATTATTCTTAAAATTTACAAATAAAAGCTAATGTTTATCATCTTATAGTAACAATCAGAGTTGGATCAAATATATTTCTTATTTGAAAGTAATGGTATTTATTTTTAAATGTTAAATTTGATGTATTTGTAATTGAATTATGAAGTAAAATGTGATATGACGTATATATATATTATAATTGGTTATCAATAAAAGCAAGACAAAATTCACTCCTGAGCTGAGCTATAAATTTTGTTTATATAGAAAGCCTATTTTTTTACTTTCAAAGTAACTAGTATAAAATCCTTCTGGGATAATTGCGAAATATATTTAAATTATTGATTTAAAATTGGTCAAAAAATTATATTTAATAGTGTACATGAAGAAATCGTTTAAGAGGAACTAAAAAAGCTACATGATGACATATGACATCTAATGATCTTCAACTTTCATGCTCCCACTAAAACCAAGTAAGAACCTCACTTCTTTCACTATACGTCAAAATTCTCACTCTGCCATCATCTAATTTCTACGAAACACTTTCATATCCTAACCTCCTTAATGCCCTAAACTCTCTCATTATCTTCATAGAGTCAAACTTGCAATCTCCGAACACAGGGACTTCTCACACCACATCAACTCATATTTAAAAAAACAAATAAAAAGAAAATCTACAAAAATAACTACACTATTTTCTTTTATTTAAGACCTATATTCTTTAACTCCCACCTACTACCCTCGCTCAATCAATCATCCTTTAACTACCACTTCAAAAATCCAGCTTCAACTCCCTCAAAAACTAACTTAAAAAAAAGTTCTTAAAACTCCCTCAACAACTAATCAATTTCTCCAAAGCCTTTTAAAGGTTTATTTTAATTAAAAAAAATACCCCTAACTCTTAATAAATTCGCAAGCCAAACCATTACAATTTTCTTAAATTTCAACTTTATACCTTTTCAAGCATTTCGTAAGAATATGGAAAAGTCCGATAGTGCTTAGATATTTCTTCCTACCTACCTACCTACGTACATATGTCACACTGGAATTACACTTATGTTTCACTTTCATAGATCTAAAACATTGAGCTTTTCTTTAGATGACGTACATCGAATGACTGAAAATTCTGATTATACAATGATCAACCCACGTTTCTACACATCTCATACTCCTCCACTTATCAAATCTACACAAAGATGAAAAAAGACTAAATTTTGATTCTAAAGGTCTTCTTAAATTTAAGAGTTTAAGAATATTCCCAGCTTTTTTTGCCATTCCATCGAAAGATACAAACTTAATAGCTGATTTAAACACTATATTTTCGATCTCTTGAATGCCATCATCTGTTCATTCTGTCAGAAAATCTTGTTTTCTTTTAAAAAAAATTCACAATTATTTATACGAGAAAGGAATTGTTACTTTTAATACTACGACTTATAATCCGTAGAGTAACAAAGAAGTTGAATGCTACAATGAAGTGGTATGGAAAGCCCTACTCTTAGTCCTTCAAGCGCACATCTCCTACGGATGATTGGGAAATTTAAATACCATTTTTATTGCATAACTTGCAATATATAAAAAATTCCGTTATTCTTTGTTTTTACTAATTTTACGGAGCAAAAAATATATTATTTTTAAAATATATTTTAAAAGTTTAATTTTGAGTCTCAATTGTTGTTAGGGTGTACCACTCAGCTTAACAGTTGAAGGTCAGGTGTTCGATTTCCAAGGCTCCCAACTCTTAAAAACAAATTCACAAAAACTGTGATTAACCATCTTAAGCATAATGCGAGCATATAGGCATAATGCTAAAAGTCCCAACCAACCCAATACTTGGTTAAACTTGAAGATTTTTAAACTACCTCTCTAATTTCACTAATCTACAAAAAAAAAATTTTCAGAGACAAGCTTTCAGAGACTTTTTATACTGTTTCGACCATGGTGATTTCAAATTTATTATTCGTTTTCATCCAGCACATCTAGTTTTTTAACAATCGGCATTTTTTTCATTCAAGTAAACATATCAAAACTATAAAATTTATTCAATTATTAAAAAATTACAAATTTGAAATATGTTTCGGAAAAAATTGATAAAAAAATCAAAATTGTTTCTTTTTAGCCCATCTTTCCAAATTTGCTACAGGATTATCACGCGTTAACATTCAACAAAAATCTCTATCATGTTTGGATTCCATCTTCCCTTATATCTACTTTCCATCTTACTAATGTCTTGATGAAACCTTTCCCCATGTTCATCACTGACTGCTCCTAGGTTTGGAGGAAAAAAGTCTAGGTGGGAATAAAGTAAGTGAATTTTCAATGACATCCGACACCCCATATCATCATATGCTTCAAGCAATTCATTGATACGGTTTTTGTAATCCGGAGCACGTACATTTCCCAAAAAACCTCTACACACGGATTTAAAAGCATTTAAAGCTCTCAGTTCTTTTTCCCCAAAAGGTCGTTAAAACAATTGTGCGTCATCACTTCTCGAATTTGGGGGCCAACAAATATGCCCTCCTTCAATTTCGCGGAACTCAAATTCGGAAATAAGTGAGTTAAATGTTGGAAAGAAGAACTACTTTTATCAAGGGTTTTCACAAAACTTTTCATCAAGCCCAAATTGATGTGTAAAAGAGGTAAGAGTGCCTTATTCATATTGACCAGTGAGTGGAGTTTCCTTAACACTGTGTTGGCCTGACTCAAATGAAATTCTCTCACCCCAGTCTTTTTTATTGTAATGTTCAGAAACTGCTCTACTCTCCAAGAGACAGAGAAAGCAGCAATACTTCGTGAAGCCGGCTTGCATTACATTAGGAAGTCTATGATTTTGAAATCGCCACATAAGCTCCATTGATGTTGTGAGTATCCAACTGCTTCAAGAAGGAGCTTCATATTGTCATAAGACTCCTTCAGGTGAGTTGAGTAAGCAAACGATACACTTGGGTATTTGTTGCCGTTATTTGGAGGAATCTATAAAGAGTCTCCATTCTGATGGCTCATGTTTAAAGCCTAAGCAATTGTATAATTCTGGAACGTTGCAACAATAACATAAACGGTTTTTGCACGCAAAATAAGAAGATAGTTCGGCATTATGCTTTCTGTACTTTGTGATCCTCACCTCCTTTTCAACCAAATTATGTTTTTTGAGCCTTGAAACCAACAACTCGGCTTGTTCTTTCGTGAGATAGAGGTCGTGTATGAGATCGTTTAGCTCACTCTGTGAAAAAAATATTGATTCATAGTCTACTCATTGATTCAGGATGAAGTGCTTATTCTCGAAGAGTTTGATTCTGCAGAACTCGCCTCCTCTTCGGATAAGAATATGCCCTTGTTTTGGTACTGAGTAATCATTAGAGTGATAAACAGGTCTGATAGCTGACGGAAGATTCGGATACACAATTTTTGTTCTGGAGGCATGTTTGAAACCTTTGATTTTAGTGAGGCAGAAATAACAATCATCGGCATGGCTTGTCGGAACTCTTAAGATCATTGGAACGGCAAACTTGAAAGATGACTTTTTACCAAACCAGGCAGTCAGGGCGTTGTAATCTCATTTGCAAGAAACATGTGGAGCCTAAGGTTTATCTTGGTCTTCTATTCTACAACCAAAATAACTAAAGTAAGCTTCTTTCAGTAAAGGAGTTATTGTATAATTCATTATAAAATCATGTCAAAATACCATTCATTATATACATTTTCAAATAAAAAAATAGTTGAAATCATAAAAAATACAAAATTTAAAATAAAAAAAATATTTTCTCAATTTACTTACTTCATAACGCTTACTAATTAAAAATACTCCAGCAAACGTATAGCAAAAAATATATGTAAACCTTTCATGTAAGTTTGGGGTTATATCTCTGGAACCTGATGAGATCACCCAAAACAAATACCAGAAATGAAATCAACGTACTTGATTTAGTTATTTTCACTTAATTTCATGCTTGCCTCAAAGTTTTTGTTTTTTAATGTTTTTACCAAATTGTCTTTCTATATTTTTTCACTTTTTATAAATATTATTCGATTCTTTGATTAATTGAGAAATGCATTAGTTAAAATCTTTCATTTTTCAAAATTATATTTATTACCTTTTGTAAAATCGTCTCTCCGAATGAGCTATATCAAATATTACATCTAGCAAAATATGAACATAAAGTTGAAGCTTTTCTCCCTAATCATATCAAAACATGCACATGACAAACTATGGAATAGAATACCTTAGTATACTACAGGTTCAGAATGACAAACAAATGGTCAAGCCGTGTTCAAGTAGGAAAATCCCCCATTAGAATATTAGTATGAGATGTGCGCGCGCAACTAGTACGCTACAATTTTTAGGTAAGCTGAAATGATTGGTGTTCATTATTTTCTATAAAATTATTTGTAGCTATCTCCTGGTAAAAGTGAATAATGCGAGGAAATTTGGCATAATTGAAATATAAGAAAAATATGCAATCTATTCATATTAATTTCGATTTTTCTCTACTCCTGAAGATCACCACGTCGCTCCCTCTGTCACGTAGAATAAAGGGCGTTTTCTATAGATTTTAACGTCAAAACACTTAAAAAATATTTATTTAGGGAAACTCATATAGTTGGATCCTGATAATTTTTATTGTCATGATCCTTTGATATCATTAAGGAGAGCTTTCATTCTACCTCATTAGGATTAAGATAAGATGTTGTCAAAGCAATTTTCAGCAACAGCCGATATGCATGAAGTAGAGCTTGAATGAAGAGATTTTAATTTTGTTGTAATTAGAAGTAGTTGAAGATATAGGATTTTATCTAAAAGAAAAGATGAAAAGAGTGAGATTGAAATATGGGTCAAGGCATTAAGCTTTAATGATAGAATTGTGTAGTTTGGTTTAAGGGTGATGTAAAAGAGTTGATTTTATTGTATGTGATATGTTTGGGGAGCTCTGGGTTAAGTGAGTGAGTTTGAGATTCTTGTATGTGTTATGCTTTCGGATATGAAGTTGTAAATGGTTGACTGGAGGAAGGAAAATTAAAGAGTTAGTTGTGAACTAGTTCATGGGATAGGCAACGAAAGCGACAATAAGGATTAGATGCAAGTGATATGCGGTGCAGATAGGCTTTGCATCGGGAGTATCCAGTTATCCATCTGATAAGTGGACGTGAGAAGGTAGTGTTATGGTTTCCCCAAATACTATGAAGTAGAGAGGTATTAGGAAGTGGGAAAAAAGGTATAATATTTTTGTGCAGATTGTCTTGCTGATATAAGTTATCTATGATTTTTTTGTGAAAGGAAGAATAGAATAAATACATTAGGTTTGAGAGAGTTTGATTTGTTTTTATGGCTTTTGCAAGGTTGCAATCAAAGTCTTTTTCATCTAGGATGCTGCTATGCAATGGACGCCAAAAAGTTTTGATTTCCAATATTGCGGAGAGAGCGCTTATTTTTTATGCGACATAAAATGTTAAGAGTGGAGCTCGTGATTAAGGCCTAAGTCGTTAATAAGATTTTGGTTTTCAGAAAAGAAAACTGGAGAAGATAATGAAAGTTGTTAAGGATAAAGTTTAGAACTAGTTTAAGGCCTTCAAGTTTGGATTGATAGATAAAAATATATGGATTAAAGTAAGTTAGACAGTTAAAGTAAATCTTGAAAGAGACGTGATAGATAGCTGCTGCACAAGAGGTGGTAGTGTGTGTTTTTGAGTCATCACTGAGGAACCGGAATGTAATAAATTAAGAGTGTGAGCAAAGTACTTTGACGAAATTTTTAATTGAGAGAGATTGACATGTGTTGATGCTATCAGGGATCATGGTTGATGAATCAATAAAGTTATTTTTCTGAAAAATGAGTTCTAGAAATTCTGAATATAGAGTAGGAGCAAGGAGGGTTAGTAGATCTTTATAGAACGAAAAGAGAGCGAGATGTGGATGAGACTCAGGAGGAATGTTCATAGGTGTGGATAACATTATAGATTTGTAAGTTTTGATATATATTTTTAATATTGACATTTTTAAACGGAGGTGAAGAGGCATGCATTGTGTGAAAATTTTTGAGCAGAGGTAGAGATTGTGGGAAAGGCTTTTTTATGGTGAGAAGACACTATGGTGATTCTTTACTCCAGGAGAGTTAGATGAGAGACGCTTTTGAGCGATTACCTTAGAAAGGATGCGGTATTCAATTATTGGGATGATTATTGATTTATATATAGAGAGAATATTTGGGACATAGTCTCCATTTGTATGCAATGGTTTTTGTGTTTAAAATAAAATGTGGATGAGTCTAATAGAGATGTTTTTGAAGTGTTGAAACCAGTTAAGTTTACGTTAAAAAGTAATACCTATATATTTGATGTGGTAGGTGAAATCTGGAAAGATTTGTTTATTTTGAGATCAATACGATTACGAGTAAAGCGTAAGTATTGCGTTTTATTATAGTTAAAATCTATTTTGTATGTTAATGCTAAGGAAAAGAGAGATGTTATAAGTGTTTTTGATTTGTAAATATTTTTATCTTTATTTTGGCTGGAGAAAGCGAAAGAAGGCCATCGTAGAGGCCTTTGAAAATATCTCAAGTGAATTGAAAAATAATTTTATAATATTATTTTTTGAGTTTTCTTAATTTGATTTTTGTTTGCATTGTTTCAAAAATAGTTGATATTTTGTTTAATCCATCACTAGTTATTTTATGCAAAATTAGATTTTAAAAATTTTTTATTGTAATTCGGTTAATTCGAACTTTGGATAACTCGAAGTATTATCATAAGTCCCTAGAGCTTCAAGTTAATAAGATTTTACTGTAATTTTTCTAAAAGAATTTGTGTGTGAAACTCAACCGTAAAACAAGCTATAAAATTGAAAGAATTTGAGATAAAATTGAAGGAAGTGGAGCTAAAAGCTTTTTCACCCTCCTTGAAATCACATTGGGGAGGGTAGAGAGGGGAGGGGAGGTACGATTGCAATAAAACTAAGCCTAACCTCAACCCTAATACTAACTCTAATGTAAATTTTACACTAATCGTACCCACGACACTTCCAAAATTCTACACATTAAGGCCCATTTAGAAATTGGTTGAGCACTTGTCAACTATTATGTAAATTAAGGAAAAGATTTGAATAGTCAAAATCAGAGGTAGACTAATAAAATCACTTCCACCTAAAGTGAACACACCTTACGTTACATTTACCTTGAATATGGAGTGAAACTTGGACGCTATACGCACTCGGGTAGTGTTATACATTTCAAAAATAAAAAAAGAGTAAATCTTTAATTTCTTTCATCACTAAATGAAAGATTAATATGCACGCACAAATAAAATGAGGAAACAAAAAAAATGACACAAAGTGTATTTTAATCTTCTCTAATAGTTTGTGACGACAAAAATGTGGATTCTTTACTCCGGCTCTGAAATAGTGCTTATCCAGCTCTCTTCAACGGTATCAGCAACTCTCTTTTCATACTCTCTCTTATTTTCAAGGAATAGGTGAGCTGCTTGATTGTTGGCAGGACTATTTGCATTCGGTTCATCTAAGAGCGACTAAAAGAAAACAATGATTCGAGCAAAACTATAATCAACCAACTGAGAGATCCAATTTCCTATTTATAAGTCCATTAATTCTTTTACCTCATAAAATTAATTCAAAACTACCTCTCAAATCGCTGTCTCATATTTAAGCACAATTCTCTAGTTGTCATTCATTCTCCCTCACTCTCCAAGCCACAAAGAGGGTGCATCTCGGACATCCTCTAGATTATACGTATAAATAAACCCTCTTAGATATATTAAACAACAATTCACATTTCTTTCAATTTTATTCCGATGATCTGATCACTCATGAGTCATGTATCTAAATAAAATCGACCGCATTTGCCTCATCACAATGACCATAGCCTACAAAACCTCTCCTAATAGAATCTTAGAATTCTTTACGAACTGCCTTCCATTAACACTTCATCTCAAACAAACTGTTACCAAAAAATTTATCATAACACACATCGAACCAAATTCATATCTTAAATCCTTCTATTTCTTTAACACTCCAACTCTTCTTCTCAAATTTTCCACAATCTTTGTCTCCACTGAACAATTTTCTCATCCAGCCTAAATCAATCCACTACTTTTAATCCACCCCTCCTTACCATTACCTTTCTCTCTTCATAACTGCTTCAACGAATCCATTGTAAAATGTCTAATTATAACCCGCTCCAAATTTAGTTAATTCACTAAAAATATTCCTAGATAACTCAAAAAACGCAAACAGATCTTCGTATGCTTTTGCACTTTTCAAGGGCCCTTCCCCCTTCCAATATCTGCCATCGATCCCTTCCCATATAAAGTGGTAAATTCTATGCCCTCCTACATGTTTGCAATTACATAAGCCAAAAAGCCTTTAGCCATTACAATACACTACACTTTCTTACAGACTCACAAAACATCGTTAAAGAGCTAAACCTCACGCACAACATCCCATACTTGACATTGTACTCTTGCTTCTAAACTCACATTTTTATCAAATTACTTCAAATTCACCTTTACTGGTGCCCAGCTTACTCAAACATACTCGAAAACACTTATGTAGAGGAGCTCGCCAAATAAGTATCTCCCTACGACCCGCTAAACTCATTTCCTCTAGACCCTACTTAAATCCTACACTCTATACCTTAGAGAGGAACACATCCAATTCTCACGCCATTTTCCTTCAACCTATGATTACCACAAATAGAATTCTTGACATTTGGAGTCATCCTTCACTCTTAATCGATCCGCAAGCTAATCATTTCAATTCTCTAACTTTAACTTTGAACCTCTTTAAACATTTCTTAAGCATATTGAAAAATTAGAGGGCTTAGAAATATTTTCCTACCTACCTACCAGACCCAATTTTTTGAGAATGAATTTTCTGAAAATATGTTTTCCAATTTTTTCTACAAAAATCCTTTACTATTTTCGTTTACTTAATCTAAACATTATGTCTCATCAATTATACATTTTATTTGCCTTTCTGAAGCTCTTTTAAAGAACACGAACATATCATACATATCTAATGGAATTCAGGGTCCTAACATACCTATACTTCATTACACGGCAAAAGTTCAAGTGCTGCCTGCCTCTGGGCAAAATTCGGTACCTGCACTCACTTGATTTTTTATTGCTAGAGAAATTTTATGTAACTTTTTAAAGAATAATCTTACAAAATCGATGACATGTTTCAGATGATACAATTGCATCAACATTTTTTGCGTTTAACTACGAGAAAGGTTTTCATTGACACAATCAAAATTCATCTTCTTAGATGCTATAGCAATTTTCAAAAGTTTTCTCTCATTTCTAACATTGGAATTTTGCAATACTTATATTATGGAAAAAATGAGTTTATTAAGAAAATTCCCAATTGAAAAAATCCGAAAAAATATTTGATTCAATCGTTTTTTTGGGAAGATCAAATATTCTTCAAAATTTCTTTATTTTGCTGGAGATGTCTATAAAATCCAAAGTAAGAATTTTTTTAAGTTATCAGAATGCTTCTTACTGCTTCCATAAATAATTGGGTTTTAAGTTATTTTCAGTAACTCAGAAAGGCTACCTCAAAAAGGCTAACTCATTGATAGTAGTTGAAAGTTAGTATGTTCTTTTTTTATCATTCAAAAAAAATGTATAAATAAATTGGTCATGTAATTTTAAAACATCTATTTTGATATTAAATCATTTAAAATGAGCACGAGAGAAAATCCAGAAAATTTAGGTTTTAGAAAAGAGATGGATAAAAAAACTTCTGGTCATCCTAAATCAAGGGCCTGGAACCTTTTTGGCTAAAAGAGCCCAAAAAACACATATTTTAAAATCTAATCCTATGAGAGCCATATATATTTTTAAATACTGATTACAAATAAATGGAAAAAGAAGACTAAGAATTTTAGAGTAAAATAACACACTGAATTTATTTTAAACAATATTGTTTTATCGAAGTTATTTAAATACGCAAAGTCTGCATCATCATCAGCTTTATCTGTGTCGTCTGGTTCGTAATGATGAAGAAATTAAGAGAGTGTAGAATTAGGAAGAAGGATATGCATTATCGCAATACCTTCCTTTATCCTGAAGGCCACCTAATTTATCTGAGAGCCAGATGCAGTCATCAAAAGAGCGATAGGTTCCCGACCCCTGCCCTAAATCATGCGAAATAAAAGGAAATAAAAAAGAAGAAGAGATTTTCGTCTAAATATACATCTACTAAGAGAAAGCGTATTTGAAATTTACTAAAAATAATCGAACCTAATTTTAATTCGGAGTGGTTACACACTAAGAAACTGAAAATGATCTCTCATCCCTTTAAATTAAATACTTGTCTATCATGAGACTTGTTCAGGTTGCTGAGTCGGAATCGGGAGTCTGAGATATGAAAGGGATGAGTCGGTATTTAATAAAATTTAAGTCGGGTAGTCAACAATTTCATTTCCAATGAATTTCTAAGGGAAAGTTAAGTTTCTGAATTATTATCAGAGTTCCAATTATCGAGATTAAGAACCACTGGACTAAAAGAAGTTACATTTTCAGAAAAACAGCCAGATTTAGTTAAATTTTATGAAAGCTTGACAGAATGATAAATCGTTGCATGGAAGATACTTCCGCCAAACTATGAGATGCGAGAATGCGCCAATTATTTTCACTAGTTTCAAAGTCTACCACTGAAAATTCTTTCATTTTTCAAGTTTGCCCCATACCCTTAATTTTAATGTGTGTGTATGCCATTTATTTAAAATTGCATTTTAATCACAATGAAATGAATTAAAAAAAGTTTTTTTTTTAGTGAAGACAGAATATGCAGATAAAATGCGTAAGATTTATTTCTTCAACAAAATAAAATAAGGTAAAATCTTTGCAATAAATAAATTCTTTTCAGAAATAAATAAGCATCTAAAAATACAAAGTGTTAAACCAAAAATTTCAGAAAAACGACGCTTCCATTGAGAAACAAACAAAGCATCATCAATAATTTACAAAATGATATAGGATATGTAAATTGATTTTATTTTTTGTTTATAAACGCACCCAAGTTATGATACACAAGAGGAAATTATAATTTTAGAAGTAGAATAGCAATGCTCTTCTAACGAGGAAATATATAACAAAAAGTACACATTATCTTAATAAAAGTAATTATGTCATAGATTAATTATTTGATGGAAAAAAGGAGTGTGAGAAAGAATGGAAAGCGCCTTTACAACAATAATAACGCCATTTGAGAAAGTCGTTCCCACATCTCCAATCACGCATCTTTTATGAAAGAAGCAAGCATTATCCTAGACGCGTTTTTACGAGTGATCACTGGTGCTTGAAGCCTGCGCTATCTCATCACCACACTCCACCTTAAACTCCTCTACATCATCATCATCTTCATCATCAATGTCGCCATCACACCAACTTTCTTCAACGGTAGCTAGCACTCTTTTTTCATACTCTCTTAGATTTTCTTTGTACAGCTGAGCTGCTAAGTTATTGGCTGGGCTGTTTGGATTTGGATCACTCAGCAGAGACTTGACGTAAAATAAAATAAAATGAATTGACGAGGCTATGAGAAGAGTCTGCTGGTCAACTATAGATCTTATTTTTTTTACGAATGAACTTCAAAATGTATAATTAAATTTTTAAAACAAAAAAAAATTGTTTTTAACAAGCTCTGAAAAAATTACATCCCACTTCTGGAATAATGGGCACAAAAAGTTCTATTTTTTAAAATGTAAAAATTTTCAAAAAATTTATTTAGAATGAAATTTTTTTAAACATATTTCATGTTATGATACATCACAAAGTGTTCAATACTTTTTGGTCTTTTTTTTACAAAAATTACACAATCGTTGAGTATTTCTTGATGCAATGTAATGATTACCATGTTAAAAACGGATTTCATCTGGGACTTTACTCTTGGTTATTCTGTTTTTTGAAGGCTCAGTTCTTGGTTTTCTGTTAATGCCAAGAAACGCTTTCAACTCACTTTTGTCAATGAAAAAACAGTATTGTTTTTCTGATTAGCATATAAAATTGATTGAGAAATAAATAGTTCTAAAACATTGTTTGAGAAGAGTTCGTCAAATACTTCAACTTCAGTTTTCTCACAAAAATGAACTTCAAGATTTTCTTAAAATCTCAAGTAGAAGCAATTTCCGTTGTTTTAAAATTAGGTCGCATTTTTTTTAAAATAGGTACATTCTCTACTTGTAACGTCGATGAAGAGTTCAGTGATGCATCTTTTTCAGTGTAATAAACTTCAATAGTCTCAGCGACATCCTGTACATCAGATAAACTTTCAAGATCGTCTTCTAAGATATTTTCTTCATCAGTTAGGGCATCGAGTAAGGGCGGCAATAAGGATACTTCCACTTCATCAAGTAAAGGTTCTTCGTTCAATTCTTCTAAAAAACCTTCTGCTTCCTTTACAGTTAAAACTTTACGCAATGGCATCGAAAACAAAAAACTAGAAACAAAATGAAGAAATAAAATGCAAAAAAATTTCACGTCAAAAAGTGCAGCTGTTAAGTACTGTAGCACAACACAACAAACTTATAACACATAATGTATAGGCATTATAAAGAGGAAGCATTTATTTTTTGACAATATATAATGCAGCTATTACAGCTTTAGACAGCACAAATAAGTTGACAGCACAATTTATAGGGTAAACGGCTATTTATTAAAATTTTAGGTCATCAATCATGTCAATTTTCCTGCCAGATCAAAAAATGATCAAAGTGATTACTGTGACATGCTTAATTTATGGTTTTTGAAATTTCAATAAATCGCTTACAACCATTTATACATGCATTATATAAATGACACCATCGAAATTTAGAAAACATTCAAGGATGTATGTATAAATAAGAATAAATTTGCGTCTTCTGCCCATAAGTGGGATGGTAATGTATGATCGTAAATTTTTATAATTTTGCAATATATAAAACAAATTTGATCACATAATTTATATTATTGAAATGTTTTCTTTATATACTGAATTATGTGTGAAACTTACTTGGTGTTTTTAGATAGATTTGAATCAATAAGTAAATTAATCAAAAAATTTCTAAAACTTGCTTTAAAAAAATATTGAATTTTATATAAAAAAAATAGTCAAATTGAATAAAAAAAATTTTTATAAGGTTATAAAAGATTGAAGAGAATGATAGTAACTATTAAAAAACTAAAAGTTAAAAAATATTTTTAATGTTGAAGTTTACATCCCACTTGTGGGATAATGGCCACTAATGGATAACCCTTTTAGGTTGTCGTTTTCGGAAATTAATCTGCTTTCTTTTTAAACAAATTTTCATATAACTTAAAGGAGACGACCCATTTTTCCGTGCCACTGATCATACCCATTATACGTGAAACAGATAAGCAAAATATCATTTAATTAATGCATGAATATGTTTTGTAAGAAGTGAAAAATTAACGTAATTTTAATGAAACTATATAATTATTTGGAAAAATTGAAGAACCTTTCAGATATGTCGGAGATAAAGGGATATCGGTCGAACAAACAGAAAGACATTCCACAAAGCTGAAATTATGACAGAGTGTGAGAATGGGGCGAACTTGCTAAAATTTGAAAGAAAATTTCAAGTAGTGGATGTACACAAAATCAAAATTTGAGTTTTATATCATTTTAATCATGTGAACGCTCAGAAAAATCAAATAGTATGTAATGTAAAGCAAAAATTTGTTATTAGAAACATTAATGAAAGTAGACGTTTCTATTTTTGTAGTCGACACTAATAGTTGTTAACCAATATAATTTTTTAAAAGAAAAACTAGTTTCTCCTAGTTTCATCTCTAATTCAAAAGAATAACAGCTTTCAAAAATGACATGGATTTTTTTTAAAATAAAATCACCTTATGAAAAGTGTCCAAAAACTTGTTAACAAATAATTATTATGTAGAAGAACAGATTTTAGATAATGGCTTAAAAATTACAATTATTCAAAATTATTGAAAAGGCTTCTTAAAATGTGGTTATCTATAGAACATTAATCGACAAAATTGAACTATTTTTTAGCATATATTGTATCAAAATAGCAAAAAATAACAATACGTTATTTGATTGACAGACGTAATTTGGTTATATAATTGTTTATTAATTCTTTATATATGATATACTAATTTGACATAGGTGAATACATTACTGAGCCTGTACTTTGCTTACATTGTATGAAAATACCAAAAGATGTCAATCAATCATTTGATTGATTTATATTTATGAAAATATTAGAAAATTTGAAAGCTGATAAAGTATTTTGACAATCAATCAACAAGACATGCCATTTCAACACAAAATAGGCAGCAAAACTTTTGAAATAAATTTCGTGTAGTCAAATTAGTACGTATTTATTATTGATATCTTATAAGAAGTATTACTTACAAATCAATAAAATAAATCAAATTTAATATTTTGGCCATTCAAATATAATGTAAAATGCGTGTCCACTTTTAACTGAAATAAAATAATCTTAATTTTTAACAAATGTATCATAATGCGATGTATTTCAATGTTTTTAAAAATTTTAAATGAAAATAATTTTTTTAATTTTAATTCAATTAATTTAATCAGGGCTAATGAATTGAATTTTTTATAAAATAATTTTCTAGGCATTTTAAATAATGAAAAAATGAAGTGGACATTCTTTAGGTGAAACCGAAGTAATAGAATCTTCTTAAAACATCTTGAAATAAATTAAAGTTAATAATTTTTGAACTTTATAAAATATTAAAAAATGTAAAAAAAATGTTTTTATTTCAAATAGCTAAAAGCATACATATGCATCGGAATATTTTTAATTTGGTTTAAAAAAGCAAGATTTTGGATTGTTTTGGTAAAGGCTTACTCCGTTAAAAATTCATATTGAGAAAATATTTATAAACATCGCATCAATATGAAATTTCAAATATAGCATCAAAAAACATGACTTCAGTTTATTTGAGCTTGGAGAAAGAAAGAAAATTAATTGATAAAACTTACTTGTATAGATGTGAGAATGGCAAAGACATCATAAGTAGGGCTCCAGCGATTTTGAAGAATATCTAAGCATATGACACCATCCACATAAACTGAAAAAAATTAACTATTTGTGAAAAAAGAAACTTTGTTGGATTCATCATAAAATGGAGTACAGATTTTCGCTTTTAGCAGACGAACACTAATTCGATTTAATCAATGAGGTTAATTCAATGTTCATAATTAAATTCGATATTCCTTCGATTACTGCTAAATTAAAACATGCAAATAGGTCAGTTTTTTCCACCCTCAAAAATGATATAATCGAAAGATTTATGGTCTTCTTTCAAGTGAAAACTTATTACGAATTAGGGTATTGTATTTAGAATATATATGAATAAGATACATTCGACCCCAAATTCTGTCAATGCAGAGGCAGGGAATAAGAATAAGCTCTTCATTCTCCACGAAATTTTCCAATGGGACGAGTCTCTTATAGCCTCTGACAGAAAGTCTCCAAATATGCCTTATCGTGGTGAATTTTTTTCCAAACAGAATGATCTAGAGGCAAAAAGAAAATAACAGGCGCTATAACGTGAAGCTTCGCGTAGCACAAGCTCGATATCCTTTGTTCTAGGAATAAATAACTGTGATTTCAAATTACCACATAACTTCACATGAAGGTTTACAAAAGCCCGATAAAAATGGGCTAAATAGAAGTGCGAAAAGGAAAGAGATATGGAGATTTGCTACTTGGAATGTGTGCTCAATGATGGGTAAGGAATAAGAGCTGGCAGAAGAGATGAAGAGAAGAAAGATTGATATATGTGTACAGGAAACCAAGTGGGGAATAAGGACATTTTACTTAAAAAATGAATGCTAATGAAAAGAAAGGTATCAAAAACAATGATCAAAACAGAAGGAATTTCAAGAGAGTTTGATACCAGAACCAGAGTAGCGTTAAATCAAAGTTTAGGTTTTAAGCCCTGTTTTGTTTGCTATAGTCATTGACGTGCTGACTGAACAACTAAGAACATAAGACCTATGAGAGCTGTTATTTGAAGATGACCCTTTGATTATGGCTTACAACGAAGAACAGTTCCAGCGAAAATTTGTAATGTGGCAAAAAGCCTAGAAAAGTAATGAATAAGGATGAATACTAAAAAGACAATTATCATGGTTTGTAGTAAAAAGGAAGACGAAGAGGTGACCATTAAAGACACATGGAGAAAAAATGGAGAGTTTCAAATACTTGGGATCCCAGTTTGTCGATAGAGGAGATTGTGAAAAAGAATTTCAAAGAAAGGTGCGTGCCCGTTGGATGAAATTGAAGGAGGTGAAAGCAGTGTTTATGCCATCAGAAGATTGAAAACAAGAATATATACAACAATTATCCAAACGGTGATGACATATGGGTCTAGTATGAAGGAGAAGGATGAAAGAAAGTTAGCAGTTACAGAGATGAAGATGTTCAGGAGAAGGTTAGGGGTAACATTGAAGGACAAGATAGAAACAAAGAAGCACAACAGTTACGACAAGAGTGATAACGACAGTAGAACACAGCAAATTTTAGTGGTATAGCCATGTGTTGAGGAAGGATAAGAAAGATTTGGCAAGAGAAGCATGAGAAGAGACAGTTATGGGAAAGAGAACAAAGCACGCCCGCTAAAAAGATGCGTTGATAGAGCGATTCGATGAACTAGGGCTCAAGATCAAAAGAAATGGAGACAAGGGATCATGGTGACCGATCCCCAACCCGGGGACAAGGTGTAGGCAAAGAAGATTTGAAAAAGCTCAACTAATTTACCTGATTCCAAAATCGCCAAAATAAACTACTCACTTTATTAGTGCACTTTTGTGTGTCCTTTACACTCCTCTCTTTTGTGTATATCCTTACTCTCTTTTATTCATATTTTTCAAGTAAATTCAAAGTAAACTTCATTTCAAATAAAAATCTAGTAGTGCGACTTATAAAATTCAAATGAACACCAAACAAAATTGACTAAATTATTTAAATTGGAAGATGCTTAAAAGGAAAATGCTACTTCTTAGTCCATGCAAAAAAAATTTCAGAAAATAAGCATTTTATTTTATAAAAGGAAAAGTATAAATATTTCATATGCTCAAAGTATTGGAACACGGGTGTCACACGGTTCCTCAAAGAGCTAGAAACTTAGATTTTTGGAAAATTTGAAAGATTAAAAGGCAAAAAGAAAGTTCTCATCAAAAATAGTATTAATCCCTGAGGGATATATTAAGAATATATTATATATTAATCTTTACTGTTTGGGTGGAACATCCTTGAAACGAATTTAACCTTAGGAGGCTTGTTTGGATATTCTTCCGTAAATTCTATAGTCAATTTGAATGTTCCGTCTTCAAAGGGAGTTTCATGAGGACTAAAATTTGAAAAGTAAGCTTGTGAAATTGATTGTAAATAGTCTTTGATTAAGAAGATAAATTACCCGAAAATGACGGCATTCCAAAGCATGATGTTATTTTCGGAAGGAGCGCCACTCACTCCAGCTGGAGGATCTTCTTTTAACCTTAAAATGAGAGGAAATTTTACTTCTTCAAATAGAAGTGTATCATAGAAAGAAAGGATTTATATAAAAGATATGGGCAGATGATAACCAAAATTGCAGGGATTCCAATACCAAGCAAAACCTTCAATCAAAGCCATCACATAAGGAGGGGCATATGTCCGGGAGCGGCAAATAGAAAAAATATATACAGTATACACATAGAATACGCTTTTTGCACTCTACCGATTATTTTGACTATTCAAATTTTTTCCTCGATTTGCATAATAGTTGACAAGTGATCAATGAATTTATAAATGACCCGTAACCCTTTCGTGACCAGTGTATCATATATGATACATAAACAATTTACCTTCTTCTGCTTTTTCAAATAGTTTTGTATATGAATCTTCTGCTTTTTAATAAATATCGTCTGATTTTTCTTGTCACGAAAGGGTTAACCCATTAATGACCAGAATAATCAGACGATATCTAATTTAAAACAAAAGATTTGTATTAACCCATTTAAGACCAAGCAAAGCAGACGATATCTAAAAAACGCAGACGATTTATATTCAAAATCATAGAAAAAAGCAGACGAAGATGAAATTACTTATGTTCCAAAATAGGAACATTGGTGGTAAATGGGTTAAAGAGCAATTGATAAACGCAGACGATTTTATTTTTGTAAAGTCGAGATATGTCGACTGTGGTCGATAACCGCATAATGTGTAAAATTTTGGAAGCGTATTCTCAGGGTTAGGATTAGTGTAGAATTGGCATTAGTAGTATGGTTAATGTTAATGTTAGTGTTAGGTTTAGTATTGCGCAATCATACATACATACATACCTGCTTTTTTTGGCATTCTTGATACAAACTTTCCTATTTATTTGTATTATTACACGAGGGACACAAAAAACATATAGACACATACATACATAAGAATACATAGATATTACATACATATTGACATTAGACCATGCACTGAAATAGTTAAATATAAAAAAACAGCAGTATCGGTGTGATTAAAAAACTTTCTCAAAGTAAAATACAAAAATATTGATGTAATTGTATAATCTGAAAGATGGCTTGATTTTGCAAGATTATTCTTTAAAAATCGAATTTAAAATTCCCCAATGATAAAAAATCAACTGAGTGAAAGTATGTGAAAAGGTGGAGTCGCTGGAACTTTTGCTCTCCGGTGCCACTAGAACCTTTGCCCTGATATAAGGCATATGAGGGCCCTGGTTGGGATACCGATACCTTATAATTTTAGACGGCTAAAGGCCAGATTAACCAGACGGTATCTAATATAAAGCAGAAGATTTGTGTTAAAAAGCATTAAAATGGAGACGGTTTTGTTTTTGTAAAGTGGACAATTGTCGGCTCAGGCCGTAAATCGGTTAATGAATAATACCGAAAAATATTCAAAAATCGAAACTGATTTCGCTATCCAAAATTATAATGAATAATAAAATTAGAATAATAATATAATAATCAGTTTTACGGCTATTGTCCCAGCAAGTTAGGGTCTAGCCGTATGGTAGAATTATGGAAAAAACACTTAATTTTGTTTCTCCATTCATTTTTATTCTGTTCATCTCCTACCTTAAGTCCTCTTTGTTTCATGCCCCTTTTCACTACTTCCCCCAACTAATTTTTGTTTTGATTTTAAATTCTGTCAGCACATAAATAACATCCTCATTTCTGTACTATTTAGTCTTCTTTTTTTATCTTTTAAAAGCCTAGGTAAAACCAGTTAAGTAATCTAATCAGTTAACCCATTTACGACCAATGTTCCTATTTTGGAACATAAGTAATTTCATCTTCGTCTGCTTTTTTCAATGACTTTGAATATAAATCGTCTGCGTTTTTTTAGATATCGTCTGCTTTGCTTGGTCTTAAATGGGTTATTAATCTAAGTTAAGTGCGCTGACTTCCATACGCTAAACTGGATATTTCACACAGATTTTATATAAATAACCTCTTAATTTTAATGAAAAACTGTTACTGCATAAATACTACTTAAAGATTTAAATCTTTTCCGAGCAAAAATGTATAGTACAATTCAGTATAGATAAAGGATTCGTGTATTTTTTATGAGTAGAAAAAATAGGAAGTTAAAATTAAAATGCCATGTTTCAATTTTAATTATTTTGGGTGTGTATAATTTTAGTTATAAATAGGGTTGAAAAAGTTTCATTTTTGTAAGCCAAATGGAGTGGCTCTTCTCTAGTCGAAGTCAGGAGTGAAGAGTTGGCGTAAGTTTTTACGAAATTTGGAGTCGGAGTAGCATTTTTGTAAGTACTAAGAGACAGATTGGATATTTTCCTTTAGACTCAGCCACCCTGGTTATAAGACCCTTATATCATAAAATTTGAGATTCATCTGTTAATGGAAAATTGTGATTGTCTTCTTAAATTAAAAGTTCTTGACAAAATTAAAAATATAATAAACGCAATTTTCGTTCTTGAAAATTGCAAGAACGCGCCATTATAAAGAACTTTCAGAAGTACCAGAAAACGGAAAAATAAAAATTTCCCATCTTTCCTCGCATCTGAAGCAAAAAACGTAAGAAAATTCATTTATAATAATTTCGATGCCATTTTTTCAGATTCTATTTTTTCAGATGATTGTGATCTGTGAGGGGAGAGTGAGTAAGGTTGGATAGTTACTAGGCTTCGAATCCACAAGGTCTCGGCTTCGATCCTATTTTACATTATTTGTAAAAGGATCGCGGCTTATATATCTAGATCCGAGAAAAAGAAGTAGCAAAATTTTAGAATAATTTTTTTTCCGATAAATTCAATTTATTTCTAATTCAATTAAACTTAAAATTTTAATTAATCAAATTTTGTATTAATGGGATTACTGTTCAAAAAAGGTGTGACTATTCTCACTCTGCAAACATATGATACTTATAAAAATATACTAAAAAAGATAAAATGCTAGTTTAAATAATGTAAAATCCTTGCAAAAGGTTTTTTCAGTGAATCATACCGTAAAAGAATATTTTTCGGTCGCTCGTTAAGGTCCTTGTACTTTCGATTCTCTGGAATACCTCATTATCTTATTTACCCAAATAGGTATGATCAGTCGGGAATCAACATACCGGTCACCATACACAATATATTGACTTTAAATATCATTATGCAATAATTAAAACCATTGGACGTGGTGAGTGAAATTACAAAAAGAGGCCACTAAATGTTATAAACGTAAAATCAGGCATTGCAAATGCAAAAGTGTACAGTAGGCAGCCAAATTTTCATCATTTACTAGACTGAAAACAAGAAATATTCTAAATAAGTTTGCTCATAGCAAAAAATGGAATTATTGAGAAAAAGGAAATGTTACACAAACCTTGACAATTATTAATCATCCTGAACTCAAATTGAATGCATCTCGATTGCACACAGCCTTGAAATTCAATCTGAGCGAAGAGGAAAATCCTTTTCCTCTATATATTGATATTGATCGATGGCTTTTCTGTCTCTGCCAGAAAATGAAGAAATTTACAATTTCTTTGACTGGTAATAATTATGTACTTTTCGTTAAAATCAATTTATCGTATTTCTAATTATACTTAATTGTATTGTTTACTGATTTAGCTAGCCATTTTTAAATGAGAATACAATAAAAAAGATACGTTTTTCATTTAAGTAGATCAAAGTTGAAATATCTAATGAATGATTTTCACCTATGTATATTTTAAAATTTGCCAAAATTTTCCCAGTTGAAAAACTTAACCAGACAACTTTCCTAAAGGGCGCCAAAACGAAAAAAGATATAAAAGTAGTGCAATTGTGTCCTTCATATGGAACAAACTTCTCGTACGATAAAAACATTGAAAACAATTTTATAAAAATAAGAGTGAGAGTAATCCCTCATAAATTATATAACATAAGAAAGAATGACCATTCGAATATATGATAATCAGGACGAGGAAAAATTGACCCAAAAAATTGGAAAAAATTGACTT
Organism: Nectonema munidae; assembly: GCA_030549495.1. NCBI lineage: Eukaryota > Metazoa > Nematomorpha > Nectonematoida > Nectonematidae > Nectonema > Nectonema munidae. The sequence continues at coordinate 333,592 of JAUIRK010000643.1, forward strand.
TTACTCATAGGAAAAATTGACTTTATAAAGTTTCATTGAATTGAACAACTATGAACACTTTAGAGAAAGTATTGAAAATTATTTCAAAGAATCCATGACTTTGTAATACAACAACATATAATTAATGACATTTTCTGATTTAAAATTCGATGATTTTCTAGCAGTTTTTCCAGTTTAGAAAAAGATCTTTCTACTTCTAAAGTTAAAACTTGACAATTTTGTAATTTGGGATAAGTACTGCGAGAGATTTGAGAGTTTTCCATATTCATGATTTTATTGATTTCATTTTATTTGAATCTATTTTCAAGATAACTTTTAACGCCACATTCGTCTTAAATGAAATAATGTAAGTGAAGGCATCTTCGACTGAAAAAGTCTCTATGTTGACCTTTTCCTACTAAATCAATGAATCGTGAATATTCTCTAATTATTATTGTTAGCAAGTTTTGACACAGATTTTCTTTTTTAACAATTTCTTGAAATTTGGCAATAAAATTCCATAATCTTCATCATTAATTTCTTCACTGCTGGAAGATTTTAATGAAAATATTTTGCTGCTTGCAACCAATTTGTCAATTTCGTTACAAATTGAACTGAAGTGTTGCCGATAGGTTTGAAAAGAGAACGTTTTTTTCTATTACTAATTTTGAATGATTTAATGCCGGTAATCTATAATTTTACAGGATAACTTAACTTTTAAAGTAAACTTATGTAAAAGATGTGAAAAACATTCAATGATAAAAAAGTTAGGGAATAAAATTCCCTAACTTCTGCAGCGGATATATCGTATGTAACCGCGTTTGTCAGCAAAAAAAAATTGTCTTACAAAAAACTTCTTCATGTTTAACCTGTCAGACAAACTTTACAGTAAAACCTTTTATTAGATGAAAAAAAGCCCCACTATTGTGAAAGTGTTGTTATAAAGAAGAAATCTTGTATGTATCGCTTATAACAATTTTAGGCACATTGAATCAAAAAGTGTTAAATATAAAAATTGACTTTATTGACCTAAACTCGAAAAATTGACTTTAATTGACTTAAAAATTTGAAATTAGTTCAAAAATTTTTAGACTAAACAAGTAAAGATCTTCTTCAAAGAGTTTTTGCTAAACCGAAATAAAAGTTGACTTTATTGACTTTTACTCGCCCTGATGATAATATAAGAGATTAAAAGAGGGAATGCAGACTTTCGAGTCAAACATTATGCCAAGCTGCTCTGAAATTCCTATCAAACATATTTTACAAACGATGTGAGAGCTATATAATAATAATAATCCATTGTTTCAATATGCACACAATAAGTAAGCAATGTTTTTATCAGTGTGTCTCCTTGTAGTATTTTTGAGTTGATGATCCACTAGATTTTCTCATCTTCTTCTGTCTCCTGTTTTTCTCTTCCGCTTTCTCTGCTAAAACTCAATCACTCAAGCTCTCTTCTCTCATTCAATCTCTCTTCTTTCACTCAAGCTCTCTTCTCTTGTGCTCTCCTATCTCATTCAGCTCTCTTCTCTAAAGTGGCGTAGTTACGCTGGGGCATGAGAGGCCGTACCTCCTCATATGTACCTCATGGTGCCCCATGCACCTTATGCGATATCAATTTTCGAAAATTTCTCCAATGAAAGGATCAAGAAAGTATAAATAATGTTGCTCAAGTTTTTTAAGTTTTTAAATTGTGCCCCCCCCCTATCAACTTTTTCTGGCTACGCCACTGCTTCTTTCTAATTTGTATTTAGAGTTAAATTAAAAATAATTCTATTTTTAAAATAGAATTAGCGAAATATAAGTTCAATATTTTCAGAACCTTTCTTCATGATACCAAAGTTCAGCTATTCAAATTAATCACAGAGATTTTTGGTAAAAATTTAGTTCCAATACAAACATTTTGTAAAAATGAAAATTTAAATGAGAGAAAAATAGTTTTCAATTTTATATTAATGAATATTGTCAGACTCGCCTTAAAAATTTTCAACAAAGGTCATATCAGTACGTTTGTTACATTTTATAACATTTGAAAACTTTAATTTTTTCAAGTCAAAAAATTTTTTTTCAATAGCTATTTGGGAATGAATATTTTGACTAGCTATTTAGTTTAAAAGCAAAAATACTCTATTTGTTTAATATTTGAGCAGAGATATTTTTATAATGTTCGATTTTTGTAAGTATCACCGTACATAATTAATTAAGTCATTTTTTTTAAGAAAATTTGTTGATTATTTGAATAAAAATATAATATCGAAACAAAATGTTTCAGGTGTGACAGCTGTCAGAATTATATTTGTAGACAAAAATAGTCAAAAAAACGCAATGATTTTCTTGTTCTCGTATACTATGATTTTCATGAATTTTGTTTGTAGATTTTGTGTTCTTAGACTTGAATAATTTTATGAAAAGTGATTAAACTACCATTTTTTGTATACTATGATTCCTTACAAAATGTAAAAAATACAAGCGTTACTAAATCACCCTATAAGGGTTAGCTACTTCAACGTTCGCTTTTGCTGTTTATAAAAACTTTAAAATATCAAATAAACTATTTTATGCCTTCTATTATTTAGAAATTTTTCTGAGAACAGACTGTTTCATTTTAAAATAGTGAAAATTGTTTTATTAGTTTATTTTGTCTCCTTTCTCTCTTATGTTAATTATGTAGCAAATTTTTCAATTTTTAGTAAAAGGTAAGGTAAAGGTATCGTGGGTGTGTTTTCATTGACAATGCCGCGATGTACCGCTTGTCAAGCTATGAATAAATTGGTATCGATGGGGAATCGAACCCAGAGGCTTCCGTGCTGAGTCCATCATCTCAACGAACCTGCCATGCCACCCATAGAGTATGCTGTAGGGGATACGTCAAATTAGTTTTCAAAAAACTTAAGTTATGCTGTAAAAATTTTTAATTTTTGTTGAAGCTCTATAACTTTTTCTGATAGACTTTTTTCCTTAAAAGTTATTATAAAAGGCAAATCATTGCAAAATGTTAAAAGTTATTTTACTTTTTATAGCTTGCACCAATTTAGCTTTTAAACTATTTTTGAATGATGCTGAGAAAAATAAAGTAATGCAATCTTAATTTATTGTTTGCACAATTTTATCTTTATTTTATACCCTTTTTTCAGAGTCTAACTAATTTACACTTATTCTTATACACAAAAAAGAATGAAAAAATTCTAATACAAAGTTTTCTAACTTTAGTTCTGTTTTACATTTTTGATAGAAATTACCTCAGAAAAGTTATGTAATTTGGATGTGTTTTTTTATTTATTTTTCTCAATAAAACATTTTCATTTAAGAGGAAGAAATGGAACAACTGAAAATTAATGAATGATTTTTTCATTCAATAAAATTTTCAATTTTTTTATTATTAATTGATATCTTTACCTCTTTTCTACACATAATTTGGAGATGGTGCGCATCTATTTGAAGTGAGAAAGAAGGAGCTATATATAAGTCCTCATTGATTGTTGACGTTAAGCTTAATAGGGCGGGGTTAAAGTTTACATTAAGCTTAATTAAGAATGAAATAGAATAGATAAAAGAGGAATAGAAATTCACAAAAATTTGTTGCCTTTTTTGGAAGACGATTAAAAATCTGCCCCACCAATAATTTCAAGAATGTGCGCCCCTGAATCAAACACATTTTTTTCATATAAACATCACAGGGTGTGTAGTAGACTCTTTTCCTTCAGACTACATTCACTCATATAAAACTCTCCAACCTTCAGTTATTTGTTTTCAGTTGTTTTCTCTATCAATCAAATATCCTTTCATCAATTCCTGTAATGTGCCTGATAGACTACTTCATTTTCAAATGAAAAGCCTATTCGCCCCCTATCAATTTTTTTTCGCTGGAAGTTTAGCATTTAAATTTCACCAATTTTGTAAAAAAAAATATAGTTATCTTATAAATTTAGATATGCGCTGAATACACTCTATTTTAAAGGATTGCTTGAATATTTGATCCCCGTGGTATTTCCCGACCACTAATTTTGAAAATTGGAAGAAAAAATTTCGCCCCAATAATTTTGAGTATGTACGCCCCTGCAAAATACTACATGACACTTCCGAAAAAATGTTCTGTTTATAGAAGCAAGGTATTCCCAAATGCTCGATCAATGCTTTCTGTTATGCTATATAAAAAATACTTCCTAAAATAATTTCAAAGACGAAATTGCTAATGCTGCGATAGCAATAAAGAAAATAAAAATGAACAGTTAATACGTAATAGGCTTAATTAATTACCTCTTCATTAAATGTAACTCATGAAACTGGTTTTTGAGCTATAATATCACAACAGATACAGAATCAATGTTTAAAAACTTTTTATACCCCATACAAAGTAAATCTACGAAACTGCATATAAAGTAATTATTACATCATTTCAACACTATAAAATTTTTAAAAAATTTGATTAATGTCCCAAAACAATAAAATATTTTTTTTATATTTTAAACAAAATTTAATTTCAAATAAATACTTTTGGTTCTTGACAAAATCTTTCTGATGACAATTAAAAAGCATAAAATTTTCAAAATTTACTTGAATATTTTGAACAAACTTCTTTGAATGCGATTTAAAGTTTTTTGGTTGTTGACAAAATCAATTTTATTTGATAAAGATATTTTTTAAAGGAACTTGAATTATTCTGCTTATGGTGTTCTCTAAATTTGATCTTATCAAAATTACCATTAACATTAAGTTCCTATATTATTTGGCCTACAAATTATATTATTTTAAAATTTCTGACATTAAAGTTTAAATATCCTTTTAAAAGGCTAGATCAGGCAGCACTTTAATTTTTCCTATAGCATAAACGTTTAGGTAGTTGTACCAAAAAAAAACGCAGCCGAAGGTAGACTAAAATAAAAATTTTTTACAAGAACTGGAGATTTTCAAATTCAGATCCAAGAACTGAAGGTAAAACATTAGTCACGGCTATATGTATCAGTTGAGAATAGATTGCTTTAATATATTTCATAATTAATAAAAACATTAATGGAGTAAAATATAAATTTCTAAAAATGGACTGCCAAAAAATATAAATTATCAATGCATATCTAGAGATGAATTTTTTGAATAAATTTTTTAGTTTAGTTAAGGAAATTTGAGATATAAATAAAAAGAAACTAGATTTTAAATTATAAAAATAGAATTTACTTAAAGCTTTTGAAAAAGCCTCTATAAATTTTAAAGATAGAAATATTATTTAGATATTACGAAAGGGTCTTATTTGAAATCTATAGTTCAAATCTATATTTATGATAATAAAATTTTCGTACGTATAATTTTTATTTAAGTAAAATAAAGAAAAACATTTACTTTTTGAAGTCTCGCATAAGTCGTCGACGAGCAGGAGTAGACATATTCTTTAAATAATGGCGTTGCAAAAATTAAACTTAAAAAATTTGGGTCATACTAATTTAAACAACAAATTTTAAAAGGTTTCAAAAATTGGATAAATAAAGAATAAAAAATTAATACTAAAGAAATATAACTAAACTAATATTTTATAAATTCTATATATTTTTTCGAAGAAATCTTGTATTTTTACTACGAAAACTTCTAGATATAGTTTATTTTTTAATATAAGTATAATTTTACTGTAAATTATTTAAATTTTTCAAATAAATAATGAACTGTTTTTTCATGGACAAAGCGATTTTTGTGTTTTTCCTATTTGATTGTATTAATTGGATACGATTTTTAATACTATTATTTAAATTTTGAAAACATTTTCCCAGTCGAATAACTTAACAAAAAAGTTTATTTAATTAAAATTTTATACAAATTTCCTTTCCCTTCGAGGAAGTTTTTTACGGATTAAAAAAAAAATTTGTGTAAAGTAAATCAAATAAGCATGCTTTTAATATATATGCATGAAAAAACAATAGAAAAAGAAGGACGTTTCTCCCCTATCGGAAGAAAGCAAACAAAAAAGAGCATTAATACAGTAGTACAAATGCTATTTTGATAAAACTATTTGTTAAAATGAGTATGATAACTTTTAAAGCATTCAGGGTGTAGAGGAATACACATTTTTCACAAATAAATTTACAAACACCTTCATATTCTCTGCACCTGCACTTTCGAGACTTTTCATTATAAAGTGGCCAGTGTTGGGCAGAAAGGTCGAAGCGTATGAAAGTTGCAGCAGCGTCTCTAACAACCAAGGAGCGTGTTGGTACTTTTCTCTTGTTCCCATGTAGTTTTAAAAGCTCGTTCACTGACTGTCGAATGAACCATATTTGTTCTTTTTGCGGTCTGACTTTTTACCAAAACTCTACAAAACTCATACATAAAAATTATTTTTCATTTAAAAAAATTAAAATTGAAAGGTTTATTAATTTTCTTTTCTTAAAAAGTTTTTTGAGTTTTAACAGTTTTTCTTTCTAAACTGCTCCAACTTGATTCTAAAATATGATAAGACAGGAGTAGTTTAAGAAAGAAGATATAAAAAACTTTAAAACAAATTGAAAATTGTTAAAATGTAGAAAACAAATATAAAAAAACACATAAACACATAAATTGATTTAAATATTTATTTTTCAAATATTTTTAATAAGAATCTGAGTAATCTACGCATCAATTTACTGGAGTTTAGGTAAAAAGTCAGACCCTTCTTTTTGTTATCTTTTCAGGCTTTCGTTATTTTCTTTCAAGAACAACTTCTATGCATTATTCATTATAACTGAGAGCGTGAAAGAAAAATATGGCCACCACCATTTTTTCAATCTTATTCATATTCTATTGGAAGAAATATTTTTGTCAAAAATGTCCACCCATCCCATGAAATTTTTATACTCTTCAAAACACTTAGGTATAAAAACGTCTATCTTATTTTTATTTTTACGGTTCTATTTTTAACAGTTGTCTTGGGTTCAACTCCAGATAATTTAGAAACGACAGTAACTGGCTTGTTATCATTCGACGCTACCATTATCATGTGTTTTTGGTAGGCAACACCAATTTGTCTTCTTTGTTTCTTTACCATAACTTTGCTGGATAAAAGAGGAGCGCCGCTTCTGCGATTTTTCCTAAAAGTCGCAAATAAGCCAATTTTTAGTTTTGTTAACTCGTAGCATAAATTTGAACTACAAAAAATTATCACAATAAATTTTACATCTTTCATATATGTTTCTTTTTTCGTAAAAAGACAACACAGTATCAGCACCTTGTCCTAATTTTGACTGGATTTTAGCATCTTTCCTACAATACGGAATATCATGCAAATAAATCCTATTATGTGCGCATAAGCTCAAAACCCTATATCGAAACCGTATAGGTTTTGATCTAATAAATTGTTTTAATAGCTACGCACCATAGTATGGAATAATGGTCTCATCAATGCTCAACTTTTCAGGTAATTCAAAGATTCTACATTCTTCGTTCAAATGTTTAAAAAAAGGTTTATTTTAAAAAGTCTGTCATTATCCGGCATTAGTTCATTATTAGGAAAATGAAGCGTTCTTAGAATCGAATAGAACAAATCACGTCGAATTAAAGTAGAAACTGCGCTATTAAAAATATCAGGTTCGTTTTTCCAGAAAAAAGGTCTCTGGTAGTTTTACATATCCCGATAAGTACAAAACCCCAATAAATGATAAAATTGCATCAAGAGACAGTGTATAAACATTCAATTTTTTTTATTCTCCATACAATTTTGATTGGTACAAAATTAAGTTTAAAAATTCATTCGTCAAAAAAAGCCTTAGATAAGGGTAAAGATATTTAAAAGCACAAAACTTACTCTGTCTTTGTTTTTCTACAAAAGAGGGTATTTTGACAAAAACTGTGGGATGCACATTTTCCCATTTTTTACGATCTTGTATTTTTAAGGAGCTTTTTTCCCATACTCTTTGTCTAATTCCAAGCCTTCTATAAAAACACGAGCAGGTAAATGATTTAAATTTGCTTGCATACCTTCTCCATCTTCGTATTCGGATTCTTGGTCTGATAATGCATCGAAACTCTCAAAAGGTGGTTGTAGTATTATTGGACCATTTATAAGATCTTTTTCGCTGTGAGTAATACTTTCAAAATCTATCAACTAATATATTTTTCCACTGGTTAATCTAAATTAAAGAAATTTTTTTACTACCATGAAGAACAACGAAATACAAATTAATTTTTCTTGCTTCGGAAAACTAAGACAAAGCATATATAAGAAATGAACATTGTAAACTATTACGTAAATTAGACGATAAATTTTTTATTGCTGCAAAAGTAAAAAAAACATTTAATGAACATTCCTCACCATAATATTATTTATATTTAATAATAAAATTTAATTTAGTTTAGGAGTCAAAATTTATGACCTTTAAAAGTGATGGTATGTTCGCCACCAAGCGGAGGGAAAGGGTTAAAATTAAAAATTAAAGTTTTGTAAAGATAAGTACGAGTAAATTATATCATCAATTTGTAAAACTAAAGGGTTTAAATTGCGGTTTCTTCGGAGAATTTTCAGTGTGGGAATTTTCTTGTCTTCATAAAATAACAATAACTAATCAAATGAATTTTTATATTTATTTATATCTTCTTTATATCCTTGTATAAATATAATGAACTGTTTTTTCAATGATAAAGAGAATTTTTTGTTTTTAAAGTTGATTTTAAAGCCGATCGTATTAAATGGATTCGATTTTTTAAAACTATTATTTGAATTTTTAAATGGTCAAGTGGTGGGAGCGTAGAGTCTTAATCCAGATAGTATTGGTTCGATTCCAAACAGTGGCATAGCAAAAAAATAAAAAATGGAGTCTCATATTTTTTTCAAAAAAATAAAAATCTCTAATTTCTCAGAAACTTAAAAGTCCATAAAATTTATATTAAAATATTTGAACTCTCTAGACTTTTTGCGAATAAAATTTTAACACTTGATCAATTCAGATAGATTTTTATAGAAAAAAATGGGGCAACTAGCTAAAATTTAGGACGCTGCACAACACGTCCCATTGTGACTACGCCACTGATTCCAAATCACGACTATCTCAACCATCTCTTCAGCTATGGAAGAATATTCTTATTTTCAATGCAATGGCGACAATTGAAATAAATTGAAAAAAGTGGTTCTATTGATTCCCATGTTTTATCCAAATAAAACCTTTCTTATACGACCTAGGTTTTTTGCATGTAATTTCGATCGTATCTCACAGGGAGTCGTCTCTCGTCTTCAGTCATTTTATTTTCATTATCAATATCATCATCATCTATATCCACATCAATTGCTGAACCACAGAAGTTAGTGCTCCCTGTTTTTGCCTGTATGTGCTTGAGTGCTTCCTGTTTGGCCTACCTGTCTCTGAGTGCCCTCTGTTGGTGCTTGCCTGTGTTAAAGTGCTCCCTTTTTATGCCTGAATCTGTTATAGTGCTCCCTGTTTGAGCCTGCTTGTGTTTGAGTGCTCCCTTTTTGTGTCTGCCTGTTGTTTAAGTGCTCCCTGTTTGTGTCTGCCTGTGTTTGAGTGCCCCATATTTGTGCTTGCTTGTGTTTAAGTGCCTCTTGTTTGTGCCTGCCTGAGTTTGAGTCCTCCTTGTTTGTGCGTTCCTGTGTTTGAGTGGCCCCTGTTGGTGCTTGCCTTTTTTAAAGTGCTCCTTTTTTGTGTCTGAATCTGTTTAAGTGCTCCCTGTTTGTGCTTACGTGTTCCCTGTTTGTGCCTATCTGTGTTTAAGTCCTCCATGTTTGTGTTTAAGTCCTCCCTGTTTGTGACTGCCTGTGTTTGAGTGCTCCTTGTTTGGGTCTGCCTGTGTTATAGTGCCTCCTGTTTTTGCCTTCCTGGGTTTGAATGCCTCATGTTGGTACTTGCCTGTGTAAAAGTGCTCCCTTTTTCTGCCATTCTCTGTTTAAGTCTCCCTGTTTGAGCCTGCCTGGGTTTAAGTGCTCCCTATTTGAGCCTGCCTGTGTTTCTTGTTTGTGTCTGGCTGTGTTATAGTGCCTGCCTCTGTTTGAGTGCGTCCTGTTATTGCCTGCTTGTTGTTTAAGTTCTCACTGTTTGTGTCTGCCTGTGCTTGAGTTCCCCATATTTATGCCTGCCTTCTGTTTTTGCCTGCCAGTGTTTGAGTCCTCTTTGTTTGTGCATTCCTGTGTTTGAGTGGCCCCTGTTGGTGCTTGCCTGTCTTAAAGTGCTCCCTTTTTGTGCCTGAATCTGTTTAAGTGCTCCCTGTTTGTGCTTGCATGTGTTTAAGTGTTCCCTGTTTGTGCCTTCCGGTGTTTAGGTCCTCCCTGATTGTACCTGTCTGTGTTTGAGTGCTCCCTGTTGAACCTGCCGGTGTTTGAGTATTCCTTATTTGTGTCTGCTTGTGTTATAGTGCCACATGTTTGTGCCTGCCTCTATTTTAGTGCCTCATATTTTTGCCTGCTTTTTTGATTGCTTCCTTTGTTTGTATGCCCCCTGTTGGTGCTTGCCTGTGTTAAAGCGCTCTCTTTTTGTGCCTTAATCTGTTTAAGTGCTCCCTGTTTGTGCTTGCATGTGTTTAAATGTTCCTTGTGTGTGCCTGCCTGTGTTTAAGTCCTCCCTGTTTGCGCCTGCCTGTGTTTGAGTGCCCCATGTTTGTGTCTGCCTGTGTTATAGTGCCCCATGTGTGTTCCTGCCTGTTGTTTAAGTGCCCATTGTTGTGTCTGCCTGTGTTTGAAGGCCCCATATTTGTGCCTGCCTGTGTTTGAGTCCTCCTTGTTTGTGCGTTCCTGTGTTTGAGTTACCCCTATTGGTGCTTGCCTGTGTTAAAGTTCTCCCTTTTTGTGCGTGTCTCTGTTTTGCTCCATGTTTGTTCTTGCGTGTCTAATTGTTCCTTGTTTGTGCCTGCCTGTGTTTGAGTGCTTGCCTGACTGTGTTTGGGTGCTCCCTGTTGATTGAGTGATAGTTGCTTGCCTGTGTTAAAGTGATCCCTTTTTGTGACTGAATCCGTTTAAGTGCTCCTTATTTGTGCTTGCGTGTGTAAGTGTTCCCTGTGTTTAAGTCCTCCTTGTTTGAACCTGCCTGTGTTTGCGTGCTCCTTGTTTGTGTCTGCCTGTGTTATAGTGCCTCCTGTTTGTGCCTTCCTGTGTTTGAATGCCCCCTGTTGGTGCTTGCCTGTGTTAAAGTGCTCCCTTTTTGTGCCTGTCTCTATTTAAATGCTCCCTGTTTGTTCCTGCCTGTGTTGGGTTCTCCTCTTTGAATCTGCCTGTGTCCCTGTTTCTGTTTGCCTATTGTTTAAGTCCTACCTGAGTTTAAGTGCTACTTGTTTGTGAATGTTTTTGAGTGCTTCCTGTTGATTGAGTTCTCGTTGTTTGTTCCTGCCTGTGTTTGAGTGCTCCCTGTTTTTGCCTGTATGCCCCTGAGTGCTCGTCGTTTGTTCCTGACAGTGTTTGAGTGCTCCCTGTTTTTGCATGTATATGCTTGAGTGCTTCCTGTGTCTGAATGCCCTCTGTTGGTGCTTGCCTGTGCTAAAGTGCTCCCTTTTTATGCCTGAATCTGTTTAAGTGCTCCCTGTTTATGCCTGCATGTTGTTTATTTTGACTGTGAAAAAAAAGTTCCTCTTTTACAAATGAAAAATATTTAAATCTATAGCTTATCATCTATGATTACATTTAACATTTAGCTAAGATGGGTAGGAAATCTGAAAATTTAGAATAGGTCAGATTTATCAAAAATGGCACAGGTGCCAATATGTGAGAATTTAGTCACTATCAAGATATTTTTAATTTAAATTGAATTTGTCCATCTTTTTCATTTTGTGTCAAAAAGATAATTTTTTAGATGAAGAACGTTGATAACTTTTTGTAATTAAACAATCAACATCACGAATGATTCATCAGAAAAAATCCTTTGAAATAAGATTGGTTGACAAACATTCAGGCTTGATAATAAAATACACGATACTGATAAAAAAAGTCTAAGATCACCAAGAAGATATATCGTTGGCTCCCCTTACTTTTAAAATTGAAAGATAAACCTAGTCTTTTATAATTAATTTTTATCAAATTATGCACATACGAAACTAAAAGTAAGGGGAGCCAACGATATATTTAAAAAGAATAAATATTTTTTGATTTGAACTTTTTTCGATTCTTTGATTATTCGACAAATATAATATTTAAAATCGTGCAAATTGCAAAGTATAGGTAATAACTTTTGTAACATCGTATGAGGTAGCAAAATATGAACAGAAAGTTTGATATTTTTTGATTTTTTAAAGAATATTTTTCGATTCTTTGATTACAGAATTTTATTTTGATTATTTTATAAAATATATTATATAGGTTGGAGATGAATTATCGCGGTATACAGGTTTGAGATGAACCAACGTAGTATACAGGTATAATGTATATAGGTAATAACTTATGTAGCATCGTCTCCCCGAATGAGGTATATCAAATCTTACATCTAGCAGAATGTAAACAGAAAGTTGAACATTGTCTCCCTAATTATTTGTACATGGAATAGAACCCATCGTAGTATACAGGTTGAAGATGAATCATCGTAGTATACAGGTTGGAGATGAATCATCGTAGTATACAGGTTGGAGATGAATCATTGTAGTATATAGTTTGGAGATGAATCATCGTAGAATACAGGTTAGAGAATAATCATCGTAATATACGCGTTGGAGATATTATATATATATATCTTTTCATATTTGTGTTTATGACAGTATATATAAAGTTCAATCTGTATTTTCTAATTCTTTTAATTGTTGAACTTTTAATTATTATATATTAGTTCGTTATTTGGTCTGGAAAGTTCTACTAATGAATTAGTAATTACTACTTAAGTGGCTAGTAGAATTAGGGGGAATAAAACTATTTTAGTTTGATTTTCTTCTAATTTAATTAGTAAAATCTACTAGTTAAGTTCTATTAATGAATTAGTAACTCTTCAACAAAGTCGCTAGTTTAGATCCATTCAAAATCTCCTAGACTTGATAAAATTCTATCTATTTTCTTTAAAAAACTAGTTAATGTTATCACAGAAGCATTAACTCGTATAACAAATCTCTAGTCGAATGTAAGCTTCCATATTCGTGGAAAATAAGTAGTATCACACCAAATTTTAAAGAAGGTAACAAAAATATCTTTCTAATTATAGACCTACATCAGTTAACTGCGTAGTTTTAAAGTTTTTAAGTCAATAATAATCAAAGATAAAGTCTTCGTTCATCTTAATGAAAACAAATTGATATCAAAACATCAACGATATTTACAAAATTCGTTTTTTTATTCGATATTTACAAAAATACATAACTTTATTTATAAGTGTATAAATTTTAATTATATATTTTTAATTATAATTATATATATTTAATACCTTAGACAGAGAAAGAATCTTGAAAATAATATTTGGAATTTCAAAAAAACGAAGAAATAAGGAAGGCACCAAAGGAAGTTAGGAAAAAAGTGCCCTTATTGCCTTGTCTGGCTACCATCCTGAGTGTGTATAACTTTCACTTACTTTTAAATATAGAAATTTGAAATATTCAAGCACAAAAGATCTTAGAAATAAAAAAAATTTCAATAATATATATGTGATACAAAATTATCTACCCAAAAAATCATCAAAATAACAAGACTACAAGGTCTTGTAAATTGGTTTAATTTTAAAGAAAAATTGATGAATGTATTTAACTTTTAAAGGAGATATTTTTTTAAACTTTTTTGGGTCAGTATAAAGTTTTTCTAATAAATTTTTCTCAATGTTTCTTGAATAAATACTAAACTTTAGTAGCAGCATAAGATGTACTTTTTACTTTGGATAACACGAAATTAACATTATTCAAAAATTTCTAATATGTTTACATTGTGATGTTTAGTTAAGGTTAATGTAACACATTTTATCTTATTTGTCCATTTTTAATAGGAAATTAATTTCTTGTAGTTTTCATGTGATATGGAGAGTAATTTAAAAGGAAATCATTAATTGAAAAAGGAAAATTATAAAGAAACCTTTCAGAATTTTCGAAAGGGCAGTCCCCCATAGAGGTATTTTTACTCATATAGAAGTATTTTCATCCCATTTTTAAGTGTACTTTATTTGTTAACATACGTGTAGGGAGTGTTATTCATATTTTAAGAAAATATGATATACTGTGTTACTAAAAAAAAACTCAACACAGGTCATTTTCATATATCATAAAATCGTTCAATATTATAGTTCGATATATATGTCAACGTGTGTGTCTTTTAAAGCACCATGTTCATTGATTTTTTGTTAACCTAGCTGCTATTCAGTTCTTGGACTTGCAATTTTTTAGAAGAAACTAACAAATTTTTGTCAGTTACCTTATTTTTCACATATTGTAAAAATATGGTTTGTCATCGAATACCTCATTCTTTTTACGAACGAAAATCCCTTTCGTGGGTTTTTTTTTATATATTTGTTTTTATTCTATTTTTTTTTATTCGTTTTTTTTATTTATATATTTGTTATATTTTAGCTAGCTATTTTATTTAAAAATAATAAAAATTTGTTCAAAATCTATTTAAAATTTTTTTTTTTGAATTATTATTTAATTTTTCATTAAATATAATGTCTTCTGAACTTAGTATTATTAAATCTTTCATGGGTGAATTTAAATTTTTCACCGATAATACAAATATGATTCTTACTATACTTTAGCAACGTCCCATCTCAGGCATCGTGCGAGCCCTTAATTTCGGTCCTGGCAAAATGAGCTGACAGAAAAGCTTACAAAAAAACTTTAATAACTTTTAAAATAATCAATGAATTGACTTGAAATTTTAAATACTAATAAAACATTATAAAATATATAATTTTGTAAAGTTACATAAGAATCTAACCAATAGATTTTATATTATGATCACTCAAAATTCGGAAATTTTTTCGGTAGCCATTTTTATGGTAAAATAAGCTGACAGAATCTACAGCCATTTTATCGGTTTTTTAAAAATGGAGATTTTCGTAATTATCTTATTCCTTTGATTTTCAAATTTCATTTCATTTCATTTCATTTTTACTACTCGTAAGTTCTCTAAACAATCTTTACAAGTTTTTTTACTTTCTATTTTATTTTTATCTTATAGTTTTAATATTGATATTAGAGCCTCATGGTTGTTAGGGTGTACCTCTCAGCTTAACAGTTGAAGGTCAGGGGTTCGATCCCCAAGGCTCCCAATGCTAAAAAAACAAATTCACAAAAACTGTGATTAATCATCTTAAATTTGTAAAAGCCTCATGCCAGCTTTCTAAATCCTTGCATTTTACAAGCTGTGTCAAATAAAACAACAACAACAACAACAATATTGATATCACATGACATTTTTAACTTCCAATTTTTATATGAAACTTTTCTAAACAATTCTGTAAGATAATTATTTTCTTCATACATGTGAAATATTAATATTTTTTAGAACAGCTTTTTACCTTTTACAATTCTGTAAGATAATTTTTTTTTTGTTATTATCTTCACACATGTGAAATATTAATATTTTTTAGAACAGCTTTTTACCTTTTACAATTCTGTAAGATCATTATTTTCTTTTTGTTATTATCTTCACACATGTGAAATATTAATATTTTTTAGAACAGCTTTTTACCTTTTACAATTCTGTAAGATAATTATTTTCTTTGTGTTATTATCTTCACACATCTGAAATTTTAATGTTTTTTTTAGAACAGCTTTTTACCTTTTACAATTCTGTAAGATAATTATTTTCTTTTTGTTATTATCTTCACACATGTGAAATATTAATGTTTTTTTAGAACAGCTTTTTACCTTTTACAATTCTGTAAGATAATTATTTTCTTTTTGTTATTATCTTCACACATGTGAAATATTAATATTTTTTAGAAAAGCTTTTTACCTTTTACAATTCTGAAAGATAATTATTTCTATATTTTCCTTTTGTTACTATCTTATGTGAAATATTAATATTTTTTTAGAACAGCTTTTTACCTTTTACAATTCTGAAAGATAATTATTTCTATATTTTCGTTTTGTTATTATCTTATGTGAAATTAATATTTTTTAGAACAGCTTTTTACCTTTTACAATTCTGTAAGATAATTATTTCTATCTTTTCGTTTTATTATCTTTACATGTGAAATATTAAAATTTTTTAGAACAGCTTTTTACATTTCAATTCTGTAAGATAATTATTTCTATCTTTTCGTTTTGTTATTATCTTATGTGAAGTATTAATATTTCATTTAATATTTTAATAATTAGTCTGAATTCAATCTTTCATTCTCTTTTGCATCTCATCTTACTTCATCATGTATTGTCATATCCAATGATCATTACATCATATAATGCCATCATCATAAATTTTTTATATTCAAGCTTTTAAAAGTAAATCTTACTTGTATAAATTATTGGTTTTCGCCCCCCCCCCCCCTGAAAACACATTGGACCCCCTAGTCTCCGGATGTGCGCCATGACAATGGTTATCTTGTAGACTATAATTTCAAAGATTAAGATCAACTTTTTTACACTTTGAAATAGTTTATCCTAAAGATATCCTGAATTCCTATATTTTCTATTATCATGGAAGAATATTCAAAATGAATTAAATAAACATTTCCTTATCTTGTAGTAGTTAACCCATGTATGCCTAATTTTTCTTTAATAAACGCAGACGATAGTTTTTTTCATTGTAATTAATATGAATTTCGAAAATCCTCTCCTCGTCCTGTGCATAGATTGGTAAAGGTAATGTAGTTTGATCTATATTATTTTGAAATGTGCTTAGGGTTAAAATCAACCTAACATTTTACCTTCTATGTGCTACATTAACTATTTATTTCTGGAAATTCAAATGATGAATTATTATTCAGAAAAAAAATTCCCAGTGTATTGGCTATTTGCATCATTTTTTCTCCAAATTTAGATTTTTTAAAAAATGTGAAAAATGATGATAAAATAAATTGGACAAACTTTATGATTTCACAATTTTAATTTAACCTATTTCTATAATTTTTTTATACGCTCTTATAAAAATTTCGTTGCATATTTTATCTCCTTCAAATTGCATCGCCTTGACGTGGTGAAGGAGCTTATACCGGTATCGGTTACTAAATGATGCAGAAATGAAAATCTTTTTAATTCAAATGTTATAATTTTATAACTATTTTTAGACATGACACAATGGTTATCTTGTAGACCATAATTTAGAAGATTAAGAATTGTAATGATTATTACATTGTATCAATAAATAACTTCGATGTTTTTGAATTTAACTCTTTAACCGGATCTTCCCTTTCTAACTTTCACAACCAGTTCATCCAAGCTGGGATTGACAATCTCAATTGCAGATTTGACTCGAAGTTGTTGAATGACTGTGTGCACTTGGATCCCAGAAATTGATCGAAAAAGTAAGAAGAATTGGTAACTTATGGAGACACGGAAGTGATGGATGTGGCTCGATTTTTCAAACAAGATGTGATGTCCACTGTATGTGCCTTTCGAAATTTCAAATGTGGATATTTATCAACTGACTATGAAAACTTTTTACAAGTTATTAATATATTCCCTGTTTCCACGGCTGAATGCGAACGTGGGTTTAGTTCGATGAATGACATCTGTACATCAGAACGTAATCAGATGAGTGTACGCGCATTTGATGCTGTTCTTTTTCTGAATATCAATGGACCCCCTATTTCACGGGTAGATTTTACAAAATACGTTCACACTTGGTTAAAAAACCATCGATCTGCAATCAGTCAGGATCGAAAGACAGATGATGTGTGTGCAGTGGCGGATCGAGAAATTTCTTATAGGGGGGCCGAAATCTATTAATTTTTTTTGCAATTTTGCTAAAAGTCTTCAGAGAATACGACAATTACCTATGTTTTCATATTTATAACATTATTTTGCCATGAATAAATTGCAAAATTTTATTTTTTTATACATGTAAGGGTATACATTATTAAGGGTAATTTTCGAAACCATTTTTCATAGGGGAGAGGCGCCCTTAGATTCGCCAATGTGTGTGTGCCTTGTCTTCAGCACCTACTTTTTTCAACAAAGTGAATTTCGAAAAATTTTTCGTTCCACTTTTTTATGTTAAAATAAATTTTAAAATTGTAAATTGTAATTCTTTCTATCGAGTAAGTAGGCCATTCAATAATATAGCCTAACTTGTAGTTTCAGTGTTTGTCATGACCCATATTTATAAGAATTCTCACTGACACTTTTTTGATATATAGAACGTATGGTATCATGTAGTAGCATGTAGCTTTAGACATGCATACAAGCACTGATCTTTTTTGTAGAAGTAGACCTCATGGGACGTTTCCTACAACGTTTATGTGTTTCTATGTAAGGGGTGACTCCACACAGCAGACCATTCCCCTCCCCCCCCCTTCAGTGAAAATTTTCTACTTCGCACCCTGAACTAATGAAGTCATATTTTTTGAGCTTCCCATATAAACTTTAAATGAAATTTTCATTCTTTCAGTTTTTTTTTCTAAGCCAAAACTTTTTTTCATTTTTCTTAAACATTTGATAATTTAATATCTCTAAAACTTTTCACTCAGTTTAACTTAGATAAATAGGTCTATAATTTATTAACAACTTTTCACGCTTGTTAAGGGACGTCATATATACATGATCCCTGCAAAATATAGTAAATACAAGTTATCAAAAAAATCTTTAGAATATTAAATAAATAGAAAAAAGTAAAGTTGTGTTTTTAAATTTTAGACATGAAAATAAACCTATTAGTTAAATAGTTCCTATTCTCTTCTGAATTAAATTTTATAAAATGATAGGTTTTCGCCAATAAAAATATTAATTTTAGTATGTTGTAGATTGATATAAGAAAAACTAGTGTTCTAACAATATTTCATTTGGATGATTTTTTAATTATATGAAAAAATTTTGTTCACTTATAAAATTTTCAAGCACTTGAAAAATGCGTTTAAGACAGGGCATGAAAATAACTTTTTTTTAATATCAATAACCTTTGTTAAGTACAATTCATTACAAAGTCCTTCTATAGATTTCGTTTTCTTGTATTTAATTTAAAAAGAAAATTCTATTTTTTTGAAATTCTTTAGCATTTTAACCTAATGAAAATTAAAAATTTTAGTTACCTAAAGGGACCTCAGGTGCAATAATTGTGAGTTGTGTCAACTGCATAGAAGAAACAAAAAAATATATAAAGAAAGTGAAAAAATCTTTTAAATGGGGGTCATTTTTGATCACAATCTCACTTCGAATTAAAATAGAACTTTACCGAAACGATTGGAATTAAAAAAAGGCAAATTATATAAAATTTTATATTTTTCTTTTAAAAAGTATATATAAGCGTTTTAGAGTCATTTTTAGCCCCATTGAAATTTGAAACTCAAAATTATAGTGTTTATATAATTTCTTTTATTCAGTAAATCTAGACAAAAACACCAAACTTTTAGTTTTACATATAAAAAATAATCAGTAAAAGTCTGCGGATATTCAATAGTGGTGAGTCGTTTTAATTTATTTTCTGGAAAATATTATACATAAAAACAGAATAATACATTAAAATTAAAGTTATCTCTACTTGCCTTCAATCTTCAGGTTTTAGTGTACTTATTATATAAAACAAAGGTGTACAATTAAATAGAATAGTTTTCAAAAAAAATTGAGAAATATGTCAAAAGTATATTGTAAAATCATTTTAGCATAAACACGATTTTTTTATTTGGGAATAATCTAACATTTTCTAAATTTGTTAATTTAAGTTATTTTATAATAAAATTTAAATATATTTACTTGTTAAGAAATTTTAAAGTTTTTATTTATATTTTGTTTAATTTTATTTTTTTTCTTTGAAAAATAAAAAATTTTGCTTTAATTTTTTCGCATAGACATTTCAATCCTTATCGAGGTGACAAAATGGTTCACAATTATAAAAATTTTGCATTCTTATCATCAGAATGAGGTCTTTGACATAACTTTATAGATTAAGATGATATTTTTCTGAATAAGAAACTCGAGATTTATATGTATGTCAAGTTTCATGTTCATATCTTATTTTCACCAATAAAATATTTTTTATCATATATCATGTGTATAATGCGAGATTCTTTAAAATATTGACAATAAATTTGAAGGAATATTTTTTCAGTATAAAAAGTTTTAGGAAGAAAGTATAGAAAGTTTTAGGCTTGCTATGTGCATGTTTACAAATGATTGGGAAGACAAGGTTCAATTTTTTGTTGACATTTTCCTAGATGTAAGATTTGATATACCTCATTTGGGGAGACGATGTTACAAAAGTTATTACATAAAAGTCCAAATTTCTACATTTTACTACATTGACTGATTTATCATGGTGTCAACTTCAAAGTAGGTCCAGTGGCAATTTAGCTAAAACTTGACAAATGTTGACATAAGGGGGAGGGAGGTTGACAAAGGATTTAACCCTTTCAGTCCGAGAAATTTTTTTTCTTATTTTTTATCTTTTTATATATTGCATGTTCTTAAAATTATGTTTTCAAGAGAACTGGAATATGAGAGAACTAGATTTTCTCATCTTCTGTCACAGTGATTCTATTTCTCTTTCTGTCTCCTTTTCTGTTTTTCTCTTCCGCTTTCTCTGCTAAAACGAGCTCTCTTCTCTCCAGTGGCGTAGCTAGGTTGGGTCATGAGGGGCCGTGCCCTCTTCCCCCTTGTGTACCTCATTGTGCCCCCCATGCAACTTATGCGATATCCATTTTGAAAAATTTCTCCAATAAAAGGATCAACAAAGTATAAATAATGTTGCTCAAGTTTTAAAATTGTGCCTCTCTATCAACATTTTTCTGACTACGCCACTGCTTCCCTCTAATTTGTATTTAGAGTTAAATTAAAAAGAATTCTATTTTATCTCATTAGAAACTAGTTTTTAGCGAAATATGAGTTCAATATTTTTAGAACCTTTTTTCATGATACCAAATCAGCTATTCAAATTAATCACACATTTTTGGTAAAAATTTAGTCCCATCAATACACCAAACATTTTGCAAAAATGAAAATTTGTTTTTAAATGAAAGAAAAATAGTTTTCAATCGTTACAATTTTATATCAATGAATATTGTCAGACTCGCGTTAAAAATTTTCAACAAAGGTAATATCAGTAGGTTTGTTACATTTTATAACATTTGAAAACTTAAATTTTTTCAAAAGCTATTTGGGAATGGATATTTTGACTAGCTATTTAGTTTAAAAGCAAAAATACTCTATTTGTTTAATATTTGAGCAGAGATATTTTTATAATGTTCGATTTTTGTAAGTAACACCGTACATAATTAATTAAATAATTTTTTTTAAGAAAATTTGTTCATTATTTTAATAAAAATATAATATCGAAACAAAATGTTTCAGGTGTGACAGCTGTCAGAATTATATTTGTAGACAAAAATAGTCAAAAAAACGCAATGATTTTCTTGTTCTCGTATACTATGATTTTTATGATTTATATTTGTTTAAATAAAGATTTTGTGTTCTTAGACTTGAATAATTTTATGAAAAGTGATTAAACTACCATTTTTGTATATTATGATTCCTTACAAAAGGTAAAAAATACAAGCGTTACCAAATCACCCTATATGGGTTAACTACTTCAACGTTGGCTTTTGTTGCTTATAAAAACTTGAAAATATCAAATAAACTATTTCATTTTTTATGCCTCCTATTATTTTGAAATTATTCTGAGAGCAGACAGTTTCATTTTAAATAGTGAAAATTGCTTTATTAGTTTATTTTGTCTCCTTTCTCTCTTATGTAGCAAATTTTTCAATTTTTAGTAAAAGGTAAGGTAAAGGTACCGTGGGTGTGTTTTCATTGACAAGGCACTGATGTACCGCTTATGTCAAATTTTGAACAAATTGGTATCGATGAGAAATCGAAACCAGAGGCTTCCGTGCTGAGTCCATCATCTTAACCAACCTGCCATGCCACCCATAGAGTATGCTGTAGGAGATAATTCAAATTAGTTTTCAAAAAACTTAAGTTATGCTGTAAAATTTTTTTAGGTTTTGTTGAAGCTCTATAACTTTTTCGATAGACTTTTTTTCCTTGAAAGTTATTATAAAAGGCAAATCATTGCAAAATGTTAAAAGTTATTTTACTTTTTGTAGCTTGCACCAATTTAGCTTATAAATATATTTGAATGATGCTGAGAAAAATGAAGCAATGCAATCTTAATTTATTGTTTGCACAATTTTATCTTTATTTTATACCTTTTTTCAGAGTCTAACTAACTTATTCTTATACACTAAAAAGAATGAAAAAATTCTAATACCAAGTTTTCTAACTTTGTAGAAGATATAAATTTGGTGCTGAAGGTGGCCCATCAAATGAACTAACTTTAGTTCTTTCTAACTTTAGTTCTGTTTTACATTTTTGATAGAAATTACCTCAGCAAAGTTATGTAATTTAGATGTGTTTTTTAATTTATTTTTCTCAATAAAACATTTTCATTTTTTAAGAGGAAGAAATGGAACAACTGAAAATTAATGAATGATTTTTTTCATTCAATAAAATTTCCAATTTTTTTTATTGTTAATCGATATATTTACCCCTTTTCTACACATAATGTGGAGATGGTGCGCATCTATTTGAAGTGAGAAAGAAGGAGCTATATATAAGTCCTCATTCATTGTTGACGTTAAGCTTAATAGGGCGGGGTTAAAGTTTACATTAAGCTTAATTAAGAATGAAATAGAATAGACAAAAGAGGAATAGAAATTCACAAAAATTTGTTGCCTTTTTTGGAAGACGATTGAAAATCCGCCGCACCAATAATTTCAAGGATGTGCGCCCCTGAATCAAACACATTTTTTTCATATAAACATCACAGGGTGTCTAGTAGACTCTTTTCCTTCAGACTACATTCACTCATATAAAACTCTCCAACCTTCAGTTATTTTTTTTCAGTTGTTTTCTCTATCAATCAAATATCCTTTCATCAATTCCTGTAATGTGCCTGATAGACTACTTCATTTTCAAATGAAAAGCCTATTCGCCCCCTATCAATTTTGGATTTTTTTAAACTAGTGTATATGCGATATGCAAATTTAATTAAAATATTTTCCCTGGAAGTTTAGCATTTAAATTTCACCAATTTTGTAAAAAAATATAAAATTGTCTTATAAATTTATGTATGCGCTGAATACACTCTATTTTAAAGGATTGCTTGAATATTTGGTCTCTCATTGTATTTCCAGATCAGTAATTTTGAAAATTGCAAAAAAAAATTTCGCCCCCCAATAATTTTGAGGATGTGCGCCTCTGATTGGTACTGTGATTCTAGGTCCCCTCAAAGATTATTGGTACCATGATTTTAATTCGCCTCAAAGAAGTGGGTTTGCCATTCGTTTCTCTCTACTCTCGAAACATATCGGATTCAAGGTTACTAAAATGTAAGATAAAAAATAAACACAGTTTCCAAAATTATCATGAGTTATGTGTCACAGTTTCATTTTTGTTAACGCAGTATCCCCATTAGGCCTAATCTACGGGACTCAATTCCTTTTAAGATTATAGAAGTAACTTTAATAAAAATAATATGATATATTAGATATAAGAAAAGAAATAAAAGTTTTTACCTGCTTAACATAAAATATATAGAATAACACTATTTTTGCATAACCGATTTGTACACAGGAAAGTGTCTGCTTCCGTTTGAACGTCTTTTATTTCTACTGATTCATATAGGCTTTATTAGCATATAAGCATTATTGGCAATTATAGCATTGCAAACTTTATGCAAACCACATGCGATTTACCATAAGTATGTATGTATATGCAGAAGGAAAACTCCATCTTCTCCATTGCTTCTATTATAATCGATTTTTTTATTCTTGATTTTTCTATATCTGATATGTTCATTCTCGTTTTTCTCTCTAGTTTTTCCCTGATATGAGTTCTACAAGTAGCGATTTTGGTAGTGTGGGTGAAAGTGTGGGATCAGACGTTTATTCTTCAAGTGATTATGAAATTGTTACCACAAGTATAGTAGCGAGAGTGAAGACGATGAATCAGATTTTCTCGTAGCACCTGACGGAAGAGAGTATTCCTGGGAACCTAATAGAGAAGTTCGTGGAGGAGGATTTTATCTATGAATATCCGTAATGCCGTTTTATCTCCTCTTGGTCCTCTAAGTGATGCTAAAAATATGACGGAATCTTTTGGAGTTTTTGCCTCTTTTTACTCAAAGTTTGATAAGACATATATATGGATGCACCAAAGCAAAAATTACAGATAAAAATAAATTTGCTTGCATAAGTAGTTTTTAGTATTTTATTTTTATAGTTTGACAGAATCTCCTCTTGAAAATTTGCGTTATTGTTATGACAAGTTCTCCGTAGAGGATATCCTAACATATTTTGGCTGTCTATTTCACATTGGCCAGTCTAAAAACCAACAGATGGATATAAAGTATTTATTCTCAGAAAAAAAGTGAAGAACCTTTTTTGATTGCTGCTATCAGCCGAAATATGCTCTTACTCGTAAATGCTTTCATACGCTTTGATGTTTAAAGAGAGAGAAACCCACTAAACAAATTGAGCAAAGGGTTAGGCATATGCACGATGAGTTTATCAATAATTGCTACAAATATTCATGTCCCACAGACTATCTAACAATAAACGAAAAATTGGTGAAGTATAGGGGTAGATCTCCTATAAAAGTATATGATCCTTCGAAACCCGGGCGGTATGGTATGAAAGTTTATCATTTTAATGATTCAAGAAGTTTTTATGTCCTAGCTAGTGAAGTGTATGTAACCGGTTTGCCCGATAAGGAATATTTAAAATCAACTAACATCGTAAAACGCTTGGTCACTAGTTCCAAGGTACTTTTGGTTTGTGGAATTTATGTAGACCGTTTTTTATGGTACATGAACTTTGCATTTGGACTAAAAATCAAGGGTTAACTATATGTGGCACCATCAGAAGTGGTCGTAGATTTATACCATATTTGTTACGACCTGAATTTTTAAAAATTTGAAGCTAACGAAAAGTAGGTTTTTGTATACGGAGTATGCTTCTCTATTCCCGAAAAACACGCAAAAAAATTTTTAAGCCCGTTTACATTATGCTTGGTCAACATGTTTCGGAAATAAATACACTTGGTAATAAGAAAAAACCTCAAACTGTTCTAGACTGTAATGCTCACAAAACAGGCGTAGACACATTCAAACGAATGGCTCGGAACTTCATTTGCTACATGGCATCAAGAATATGATCAAGATGGTATATGGCAATTTTTACCAATTTTCTTGATATTGCGGCCAGTAATAGTTGGGTGATAGTAAAAGCCAACATGCCAAGTTTATATTCGAGTATTTCAAAAGGTGGGAGAAAATACTTTATCAGGAATCTTTTTTTTGGAATTTTTCAGGAAAAATACTCATATCATCACTAGAAACCTTTTGGCTTTTTACGGATTAATAAAACATATGATACAGCCCCACCCTCATCAAGTTGCCATGGTTATTGTTTTGTGTCCAATTGCCATCCAAGAAAAGAGGGACGAGGAAGTGTGAAAAATGTCAAAGGTCGATATGTAAAAGTCATACCATACTTGTATGCACTGAATGTGGAAGCACATAAAACTTTTTTATAATTATATTTAATAATATTCTCTATTTTTGATTTTGTTTTGTAAATACTTTTATTGTTTATCTTTTTTGTTTTTTTTCATTCTCATTCGACGTTTTACCTCATTTATTTTGTTTCTAAACTAATAAATCTCTTTGTTCAAAACTTCTAAAATTTGAATATACTGGTATTTAAAATCTTTATTGTTAGAATCTCCTACAATATATTCTACAGAAACAAATCTAAAATTTTGCCAAACAAACTTATTCAATTTATGCGAAGTTTTCAATGTTTTTAAAGAATACTGAATTATGAAACACTGGTTAAAAATAGCATTAATATTGTCATAGAGTTTAGATGAATTTTCACTAATCAAAAAAACTACCCTCAATAACTTTAGAAGAAACTTTATTACGTTCCCGTAGTTTTAGCAAAAATAAAGCAATCGTTTGATTCATATTGTCCTCAGAACTTTTGTGTTCACAAGATGAAATAAGTTTTTTCCCATTAATATAATTCTACGTTAATTTGGGGTTTCATTTGATGTCTCTCAAAATATTGATTTCATAGTTTATTCTGGGTTCTTTAGTCAATTTACGAAGATTGTTTCTGGCTTTCCTACATTTCCTTGTAAACAATTTCTTCTTCTTTTTATTAAAGTGAAATTGAGTCTTTGTTCATAAAAATTTTGAGTGTTTTTCTGTCTGAAAATAATGGAACATGTAATTGAATTTGTTTTTTGAGTTTTTCTCCTCCTGTCAATATTTTTAATAATGACATAATCAGCAGCTTGAATTAGGATGTTTAGTAAAATATTGGATTGTTTTCAGAACAATGAAAGACTGAATGAAAGATATACAATTATTAACACTTTTGGTTAAGTCAGGTAAAATTCATCTATAAGATTTTCATTACTTATGATCAATAAGGCTAGTAAACTTTCATTACAACTTGGATCAATTCTTTTAGGTATTTGAATGACTTGTTTCAAAGTTTTCTTGAATAAAATTCTTCAGGAGAGTTTGGTATGCCTTGGCATGTATCCCATTCGATCATAGGATACTTGAAATCTTGAACAACTACGTAGTTAAGCGAGGAAAATTTGTTTTTTATTTCAGTAATTTTCTGGATAATTTCAAGACATCCTTCAAATTTATCATTATTTGGACTTCTATAAAAACAACTGATGATTGTGGTATGCTCATTATTAGAAGCTTTTATGCTCAAGATTTTTCATTTGGTGTTTGGATAAAATGCAATCACTTCTCAAATATACCATCAATTTATAAAGATTCACGTTTATGAGATATTTGATAAAATCAAACTTCAAAACTGAAAATATGGAAGCAATATCATTTTAAGTTTATAAAAATTGTAAAAACTCCATTTCAACAAATAGTAGAGAAGTGAAATTTGAAAATTTTTACTTTCCCTAGATAATATAAATAGAGGCAAAGTCTTTGCAATTTTTATTTTTTATTTTCCTGAAATCATATTTTTTTCAGCTTTCAACTTTGTTTCATCATATTAACTATAGATAAATAATTATCCTTGCTATGTAAGTATTTATCTGTTAAATAAACTAAATTACAAACAAATTAACATGACACACTTTTTATGATTGTGCAAATGAGCACAATATTACGGTACTGACTAATTTCTGTACTACAAAAAAACATTAAAAAAAAAGAAGTTTTTCTACAGAGTGAAATTAGGAAAATTTATTCAAATAATCAAAATAACGATGTCAAAACGCCACAAATGTTGTTAAACGATGGATCATTTTTTCTCCTCTTCCTTTATGTCTTTGTCATCTGGTCTACCTTAAAATAAAAAGTTTTTAATTTCTTTTCAGTTTTGCGAATTTAAAAATTTTACAGTAGAATTTTTTTTTGTATTGAGCATTTTGCATGTAATTTGAATCGGGATTTTTTTCAATTAAAGCATTACTATATCCTTTAAAGTGTCCAAATAATAGTTTAAGAGAAGTAGCCTCTTGACTAGCTATAAAAGAAAAATGAACAATTAATTTGCTTTCACCCGTATCGTCTTTCGATACGTTCTTGTCGTAGAGATATTTTATTACGGCATTTAATTCAGAAAAGACGTATATTTTGGTAACATAACTTAAAGGAAAAACCGTAAACTCTAGATGAATTGTATCACCAACTTTGCATTCTTTAGGTTCATCACCTGGAATTACGATAAATAGTTCTATTTCAATTACAAAAAAATGTAAAAAAAAAGATAAAAAATTTTGATTTGATAAAAAAATATAAAATTAATTACCAAAAAAATAAATTTTGAATTCGTTTCCTTTCCTTGTTATATTCTCTTTCGTGACATTATTTTTTTTTGAAGGAAGAATAAATAAAGTATTGCTTGGAAGATTTGTTGTTGGAAAATTAACTTGAAGTTTGTAAATATTTTCATCTATTTGATATTTTATTCCTATATTTTCAGGAACAGTAAAAAAGGAGATAGCTCTTTTTTTTTTGCATCTATATTTCACCTCTATTGAGCCAACTTGATGTTGTTCATTTAATTCAGGAAATAACAAGAAATAATTAGACTCTGAAAGTAACTTGCATTTAACTATGAAATAAAAAAGCAAATATATTAAAATAAAATTACAACCAAAAAAGAAGTATTAAGTCCACAAAGAGACCCCGGGGCCCAAACCCTTTACACCTGGATACGTCTAAGAAAATGGCGCACTACATATTCGAATGAAAGTAGTTAATACGCGAAGTAAATAAAAGTTTTTGGAATAAATTATTTCCGTCATTTGTAAACATATTTACGTGTAAATTTAAATTCTTGTTAAATATAATTTAGCAAAATTTGGTTAAAATTTGCATTTTTAAAATTATGAAGAATTTGGAATAACTGGATTTTCTTTCAAAGATGAATGAGAAGAGTTTATTTAAATGTCAAATAAAGAATAATATTCCACGCTTTACTTTTAATTCAACAGGGAATATAAGGAAAGTGTAAATAGGGGGAAGCAGCGGCAGATACAGAGGGACGCTAAGGTGGTCTAGGCCCCTTTTTTTCAACCTCTTTTGAAAGTTTAGATATATAATTTTGATGAATTTGACAGCATAAAAAATATTTTATATTCCAATATTTTAAATAAATATATTTAATATACAATAATTATGTAAAAGCAAATGCTTATGAAATAAGAAGTGAAACTTTGTGTACTGTAAATTATTTTTAAAAAAATTATAGCCCCAGTCTTGCCATGCCTATATAGAGGTTCTGAATCCACATCTGGGTTAGATCATTTAAAAATGATACATATGGCATAAAAGAACAAAGCCGGCGTCTTGTGTTTGAAGGTAAAGGTACTATGAGGTGTTTTCATCGAGAAGGCACACTTGCGCGGCTTGTATAAAAACTACGAGGAAAGTAGAACCCAGGACCTTGAGTTATCAAAACCCAGTATCTAACGAACCTTATTCAGGCCCAGATATGAGGTTGAAAAAAGTATTTTATTGAGCATGCATGCCCGATTTTGGCGGAATTATACCGATTTAGACATTTCAAACAGCAAAACTTGTTGACAACACAATTTTGAGGATGATAAAAAGCTTGTTTCACTTATAAAAAAAAATTGGTGGAGGGGGTTTTTATTTTTTTTTTTTTTTTTTAAAAAAAATTTTTTAAAAAAAAAACCAAAAAACTTAAAAATTATATAAAACTCAAATTTTCAATTAAAAAAAAAAAAAAAAAAAAATATTTTTTGGTGATGTACCGATTAGATTACCATCGGTAATGGTATCGCCTTTTTTGTTTGATAGATATCCGCCATTTTTTATATTTATCACTGATTTTATCAGGCGAACAGATAGACAAATTAAAGTTTATAATAGAGCCAAAAAGAGATAATAAAATGAAAGCTGCATCATTGCTGACAATTTGAGGATCCTTCACAAATAACGTAAAACCAATCTTCCTTTATTTTGATCGCTCTTCTCAAACTATATTTCTACTTCATATAACATAGTATGTCAATTTGTTTTACCTTCCTCCACGTTTAATTGACGTTTAGTTTAGGTGGACAAGTTTACTCACCTAAAAAACAATTTATAAAGAACCACGAGAGAAAAGCTCGTATTTTTACATTAAAGTATAATATTAAATTTTACACATTGAAGTTTTGTAATTATCTCAGAGCCTTTCTATTGAAGGGAACCGGTTTGTTGATCTTGGTTTTTTTTGTTATTACGTGTTGCAGTTTCAGATGATAGGAACAAATATCACCCTGGATATTTGCTAAAATTCGTGTTCCTTGTGAAATAATAATCCGTATTTTCCAATTACAAAATGTTTTCCACCTTTATCATCTAAAAGAAGGGTTCTCAACCTTTTTTCTACCATGGCCCCCTTTTTGCTCAAATATTAGTGTATGGCCCCATAAAGTTTTTCATATATTTTTCTATTTTTTAGAGGTCAAAAACGAAAATTCGGAACTTTTTCATGAAGTTAGTCATTCAAACAACACATAACATCAAAGCAAAAAAACTGTAAAATTCCTTCAAAAATTATAGTGCTTCTATAACTTTTTTTCATAATAGTTTATAATTAGAGTTGCTTTCCAATTGAGTCTTTTT
The DNA here is from genome assembly GCA_030549495.1 of Nectonema munidae. NCBI lineage: Eukaryota > Metazoa > Nematomorpha > Nectonematoida > Nectonematidae > Nectonema > Nectonema munidae. Next base: position 363,701 of record JAUIRK010000643.1, read on the forward strand.
TACTTCATATTAACGGTCTAAGCCTAGTAGATGTGGAAACAAAACTATAAAAAAGTTCATGAAAATAGAATTTTCATATAAAGTTTCAAGATATAGTTGCTAAAATAGTTTTTGCATCATATGTATATAATATAGAAAAATCGGCAAAGCTTTGCAGCATTTTTATAAATAAAAATCAGTCTTTTCGTCAACTTAAATTTTAATGTAATCATCCACCTATATCAATACGAACTTATAACTTGTTTTGTGACTTCTCTATGATTTGATGTATTGTATTTAAATCATATATTTATCTGTGGCCCCCTTAAAATTTCTTGTGGCCCCTCAGGGGTCCATATGGCCCACGTTGAGAAACCCTGAATTCTAAAAGACTCTCCTTTTCACACCAAAAGAAAAATTGGTCAAATTGGATTCACATTTATATAACTCTTTTGAATTACTCAATACTAGATGACTACACCTTCTAGTTCGGAGAACAAATAAATTGTAAACATTATTAAGATAATTTTTACAGATGAAAGTATTCTAGGTAGTAAAAAAACTAGCTTAACGTAAATAACGTTTGGGTTTGGAGGAAAGAAAGCGAACAAAACATTTTCCACTTTTATGTAGTTTGGTGAAAATATATTTCATTATCAGCAAGTTAATCAAGGTTAGAATAATGGATTTGGATGCAGAAACATTTGAAGATTTGAAAATGATACAGTAAACTCCAAGTCAAGTTCGCAAAAGGCGAATATTCGTATAACTCGAACTTTCTTTCGAGCCCAGAAATTTTTTATATTATATCAAACTAAAAGTATCTCTAAGTCGATTTTTTTATAACTCGAAATTGTTTGGCATCCCCAATACTCAAATTAGAAGAAATTCTTCATCTCTAAGTCGAACTCATAATTTACTTTTAAAATGAATGTTACAATCACTACAATGGCATTTGACATCTGAAAAATGTAGTAGTTATTGCGACACTGAAGCTCTTAAAACATCATTACGATATGAATGTAATTTCCAAAGATCTCCGATTAGGCAGCGAATCATTTATATACTCGCATCGAGAAACGTGTCATTTCGAAGAACACCCTTATGGATAAAAATACCCTTAGCTCGAAAACTTTTATGGATCAATTACCTTGAGCAATCCATACATACTGCTTTATTTTAATCGCGGCAATCATTCATACCGGCTAAATCAGTGGTACTCAACCTTTCAAGTAACGGATCCCTTTAAAAAATGTTCTTTAAGCCTACCCAACTACCTGTTTTTAATTGCGTTTAGTTAACTTAAAAATAGTTTTCCATCTTTATGTAAGTTAAAAAAATATTAGAAAAATTAAAAATAATTATTTTACTTGTTGCTTGTCTTGAATAAGAAGATAAAATTGTGGAAAAGTGTTGGAAACATCAATCCGCATGTACTCTTTTAAATTTAGACGATTTATATTTTTTGATATTAACGAGAAGTGCCAAAAATGCGGATTCACAAAGATGAGTTGTAATAAAGAGAAGCAGAATGAATGACGAGAAAGGTTGGACGAATAGAGAAGTTTTTTAAAAATTGTTATAGTTTTTTTTTGTTAAGAAAATTTGATTATAAAATTACAATACAAGGAAGAAAAATGACCCTTTTGATGGATTGATCTACCTCACGAAAATATTTAGCAAATTTTTTTAATAAATACGGGAGTTTTCTTATGGAAAAGTATCAAGAAAAATTGGAGCAAGAACAATTTAAGTATTATATAATTTTTTTGTTTTTATTGATTGAACTTTAAAACGTTGTTAAAAAAATTTGCTAAAGTCGAAGTTTTTTTATGGTCCCAAGCTGGACATTAAGGAGACTTAGAAGGAGTTTTATTAATTTTTTAAAGCAATTTTATATTTATTAAATCTGTAGCTCTAAAATTTTAATTCGATTTAAAGCTCATACATCTCAATATTTTTGAAAATAACATCTTTGTGAATTTTGGCTTCTTCAACTGTTCACCTCGGGGAATAAGTCTTCTTGCAGCGATCCCCTCTCTAAATCTCGTCTATGTATAAGTTGCTGTTAACAATCCATCAGTAAGTCGTCATGTGTTACTTCCTAAAAGTAAGTCGCTGCAAAGCAGTACGATGAGTGAATGCCCATTTACAAGCAACAAAAAGATTGACTCCTCACTAAATTTCTCAAAAATTACTTTTTATCAAAGAAAAACAACCAACCAATTACTTTTTATCAAAGAAAAGTATCAATATTTTTTTTTATTTTTTAAACACAAAGAATAGATAATAAAAATATTTAAAAAACAATTAAAAAATAGAAAAATTTATTAATTGAACATATATTTAAAAATCAATACTTCGCCATACTATAATATCACTTATTTGAATGATTGATCTCTATCTTTACATAGTGAAAGAAGAGTATAAGATAATATAACCAAGAATCCCTATATTTTCTCGAATTAAGATATTGCATCTCGTATAATGCGAGTAAAAGTCAAATTATTACCAAAGAAGTATGATCTACATATTGATATTTTCTTATTTAATTTTTGTCATCTTTTACTTTCATATGTGTTGTAAAGTTAGAATTGTTTATACATCAAAATACAAAAGTGTGAAATAACTTTGAAATATGCTTTATATATATGTTGAAAAAATAATAAAGAAGACTATCCAATATAATTATTCCAATAAGATACCATAAAAAAGACTATCCATATTGTTTCTTTTTTTATACTAATTTTATGATATTACCTTTGCTCTATAACTTGAAAAGAAAAGGTTACATCACAGTAAGAACAATAAAGGCAAATAGAACAGGAAAAAACTATCCGTTAAAAGATGTAAAGTTGTTGAATAAAATGAATAGAGGATCTTATGATACTTGTTTTACTATACATCAAAATTCTAAAATATCATTTACAAGATGGAAAGATATTGCTGTTGTTGCAGTAGCATCAACTTCATTTGGCTCTGAACCACTTGATTGTGTAAAAAGATGGAGCATTTCGTAAAATAAATATATGAGCGAAAAAACACTAAGCGAACTTTTTTTACTAGCAAATCGCAAAAATTTAACTTCCGCGAAAATTTCTCGATTTACTATCAGAATATCAGAGGTTGTATGGGAATTGACTATACTTAAGAACCTCTTTAAAATAGCAAAGAATTTCATTAAAAATTCATAGCAAAAAATTAATTTAAATATAAAAATTTATGTTATATGCAACATTTGGCAAAGTATAAAGTAAAGATTTTCGAGGAATTGGAATAAAGGTTTCGAGAAGGGTACTATATTTTTTCGATGTCATTCCAATACCGATACTTGGAAAAAAGAAAGACTCCCAATCCGATTAATCCGTTAACCACCAGAATAATCAGACGATATCTAATGTAAAGCAGAAGATTTGTATGAGCATTGATAAACATAGACGATTTTATTTTTGTAAAGTCGACAATAGTCGACATTGGGGGTTAACGGGTTAATCGCTCACTCAAATTCATTGCTGGAGTTATTTTTTGAAAGAAGGATATTTTAAGTGAATTGAACACCGAAAATTAGATTGTTCAATATATTTACAAAAAACGACTATTGAATAGAATACAAGTGCTGAATGGCCATCAGATTCCAAGTTATTGGTTATGTTTTAGAAAAGAACATGGATTATATTGTAATTCTTTTCAAAAAGAATATTCAAAAGAGTTTACCGTTTCTGAATTTAAATTTAATAGAATTGGTTCTTGAAGAAAGTAGTAAGAATACGACAACAATTTTGAACATCATTGAAAGATTGCAGAAGTTATCAATCTAGAATGTTTTCTACGGTTTGCTTTGCTTCTTCAGTGTCTTAGAGCTCAAGCAACAAAGATACTTTGATGATAAAATATATGTTAAATGTTGTCGTTATATACTGGCTTGGTTTGTAGATTCCTTCTGTTGTCAAATCCTGTATTTGTTTACTTAAGTAAGGTAGGCAAGCTTATAAACGATATTAGAGATGCATTGCCTAGCTTTAAATTGTATATATTTAAGACGCTACTATTGTGATATTTACTTGCATTTCCCATTAATTATAGGAAGTGTGAAAAGGTGCAGTATTCATGAGCGCTCTTGCTTTCAACAGAATTAAAAGTGTTCAAAACGAACAAATTATATACATTAGGATGGATAACAAATAACGATATTACGTGCATAGCATCTTTCTCTTATGTACACCGTTCTAGTCTTTTCAATCATAACTTAAATTATACTCACACTTTCAGATGGAAAGAAATTTGAGCCTCATGAAGGATTTTTATGCTCATAATTTGGCATTTTGCAAAAAGAAAAAGCACCCAATAAATTTTATTATATTTCATTTTTATATTTAAAAGTAGAGTTTTTGAACTAAATGACATTTATACATGTGTTAAACGCAACAACTATTTTGCTTTGAGCCAGTTTAAAATAAATGACATATTTTTGTCTATATCATCAGAAACATTGCTAGCCATTTCAATAACTCTTTCTGCATCGCCAGAAGATGAATTAAAATGATGGCGACATTCTTCCAGGATTTCTTGAAAAATTTCTGCTTCAATATTCATGCTGATTTTGTTAGCACTGTAATTTCTAAATGCAAACAAGCAAGTTAAAACACATTTGCAAAGAAATTTAAAGGGAAAGAATGGCTATATACAAAAGTCACGCATACAGAGGCATGCATGCAACCTTAAATACCACTGATATAATTATACTAAGAAAGAGCAATACCATCTGCTCTTGATGAAGACGAGCCGAACACAGGATGTATGGAACTTTTTTTTAGTGTTCCTTTTAAAATATAACGTCCCATTATTTTGCACGCTTATAGGAGACGGATTAGTTGCAAGTATGCGACAATTGAATATGAGGAAATGAAAATAAACAAGAGATAAGTTTAATAACCCCAAACAACTCTTTATTTAAGGTGGACATACCTACACTAGACTTGCGTGCATGATGAACAGCTTTTGTGAACACTTGCAAAAATGAGTACAGAAAATGCTTCAAAGATTCACCTCTCTATCAAAATGTGTCAAGGACAATAAAAGTGATGGGACGATTAATAGGAATCGTATCGGATTAATCGGAATATAGGGAGTTTTTAAAGTATCGGAAATCGGCATCGGAGATGAATTATTTAAACCCGATTCCGATACCAAAATGATTCTTAAATATACAGAATGTTGGATAAATAGTTATAACATAAGATTGCATTCTGTAGAGGTTTACGTACCGTATTTAATGGGAGTCTCGGTTGTTAGAATGCTGAACTTGTTACACCAATGTCTTGGGTTTTAGTTCATTCTTCTCGAAGCAAATTACAAATAGCTTTAATATGCTATTTTGATGAAAATTTTCTCTGGTACTAATACTAGTGCTTCTTTCTCCCTGGCATTTTTTCACGTTTTCTCTTCTATTTTTTAATTTAAGTTAATTCTAACTCTATGTAATTAATATTATGTATTATTTTTGAAATAAATTTATCATATTTTTGAATTAATGTTACACATAATAGAAATGAGGAACGCTCTTGATTATCCTCATGGAACGCAAAGATGTAAAAAAATTTGCTTTTTGATCTCCCAAGAGAAAGAAATGTGGAGAAATGGACAAAATGTCCGACTCTGTCTCTAAGTACTCGACTTAAAAATATTTAAAGAAATGTAAAGAAAGTGTTGGTGAGACGTCATGAATAAAAGTTGAAGGTTATGTAATTTTTCATTTAACGATTTGTTTATTTATCTGAAGAAGATCAAAGTGGTCGAAAGTTAATAAACTTTTCAATTTGTTTGAATAAAAGTTTTACTTATTTTCCTAGAAATATTAAACTTTTTTAAATTATTTAAAATGCTCAAAAAATTCCAACTCTTCGACTCTATTCCCTTAAAATCTGCGCCCCTGAAACCCAGCTGCAGAGTGTATCCGGAGGATCCAAAAGTGGTCTTGTAAGGAGGACAGAAAATAAAAATACCTTATGGTGCGTTTGTGTGTCTGTGCTGATTATGTAAAGTTAAAGCTAACAAGAAAAACTGTTGTATAGAAAAAATTTCCGGTGGTATTTTATTAAAATTTATCAGAATGAGTGAAGATGGATGCGAAGAAACGCTATGTTTGTTCGACAAAAGGAATTCTGATACTTTCATATGGTCCAAATGCAAGGAATATTTAATCATTTACATATTGTGTTTTGAATTTAATATTTTATTGGCTATGGAACCCTCAGCGTGTAGGCCCCAAAAGGATAAAACTTTTAATATCATATAATATAGCAATCTACATCAGTTGATCAAAATTTTTTAGAAGTTAGTTACCGACTTTGAGAATGTGCTGATTAAACATTTTATACTATAAACATGTCATGATACCCCAAAAACCGTTTTGCAAGAGCTACTTTGTTCCTTAGGGTAAGAGCTATGCCCACCTGACTCCCAAATCGCTCCATGAAGGAATGTCACAGTCGTTGTGATGTGGTTTGGCTGGACCCTTAATGAGATATCGTGATCTGATAGCCCACAACAACAACAACACGATCGCAGTAAAGAAAACTCGTTTTACACAAACAATTCAGAATTTTTTAATTGTCTTTACTGTTAAAAAAGAACTTTTATGTTATATCCTCACAATTTCACATTTGTGTAATAAATAGTTAGAGCACTGTGTGTACGTTATATCAAGGAGTGAGAGAGAATTTAAATGTCTTAATCTCGCTCTACTTTTATCTGGGATCAAATGGATTTCGCGCCAATCTGGAAACGATCTGGGCATTATTTTTGCTTTGGCTGAATCCAGAAAAGTATTGCGCACATAAAGCAAAGTCATACAAAATGTATATGCAAAGTATTAACGAGATACATCATTAAAAAGTAGAAAAATTTGAATAAAATGAAGGATGCAATTAGATTAGTTCTTGTATGGCATGTGGCACTAGGGGCTGGCGCTTAACTAATTGAGTGTAAAAAGGATAGGCGTGTAGCGTTTTTACCTTGAAGTCAAACGATCAAAGAGAACATCGGTCGACGTTCTCAGGACAAAGACTTTATCAATCCACTCAGATGGCAAAAAGTCACAACTATGATATTCTAGGAGGTAGCCACCGCTTTCGATTCCAAGCTTCTTCAATTCTTCGACAAGCTAAAATATTTTGGATTACACAATTTTTGCAATTTAGGTGATAACGATAGAAAATCGATCTATGACAATGTTTTCATATTATTCAATTCAGATTGATGAATTTTAAAAGCAGACATTGAAGAACATCCAATAAAGCGTATTGAGAATTTATAAGGCGGAAGGATAGGAACAAGAAAAAGGATAGGAAGGATAGTTTTAGTATTTTTTTTATAACGAAGAAATGTATTCTTAATTTTATCTTAATTATTACAAAATACACGCCAAATAGTTTGTTTTTACAGGAGGATTATTGGGAAATTAAAAAAGAATTAAAAATAAAATAATTAGAATTAAAAATTATAAAAAAAGTTAATTAGAAATTTGTAGATTAAAAATGAGATATCAAAGAAAGGGAATAAAAAAAGTAATCCTTAATTTATCGATGAAATTGATTTGTTCAAATATTAACCTTTGTATCAAAGTTTTTCAGGGCTTTTTAGATGAGTGCTATGTCCTAGAACATGTTTTAATATTATAGCATCACATAATTATATATTCTGTTATATCCACGAGTAGCAGTAGAAGCATGGAATATTGATCTACTCGTTTAGGTTCGATTTCATATCTTGGTGGATTCCCTATCCACCAAGATATATAGAAAATTCTTCTTCTCTTGAATGCACAGTTATGAACATAAGAAAAAAGATACTTCACCTTTTCTTCATCGATAACGGGACAGTTGAATTCTTGATCGAAATCCGTAAAAAAATTATGCTCTTCGCAAAGTTGGCCCAAGTTAATCGATTTGAAATGTTTATGCTTCTTCTTCACGCGTGCAATGAGAGTTGATTTGCCTGTGCCAGGAGTACCTAAAGCCAAGAAGTGAGTTTGAGGAGGGGTTGTGAGGACAACAGCTTGGTTGAAATCTATGTGATTTCCATCAATCACAACGATTTATTAATATGATTGACAGATAAAACTTACACAATAATTGCATGATATGGTAATTACCATCCCTTATTTTTAGGATCTTGGTTTCTAGTTTTTTAGAATTTCTATTTAAACCAATGAGTTAATAGACTACATTTTGGTTAAAATGATTTCCACCAATCATAACGATTTAATCATAGGATCGACAGATAATACTTACACAATAATGGCGGAAACTGGTGTAAGCAAATTACCATCTCTTGGCTTTAAGATCTTGGTTTCTAGTTATTCAGATTTTCCATTTGGAGAAAATCTATGAGTCAAGAAGCTTCACCTTGGTTGAAACCTAAGTGATTTCCACCAATCAGACATTTGCAAAATTTGCGTCAGTTAGTTGAGGCACCGAAAATCCTAATTAACGGGTTGAAAATATAAATTTTATTCAGGTTCTTTTCGGATACCAGTAGCACTCCATTTTAAAAACAACAGAATTTACAAGAAGAATTTTCAATAAGTTTTTAATGCATCACCTTGTGATAATTAGTAGAAGCAATAAGAGTTACGTTTCGGCCCCTAAAAGAAGGAACAACTATACTAGATCTCTGCCTAAATTTCGATCTTCCAAAATTTCTAAAAAGGTGTAAATTGAAGCCAAGCTGAACATCAATGAATATACATTTTTCAGGGTTTTTGGGTGCGTAATCGCGATAGAATTGGCAGTATTCAGCCCTTTTCTAAATAATTTCTAGAGCATTTACTCTTTTAAGCTCAAGCGTAGTCAAAATAAACCTAATCCAAACTTTGTAATAAAATGATAATTGACTATAAATACTTTACTGAACTTCGAAATATCTCCTCAAGATATTTTGAATGTAAAATAGTTAATTCTGTTCAAAAGAGATTTTTGTAAACGAATTTAAAATACAAAAAGAAGTATTTGAAATAATAATAATAATAAACAAAATCAAAAAAACTTAGAATAAAAATAAAATAAACGAATGAAAAAGGATGAATTTAAAGTGAACATGGAATATCTATAGTATATATTTATATATAAATGTGTAGCACAAAATTATTGCACACGCCTGATCTAAATTTAAAATGGTAAAAAGAAGATGCTTATCGTCCTCAAAATCATCAAAGAAATAATTTTATTTATACATTATTTCTACATTAGTCCAATTTTCAGATAATAATCAATTTTTATTTATATATTACTTTTTGGTGACAAAAAAACTGTAAACAATGAGTTAGTCAAGATGAAATATTGGATTTTTTTGTGATTCAGTTAGTGTTTCCTCTTTGGTATATATTGTATGATCTCCTTCTTTACCTAGTTAATACTACCTAGTTTACTAAAACGTTTGCAAGATTCTTTTCAATATCAGTTACGATTTTTTATTATATTGACATAAGAAACCCATGCACTGAAATACTCAAATCTAAAAAATGGCGGTATAGCTAAATATATATTATATTTAAAATCGAAATGTATGTCTTTGTAGAATCATTACAAATTTTCAACAGTATATCCAGTAGGTTAGAAGTTAACAATTATTTTGAAATTATTGCCCTTTAATTATGATTGACTGTTATTGACATGTGTCTGTCATTAACGATATAAAAGAAATATAGGAAATTTAATGCTTTTTAAATAGAAAATGGTGGATAAATAAATTTAGAGTAACATGAAAAAATGAAATGTTTTTATACCGCAAATCAAAATATTAGGACATGATCTAGTCATTAGAAAGCTTATTAGGAGTACAGAAGACTACATCCGCATGACATGAAGAATTTCTGGAGTATCACGGAAATAAATATGATCGAACCAGCATTTCTATATAAAAATAAAGGTAATCTTGTGTTAAACAAACATTTTAAAGACAAGAGGGATAGCTTTAGAAAAGGGTATAAGGAAAATATTATGTCTACCTACATGTATTATTATATTTGAATCCTCAGATAAGGTTGAAGAATTCATACACATTGATCTGTAAATGAAACAATTGGATGGACAAATAATTCCATTATTTGATTATAAGAACGCTTACCAAGGGTACTGATTTATTCATATTCTGTAACTATTCTGCCTTTTTAATAGTCTAATAGCACTTCATTAATTTGGAGTGAGTAAAAGATGTTCAACTTGTCAGGAAAAGAAAATTCAACTTTTGTAAGTAATCTAGATTTCATAAAAAAAAACCACAAGATAACAAACAAAGAGCAAATGGTTCTTATATATCAACGAGTTAATAAAATAAGGAAACAACTAAAAAATTCATTATACAATCATTTATATATGGAGCATCAGGTAGGAGTTTTCGTTTCGTCCATTGTGGAACATAACTTTATTCATTTAGTTGATGACCTCGTGAATTAGCTCTAAATAATAAGAAGAAATGTGTGTTTACCTTTAAATGATGCCGCCAAGTAAGACATTTCAGCTGGTAAATTATTTAAAGTGCTATTTTACAAGATCACCAGGACTATTTCACGTGACCTAAATTTCGCAATATGAACAGAACGTAGAAAGTGGAAGCAAATGAACTTATAGTCTGTTAAAAGAGTACCGATTAAAGAGAGAATAAGGAAAGGAATTTTTGGTACTTTATGTTTTTTAGAATCTGTCCTTTGAAAAAAATAGGGACGAAATCCAACATTATGAAAACTTTGTGGGAAGTGAAAAAATAGTTGTTTATTATAGTGAAAATATTTGAAGAAGATAAAGAAAGGTAAGAAATTAGCAATAAAGGGATCCTTTCAAGATATGTTTTTTCTTCATACTATACTAAATCTGAAAAGAAAAGTTAAAAGTCGAATCTTATAGTTTTACAATGAAGGATGTTTTTGATTTATAAGGCAGAGGCGCACATCCTCAAAATTTTTCAGGGGGGTGGGGCGATTTTTTTTTATAATTTTCAAAATTTATTAAGAATTTTTGTCTAATGAAGTCATTTGCAATTTTTGCCAATAAGTCATATTTAAAAGAGTGAATAATTTAGTCTTTGAATTCAGTTAAATTATTTTTATTTTTTATTGCTTTTCAGGCCTAATTTTATAGATGTAAATGTGCATTTTTCTTAAATTAAATATGACGCCTCATACTTGACATTTCGTTTTACTGCATTAACGTTTAGTGGGGAAGAGGACCATACGTGTATTTTGTTTTCTGAAGTGTTAGCATACACTTTTCTAAAGCCGATCAAGTAAAGCTTGCACTGGAAGAGAAGCACTAAAATTCGGTTAAACGTTAAGCTGAACAATTGCACAAATCCAGGTTTGGTAACATAGGAATGCTTTTGGAAAATATTAAATATGGTTTGAAAAAATATCTGTTGTCAAAACCTGTTACATATCTGTTGAGATTACCTTGTTGCAAAAATATCATATTGAATGTCTTAAGAAGTTCAAAACTTGTAAAGTTGAAGCATATCTTCTTGTAAAACGATATATACCGTTAGAAGGCTAATAGGAGAGATAACTGGTGACATATCAGAGGTGGTTTTATTGATTCGGAATTCGATTTTCAACTTATTTGCAAGCTTGATGAAACGATTGGTCGCACGTACAATAGGTATATGACAAGCACGTAGTAAACAATTTATTCTTTTACAAAACTCTTAGCAGTAGAACCCCTGCAAGAGAAATATTTGACAAGGTGGACAATTTTTACAGCACATGTCATTAAGACATTTACGGAGTGTGTACTGACCATGCTTTAGCAATTTCTTGTTGTTCTAGTTTTTAGACTGCGATTAAGTAAAAATCTCGAGATGTAATTGGTATCCAGTGCGTTATTCATTTCCAAGCCTAATAATGAAAACCATACCAGATGAGTTGAAAAATATTCTCAATGAAGTCATTAAAACAGTGTATTTCATTAAAGCAAATGCCTACAACTCTTGTTTCTTTTCAGATTTATGCAAAGAAAATGATTTCGAAAAACTCTTGCTGCACTCAAAGATGAGGTGGCTATCCAAAGAAAAAGTTTCGAAGCGATACTATGGAAAGAAAGCCAGAAATTTCTTCAAAGCAAAGTAGACATGCATGTAGAATTTTCTGATGTCCATTTTCGTATATTCCTATCATTTTTAGTGAGCTATTCTATTGAATCTATGAATTCCCTTAACCTTGCACTGAAAGGAAAAGAGATAAAAAAAAATTGAGAGCTTTTGAAATGAAGATGGGATAATCGCATTGCACGTGATTAGAAGGTAAACCCGATTTTAATCGGGACTATAAGATAGTGCATACATTTGTATATTTCAAAGTAGTTTCATAGAAGAATAATAAAACACAATGGAGCAAAACTCCCTTACCTCCTCCCCCTTATCTAAGGGCTTGGTTACAGTAATTAATAGGGGTACACATTTAAAACTTTAAATGATAGAGTTCTTAATTATGTGCTATAAAAAATATTTGTCTCGCTCTTAAATGCATGGGCTCTTGTTCAAATTACTGGCTACAATACTGCTTCTGATCAAATATAGCTCAAATTCGCATTATTATAACAATTAAAGTGGACGTTAATGAAAAAAATAGATTTTAAATATTCATTCTACGACTTTACATTAAACCAAGAAAAGTAATATGGAAAATCAACTCACAAGACAAAGAAGTCTTTTTAATACTATAAAAAAAGATATATAATTGATTAAATTGAAAATCATTGGGAGAGGGGGGGGGGAGCGTCGCCCCTAGGATGTGCGCCCCTGTTGTAAGGAAATATCACATTTGAAGATAGCGTAGGCATGTGGTATAGAAAACATCGAAAAAATTAATAAAAATATTTAAAAAACAAGAGTGACAAGGGAAAGATAAATTTCACGAGATCGCTTATAAATAAATTGATTGGGAAAAGTGATTATACAAAAATTTTGAGGATATGCGCCTCTGATTGGGAAGTGACTATGTAGAAGATATAGTAGGTTCGGAAGGAATTGGCAATCGAAATGAAAGAGGACAGATGATTGAATTTTGATAAGGAAATAATTTAGTCTTTACAAATACTTTTTAAAAAATGTCGATAAACATGGATATCTCTTAGCAGGAACAGCATTTAGTAACAGCATTAATCATTACGAAGCAAGACCTGGAGATGACTGTAAAAGTGATCACTTATTTGTAAAAAGCATAAATTTCCTGTAAACTAAAAGACTAAGAAAAAAAGGAAGTGAAAATCCTCCAAAATTCAATTGAAGATCGTATAATGATAAAAATAAGGTTTTTTCAAATTAAGGAGTTTTTGATTAAAAATAAAAAAAATGTCAACATGATAAGAGTTAGATCTTTATTATTAGTAAAGATACTAAATTCAGAAGAGACCGTACCGAGGAAAAATATACCATTTCTAGCATTGTTGAGGCAAGGGTCAATATAATTTTCCATTAGAAACTAGGCCGATACCATTCTGAGTTATTTTTATAAGAATCATACGAAATTAACTTATATCAATCATATTTTTAAATAAAAAATGTAGAACAAATGAAATACTGATTGAAATTTAAAAAATGGTGCTTGCAAATAAAAAAATGCCTCAAAAACTGTTTATTTATATATTTAAAAACAAAATAAGGAAGGGTAATAAAATAAGTCTTAGAGGAGCAGATTGTAGCAAATACACCACAGCTCATAAGTAAAGTTCTTTTTGAGCTTTATTATCACTTTTATTAATGGGCATTTAAATAAGTTTAAAATATTTTTATTAATATTAGCGAAGATATTAAAATATTGTAGAGGCGTAAATAATATTCGTAGATTCACTTTTATATCATAAAGTGATGGGTTTGCCTTTTTTTCTCATAATTGAAAATTCAAAAAAATATATGATTACATTTTGAAATTTGGATAAATTAAAAATTATAATTTTATATAAAATAAAAATATATATTTTCATACTAATATCACACGTTTACAGAAGTTTAGGTATTTTAGGATTAGGTTGTCCAAACATTTTTGATGTGCAGTACATTCAGAAAAAATATGAACTTTCGGCGACATCAGCTATCGTAAATAAAGAGTAATTTTTAGAATTGCTATATAAAATATGAGCATTTATCATTCAATAAGTTAAAAAAAATGCGACATATAATCTATAGTTGTGACTTATTTATATTAGTTTAATTCAAAAAGTCACACAGTTTTAAAAGAAACCACGGACCGAATTTGACAATACTAAGCGCTACATGTCGCTCTCAGGGCGGCAATATGGAAATACTCATTTAGTCCATTCTCTAAATTTATTTAAAACTAAGCTCAGAAATCAAGAATATTAGCCATTAAAGCTCTTCGTGTGCATATTTATTATATGATAAATTATTTTATTAATTCAATATATTTATTATATATTTGTTTTGTTCATACATTATAAATCATTCATCACTTTCCTCAAAATTTCTTGAAAAAAAATCTGAGCAATAAAGAACACTTAAGTCTATAAAGATGGAAAAATTAATTTATTGAGTGCTACATTTTTGATATCTTTGACAATAAGAATAAAAATTAAGAAAGTTTTTTCAAAAATAGGAGCCACAGTCTTGAAAGTAAGAGCCTTGTTATGTATTAAGCAGTGCTTATTTCGTAATTACAGACAGATTTTTCTATACAAGAGCTAAAAGTTCATATTGGGAGCTTCAGGATTTCATACGTGCACACACTAACTAATTTCCTCTATGAAAGCTTTTAGTGAAAAGATTGAAACCCAATTCATAATAAATTTAACGTTTGTAATTGCAAATAATGGTGCTGAAAATAAGAACTCTTCTTTAACTTACTTATTCAAGACAAGCTGTGGATTAACTAAATATCTGTGTGACGTCGATTCTTTCATCACTTTAAATGGAAAAGAAAGAGTAAGTCGAACTTTTTACATCACATGGACTTTAATATTATTACATATCTGTTATACATTAGCTCTTTGGGTTTTCAGTTAAATTTTTCTGTTTTAGTTTGTACATTTCTGATAGAAAAAAAGTCTTGCTACCTCTAGGATACAATCCAAGATTTATTCAATTGTATGTCTTATTTTTCTGATTCTAATAAAATGGGTGATAATGAACAGCCTTGACCATCTTGTTATTTTGAAAAAGAACTGCTCCTTTTCAATCCAATCTCATTAGATTTGATCGGTTTTTAATAAAGTTTATAATTATTTTAGTTGAATTTTTTCCTTTGTGGTCTTTCTGAAGTAAAAAAGAAAAACTTAGGTGATTTTCATAAATGTAGACACTAGACTGTTGTGTAGAATGTATTGATTAATGATGATGATGGGTTATTGTGATTAAATATTTAGGGGAGCGTTGAATGTTTGGTTTATAGAGAGTATAGGTTTGATTGTGGTTATGAGAAGAGAGAGAATATTGTGTTTTGTAGCAGTTTATATAGAGAGGATGGAATATCTTTAAAAAGAAGCGGCTTTTTTCAAGGAGTTGGTGTAGGAGAAATGAAATATAGGACAATAAAAGATAATGTGTATATGTGTTTCAATGTAAGGACAGCTAAAACGACATAAAGGGTTTGAGTGAAATTTGAATTTGAAAAAATTAGCATCACATGGGCAACGGGATGAGAACAAGTGAATGATGTATCGAGCTAGTGGGTGAATGTGTTTCTATGAAACGTGTTGTGATAATTGTGTAGATGTCGGAAGTGATTTGATGGTTGAGGGAGTAAATTGTTGCCAGTGAAGTAGTGTAGAGTTTGTTATTGTGTTTGTAAATATAGAGATGGGTAGAGATTCACGATTTTGCAATGTAATCAAGAAGGTAGTTATCGAAGTAGTTGGAATGAACTAGCCACCGGATGATTTTTAATTAGAAATGATTAGATAGGCCAATGAGTTTGTTTGCTAAACTAAAAATTTAGTGGAAGATTTTGTTTTTGAGCTTTAGGCAATTTATTAAATTTTGTGAGTCCGTTAAAAGGTGATATATTTAAAAGTGTTAGAAAAAGAAGTTAGTGAGTATTGTGAAAGATAGTAATACTGCGTGAATTTCTGTTTCGTGTGCAGTGATTTCTTGATCTAAATTTGTGTGTTGGATGAGGAAAGGGTTTTTTTGTGTTTTGTAGGAAGGATACGCATTTTGTTGAAAGCAATGTTATGTTTTGGAACCTTTTATGAAAATTGAAAGGGAGCTGATAGTGTTTGTTTTACGTTAGAGAGTTATAGAGTTTAATGCAAGATATATATGATGGCAAATGCTAGTGGTGTAAGGGGGAAAATAAGATGAGAGGATGAGCTCAATTGGGTCATTCAATGGTATCACTTGATAAGATGTTTTGTTAGGAGCGAACTGAATTAATAAGGAATTGTAATAGTGCATTGATTGGGATGTTTGTGTTGTGTATAGGTTGGTGTAAGTATGTGGTGGAGGTGTAAAGCAGAAAGTCATTATGTATTTTTTTAAGGAGCGTGTTCTTTAGATTGAGATGGAGGGTTAAGATATTAGTGAATAATTCAAGTTTTGTTGTTGGTGTAGTGTAATAGGCATTGGTGATATAAATTCGATACAGGCGATGAATTTGATGAGTAAGGGATGACTGATGTCTTAAAATTGGGCCCCATGAAAGAATTCCATATTTAGGGACAGGGAAATTGAGACTTTATAAATGAACTTTGTAATTTTTGTTGTATGTCCCCATTTATAAGATATTGCGTTTTTAAGAGAGTAAAAAGTTTTGATTAATTTTTGGAAAGTGCTTTTGAAATGAGTGGAAAATTTTAGGTTAGGTTGGAATGTGAGCCCAAGATATTTTACTTAGTTTTGTAGATTTAATGTGTTTGTTGTTTTGAGTTGTAAGAGTAATGGTTTGAATCTTTTAGATGTGAAATTAATCAAGTAGAATTTATTAGCGTTAAAAGAAATTTTGTTTTTTATCTATGCGGTTGATGATATATGGGTTCCAGGGAGTGTTAAAAGCATTCTGGATATCTAGGAATAAAGTTATATCGATTTTATGATTTGTCAGTGCAAATTAGAGGTAAAATGTGAGGCGAGAAAGTGCTAATACTGAATTTTTGCTGTGAAGATAGGCGAATTGGTTTCCGTGAATGAGTTGATTTATTAAAATATAATGTAGTAACATCTTCCTATAAATTTTCTCTAAAATTATATCTAGAGTCGGTAAAAGATATAGGGGGAGGGGGCAGTCTTTTATGTTATTGGGATTTCGATTGGGTTTAGGAATGAGGATTAATTTGCTAATTTTCAGAATTTGGGAAAGTATAGTCTTAACCCTATTAGTAACTAACTAACCTTCACTAAAAAGTTAATTGTACAAAATGGTCTGAATTATATCCCTTCAAATTCCGTGACTTTTCCTAAAATCGCTAGCTGCATCTTTTGATAACATTATCATTGTCGTTCAAGGACCCTTTAATGTCAAAAACTGTCAATCAAAAACAAAATTTTGACATTATTTGTAGTTAGCCTTATAATATAGGGTCCATACTATATACTACTTAGAAAATTTATAATAACAGTTTTGAACACTTAGTACTTTATATATATATATTTTTTTCAATAATCATAGCTCTTTTTAGAAAATGTCAATCAAAATTTTGATTGATCAGAAATATATCTAATAAAATATTCCTTCAAATTTTACATAAAATATAGATTTTTATACTAAATCGGCAATGCTGTTTTCAATTGTACATAAAATATGTTTTATACTAAATCGGCCATGTTGGTTTCATTTCCGGCCTCAATTTTTACATTTAGGATTTGAAATAACCAACAAGTGTTAATAAAATTTGCGGTTTACTTCTAAAAATTGTCTCCAAAAACATTCATTCAAATTTTACGAGAAATATATATTTTTATACCAAATCAACAATGCTTATTTTATTTCTGAAATCAGTTTTTGCATTTAAAGGTTTAAAAATAACTGCCAGTGCCAATCAAATTTGAAGTTCAGATCTGAAAACTATCTCCACAAATATTCTCTCTAATTTTAGATGAAATATATATTTTGAAATCAACCATTCTAGTTTCATTTCTGGACTCAGTTTTTGCTTTCAAGGGTTGAAAATATCTTCAAGCGTCAATAAAATATGCGGTTTAAATCTCAAAACTGTTTTCAAATATATAAAAAATTTTACAAGAAATATAAGGTTTTATGCCAAATCGATCATGCTAGTTTCATTTATGTACTCAATTTTGCATTTAGAATTTGAAAATACCTATAAGTATCAATCAAATTTGCGGTTTAGTTCTAAAATTTATCTCCGAAAATATTGTTTCAAATTTTACATGAAATATATGTTTTTATTCTAAATAGATCATGCTGTTTTCATTTCTCGACATTTTTGGCATTTAGAGGTTTTAAAATATCTTATTATATTTATGTGTGTCAATCAAATTTGAGGTTTACTTCTGAAAACTTTCTCCAAAAATTTTCTCTCTAGTTTTACATGAAATATATGTTTTTATACAAAATCAATCATGCTAGTTTTATTTCTGAAATTAGTTTTTAATATGCACCAACTTGTCAAAACCCTGTTCCTGGTATAATTTCATTAGGTAAATTACACCTTTTATAAAAAAACTCCCCTTAGAAGAAACCTCGTTTATAATTTTTGATTGATTGCAAATAAATCCCTCATAGCTCATAAAATTTCCTTGTAATTTTTGATACTCCTGTAATTGCATAATAATTGGTTCTAGGAGAAGGATGAGATGTGGAGAAGAATGATATTTTTTTATTCTTTTGATCTTACCGCTTTTCTACACATAGGTATGAGATAGTCTAAAGTCGGTGTAATTTTCCTCATCACTTCTAGTCAGCAATGGCTTGTGCATCACAAAGTTAATTGCAAACACCTGTGCGTTGAATATATATTACTTACTTCTTTCATCTTTCTAATCTTACTTCTTTCATTATTTCAAATACCATTGTTTTTATATTTGAAAGCTGTTTAATTTTGTTCTTATTAACTGTTATTATGGATGCACCTAAATCTTCTAAACTCAAAAGTTTTGATATTGGAACAAAATATCGTGCTATCACTGCTGCTGAATCTAACTTGAGATCAAAATCAACGATAGCTAAAGAGTTCAATGTACCGCTTAATATGTTAATATCTTGGTTGAAATCTTTTAATATCGAACAATCTTATAAAAAAAAGTGAAATAAAGCGAAAAAGAAAAGTTTTTACCCTGATATTGAAGAGACTGTTTTTCTCTGATTCAAAATGCCAGAGCTCAAAACATTCCTATTTCAGGACCTACACTCTCAGCTAAAGCTAAAAAATTTGCTTCAGATTTAAACGATCATGAGTTTAAATGTAGTGAAGGTTGGCTTCACAGATTCAAAAAATGCAATAATATCACTTCCCGGAAAATTTGCGGTGAAGCAAAAGATGTTCCAGTAGAGCCTTAACGAATGGTTTGATAAAATTTTACCACAAATTTTAAACACATACGAAACCGAAGATATTTATAATGTTGACGAGTGGGCTTATTTTTTAAATTGTTACCTTCTTCATCATTTGTGCTAAAAGGAGAAGAATGCAATGGGGGAAAGCTGTCCAAAGAAAGGTTGACGTTATTAGTAGGAGCTAACATGACAGGTAAAGATAAACTTACTTTAATGGTGATTGGTAAATCCTTAAAACCCCGTTGTTTTAGAAATGTTAAACTTTTGCCAACAGAATATAAAGCTAACAAAAAAGCTTGGATGGATACTTCAATATTTCTTCCATGGCTGAAAAAACTTGACACTCGTTTTCGATCTGAAAAGCAACACGTTGTTCTTATATTAGATAATGTATCATCTCATTCAAAAATAACGTTAACAAATATTACTACAATTTTTGCCAGCAAGTACAACGTTTCGTAGACAAGCTTTGGAGCAGGGAGTTATAAAAAAACTTAAAATTTCATTATAGAGTGACTTTAGTTGAAAAACTCGTTACCGTTGTTGACAAGGGCTCTTCTAACGTTCTCGATGCTCTTTATATGATCCGGCAAGCATGGTCTTCAGTCACTAGTGAAACTATTCAAAACTGTTTTAAAAAATCCGGTTTTGTGCAGTCTATGGAAGAATACACAAGTGTTTCAGAAAACATTACTTGAAATCTACCCTTTGTGATAGAAAGAGCGTTTCAAGTGTGACTCCAAACATCTTTTGACTTAGAAAACTACATTGCAGTTGAAGCATGTGATCTTAGTTGGATCGTTTGAGTGTACAAGATGTTAATGAGTTTCTGTTAATGGTTGCCGCAGTGAGCGCAGTTTGGGAATGAGGCATTGCATTTTTGCTCTAAGTAACCATATTTGAGGCAATTTTTCGCATTGTTTTGTTCGGGGTTTAAAATTTTTAGGGTTAAAATATTGTATCCTATGAATACGTTTGGTTGATTACGGAGATATTGAAATAGTTCAAGATTGCATGGCTCAATTAATACAGTGTAGGAGAAAGTTCCTAAGTTGCCTAGTTAGATAGGGTTTACTAATTTCCCCATACTCTTGAGGCTTTCATTTTTTCCCCCTAATATAGTTGTAAGATCGTAAATATTGATGTCTTTAGGGATACCTCTTAGTATAAATTTAGGTATTGGAGTGGCTATGTCGCAAACGTCGACGCCGTTTTTCAAGAAAGATGATTTAACTGACGTGAAAATAGATAGTACCTGTATGTGAGGATCTGGTTTTAGTGATAGAGAAGGAATTTATTTTTTTGCTTCAAGACCTTTAATTGGAAGTGTGTAGCATATTCTGGACTAAGCTATTTAACGAAAGACTTTAATAGTATCATTAAGAAGAATAAACTTGAAAATATGGCGTAAAAGTAACATGATACTCTTACGAAGTGACATAAAATGTCAAAGTAAGACTTTATTTACACAAGCAACTCGATAGTGTAACAAGTAAAGCACCTATCTTTAATTTGAGGTTAGAATTTTCGATTGTGTGCATTCGTTTATTTACATATGTGTGTGTTTTTTATACAAATAGACTTTTATATATACATAAAAAACATTAATTGACTTGTAGGCTATGTTTAATTCGAAGCATTATCTTCGAAGTATTGTTATTGCAATACAATTTAAATAAGTAACTTTGAATAAGGTGAAAATGACATTATACATTTATTGAAAATATATAATCATAATATAAAATTGAGTTAATAACTTAACATTATAATTTAAATGTTTTTTTAGTTTATTTCAATCAAACCTCAGTGTGGGTGGGGGGAGGGGGGGGGAGGAGAGTAAAAGTTTCGAAAACCAATATATTCAGATAACTAAATTTTTGAAAAGATTTTCTAATTTTTGATTAACTATTGACTTTTTTCAGATTTTAATTTTAATACAAATATAAACTTTTTATATAGTGTTAATGAATATTCTACACTTAATTTGAATTTGAAAAGTTATCAAAAAATGTGGGATTTCATTAAATGAGGCTATGAGTTAGAAACATGCTTAAACCTTTTACACTTTTTTGTTGAAAAATTAAAAAAGGTAAATATTCACAATTTCTTTGATTTTGAAAATATTTTTCAATAATAATTAATTACTTTTTTTGCAATATTCAGAGACATTTAGAATGTATAAAATTTGTTTTTGAATGCTTTTTTTAGTTATACTAAAAATTAAAATTCATTTCACTTGTATGTAAACCTACAAATTTTGCAAGTGAATGGGTATAGATAAAAGTATAAATTCAGAAATTTTATTTTTGAGTTTGTAATTTCAAAATTTTTTCTCGATTTTGGGTATCTGAGAATTTGGTTTCGGAGAATTATCTAAGATTTTGTTTTTGGAGATTCTGACTAGGAACCTAGTTAATGTTGAACGAAGGTGTTATATATTTCATATGCTTCATTATATATTGTGAAATTTGTTATCGAATAGCCTTTAAATTGAAATTTAAAGAAAGTTATATTTGTAATAATATGGTACAGCACAAGATGCACTGTCATTGTTAATATTTTTTTCACTGAAAACAACTAAATTTTAGCTTAGTTTTGCGTATTTAAATGAAATGATATAAAAATAAAGGAAGCATATAATATTGTTAAGCGTAAACGAAGGTATGATATATTTCTAATATTATTTATAAAAATTCATCAATTTTATAAAACTTTGTTTTTTTTTAATTTATTAAATTCTGTTAAATTTTTTATTAAATTTGTTGAATAAAATAGATGTCTTATTTTTCTGTAAAAATTATATGAAGCAAAAATAGACAAATAAAATTTTGTGTTTGCCTTCCTATAAGCGTCCAACGTGATATAAAATTTATAAAATAAATATAAAACATGAAATTAGTGATTTTTTAATAAAATAAAAGAATATAAATGATCTAAATATTTGATAAAATTTTTAACTTTAAAAAAATAATATAGCGTAATATTTTTCTTCAGATTAGAATTTTTATTTCAAATAGAATAAATAATAGAACCAGTAAATGATGTTAAACGAAATAAAGAATAAAGGAAAAACGATGCGACATATTGCATCAGTACTTTCAATCTTCTTCAACTTGTTTAAGATGAAGAAGGACTTTAAGTTTCTTGTTATCGTTGGCTTTTCTTTATCTGATAGCCTTTTCACGTTGAATCTCCTTCTCCTGGTAACATTGAAAAAGGTTTTCGTCCACTCAATGATGCTTTCTCCGGGATTAAATTCGGAATTTATATCATTCTAGAAAAAGAATATCAAATGAAAGATATGATAAATTTTATAACGTTTCCCAACCTATTTGTTTACAATTAAAAGCCATGAAATCATAATGACCATATAAGCAAACGCAACAATTTTCACACCTCAGTAGTAAATGTTTTGTGAGATGAGTTTTTTTGATATGAAGTTTAAAATTTGAACTTGATAATTCTAAGTATGACCAAAATATGTTCTAAAGTGTTCACCTTAAGGCTTAGCATTTTGGCATATATCTTTGTACGCCTAAATGTGAAGATACAAAAATATCAAAGACATACAAAATTTTTGTTACTTTAATATGACATTAAATATAATATTTTTAGATATACTTTTTAGGCACTTGCATTTATCTTAATTTGGTTATTGAAGTTATCCTTGGAGTCATGAGGAATGTTGAATATAATTTGCAATGCTGCTTTTTGAGCACGTGAGCAATGTTGTCCAGGTACCTGCTTCGGATACCACAAGGTCTTCGGATCAAATAGAGGATTAGACCGTCTTCCTTATAGTTGGATACAGGAGGCACTTTACAATTTAAAAATGAAATAACATCGTGACATTTCTCTTATCCATCCAACGTACAGCGATTACTCCACTTTTTCATTGTTTGCTATCTATAACGAACCTCTTTCGACTAGTTTTTTTTTTTATCTAAAGGCGCTTCACAGAGTTTATCTTTTCTTACAGTGCACGTTGCAAGTAAGCGAAGTTTGTGGTAAGCTTGCTAACAATTGTGTAGAGCGGAACCTATTATCAAAAAACAAAGCAAAGTTGTCAAAAAATGGTAGTTTTAAGCATAGTTGATGCACCATCATACGATCATTGAGAAATTTATCAGGTGTTCCCAATATTCCTTTATCTCCACAATATGACACCCTATGGTAATGATAGCCAGTTTATAAAAACTTGCAAATTGTTTGCTTTGCTGAACGACGACCTGTATATGGTATGATTTGCTTATGAATTGAGTAGTGGGTATCAAAATCTTTAAAACATTTTAGAGCAGAGTTAGTAGATTATAAAGTGGTCTTACTTTAACAAGTTTGTCTTCTTTGCACAAATTTTTATTATCAGATAAATGAATAGAGCTTTTAATGTTTTCAAATTCATTACGAGAAAAAATATCGGAAACAGAAGAAACATGGACATCATGGGAACTTTCCCAATATATGCTCAATCTCGAAAGCTTGTATTAATCCTGAAAAAAATAAAATTCCAAGAAAATTTTTAAAGTAGCATCATCGAATATAAAAGATTTATTGTTTTTAGTTTCTTTTGTATAACGAAGAGTTTCTGTAACGATATGGTTTCTGGTATCATTCAAAAACTTCTCAAAAGCATCAACAGGCGTAATTCCATTGAATTTATCTACTATTATGTGTCTTGATTTTTTCTGCTCATTACTTAAGTGCTCTAGAGATAGTGGATTCAGAATAGATTGTAATGCATTTCCTTCATTCCAACATTTTCTTACAAGTTTAGAACTAAGCTGTGAGAAAAAAATGATCTCTTCAACCCTTTTATTTTCTACATGTTTTTCAGAAAAATAAAAGTCTTGCATGCAGCGATCAATACCTTCCAAACTTAGATCCAATGATGTGACTTTTTTAAATCATTGTTTTCTCCCAAAGTATTAGATTGAATTTGCACACTTGAACAAATTTTCGGCATTACAGTTAAGTCGTTAATCATATCATTTAAGAAATCGTCATCAAAATTTTGTTGTCAGCTTCTTCACCATTTTCAGGAGGAATAACAACAATATTAAATTGTTCTGTGTATCATCAACTATTGAATTTAAAGCACAATATAGAAATTCATGAGTATTTTTTTATCAACAATAAATTTGGATATGTGATTATGGATGCTGTTATTTTTTTCGTTATGTACTTCCTTAGGAGTTACATCCTCCTTCTGAAGTTTGTTTGGATTTATCAAGGAGAAATCTTCATCATCCCACATAACATAAAACACTAAACTCTTTTACTTGCTTTGCAACACCATGGACTTTAGAGTTATAGATAGATAGATAGAAATTTTATTCGAAATTAATATTGAGTGAAACATATGGTTAAAAAAGAAAGAAAAATTACTTTGGCTTAAGAATTAACAATGTATAAAATTTAAATTTGAAAGGGAAATCACAATCAATATTAGTTTAATGGATTATTAAAGGTCAGAAGACCGCACTGAAATAACCCATAAACAATGGAGAAATCAAAGGACAAAAATATCAAATAAATCGACAGAGTTAGTCATAAAGCGAGAAAAGGTGACATATGACTATAGATATATATATTAGTCAAAGTTAGAAATGATACAACTCAGTGATGTACTATGAAGGATTATTTTCGAAAAAAGAAAGCTAAAATGGTTGAGCTTTACAAACAAACAGTTCTTCAACTTGCATTATTGGAAAGCATATTTATCAAAGAAGCTATTCATCAAGTTCTTCTTATATGTAGATATACGAGGGAACTGTTGAAGAGAGTTTGTATTGTTCAGTATTCTGTAGGTAAAAGATTGTTTAGAATTTTAGAAGCGATAGAACGAAAGACGGAACAAATTGCAAAAGCGAGGAGACTTTAAGTGAGAGAGAAGAGGAGACTCTGATAAACTTTTGAACAATGGAAAGGGAAAGTGATAGTAGAATTTGTAAGTGAAAAGTGACAATTTAAGTTCGTACAAGTCTTGAATTTTGAGAATAGTGTTTTCGGAGAATAAGGAATTTGTGTGAGAAATTTTCTTTCGTTTGAAGATGATGCGTAATGCCAGTTTTTGCAATTTGACTAATTTTTTAGTTTTTGAAAAACCATAGTTGAATAGGCTATACGTTATATGAGGGACAAACATAGTATTTTGAATAACTCCATTTTCTTTTTTAGAAAGAAATAAAAGTAAATAAATTTATAATTTTGCTAAATTGAAGTCAGAGAAGAACTAAGGATCAAATATTAGAATATGTTGTAAAGCAAAACAGATGTTTCTAAAATCAAAGCAGATTTATTGATGTACGAAAATAATGGATTATTGATGCTTATTATTATAAGGCACAGAGAATGAAAGAAAGCAAAAATTACAATGATACAAACTATGACACGTAGAACCTATTTGCATTTACATCTGTTCAAACTATAAAACATTGAGAGAGAAATAACTCGTTTCTATGATTGATTGCATAAGTATATTTGATGCATAAAGGAAGTTAAGGCTTGCTATGCGAAGTTTTATTGCTGTCTATATATGTAGACAGTAGTCATGCCTAGCGTGTATGTTTACATCATATTGTATTTACATATAAACTATAAAGGAAGATGAAAAAAGATTTATTTTCCCATTTTTTAATAATTTTTTTCTTCAAAATATATTTATAGAAGATTCTAAATTTGAAAGTTCAAACTTCTTTGTTAAATTTTAATTTTTTTTTTAAGAATTTACAAAACACTCATTTTATTGACATTTATTTTTAAATAGAGTTCTATAATTATAGTAAAAAAAATGATACTGAAAAAACTTATAATAATAATAAAAGAACTAACACGATAAAATTGTTAAAATTTTTTTAATGATATGTTATTAAAAAATTCCCTTTTCTTGTCTATAAAATATAGTGTTATAAAAAAATTTTAAAGTTAAATCAATAACCGATCTTCCACATTTGATAAATGTTTATGAATCGTATAATTCATCATTTCTCATAAAGTGTGAGATATACTAAAGGACATATTTTTTGAATTACATTTAAACAAAAAAATTTAAAAAACAACTATTAAAAAGAAAAATTGTGGGTAAAAAAGAAAAACATAAAAGAGCTTCAACTATTAATCCGTCATGCTCAATTATAAACAAAATACAAAGATATTTAACAAAAAACTTGTCATTGAATTCAACCATTTGGAAAAATCTGCAAAAACTCTCAAATCACAAGCCACCTCATTTTGGAACGATACAATGTCAAACTACCCTTTTTTACACAAATAACTCGGTGTTTTCAATTTTCAATCTCATATACAAAAATACAGTACAAAAATCTTTTACGCAAAAAAAGTAATTCCTTCTCTTTCAGATACACTTAAAATTTTTTACACTTAAAATTTTTCAAGTCTTTGATTCATATGGCATGCTATCTTACAACCCATTACTTTGTCTTCTCGTAGTTTATTTATCTCAATTAATGTAACGAATTTTTATGTAGCTGTTAACCAAAAATTTATTATTGTCTTGACATTTTACTATTATTTTTTTGAGGTACTACTTATTCCACAAACGTTAGCTTTTTTTATATATTCTTTCTTCTTATTAATCCTATGAGCACAATTTATCTATAGTTTAACTTTTGAATATTTGCAGTTTTATGAAATTTTAAACAAATAAATATTAATATCTGATTCGTAACCAAGACATTTTGTATCTAAGTCATTTCGTACCAAATAATTAGAAAAAAACGGGCTACGAAACGTCCATAAATAGGTACGAAACTTTTTGGATGCAAATCGTTCAGCACCGTAATATCTACGTGTAAATAAAATAAAATTAATGTGACTGGTAATTATTATTATTTATTCCAGTGAGATCTCTTGGTTAATTTCATATTTACAATTTCACTTATTGTAAAAAGGATTTTTAAAATACAAATACAATACGATCTACTGTTTTTTTTTAAATTTGACCTTTATCTTCTTTTGATTCCTAACAGTATTGTAAGTGTTGACTTAAAAAAATCTTCATTGAAACAGGTGAAATGTTGGAATGGCATCGTTCCGAAATGAGTAGCGAAACTTGTTCCATTTTGAGGTAGAAATACGCATACATTTTTATAAAACAATTTATATGTCAGACCTATATCCAAACGAAATGACTGCAAGACCCAAAAAAGTAATAGGCCGATTAATAAATAATATGCTTGAAATGCATGATAATAGAAGAAATGAGGGTACGAAGTTAGTAAATAGGGGTGGAATATATAAAAAAAATTGATGAGGATCATATGGAAACGGAAAAGCATGAATGAATAAAAATATAGAAATCGTAAACTGGAAACAAAAATAACCAATAGGAATAAAGGATTAGAAAAATGAAATTGTACGTAATCATGAAAAATAAAGCCTGGTATCCTTATTTCTTCAGGATTATTCCGACCTGTGCTTTCCATGTTGTATTTATCATTTTAGTTTTTTCATTATAAAAATATTGGATTACTTTTTCTTCTTCCACCTTGGATCCACCCACCCACACATTCGGGCATTGCGCCCAAGAATCAATTCTTTTTTTTACGTGGGAACTTAATTTATTTCTTCGTGATTATTCCAACCAGTGCCTTTTCTATTGTATTTATCTTTTTAGTTTTTTTTCATAATAAAAATAGTGAAATCATCATTTTCTTGTTCCACTTTGGATATCTCCATTAGACCCGGTTTTAATGATTTTTATGGATTGTTCAACTTAAAATACAGGATTAAAAAAATATCAGGTTTAGGCAGAAAGCAAGTTTATACAGAATCCGGCTTATACATTTATTTTACATTTTATATTATATTTTTTGAAGGTGGAAGAGTGTTTTATGTTAAAGCAAATAGATATTGCAACTCAATAAATGTGCTTACCACGCCTTTTCGGAAGTCATAGTTACCAAATTAGTACACCTGTGAATTCAAGTGTTCAGCATGTTAAAATAGGTTTTTATATTGCTTATAACTTTTCAATTATTTGACCAAATTTTAGGTGCAATATATCAAATTGATGCTTATTCGATGGGCTTCATTACCATTGTAATTACTAGTAAACTTTGAATTGAAAAGTGTATAAAATTTTGTAATAATCAGTTTTTTTGGTAATTAGCACATGATGGGGGCCTATTTTTAAATTTTCGCCATTTTGAGCTTTAACGCTGATTATAGAATTTAATAAATTTTCACCTTTTATCTGTAACTATTTCTAATACAATTTATAAAACCACTACTCTATACAATAGCCTAAATTTATTTGTAGATTTTTTTAAACTAATTTTTGTCTTCATTTTTTTTTAAATTAACCATTATTTTTTGTTCTTAAAAATTCATTATTGTTGAAACTAATATTTTCAGAGCTATATTTTAACTAGCAATTTTTTTATAAATTATAATATTTGCTTCTAAATTTAATAAAAAAAGTTTTTGAGTTAGTAAATTTTTGGTAGAATATAATGTCTACTGAACTATGTATTATTAAATATTTCATTGGTGAATTAAAATTTTTGACCTTTATAGTGATATATAAATATTTCTAATATACTAATATGATCATTTCTATTTGGAGAATACTCGAGTAACGTCCTATCTCGCGTATCATTCGACCCCTTAATTTTCATCAATAAAATATTTTTTCTGTATGAAGAATTATTAGGAAACTCTTCTCTGTTATGTAATGATATATTCTCATAACTTATAAGGTTGAACGCGGGCAGACAACTTGGTTTTGTCATTCCGAACCTGTATATACTACGGTGATTTCTATTCATACAAATGATTAGGGAGACAAGGTTCAACTTTCTGTTCATATTTTGCTACATGTAAGATTTGATATACCTCATTTGAGGAGACGATGCTACAAATAAAAAAAAGTTATTACCTAAAAGTCCAAATTTATACTTTTTACTACATTGACTGATTTTTTATGATGTCAACTTTAAGTGAGTGCCAGGGGGAAATTTAGCTAAAAGTTGACGATAGGGGGAGGGAAGTTTAGACATGATTTAATATAAGAAAAGTGAGTTCAAAATATCCCAAATTTTAAACTTATTTAATTAATTTAAAATAAGCTATTTTTTGTCTTCACACAGATGGATCATCTCCAAAAATTTATAAAGAGCCTAATAAAACGTTATCTTGAATCTTAATTTTTTTTTGAAAAGGCATAAGTTCAATGTTAGTAATTACTTTGATATTGGATGGCAGGATTTTTGTTTGAAAGTAATTGACTCCTGCAAACTCAACCAGAGACAGGAAAACGAAAGCGAAGCAGACGATAATGTACACGTCGATGGCGGTATACGCGATTCCTTTTGGCAGATAACTCACCGTGGTTCCCAAGCCAACTGTAGTCACCATGGAGAGAATAGTTGTAGCACCTGAAGTTTGAAGAAAAAAATAAGCTTTAACATTGAATTCATTAGATCTCAGAAAAAGAAGGTGAGATTAAGAATTTTGACATACAACTACCTTGACCGATTATATTCCATATTTCTTTTTAAAGGATAGGGACAATGTCTTTATATCAAAATACTCATTAAATTTCAAAAACGATGAGGAGCTGAACATGTGTTAGCCAAGTAGCAAGCAATTGTTTCTGAATCTTTTGTTTCGATAATTTTATGTTTACTCATGAAAAGAAACAGCATCTCATACCATAACTAAGCCATCTAGTTTGATAACACATTTATAGATGCCTACTTATGAATTAAGTTTACCTATCAATCGCATGTCCATTCTAAACTAACATAGTATCATTTTACTAATAATATTCTAGTTAAGTTTAGCAAGACGTTCCAAAGTGGAATTGGTTCAATGTTAAAGTTTCGCACTAGCCTCTACAGTTTCGACTTTAGAGAAAAGCTTTCCAATAGCGCGACGCATCCTTTTTCTAAAGATTTTGTTCCAAAGAATGGAAGTTCATTGATATAAAAAAAACAAAAAGATCTAAAAAGTCTATGATATGTTGGGAAGAATACTGACATTCCATCTTGACCTATGATTAGTTGTATCGCTACAAATTAAATCCAAAGTTTGTCCTATATTTATACTTTGTATCCAATCAAATAATTAAACTGCATGCTGCTTGGCACGTTTTTATAATCTCTGACTTTTAGTTAAACGTTATGTGTTCTTGAAATGAAGCCTTAGGCTCACGAGTAATTGGATGATTTTATTTGATAATGCTTTTTTGCAAAGTTCAACGCATAATGGTTAAAGTTTTATCTTTTCTACTATCTAAAAAATGCTATATATTCTTTTTTATACTGCATTTTTCTTCTTCAGATGAATACTCATGTCGCGCTCTTTAGCACGAAAAATTTTCTTACTATCACATAGAGATGCTTTTTTTCTCTATCCAGATCGTTTCGTTTTATTAGATGCAAATACAGAATTGTTAATATTGAGAGTTTCTTTTTATGAATTTTTATGATTCTTCAGTTTTTGACGTTTTCACATGATTAATATCAATAAAAGCATCGGTTTATATATAGTATCTTCTTTTTTTATCATCTTCAACAAAATCAAGACTTGGATAGTCCTAAGCAAGCATTCTCTATGTCTGCATAACTTTTCTTGTTCAAATGTCTTACTTAAACTTCGTTTATCTAGTTTAATTGTCTTATGGTATCTAAAAGATACTCTTGCATCAAAAAAAGATTTCGTATATTTTCTCTTTGAGTTATGATCCAAAGTTCTTTTTAGGTATTCCTAAACTATATTCACATTAAAAAAGAATGGTTCTGATCATCACCGAAAAGATTTAATATCCTTACATAAAACTATTGTTGCAAAAATCAATGTCAAAAAGTTTATCAAGTTTAGAATTCCACACATCTCTGCTTTATGACATGAGATTTCGCAAATTATAGACCAGTCACGATTGATCCTCTTTTCTATAGCTTTTTGAATGCTAACTATTGGAACTTTAAATTCACTGTTTCAATTTGCCACTTTTGTTCGATTTCAAATGCAACTTTTACAAAGGTTTCTTTCATGTTTACATTACGTTCTTTTTTCGATAGGAATTTGATTTTCTTTCAGATATAGGAAAAGGACCAAATAGTCATGTAAAGCTAGAAATTCACTTAGGAAAAATTGTAGAATTCCAGGATATCCAGACAATTTAAAAGTCCTACAATTTCAGTATTTTTCGAAATAAAAACAAGCATTTTTATAGGAATAAATAAAAATTATAAAAATGAATAATTTTTTTATAAATTTAAATAACAATTTGAGAAGAAAAAAAGATTTTAAAGGGGGAGGGCAGGTAAACTATCAAGTATACAATATTTTTAAATGACGACTGTAATTTTTATAAAATGAGATATCGTGAATTTTTCTATATAAAATTTAAAAAAAAATTAAGCCGTAATAACCAAAATAATATTTTTAGAAAAGATAAAAGGTCTTTGATTGATAGCGCTGTTCTTTTAACCCTTTGTGGAGCAGAATTTTTAAGACCAAAATTATCTGCTTTTTTAATTCTTCCAGCTATAATGTAGCAAGTCTACATTAATATTGAATGGGTTTCGTATCAGCTTCCAAATAATTTTGTCCATGGAAATATCTGGAAAATAGTGCACAAATTCTTCAGCAAGGGAGTCTAAATGAGATAAAATTTCTTTCTTCATGTTTGGACCATATTGTTCAAGGTCATTCTTTTCAGACATATAAGTTCATTGAGATGAGAAAATGAAGAGAAATTCCCTGCTTGTAGTTTACGTTTCCAAAGTCGGATTTTCTACGTGAAAGCATTGATTGAATGTGCAATAATGGTTGTATTCCTCTCTTGGAGCTTTAAATTTAGGTTGTTGATTGCCTCAAAAAAATCAACAAGATATGCTAGTTTATGCGTGAACTTTTCTTCTGAGAATGCATCATGTAAATTTTCTTTTTTCTGGCTTTGTAGAAAAACTTTCACTTCATCCTTCAGCTCATATAGGCGACTCAGCATATTTCCCTTGGACAACCAACGGATCTGTGTGTGGAAAAGAAGAGTTTGTGATCAGTCTCTAAATCTGTAAAAAGCCTAGAATTTAAAGAGCTCTTTTTCACAAAATTTACTACTTTAATGGCCAAGTTTAGTGAGAAGCGTAGTTCGTCTGGTAGAGTCTTGACAGCTAAGGCTTGCCTGTGAATAACACAGTGAGTAGCAGTTATTGCTTGTTTCTTTTCTTTGACTAACTTCACGAATGCAGAACGTGATCCAAACATTGCTGGGGCAGCGTCAGTTCAGACACCGACTAACTTTTCCTATGAGAGATTATGTTCTTGAAAAAAATTTGAAACTTTTGCAAACACATCTGAAGCCTTTGATGTTGTGTCTAGTTCTGCTGAGAAAAGTATTTCTTCTTTCAAAGTTCTTTCATCCATAAATTGTGAGTAAACAAGTAACTGAAAACAATGGGCAACATCAGTTGTTTCATCACACTGTATTGCAAAAAAGCGAGATGATTTTATTTTCTCCAAAACTTGTTCTAGCACAATACCTGCAGCACTCAGTAAGCATGGTTTTACAAGAGTCTCTCCAACAGAATGAGCTTTTTTTGCTTTTGAAATAAACAATGAGGATTGGTAAGATGCTTCAACCACTTTGAATGTCTTCTGATGAAAAGCTCCAGTGGTGTCCAGCTTCATTCATTTTAACTCGTCAAGTTTGGCTGTGAAAAACTCCTTTGGCTTGTTTTTCACTGCAGAATGGTTTGTCTTCAAATGACGTTTCAGGAAACAAGGCCTTAAGGCGTCATTGCTGAGAACTGCATGGCAAACGACACATTGAGGAATGTGAGGTTCCATTTTTCTCGGTAAAGGTAAAGCCAAACTTTATGTACTCATCGACAAACTTCCTTTTCTTTGCTACCGACATTTCTGTAATAGATAATTACACATTATAGATACAGTGACTGCAGTGCAGTCAACAAGATAAATTTTAACAATACAACACGTCATAAATCATAGTCTTATACACCACACACAATCACAGACATACACTGCAACACTCACGTGACTGGTATATTCCGGTTTTCTTGCAAAATAGTCATATTTTCCAGATGGCCTTACGCCCCCCTTATAGCCCTCTCACGCCCCCAGGGGGCGCGCCCCCAGTTTGGGAATCATGGCGTTAGAGCAGGGGCCGGGAACCTTTTTGGCTAAAAGAGCCCAAAAAAGACATATTTTAAAATCTAATCCTCTGAGAGCCATATATATTTTTAAATACTGATTACAACTAAATCGAAAAAGAAGACCAACAATTTTAGAGTATATTAAGACTCTGAATTTATTTTAAACAACAATGTTTTATCGAAGTTATTTATTAATAAGCAAAGTCTGTATCATCATCAGCTTTATTTGTGTCATCGTGATTCGTAATGATGACGAAATTAAGAGAGTGTAGAATTGGCAATAAGGATATGCATTATCGCAATACCTCCCTTCCTATCCTCAATGCCACCTGATTTATCTGAGAGCCAGGTGTAGTCATCAAAAGAGCCATGTCTGGCTCGCGAGCCATAGGTTTCCGACCTCTGCGTTAGAGCCTTGAAACGCTTCTTTTAATTGCATAAAGGATAAATGTCGAATCTATACTTTACACAATTGGATTAGAACTGTGTGCTGTCACACGCATGTTTTTGGAAATAAATGGATAGAAAGTTGCAAGAAAATGAAGTAAAAGAAAAGAAGGCAAATTTTGC
Organism: Nectonema munidae; assembly: GCA_030549495.1. Classification (NCBI taxonomy): domain Eukaryota; kingdom Metazoa; phylum Nematomorpha; class Nectonematoida; family Nectonematidae; genus Nectonema; species Nectonema munidae. Next base: position 397,847 of record JAUIRK010000643.1, read on the forward strand.
TTCACAAACAAAGGCATTTTTTAAAGTGGTCGGATACGTTTAATCAAAAGATGAGACGAAATTGAAAGGAAAAATAAAATAAATAAAGAAAAGAAATTTCAGGAAAAAAAATGAAGGTCGTAAACATACCCAAACTAACTCGGGCGGGAGTAGCTTTAGGATTGATCCAAAAAGAAACCCAAGACATGACGACAATCAAGCAAACTGGCAAATATATCTGCAAAATGTAGAATCCTCTATGTCTTCTCAAGTGGAAGTAGGCGTTTAAGCGGGAAAAGTGGTCTAAAAGAAATGAGAGTGAACGGGGAATCTCTTATGAATAAAAGTTCGCAAAATTTCGCACTATTGAAGTGGTCAGAAAATTTAACTGTTTCATTATCCGCGAAAATTTTGATTATGTCGAATTGTGAGAGGAGAAGGCCTGGCTTTTTGTTGACGGAGTTGTCATTTCCATCACTCCAGTAGTACTGAACCTCCATGCTCGTATAGGAATCTATATTAGAGAGAAGAAAATGGTTTAAATCTTTTAGAATGGAGTATTAATTTTAAATTTAAATATTAACCAATTTGATCACACCGTTCACTTTAAATGACTGATGATTTCCTAATATCCGAGATAAAGCAGATGTAATTAAGTAATTTAATTTAAAACTACCTTAAACTTAAGAAATCAACAGTGTCATATATATGACTATATGCATATATCGGTTAAGTAGTTTTAGATCAAACTACTTAATGTCGTATGCTTTTTCTGGAATCGAATAGGTTACAATAGTTACAATAATACTTTTTTTCTTTATATAAGAAAGTGAAAAAAAATGTTTTATTATAATTTTCATTTAAAAATGTTACCTCGACTTTTCGAGTTAAATTTAAATTCAAATGATTTCCTGCAATTAGTTAAAAATTATTTAACTATAGTTAAAATTATTATTGATAAGTTAATTTTAGTTTTTCGGGACCGAACAGGGTTCATCTCTGATCAAGACGTCATTGGACTTCAACATCAAAATGCTTTTGACCTTGTTTTGGAAAATAATTTTAAATAAATATTTTTGAATAAGGTGAGTGTGGCCACATAAAAATAGTTCAAGGTTCACATGTGGACTGCGGGGCAGAGGTTGCCCAGCCCGGCCTCTAGATATTGATAAATTTAATGCATTTATTATCTTTATAAAATTCAGTTTCTTATAAATACCAATAGTCCAAAGCAAAAAACATTTGATTTATGAATGTGATGAATTTTTTTCTCTTAAAAATGTACAGCTCTTCAAAACTCTAATTTGTACATTTTATACACTAGAAAACTTTTGGGAGTTTGGAAAAAAGTTCATATTCTCAGGTAAAATTATTATTTTCTTCATAATAAAAGATAAAAGATCCTTTAATAAAGTTTCTTTCAATAGACGCACCTCTAACAAGGAATATTAATGGTTTTTAATGAACTAATGAACATAGTCAAAAAATATAAAGTTTTCTCCAACCCCTCCTCCCAATTTTCAATAAAAAGTGAAGTCCGCGAATCTGACTAGCCAGTACCACGCGTTTTCTTGTTTTTTTGCTTACTAGCATGGTTTAAGAAGTAGTTATCATGCTTTTTAGGGACAAATTTTCCACTTTGCAATTATTTTTTCAATTATATTTTTGATTGAATCATTCAAATATCACATGCACAGCTTTTTTTCATTGTTGCTCAAAAGTTATAAATAAAATGATTAAATAAAATTGTTTATTTAGAAAAAAGACTTACAGCTTCCTATGTTTAAAGTGCACATTTGGTAGTCTAGAGGAAATTTGATGAAATGCATTGGACAACTTGCTAAAATAGTTAGTCTGAAAAAAGTTATCTTGTATTTAAAATCACAGCAAAATTTGTATGCTTTAAAATCAATCAAGAGTAAAATTAATAAATTAAAATGAGCAAAAAAACCGGTGATTATTTGTTTCAAAAATCGGTCTTATTTCCAGTAATGAAGGATCAAAAGTTTAAGGAGTAAATGTGAGGAAAAAATGAGCCAATGAGAGGACATAGTATAATGTCCCACCTTTTTAAATACGCACTTCTGTATGGGTGGGGATATTTTTAATAGGCGCTGTTTTAACCAATCATTTTAGCGCTATTATTTCTAATTTTTGTATTTGTTTGTATTATTATTATTCTATATATATATTTTTTTATTAAAATTAAGTAGTCATATAAAAAAAAAGAAAAGAAGTTATGAATAGAAAATATCGTGATTCTAAAACTTAGTGTTTTTATGGGCTGAATTATTTAGTGCTCGATTGCCGGATGAAAGTATTTGTACGGGCGCAACACAATTCTATTTTAAAGAGTTTTAAGGACATCGAATATATACATACATCATCTATTCAGCTTTCTTGTGCGAAGCTTGAAGAGGTTTTTGCTCTCAAATGATGCAATTATAAGAGAGAAAGAGAGAGGCTTTTGAAGATTTGCATAGTTAGTTCTTGCAGAAGAGAAGTAAGCAAGCACACATTGGAAATGGATTTGCATGGAAAAGTTATGAAAGTGATCTCCTTGGGAAAATGATGAAAGCGATGCCGCCGACAAGCGGTACCACTAAAAGGAAGAGAGTAAAGGAAGAGAAGGCAAGACGAAGAGCATGAAAGTAATTAACAAAACAAATAAATAAGGATGGAAGTGGCTAAAAGAAGTGACAGAAGTACAAGATGAAATAGTAGTTCCAAGAGGAGAGATGATGGCAATCAAATGATTATTGAGTCACAATGAAAAAAGATGGATGCTGGCGCGCAAAAACAGCTTTGAAGAAAAGAGCTACTTCCCTTGGCTTTGAAATGAAGGGAGTACAATGGAACACTCTTGTATTCACACTTTTTCATAACACGGAGGAAAAATCATCTGAGATTCATGATAATCTTCACGATGATAAAGTTCATCATCTTCTTCTTGTTTGATGATGATGATGTGGTTGAGGATGAACTTAAAGATCACTCATTAGATCCGATCGTACTTTTTTAACGCCTAGAAAACCGCAAAGCATGAAGACACAATCATGTCAATTCAATTCAAAATGGCAAAATTTATATGACATGTATGCAAACTATTTGTTTTAAATTTTATTCAAGAAAAAGCAGACGATGTATGTTTTTGAATTCTAATCGTCTGCTTATTTTTATAAAACAGAAAACAAACGATTTTCATTGAATGAGAAAGTGCTGTCGCATTAGGTCTGAAATGGTTAAAATAAAAAAATCGTCTCAACACTCAAAAATAACGAAGGGATTTACTGCGTTACTATGGCAGCTTTATATCAAATTAGTTAATGTCTTCTGTTTTTCTAGATAAGATAAGAAAATGGAAAATCTAAGCCATACTGTTGTCAGATTTCTAAATCATCTAAAAAAAAGAGAAAGTAATGAAAAAATAATTTTATTTTTTACAGAAATTATTAATATCAAGTATACACGCAAGTAGGACCAGTATGGCATGAGTTTCCCACGAAACGAAAATATTCTGATTTAACCCTTTCAAACATTCGTTTTCTAATATTAATCATCTGCTTTTCTTTTTCAACGAGTTTTTATATAATTAAAAGCATACGATTTTTATTTTAGGGACAGGTGCCCGATTGTGCGTGAAATGCTTGTATATATACATAAATGTATTTAAAAAGAAGACAGACGATTAGTCTTCTGGTACTTATAAGCTTAAAATATATTTAAATCCTAAAAAAGAGATACTTAATAATGCTTAGAACAATTTATCAAATATCTTTTTTTGAAAATATTAATTAGGTGATGGTAGAAAAAATACTTTTTATGTTCGGAGTCATTTAAAAAAGAGGGGGAGCAAAAATTTTGATGAAAAATTATTACACCTAGTGAATTCTAAATTTCAAACTTGATTAGTATTATCTTGGGTATAGATCTAATTATAAGAAATGAAAGAAAACCTTTATTAAATGAATCGATCCTGTTCAAATGAGTAACAAATCGAATACAAATGTCAAAGAAGTGTCACTTCTACAATTTACTTCATTTTATATTTCTTTTTATGAATTACCAATAAATAAAATGGAGTGCTTGCTTGCTGGAGAATTAACAAAGAAAAAGATAGAATGAATCCAGAGGAGAGAAGAGTGGCTTGCAAAAGATGAACAAGAAAACTTTTGAAAAATTTAAGTTTTTTGTTGTCGACAGAAACACGAGATTTCACCGACAATAAAATAAAAATTTTACAATAAGCCAACGGATTTTTTCAAGATTGACATGTGGATGAGAAAAAAAGTTGAAAACACTTGATTTTCAAATGATTACTCCTCTGTTGCACGCTTTTTAGCCATTTTGAATAACTGAAGTATACTAGCTGTACTTAGTTCCGGGCTAGTGAGCCGGAATTTTGACCTCAGGATATTTGCCAAGTAGACGTCTACACATTTAATATTAATTGAAAAAAGGATATTGGTCAAGTCATAAATTTTTTTTCTGTATTCTAAAAGGGTTATTAAAAAGATGTCAGTTAGTTTATAAGTTTGGTTAATTATATAGTTAGCTAATTAGTTGACAAGTTAATCAATTTGTTAGATGTAAGTTAGTTTAATTTTAGTATAGATAGCTTTTTGAGCAGAGAAGTTATACTAAGACATTTTACCTATTGACATTTTGATGCTTAAAATTAAAATGTGTATTTTTTGGGTGCATAAGCATAAAATAGAATGTAATTTTATAATATATTTTTAATTTTTTGTTTAAATAAAATTTTTTAAAAGAAAGAAAAAAAAGAAGAAATTTATTCACAAATGTGAAACACAAAAAACATAGTATAGGAAAAATATGTATAAGTTCTTTAAAATTATATACAACAAAACAAGAACCAAATACAGTGAAGAAAATATAATAATATGCTTTCTAGGATTGATACAATAAGGCGCCTAAAGAGCGGTTGATGTCACCCAATAAAAACTCGAGGAAGAAAAAGAAAATTTATGTTGTGAAAAATTCATGCTTTTGGAGAAAATGGGAATAAAAAAGAACAGTTTGCTTATAGATGTGAAACTTGAAAGATAGAATTTGGAAAAGTTTGAGATATCTCAAAGTATAACCGGTGCGAGGTTATGATTCAAATTTAAGAGTAGAGTGCAGTAGTATACAGTGGATAAATTTGCAGAGGAAAAATCCTACAGATTTTTCATAAGTTTGAGGTAATTGTAAAAGTTGGTTTTATGATTTTTCGCGTGAAAATTGAAAATTATTGGACTATCACGCAAGATGGGCTTTATTTGCGTTGAGTATTGCCAATAAAGTGTAAAAGTAACTTGCTCAGATTGTTTAGTGATGGAAGCGTAAATTCAAACCCTAAACTCTTCAAAGAGAAAGTAATCTCTGCCTATCCAGAGAGAATTGACTGCTCTAAGAAAGACTGTTTTTCCTGTAAATTTTTGTGATTCATTTTTATTTATGTTTTTTTTATTTTTATTTATATATATTTTTTTCATTAATTGTGTTAGACATTCCTTAAGCGGTTTATATAAACCTTTGGAAGCTAACCTCATCAATGAAATTTTTATCTCTAATTTTACTAATCTTGATCTATACAAAAATATGTAGTTCCTTTTTATTAATGATCCTGTTAATGTTTTGAATAAAGTTCTTCTTCTTCTTCTTCTTCTTCATGAACCAGTGGTGCCGGTTTCGAATGCCAATAATCGTGGCATCCCTATCATCCCTCCACTTATGGAAAATTATTCTTCCATTGCATGCATTTTAACAACTAAAAAAGAGTAAAAATAACTCTTCTGATGTAAAGAGATAGATTCTTCATGTTGACAGCATATCGATTTTCAGCACAACCGATTGCTGCTATCCTACTTCCACACTTCAAAGTAAACTTTAAATAATAATAAAAGTAATCCCAGCAGTAGTAGTAGAGTGTTTTATTATAGAGTATAATAAGACGCGAAGAAAAGTGGCTGAGAAATGAATATTAATATTTCTTACCACCATCATTATTTATCCAGAGCGTAGAGAGAGAGAGAGAAAGAAGGAGAGTTACTTAGCTGTTTATTATAATTTTTATGGAAATTAAAATACAATAATACACCACAAAACCAACATTATGACTGGTGGATAATAGCAAGAAACATCGTCACCATCTAACGCTAAAACACTTCATAAATATGAAAGAACTCTTGCTTGCTTGAAAAATACTGTGCAAAAACTTATCCAAGTGATTTACTTCTCCTTTAATGAGAAAGTGTGATTAATATTATTTATTTTACTCTTACAAACTCTCAAATTCTTGATCTGAGCGAGTAAATTTGTTTGTGTATATGACGTGATGAGTTAGCTTAGAATAGACTAAGGCTTGGGAGTTGAATTAAATTTTAATAGCATTCCCCTTCTTTTATACTACACAACCTTTTTTTATTTTGAAAGCGGTTTTTAGTCTCAGATATTCTTTATTTTTTTAATATAAATATTGTTTATGTAAACACACTCATACAAATTTAAAGACAAGGTAAAAAATATAAAGATACCTTTGGGACAATTGCGCGGCTTACGTGAAAATACGGGTAAGGAAGGTTTGAATGCTGAATCAAATATGGTGGTAAAAAATAAAATATTATCCTACTTAAAAAAAGCTTCTTAAATGTCTAGACAAAAACTTCCATCTTGACAGGAAGATGATAGCCCTCGATGGACTAAAGCCCCGCGTGCTAACACCTGGTCTCTTTAGTTAGATCACCAGATATAAAAACTTTACATATCATCCAATTATGAAAAATTATACTTCCATTCTATGTGAAATCAATGATGGGTCATTTGAAAATTCAAGAATGTCCATTTTAAATATTTACATTTTTATGTTAAAATATTTTATTAATTTTATTTCCAAGGCAGATAGATGGCTTAGTATTAGAACTATTTTGTATTGTGATCAAGTCATTCTTAGGACTCTTTGACAAATTTGTTTAACTTTAATAAAGTAATTCAGAACGTGTACATTGGCTTCCTCTACATTTAAAATATACGTCTCCTGCATAAATTCTATTTTTTTTCACAATATATCTTATATGATAGTAGACCGAATTTAATAAAACTAAATATCTAGCTAACAAACAAAAAATGAATTTATACTATGGGAAATAAATTTTTTTAAAAATAATACTCATTTAATTGCAATCTAACTAATATATTTTCATATCAGGCAGGTAGGTCGCCAGACTCTCAAGACAAAGCAACACGTGGCTCTTCTAGCTCTTCTAGCTCTTCTAATATAAAGTGTATAAATGTAGTTATTATATCAAGATAACTGTTTTGATTCATTTATACTATCGTATAAAAAATAAAGAAGCCACGTGCTTAAAATTTAGAGGGAAGGCGTTGGAGAGGGATGGTAGAAGTATAAAAGTTCTATACAAAATTTAGAAAGAGGAAGATACCTTTGACTGTAGTAGAGTTGGCCGTTTGAAGATAGGCGTAAGAATTTGTTGGGAACCGTCATCCTGTGCAGATAAGACTCCCTTCCATTCAAAAAGTAGGTGTCCGGCTTCCAAATTTTGTCCAAGAACTTGATGCTGAGTGTGAAAGAAGCGATTGCAGATAAATTATCGAATTTGAGGCGCTCATCTAACCACGATTGTCGGAAAAAAACGTCCATTGAGTATTGCTACAACAGCATACGAGAGAATTTAAACGATTCTTCATCGGGTAAAAGTGATTAGATGCAAAAGAGATGGCCCTAAGACAAATTAATTTATCATTAATCTAATAAAAGGGGATGACTTGCTTGTAGAGATTGAAAGCATGACATTTTAAAATATTTTATTTACGTAAGTATACAAGAAATAAGTAAATTAGGATGGCGGCTTGTCCATTTTCACCGTTTATTTCAAGAGATAAAAATAAAGAGGAGCTTATTTTTAATAAAATTGCTGCTTTTTTACATTTTCCCAAGTCTATTAGTATCAATATTAATTAATATTTTACTAAAAACTTATAAATTAAAATAATTTTTATCAGTTAATAAAAACAACAAATACTTATAGAAGCTATTTTAAAATTACGAAAAGTCCAATATTTCAAACCGAAAAATCCCAAGAAGGAAAAAAGGTATGAAAGCTTAAACTCTAGTTACAGCGTGAAAATAGTTAAGACGGATCGCTTTTTTTAATTGAAAATGAGAGAATAAACGTTTGCTTCAAATACTACTTATTAAAAGAATCTCCTCTATTGTTTTTCTTCCTGAAAATCCCTTGATATATACATAATTGTACACCCCCTGGGATTAGCTTTGCTCCGTTGTATTGATAGTCAGGCGGATATAATTAATGTTGATGCTAATTATTAAAAACTTGAATAATATCAGTAAGTTAATTTGTTAACTAGTTAATTAGTAAATTAGTTATTTAATGAGCTATTTTTTAAATAGTATTTTTCAATAGTAGCGTGGGAAGGTTGGTTACCTACTTTGCTTCGATGCCACTAGATCTCGGGTTCAATCCAGCATCAAGCCTTCTTTGCTCAAAGATGATGCCTTTAGCTTTAGTTATCGAAATCAAAAGTTGCATATATTTGAAACTTGATCTTACCAATTCTAGGTACTAGTCACAATGGCTTCCTGTCTAATTTAAATTTACAATTCTATATCCTTCGGATATTTCACATTTTAACATAATTTCTACAATAAAAAGTTTCAAAATATGTAGAGATGAAGAAAAAAGCTATCACACAAATTTGACAATTGTAACCCTGATTCAAATTATTTTTTAGTATTTTCTTTTACATAACGTAATATGCTCCCATTTTTGAATCTCTAGTGAAAATGATATAGGTTTAACGTAAATACCACCTAGAGCAAATTTCATTTAAATTATTCATTTTTATTTTTTATTCATATTTTTAATGACTATACACAATTTGCCTAAGGGTCAGTATCGTATAAATATATTATCTTGAATTTAGCTAACAAATTTAATAGTTAAACAAGTATTTTATGTTTTTTGGTACAGGACTTATTGGATGTTGTTCCCTTTGAATCATTATAGTCTTACTAAGGAAATCTCGCCTGAGTTGAAAGATCATTTCATGCCAGATTGAAACTAAGATGAAGATTTAATTTTCTCTAAGAAGAAAAATCATTTTCTGCTAGGTATTTAATTTAGGATGAACTTTTAGTCTTTTTTTCATTATAAAATAAAATGATCTAATTTCACTTTTTAAATTTTGGGTGCTTAAAATTTTTTTTCCCATTAATTTATACAAGTAAAGTATAGAGATGAATCCGATGTGGAATTTTTTGTATCCCATATGAGGATGACGTAAAATTTTTTTAGTAATTTTCTTGTCAAACTCTAAGAGTGAAGGTTTAGACATTCATTTCAAAATAAAATAAAAATTTATACGTGGCGATCGATTTACTACTGCCATTTTATAATTTTTTGACAGACAAAAAGTATTGAAAAAAAAAATTAAAATTGAGCTGTGGTTGAAAAAATAAGTTCATAAAGTATACTAATGACCGGAAAAAATATTTCTATTCGTGTGATTTCTGTTTGCCTCGCCTATTCTAAAGACAATTATTTTACAATTTTCAATTTTTCCAAAACTACTAAATTTTAAAATATTGAGACGATGCACGTAAAATTTATATGAATCGTTCAAGGCGCATGTTTGAGAAATTAAATCATCTGCTTTTATTTTGAATAAATTTCCATATAACTCAAAACATAAGATTTTACTTTGTGTGAGATTAGTTACCCAGCGCGCTTGGGAATTTGCCTATCATTTTCAACGAATTTTTATATAGCGCAACCCTTTCATGCACAATGGGCCACCAGTGTCCAATAGAATAAAAATAGTTTGTTTAAGGTATACTCATTGAAATGAAAGCAGGTGATATATTTGGAAAACGAATGCCTGAACCCATATGATATTTAATCATGCCTGGAAGGCAGTGTTAGCAAAAATTATATTAATTTTAGCATTTTTATTTCATTTAGCATCTAATATTTATCAGTATTATAAATCAAATCAGATTGTGAATATGGAGCTTTTTTACTTTGAATTTTTTTATGCGATTATGCAAAAATGTGTTTTATCAAATTCTTTCACAGCAGTGAGAAGGAATGTACATCATCTAAGAAGATTTGTTAATCACCATTACTAAAGTGGTGTTTCTTTGAAGATTTAAATCAATACAGAAAAAAAGGACGTAAAATTTTACGATTTTGTTGTCATTAAATTTCATAATTTTTTTATGGCTTTATATATATTATACAGTATAATTAAATTAATTCTGTTTCAATAGGCAACATGTATTTCTGTGACAAGGCACATTACTATTTAGGAAGCAGCTAACTCTACACAACAATCAAAGTATGAGAGCAATAATGGAAAAAATTAAATTAACTTAATGATGAAAGTGTAGAGTGTAATAAATTTTTTCAAGTCAACATTTTTTTTCATTATAGCACTTGAATATATTCAAAGCATTTCCCTGCGCAAGAATAGCAAATATGCAAAAATTGATGCATTCTATGTATAAGCACTTTCAAACATTCAATAACTCTGATATTTCACAGCTCATTTAACACACGCATAATTTTGCCAAACCTACGGCACATATATCATCAATAGAAGTAAGTTAGGGACCACATACTCTTCAGTAGAGATGTATCGGATGTGAAATTTTTTGTATCCTCTGATGCAGATTCAGTAATCAAATTTGATATCCTAGCGGATGCGGATGAGAATGTGAGATTAATTTTTCAGGCGGATGGGGATATCATAATTTGTATTCTAAGCAAACGCTAACTTCTTAAAAATGTAGAGAGATGACAATGTATATGTTTTACCATAAAGAAATACTTATCATAAAAATTTTCGATAAAGTAAGCATTAAAAAATTCCGAAAAAACGTTGCGATATATAGAAAAAAGAAAGATGTTTGAAAATTGCAAATGTGAATGTTATTGCGGATGTTGAAACATGATCCGCGGATGAGGATTTCAAAAAGATGTAAAAAATTTTGCGCAATATATCCGATACATCTCAACTTTTAAGAGACCAAATACTATAATAAGTGTTTAGACCAAGGGTTCTCAACCTTTTTTCTACCATGGCCCCCTTTTTGCTCAAATATTATTGTATGGCCCCATAAAGTTTTCCATATATTTTTCTATTTTTTAGAGGTTAAAAACGAAAATTCGTGACTTTTTAATAAAGTTATTCATTCAAACAACACATAACATCAAAGCAAAAAAACTGTAAAATTCCTTAAAAAATTATAGTGCTTCTATAACTTTTTTTCATAATAGTTTATAATTAGAGTTGCCTTCCAATTGAATCTTTTTTACTTCATATTAACGGTCTAAGCCTAGTAGATGTGGAAACAAAACTATAAAAAAGTTCATGAAAATAGAATTTTCATATAAAGTTTCAAGATATAGTTGCTAAAATAGTTTTTGCATCATATGTATATAATATAGAAAAATAGACAAAGCTTTCGGGCATTTTTATAAATAAAAATGAGTCTTTTCGTCAACTTACTTTTTTATGTAATCATCCACCTATATCAATACGAACTTATAACTTGTTTTGTGACTTCTCTACGATCTGATGTATTGTATTTAAATCATATATTTTTCTGTGGCCTCCTTAAAATTTCTTGTGGCCCCTCAGGGGGCTATATGGCCCACGTTGAGAAACCCTGGTTTAAACGATACAAAAATTTTGTACTATTCCGACGGAAAAAATATTGCGATTCGGATTCTCGATTTAAATAAATTACATTTATTTTTAATAAATCAGACTTTCCGCATTAAGTATACCTTCAAGGGTATGGAGTTTATCAGAGACGAATGCTAGAGTTTATAAAATTAGATTTGAAAAAAAGGATTTTCTATAGTTCAGTCATTCACCCAGTTAGTCAAAGCCGATTTTTTTTTAGATATAAAACTTTATTTCTATGGAGTCAACCGTTAACCTTTGAAAAAATTGCACTATTTGCAATGTTTTTCTTATTCTGAGGTTTTACGAACTTTTTAAACCTCCACAATATATTTTAAACTGTTTTCTGTGTGAAATATAGCGTATGGGTTATTTTTTATAGACGCACTGATAGCAGTAAATATTTGAAGTAAACTGCAAGGTTTATCAACTCTGGGCGAATTGCCAATTCTGGGCGAAAATAATATTCATATTTTCAAAAATATATTAGGCACATAGTTAACCACAGTAAAAATATAAATATGTAAACCAATTTCTAAATGGACCGTATAACATTTTGGAAGGCTAATATCGAAGTTAGAATTAGTGTTGGTGTTTGAGTTAGGGTTGAGGTTAGGTCTGGTGTTAGCGAATCGTACATACACATGAGCATTTACATATGCATTTTGGACACAAACTTTCCTATTTATTGTTATTAATACACGTCTGACAAAAAACATCTAGACATGCATACGAATACATACATATTGACATTTGAAACCCATACACTGAAATACATAAATGTAAAAAATAGAAGTATATCTGTTTTTAGATTTAAGTATTTCAGTGTCTGGGTGTATATGTATGTATTGTATACGTATGTATGCATATATTTGTATGTATGAATGTGTATGTATGACTAGATGTTTTCTTGTGTCAGACGAGTATTAATAGAAATAAATAGAAAAGTTTGTGTCAAGAATGTCAAAAAATGTATATATATGTATGTAAGATTGAGCAAGACTAAACCTAACCATAATACACTATCACTAACTATAATACTAATACTGAGGCTAATTCTACAGTAATCTTAGCCCAGATAATACATTTTCAAAATTTTATACATTATGGCTCATTTAAATAATCTCAAATTTTCGAAAAATAATAATCGCTCAAAATATGGTTCAATTCGGCGATAATCCAAAATTTATTTATTTTTTTACTCTACTCATATTTTACACTTTCAATTAGTGATGGTAGAATTATTATTCAATATCCACTTTACCCCTGATTTTGACTATTCAATTTTTTTCCCTCAATTTGTATAATAGTTGACAAGATCTCAACCAATTTAAAAGTCTAAAATAATAAGTATCAAATATTGGCTAAACGCTGAATTCTGTGTTTAATTATATTTGTCAATTCAACAAAAGTATAATTTTTCTGAGATAACAAATGTTTCATAAAGTTGAAATTTGAAATCTATGTAAGGATATCGAAAGGTTAAAATTTTACCTGTGGGGTTTTGGCAAAATTCCGTTTTAGTTCCATACAAAATATCTTATCGGCGAAACATAGTGTATTCAGTGCCACACCTCCCGCATAACTGCATAGACGGCAGTTAAACCACATGGAGAGAATCTCAAAAATTTCAAATTTGGAAAAACAAAGTGAAACTGATGTGGCTTCATTTGCCTAAACCGCTCTTTTACACAGTGTGTTTGTTTAGTGATGATGATCGAATACAAGAGAACTTACGAGTTGGAATACAGTTAAATATTATTTGAATTATTTCTTTCGAAAAAATTATATATATTAATTGTAAAAAAATTTTAACTCCGGGAAAATGTGTTTTTAAATGGACCAATATGCGGGGAATAGTCAAATATTGAAAAAGTATAGATTGGCCACTAAGATGCGACAATAAGAATAACCCAGTTTAACCCTTTGTTGACAAGAATTTTTAAAACTAATCGTCTGCTTTTTTTCAATAAAATTTTATATACTAAAAGCAGACGATTTTCATTTCATGGTACACGCGTCTCACAGTGGCCCTCAAAGGATTAAACATTGTAACTACGGGAAATTTTGTCATCTGCAAAATTTAATTTTGGCTAAAACTAAATTTCTATATTTTATTTTTATAAGATATCACCTTTAACCCTTTGAAAAAGTTATCATTGTCACAAGAAATGGAAACCGTCTGCTTTAAATATTTATTAAAAATGAAAGCAGACGATTAGTCTTCAAAATTTTGGTCCTCTTAAACTCATTGGGATTCGTCTAAAAAATAAAAAAAACATGACATTTATAAGAAAGATATAGAATACCTCTGCTCAAGATTACCACGCCATGACCATAATAATAAATATTCAGTTAAATGAAAAAAAATTACCCTCTAATATATATTATTTATTTTTAATAAAAATATGTTTTATATCTTCATATTTTTTTTAAAAATAAATAATATTTATTAGAGGGTAATTTTTTTCCATTTAACTAAACATTTATTATTACCCTCACCTGACTCTTTTACAAAATATGCCCCTCTTTTGAAATTCAAACCAACCTTTTTGCAATTATGTTTTCTCTCAATGCAAAAAATATTTTTACTGTTTATATAAAATTTTCACAAAATAAATAATTATTATTTTATCAAAATCATTTTAACTAATCAGTTATATTACTCACTTGTGAGTCGATTTCAATTTCAAAAGGTATCCTTAAAACCAGGGTTAAAGCACGCTTACGGATTTTTTAAAGTATTTTAAATAAAAAAAGGAAAATGCATTTTTTGAAAGCCTATTGAGTGAGTGGACTCTTCATCAATCAAATACGGCAGTAAGGGATTTTTAAGCATTATGCGCCGGAGCTTGATTTTTGCAAGTAATATGAAAGTGCTTGAATTTGGAGATTTTTTCAAAAAACTGCGCAATTAAAACAAACGGGATAAGCAATACCATTTTCTTTTCATTGATAGGCCCCATATTTCTGATGTAAAGATTGGAAGAAACTTCTAAGTAATTTCCTAAAATAAAATTTTCAAGCTTAAATGATGAACAGCTCTCTCATAACCTGTTATAACAATTCAAACATCATTTTTAAGAATAATCTTACAAAAAGGATGACATGGGGAGTAAAAATTTATTTCCATTAGAATTGATAGCAAATTTTAAGTGTTTTTGTAATTTCTAACAATTGAGGTGTATTCTATGTAATATATATATATTTTATATTTGCGACGGACATATGCCCCACCCCCTGTATGCGATGGCCCTGGAAATGAAACAAAAGGCAGGAGTTTGATTATTAAATCTACACAACTAATTTTTTCATTGGTCAAAACAAATTGGAAAATAAAGAAGTGTCTTAACCAGAATGAAAAAATTATCAAAAAGATAGTATAACTACTTTTTTGGAGTTAAAAAATCTCGAAAGAAGAAAAATAAATTTAAATAATTCATAACGAATTCAATGAGCAAAAACTGAATTCGCGAATATCAAGTGCGCGCGATTATTCACCTCCATTTTTTGTCAAATTGTCATACTTTTTCATATTTGTTATTTCAATATAAGTCTCTTATCTTGATTAAAGAAAATGAGATTTAGGTTCTTAGTTCTTTCGATGCCCCCCGTCCATGCATAAGAGATGGCCTTACCTTCTATTAAGTAGTTGTAATGTAAGAAATTAAATTCTATGACTGAATTCCGAAAGAACTTAAAAAAGGCCGACAAATTGTGGGGTAGGAAAAATTTCGAAGGGAAAGAAGGAGAAAAAATAAAAAATTTCTAACTAACTATCCAACAAACTGAACTAACTGGTTGATTAACTAACTTATTTAATATTAATCAAGCTAAAAAAAACCAACCTTCACTTAGTAAGAAAATTAATTATTTTTGGGTAGACTCATATTTCTTTCTCCTCAGAAGAAGACAAACAACAGCCTTTGGTGATACTGGTAACGATACATTTATTCTTTTTAATCACTTTAATATATTTCACAAATTTTATAAGTTTATCAATTTTCTTACAATGTTTTCATGGTTTCTATTTTAACCTAAATCTCTTTTATACTTTCACTATAGAAAGATTTTTTTTAATTTCTGCGATAAATTAATTTTCTGCAATAATTTTGAATGATATAAAAAGTAATTCTAAAATTTATTATCATGGCAAAACACAAATTTTTGTAAATGTAACAAGTTTGTTAATGTTGATTGAAATTAATTTATAGGTAAAGTTAAATCCATGTATAGCACTCTGCGAAAAACTGAAATAAAAACGAAGTATTTAGACAAAAATTAATCTTCAATAGTTACAAAAAGTTAATATTTAAAAATAACAAAAGTCTAAATTTTAAATTTCTCTCTTTTACTTAAAATTTTATCATTAATTTATATATCTATGGATATTGGAATAATATACAAAGACTTTGAAATGGGTAAAAAAAAATTTAAAAAATACTCACATGTAAAAAATAATCAAACTGATAAGTTGTAACAAAAACTCCTTAATTATCTTCATGTTTTCTTTGATCTTATGAAATTCAACTAAGACAACATAAAAAGTCTTAAATACTTGTTGATTCATCAAGCTTATCATTTTTCCAAGCAAAAGTTAATAAAAAAAGTTATTATGGGGCTTAGCATAATTTCCTATCTTCAATAAGATAGGAGAGATGCATGGACTAGTATTATGTAGCATGTTGATAGAAGAAACAGAATAACTGTTTTGACTAGTTCATCCATCTAACTTTGAAATGACTACTTTAGTCAATTGAGTTAGAGAAAAGTTGAAAGAGTTAACCTGATGAATAAATTTATCCTTTCTCACATGGATTAGTTTCAGTAGTTCACTCAACTCATTATTTTGCAGAACCACTGTCAGGCATTTGTTTATGCTATCCTTGATGCAGTAATTCGTTGTCTGTATTTTTGTGTGGTAACAGGTGTAAAGCCTATTTTCAACTCATATTGCAAGGATGGGACTATTTGTTGAGGCGCATGGTAAAAAAATTTTTTTTATAAAAAAAATATATAATAACTATTTAAGATAACTCTCAATACTGTTTTTTTTAATTAAAACTTAGGATTTTTTTTTTCAAACTATATTTTACAGCATATATTGCAGAGGTCGTACTAGAGTCCTGTAAGTAGAGAAATGAATTAATTAGTGATTAAATATGTTAAATAAATTTATCTAAATTTAAATACGGAGTTTCAAATTTCAAAAAAAATTCTTATTTCAGACAATTGAATAATAATAAAAAAAGTAGTTGTCAGGAAATTCAATTATAAAAAAGTATTCTAAATTATAAATAATACTCATAGCAATACAAAAAAGTTAACATCTTGGAAAAAATATAAAAATTATGTCAGTATCGCGGATTCAAAGTAAGTAAGTAAGTAAGTAAGTAAGCATTTATTTCACAAAAGTTCACAAGAAAAATATGAGCACATATGTAGACAAACAACTGTAAAATAAAACAAAACACACACTAAAATAAGTTAAATTCAAAAAAAAAAAACTCAGGTACTTTTGAAGGTAAGCGTCAAAGGCCAATCAGCCGCTTGGAGACACTAACCATGAAAGCATAGCTCTTAATGAATCACTTTGAAGATGTTTTCAATATAGACATAAAAAATGGTTCACATTTCAGATAATAGGCTTGGTGAACAAATATATGTATGCACATATAAGTAATAAAGATAAGATACATAAATTTGGTTGTAAAAAAAGTAGATATATAAGTAAGGTATATAAATACATAATCAACAAAATATAAAAAAAAAAAAAAAATACATAAATAGATAAATAAGTATATAAATGAGAGTTAAATGAAACAAACATGAATAGAAAAAAATTTGTGTGGGAATACTAGCACTCAAGCTGTTGTATTATTGGTATATTTGCAAGCAAAACATTTAGGGGTTGTACAAGTTGAAAAATCATATTTCGAGAGAAAATATTTTTTAATATAGTTTCTAAAAGAAGAAAAGTACAAATCGAAATTTGATGTATCAAACTGACTGTTATTAAATAACAAAGATAATTTAAAAGAAAAAGACTGGCATGATTTGAAAAACTTGTAACGAGGCAAGATCATGGTTAATGGAAATCGTGGGGATGTTTTAATACCTACGTTCAAAACAATTAGTTGATCAAAAATACTTGGAAGAAAGAAATTGAGAAATTTATAGAGAAATAATGCGACTTTCCTTTGATATAGATCACTAAACTTAAGTAAGGAGTATGATGCAAACAAAAAATTTGTATGGGAGTACTTTCTGCAACCAAATATCAATCTGAGAGTCTGTTTTTGAAAAGTAAAAACTCTAGTATTATTGGTATGACCCCAATTAAGCAAACTATATGTTATATGAGGAACAAAGAGGGTCTTGTAAAGGACAATCATTGTTTTTAAAGGAAAATTTTTTTTGACAGTCTTTAAAGAAGCACTAATATAAGCAAGTTTCTGTCAAATAGTAGAAATATGTTTGTCCCAAGAAAGATTATGACTAATGTGGAGTCCCAAAAGATTAAAGTTCGAAATTTTCGCAAATTTTATTTTATTAAAAAACTCATCAAATTTGTTAACGAGTTTTCTATAAGAAAAAACCATACTAAAAGATTTTTTGTAATTTAAACTTAAATTATTGTTCTCAAACCACTTTATAATCGAATTGAACTGTTCAAAAAGAAATATTTCATTCAGATTTTTCCCTGAAAAAATCGCAGTTATATCGTCGGCGTACATAAACATTTTTACCTGATTTGTAGTATGGGGTAAATCATTTACATATATATTAAAAAACAAGGGTCCAATAATGGAACCTTGTGGTACTCCTGAAATAATTTTTTTATTTTCAGAAAAAAAATTACCTAGAGAAACACACTGATATCTATCTTTGAAGTAAGACTCTAAAAATATGAGAGAACTTTCGGAAAAACCATAGTACTTAAGTTTTAACAAGAGTTTTTGGTGAGATAAAGAATCGAAAGCGTGACTTAAATCAAAGAACAACGTAAAAACTTCATCCTTGGCTTCAATAGCGTTGATTATCGTATTTATAAAGAAAGAATGAAAAAGTTCAGTTGAATAGGATTTTCGAAAACCAAATTGGTAAGGTGAAAAAAGGTTATTAAGAGAGAAAAATGAGTTTATTTGATTAAATAAAACTTTTTCGAAAACCTTAGATACGGAAGAAATTATGCTAATCGGTCGGTAATTTGCAACATCGTTTTTCGCTCCTTTTTTGTGTATGGGAATTATTCTACTATTTTTCAAAATACCAGGAAAAGTATTGTATTTAAAACATGAATTAAATGCAGTCATTAATGCAGGGGAGATCCAATTTTCTACAAGCTTCAAATCTGAGAGTGAAAGACCATGTACATCAACACAAGTTGAATTTTTCAAACTATTCAAAGATATAAGTACATCATTAAGAGAAACTTGTTTAAAAGTAAAAGGTGAAGTATGGTGACTTAAACTTTGTCGTATTTCAAATGAAGAATTTGATTCAGCAACAAAATTGCTACAGAAGTGATCATTGAAAATGTTGCATAACGTTTGTTTCAAACTTACTTCAGATCCGTTAATCTTTAAAGCTAAAAGCTCAGAGTTTTTGTTATTTGTTTTCATAAGGGAGTTCACAATTTTCCAGGTACTTTTGCTGTCGTTGCAATTACTCAATAAATTTTCGTAAAAAAAGAAAGTTAACCGTAATCCTGCGTCAATTTCAAGACGTAATAACTTTAGCGAAAGAAAATTAATCTTCATAACATCAACACTATTTTCATATCAAACAGCATTTATATGCTCTTTTATGAGGAGATTTTCTCAATTCCGAACTCTATATTCACTATTATACGAAGTCTGGCTTTTTAAAAAAAAGTTTTTTTAGTTTAACACATTACAATAACAAATCCTAAATTTCAGATTCATCCTCATTTTGTGCTATAGGAAAGGTACCGTGGGGTGTTTTCATCGAGAAGGCACAATTGCGTCGCTTTTTATCGAACTATGAGGAAAGTAGGCGTGATGCGGGATCGAACCCAAGACCTTGAGTTATCGAAACCGAGTATCTAACCAACCTTACTCACGCCCCCTGTGCTATAGATACTTGACACAAATTTTCATCATATTTATAAAGAGTAATTGTTCGAAAGAGCACATAATTAGAAAGTTCATATGAACTACAGCTTTTTTCAACTAACCTAACTAAACCAATCTCCACCATAAAAAATCATTAGGCATATCTAGATTCACTTTGCTTCTAAATTTAGATTTACATAGATAACAGCACTAAAATCTCTTTCCATCTCATATTTTGTCTTACCTATAGAGCTATTGGAATCGCAAAATATCTGAAGATCAGCGTTTAAACTTCAAATATTAGTTAGTTAAATACTAGATTTCAAATAAAGTAAGTTAGCGTCAATCTTAAATATCAAATTTCAAAATAAATACACCCTAACATATAAAAAAACATATCTTACATCTAAGAGTGACTCTTGAGAAATTTTAAATTGTTTCGCAAAGACAATGTGGTTTCGAAGTCAGTCATTCAAAAAAATCTCTTCCGTATAAAACAGAGTGTCATCATATCACCATTTTAATCCCAAATTAAGCTAATGTATGAAGACTAGAATGTTTCTTCTCGATTTCACAGTTGAAAGTCATATCATAATTGTTTTACCTCCAAAGTTAGGGCGAAGGTCTTTATCGTAGTGGCGTAGTAATTCGTCCAAGAGTTTCGTTACTTGAGACATTGTGTCTGCGATATTTTTTGAAGGCTTGAAAACGAGTGGCCAAAACCTGAAAATCAAAAATATTTAGAATGCTCTCAAGTACCAAGTAAGGATGGGAAGATTAATGGAAACCAGAATCAAGAAGTGTGCTTTTGTTCAAGCATCAGCATTTTAATCGCGTAAGGGAAATTTATTAGCATTTTGGATTCTTATATTCGGATTCCTCGAAAAGGATAAGGTATATCTCTGAAAGGTTGAATAAACATGGCGGCATTTAAGATCTAAAAATTTTCAAGCTTTACTCTAATTTTTGCCTAACCTTGCATAACTAGCCAAATTCACATTGTTAAGAAATAAAATATACGAATACCTTACGCTTCTATTTCAAATATTTAGTGCAATTTATCAGTCTATATAACAATAACTCATGAGCCATATTCGACAATGGGAAAGCGGTTTACTATATATTAGAGAGGCTTAAAAATGGTAAATCTGGAATAAGAAACACATAGCATAGCGTCTTTTTTATCTTCATAAGTTATACGCGTAAAATCCAAAACATTTAGATCTACTATGTGTGAATCGCAAAACTATTGAAAGTGTCTTATTTCGAATTTAATTTAAAAGTTCTATGAAGTGTAGCACATATGCAGTACAGAGGCGGAGGGGGGGGGGCGAAATATCTCAATGTAAAGCATACATCATAAATTAATTGAATTTATTGAAATCAATGTCTCTTCGAAATAGTGTCAAATTTCAAAAGACTTAATTGCATAAACTTGTCGTTGAACATTAATCATACAATATCTAAGTATGTATTCGTCCATTACGATACCACTTTATTTTAAACGCCTTTAATTATGCTTAACATATTCGTTGTTCATTCTCTCTAATGATATCAAGGTTTTTCAGATTTGCGATATGCACTCACTTAAAGAGTATCATTTGTCTCCCTCTGATTTATAATAATATTTTTAATTATTTCATTTCATTGATACCACCTAACAACATAAAGCGAAAAAGAGGCAAAAAAAAGGATATAAAATATTGTATGTGTATTTTTCAATCTAGTGAAAACAATTTTAAAATAATTTCAGAATATTTATGTTTCTATAAAAATGTATACTTCAAAACAAATGCAATGCTTATCCGATGCATCTTAAAATATATTTAAGGAGAGAGAAAGAGAGAGAGAGTGTCAAAAACAAGTTGATTCAGCTTGTTCCAATCTTGTAAATAAATTTTTGAGAAATGTCTACATTCATATTTTCCATATGTAGGATCTAATTGCCAGTTATGCGTATAAGATCTGAAAATACGTTTGGACGGTAGCGGGTGAGTTTGACTACGGACAATTTGCCTACAAACATTTTGACTAACAGACACTTTGCTATTAATTTAATCAACTTAAAATGATTTTTTTTCCTTTTTCTTACATGTCTATATGTTATTTAAGATTGAGAGAAGGATATTCTTCCGTGAAGAAAATTCTTTTGGATAAAGAATATATCGTTTTAAAAGTAATTAAATTTACTACTTCTTCAGAGTAAATAATTAAAAGTGATAATATTGATGTTATTAAAAGTAGATTATATATGTGTTTTAATATACTATTAACATCAATATTAACACTTTCAATAATTTACTCTGAAGAAGAAATCAAAGAGAGATTGATATATCAGTAAATAAAATTTCTATCAAAACATATAGATAAAGACTTTGAAATTGTAAAAAAACATTAATTGAGGGAATAAACAGTTTTTATTCAAAATTGAAATTTGTCACCTTCCTCATTCAGTTGGTAGATGAGATCTGTTGATGACCATAGTGGTTGAAAATTTATCTTTTAAAATTTTGAATAAAGACTGTTTAATACTAATTTTTTTTGTATTAAAACCGTACAATTCATCATGTTGGGAAATGTGCGACGGATATTTGGTCGAAAATATTATTATATTTTTTTTAATATTTATATTTTACTGTATTTATTTATAGTATTTTATAATTAAAAAGTGTTAAGGCCTTGTAAAAATTTGGAAAAATAAAACTGGGATTTTACTAGGACAACTTATTGAGACTCGAGTAAAACTCGAGTAAAACTCGAGTTTTTCTCATTTTTTACATATTTATAAAATTTGACCTGATATTAATATATATAAGCTATCTAAATGATAAATTTAAGGTATGTGAAAACCTTTTTTTTAATACATTTCAGTTAGAGGTAAACACTAACTACAGTTAGAACTAGTAGTAAAACCTAGTCACGAAATTTAATAAGTTTGTTGCAAAAATTTTTTAGGCGCATGTAAATTTTTTATAGCAGATAAGAATAAAAAGTAATTTAGTTAGTTAACTTGCACACACTAACTCGTTCTGACTATCAACTCATCCAATTTGGACTATCAACTGGCCCAAGTAGTGCAAATAGCTTACTATTAGACCGGTTCAAAGTCCAGTCCGCTTAAGTTCGCTCCATATATTGTCCAGACCAGGAATGGACTAGACCGTACATAGTTTGAAGTTTGAACCAGATCAAGCAAGACTATAATATCTAAGGACCTGATTGCACATGACTACAGGGACAGAAGTGAAGCACTTGGGCAGGTTTTAATAGGCTTTAAATCGGACTTTTAACAGATCTATGTGAGTACATTAAAAAGTAGATTCATCATATGTCCAAATTATAATTTCATGTGATTCTACATACAATTTTCTATAAATCGAATAAACTAGCATACATTTAAATAGCATTTCAATCATCTTTGATTACATCTAGGGCCGCTCCCGGTTCCAAAAAACCGGGACATTCTCGGTTCCTAAATTACTTATTCCCCGTTCCGAGACTTGCCTAGTTACTCAATAATTTATCTCTGATTATTATTTGTTTACATTAAACATTTTAATTTTCCTTTCTTTAAAATTCTTTCAAGATAAAATGATAGAAAAAAACATCACCCGTTTGTTTATAAAAAAATCAATATATCAAAAATTTGCATCTCTCTGTTTATGTGTAGCTCATCGATTTTTCATTCTATCAAATATATTATGAATATTCCAGAAGTCTGCATCTCTTTGTTCCTTTGCAAAACAGAATAAAGTAATATCCCCAGTTGTAAAAAATATTTTAATGAATTAAGTAAACTTGAAAGTCCCAACACTTCAACTATAGCTAGTAGAGATATATTTGAAAAATTTTAACTTTTCGATGCGACAGGCAAACGAACAGAAAAAATGAATAAACTTTTAGCTGCACTTCTTTCTACAAGCTACAAGTGTAGAAAGTGAAAGAGCATTTTCAGCTTCTGGGCTTTTTTTAATCGAAAATTCGCTCTCGATTGTCGGACTCCACTTTAAATGCGCAAGTTTTTCCAAAACATTACTTTAAAAATTGTTATCAGTGAATAAAGCTTTTTTTAATATAAAATTTCAGTTTTGTTTATTCCTTTTTGGGCGTTTATATAAATAATTTTTTCCAAAAAGTCTATTTATTTGTAAAAAGATGCACTTGTTTTTTATTTTTCGATTATATAGTAATTCTACACTTTATTTTTTTATATAGCAAACCTTATTTTTTGTGATTATTATTTATTACATATACGTAACCGACGAGAAATTTGTTGAAATTAGCAGGAATATCAACTACAGGTTCCCGTAATCCTTGGCATATATACAGGTAAAAAGTAATATTTCTCGGAACCGCTCGAGATCGGGATTTTCCTGTTTTTACAGTTTTTTTGTTATCGGCACGGGTTCTTAATTTTCGATACTATTCCGAACCCTAAATTTACATCCTAAGATTCGTTTCATTTACACATCAAAAAACAAAAAAACTTCTAATCCATTCTAAGAAAGTTTTTTCGCAAAGAATGCTGGTCGTTGGAATAAACAAAAAGTCTAAAGCCAGTTTTGGAAGACCAATAAATTTTTTACTAGTAACATTCATTTCGATTTTTCCAAAAAGGATGGTGAAAGAAAATAAATGTTAAACTTGGTCATGTCTTTGGACATGTTTTATGATATACATTTCCCTGCTTTAATTTTTACAATTGAGGTTTTGCCTTATCTTAAAAAAAGTTAAGTTAAAAAAGAATCTTCAAATAAAATGACAAGTTAGGGTGAACGGAGTACCTACGGCAAGTGTCCACTAGCAGAGATTATGTTGGCCGCAATTTTACTATTATGACCTTAGCCGGATAAAGGACCAATTGGGCAGGCAGAACTTAACGATTAGGGCTATTTAACAGCCGCTGAACGGGACTATGAATATGTCTATTTACTACCTACTATATTTTGTTTAAAATTAAACAGCTTAAAAAACTTACCAAGTAAATTCCAAAATAACTAACCAAATAATTAACGAACCAAAGAAGTTGTGAAATAATTGTACAACTAACAAATCAATTGTATACTAACAAAATGACTAGAAAATATAATAATTAATTAAAACACAAATTTTGAAGAACTATGTGGAAATAGGACGAGTAGGTTTTAGGTTGAATCAACCATAACAGGAAATACCACATAAATCTAAATGATATTTGCTGGGTGATCCAGATATATGATAGTAATATTGTTTTGAAAAAAATATTAAATTTATGAAAAGGGGTTTCGATTTTAAAGTATAATTGAGTACTTGATAACAAAGAGCAAGTGTAAGTAGGCAAGAGACATATGGAATTTAAAAATGACGAAACAGGACAACAGCAGGGAGGATGACAAAATCAAGGAGTGGAGGGGGAAGTGATGAAATGAAGTTTGCTCGTGTTGATCAATAAAGATATTGGCGGCAACAAACGTTCTCTTCTTTATAAGAGAATATGTTTTATAACTTTATTGTTTATCTATTTATCGCAGTAATTAAGTTAAATTGTTTTTAATAATACGTAGGAGTGTGAGTGAATCTAAACAAAGGAGCTCAAAGTTTGCATAGAGATGATTAATTCTGATCATCGAAATCGGTCATGGTGACAAATTTGTTGATTTTATGCAAAATTATCTTAGTGATAATGAAAGAACATAAATACTAGAACGGGAAGGATGAAATGAGAATTTCAAAATAAAAGGAAGCCGCGACGAATAAAAAGCAATGGATATAAATGCAGCGAAATGTTATTTTACTAGAGAGCGCGTCTGCATACACACTTCTAATAGTAAACTACTAACAATGCGCTATAAAAAGAAATTATAAGATGATGCTAATGTTGATTCTGTGCTAATGCTGTTGATGATTCTATTGCTATTGATGCTGAGGTGATGATTTGATGCTGATGCTAATGTTGATGCTGTGCTAATGCTGTTGATGATGCTATTGCTATTGATGTGAGGTGATGCTATTGATGCTGATTGGCTGCTGATGCTATTGATGCTGTAGCTGATGCGAATCAAGGAACATATAAAGCACTGTTTCCCAAAGTGGTCTATATAGACCCCCAGGGTTTGATATAAATTAGTTAGGGGTCTATGCAGGAAAAACTTTTTTCGGGGGGTCTATGGCTTGTGAAAGGGGGTCTACAAGCATACTCAGTCTTGTCGATAAGGGAAAGCAAGTACTGGCTGCTCACATCACTAAATGATTGATTATTATAAGTTATTGATAAACTTACCTACAATGTTTTCTCATCTTTCTCTCTCTCACAAACACATGTCGGCTCATCTCATCATATCAATTCCTCATCTCCTCCTTCACACACACGTACAGAGAGTTATGTCTCCATGTCTTCAACTATTCATCAACAAACATGTGTTTAGGGAACACATTAATCTCTGCTTTCTGATAATAGTAATACCCTAATAAAGTAATTGCTTGATTATCCTAGTTTTAATTGTAATTGCCAAAAAAAACTGCGAATTTTTTATAAAACTAAGAGAGGAATTTTAAAAATGTACTAAAATTGGTTTTTTATTACTCAGATCTCAAAATGGTACGAAGTGTGAGAAGAAGGGAGAGGTAGAATACGGTGACTTATCCCTACCCCCTCCCTTTGGCTCTCTGATGACTTGAAATGAATTTGCTCGTTCTATGGGTACTGGACCAATACCCCTTTATTCGAATGAGAGGGATGACAGAACCCACGCCTCCAAATCATAAAATAAACAAGAATATATACTGCACTACAAGTTTTTTAGATAGTTGTTTTGTTAGTAATATTAAAAAATTTATCAAAATGCCTGAAAACCAAAACACCCGAACACCGAAAACCAAAGTACCCGAAACCAAAACGCCCAAAAATAGGGCACCGGGTGCTTTGACTAGGAACTATTTGAAGTATGTTACTATTTTAAGATTGGGATACGACATTTTTAATTTATTTTAAAAGGTTTTTCGTTTTCATATTTTATTTTATCTTTCTTGATTTTCAAATTTATTCATAGATAATTTCTGTTGAACATGGCTGAGGAAAAAAAAATGTATGCAGTATAGCATCGAATATTTGGAATTTGGCTTTGTTTTTCCTCCCTCGGACATCCACTTACACATGTGTCTTATATGTAGCAAAGTGTTGAGTAACGACGCAATGAAGCCGTCCAAGTTGAAGAATCATCTGAACAGATGTCATCCTGATAAAAAAAGTTGTAATCTTTCGTACTTCAAAACTTTGAAAGAAAAACACGTGAAAAGGGTTACAGTGGATAAGATGCCTGCTTCAAACTCAAGAAAAGAAGATAATGGCTTGCGGGCATCATATAATATTGCAATGCTTATAGCGAAATCTGGGAAAAACCATACTATCGGGGAGGAATTAATCATGCCTGCCATTGAAGAGGTCTTAACAAATGTTTTGCATCGATCTGCACATGATGTACTGGAAAAAAACGCACCAACACAGTTCAAAGGCGTATTGATGAAATGAGTCTTGATGTTGAGAGTTTTCTGTGTAAAATTTATCATCAACACAGGTTGAAGTTGTAATTCATTGGCTAATAAACCCATTTGATGAATCAGAAGTAGAAGATATCGCATTTCAAGAAGAACTAATTGAAATTCGCTGTAACGAAGAGCGCTTTTTAACCCTTTCGTGACCAGAAAAATCTGACGATATTTATTAAAAAGAAGAAGATTCCTATACAAAACTATTTTAAAAAGCAGACGAAGGTAAAATTATTTATGTATCATATATGATACACTTGTAACGAAAGGGTTAAAAAAGGTTATCAGCAGTTTTGGTTGCAAAAAGAAATTCCTTGTGCTTATCCCAAATTATGGGCTATTGCAAACAAACTATCGATTGCTTTTCCATCTTCGTACCTAGTGGAGAAGGGTTTCAGCGTTGTTAATAATCTTCTCACAAAAAAGCGAAACAGATTACAAATTGTCCAACGTGGAGACTTGAGAGTGAATCTCACCAACTTGAAACCAAATATTGACAAACTGCTTGCAAACCACAAAACTCATCCTTCACATTGAAAACATTAGTTTACCTTTCTTTGTGCGACATTCATTTCAATTCAATTTTATTTTGCTTATAAATTTGATTTAAAATTCCCCCAATAAAACCTTTTATTTCTTTCCCATTTAATTCAAAATGCACAGTTAGTTGTTAAAACTAATGGTTAACTTTTAAAACTTTGTATTAATAAAAGACGTTCAGCATAGTCGAACAAAGGGTCGATGGTGACCAAAAAAAGATCCAGGGGTCTATAAGTTAGAAAAGTTTGGGAACCTCTGGTCTAAAGCTATCGATGCTGTTGCTGGGTGCTGATGATGCTGATGCTGAAAATGCTGTGGCGGTTAATGCTGATGTTGTTAATGCTCATAATGCTGATGTTGATAATGCTGATCCTGATAATGATGATGATGAGATTGAGCCTGAGTCTGAGCCGGATGCTGATATTGATGCTGATGCTGTAGCTGATGCTTATTCTGAGGTTGATGTTATGCTGATGCTGTGGCTGATACTGATGCTCTCGATGATTCTGATGCTGATGCTCTCGATGATTCTGATGCTGATGCTGATCCTGATGATGATGCGCTTTCAATAAAACTATCGATGCTGTTGCTGAATGCTAATGATGCTGATGCTAATGTTGATAATGCTGATAATGCTGATGTTGATAATGCTGATGTTGATAATGCTGATGCTGATAATGCTGATGCTAATAATGCTGATGCTGAATATGCTGATGATGCTGATAATGCTGATGTTGATAATGCTGGTGATGCTGATAATGCTGATGTTGATAATGCTGATGATGCTGATAATGCTGATGTTGATAATGCTGATGATGCTGATAATGCTGATGTTGATAATGCTGATGATGCTGATGCTGATAATGCTGATGCTGATAATGCTGATGATGCTTATAATGCTGATGATGCTGATAATGCTGATGTTGATAATGCTGATGATGCTGAAATGCTGATGTTGATAATGCTGATGATGCTGATGTTGATAATGCTGATAATGCTGATGTTGATAATGCTGATGTTGATAATGCTGATGCTGATAATGCTGATGATGCTGATAATGCTGATGCTGATAATGCTGATGATGCTGATAATGCTGATGCTGATAATGCTGATGATGCTTATAATGCTGATGTTGGACATGCTGATGATGCTGATAATGCTGATGTTGATAATGCTGATGATGCTGATAATGCTGATGTTGATAATGCTGATGATGCTGATGCTGATGTTGATAATGCTGATGATGCTGATAATGCTGATGCTGATAATGCTGATGATGCTTATAATGCTGATGTTGATAATGCTGATGATGCTGATGCTGATAATGCTGATGATGCTTATAATGCTGATGCTGATAATGCTGATGATGCTGATGCTGATAATGCTGATGATGCTTATAATGCTGATGTTGATAATGCTGATGATGCTGATAATGCTGATGTTGATAATGCTGATGATGCTGATAATGCTGATGTTGATAATGCTGATGATGCTTATAATGCTGATGTTGATAATGCTGATGATGCTGATAATGCTGATGCTGATAATGCTGATGATGCTTATAATGCTGATGTTGATAATGCTGATGATGCTGATAATGCTGATGTTGATAATGCTGATGATGCTGATAATGCTGATGCTGATAATGCTGATGATGCTTATAATGCTGATGTTGATAATGCTGATGATGCTGATAATGCTGATGCTGATAATGCTGATGATGCTTATAATGCTGATGTTGATAATGCTGATGATGCTGATAAGGCTGATGTTGATAATGCTGATGATGCTGATGCTGATAATGCTGATGATGCTTATAATGCTGATGTTGATAATGCTGATGATGCTGATAATGCTGATGTTGATAATGCTGATGATGCTTATAATGCTGATGTTGATAATGCTGATGATGCTGATAATGCTGATGCTGATAATGCTGATGATGCTTATAATGCTGATGTTGATAATGCTGATGATGCTGATGCTGATAATGCTGATGATGCTTATAATGCTGATGTTGATAATGCTGATGATGCTGATAATGCTGATGCTGATAATGCTGATGATGCTTATAATGCTGATGTTGATAATGCTGATGATGCTGATAATGCTGATGTTGATAATGCTGATGATGCTTATAATGCTGATGTTGATAATGCTGATGATGCTGATAATGCTGATGCTGATAATGCTGATGATGCTTATAATGCTGATGTTAATAATGCTGATGATGCTGATGCTGATAATGCTGATGATGCTTATAATGCTGATGTTGATAATGCTGATGATGCTGATAATGCTGATGCTGATAATGCTGATGATGCTTATAATGCTGATGTTGATAATGCTGATGATGCTGATAATGCTGATGTTGATAATGCTGATGATGCTTATAATGCTGATGTTGATAATGCTGATGATGCTGATAATGCTGATGCTGATAATGCTGATGATGCTTATAATGCTGATGTTGATAATGCTGATGATGCTGATGCTGATAATGCTGATGATGCTTATAGTGCTGATGTTGATAATGCTGATGATGCTGATAATGCTGATGTTGATAATGCTGATGATGCTGATAATGCTGATGCTGATAATGCTGATGATGCTTATAATGCTGATGTTGATAATGCTGATGATGCTGATAATGCTGATGTTGATAATGCTGATGATGCTGATAATGCTGATGCTGATAATGCTGATGATGCTTATAATGCTGATGTTGATAATGCTGATGATGCTGATAATGCTGATGTTGATAATGCTGAGGATGCTTATAATGCTGATGTTGATAATGCTGATGATGCTGATAATGCTGATGCTGATAATGCTGATGATGCTTATAATGCTGATGTTGATAATGCTGATGATGCTGATAATGCTGATGCTGATAATGCTGATGATGCTTATAATGCTGATGTTGATAATGCTGATGATGCTTATAATGCTGATGTTGATAATGCTGATGATGCTGATAATGCTGATGTTGATAATGCTGATGATGCTGATGCTGATAATGCTGATGATGCTTATAATGCTGATGTTGATAATGCTGATGATGCTGATAATGCTGATGTTGATAATGCTGATGATGCTTATAATGCTGATGTTGATAATGCTGATGATGCTGATAATGCTGATGCTGATAATGCTGATGATGCTTATAATGCTGATGTTGATAATGCTGATGATGCTGATGCTGATAATGCTGATGATGCTTATAATGCTGATGTTGATAATGCTGATGATGCTGATAATGCTGATGCTGATAATGCTGATGATGCTTATAATGCTGATGTTGATAATGCTGATGATGCTGATAATGCTGATGTTGATAATGCTGATGATGCTTATAATGCTGATGTTGATAATGCTGATGATGCTGATAATGCTGATGCTGATAATGCTGATGATGCTTATAATGCTGATGTTGATAATGCTGATGATGCTGATGCTGATAATGCTGATGATGCTTATAATGCTGATGTTGATAATGCTGATGATGCTGATAATGCTGATGCTGATAATGCTGATGATGCTTATAATGCTGATGTTGATAATGCTGATGATGCTGATAATGCTGATGTTGATAATGCTGATGATGCTTATAATGCTGATGTTGATAATGCTGATGATGCTGATAATGCTGATGCTGATAATGCTGATGATGCTTATAATGCTGATGTTGATAATGCTGATGATGCTGATGCTGATAATGCTGATGATGCTTATAGTGCTGATGTTGATAATGCTGATGATGCTGATAATGCTGATGTTGATAATGCTGATGATGCTGATAATGCTGATGCTGATAATGCTGATGATGCTTATAATGCTGATGTTGATAATGCTGATGATGCTGATAATGCTGATGTTGATAATGCTGATGATGCTGATAATGCTGATGTTGATAATGCTGATGATGCTGATAATGCTGATGTTGATAATGCTGATGATGCTGATAATGCTGATGTTGATAATGCTGATGATGCTGATGCTGATAATGCTGATGATGCTTATAATGCTGATGTTGATAATGCTGATGATGCTGATGCTGATAATGCTGATGATGCTTATAATGCTGATGTTGATAATGCTGATGATGCTGATAATGCTGATGTTGATAATGCTGATGATGCTGATAATGCTGATGTTGATAATGCTGATGATGCTTATAATGCTGATGTTGAAATGCTGATGATGCTGATAATGCTGATGCTGATAATGCTGATGATGCTTATAATGCTGATGTTGATAATGCTGATGATGCTGATAATGCTGATGCTGATAATGCTGATGATGCTGATGCTGATAATGCTGATGATGCTGATAATGCTGATGTTGATAATGCTGATGATGCTTATAATGCTGATGTTGATAATGCTGATGATGCTTATAATGCTGATGTTGATAATGCTGATGATGCTGATAATGCTGATGCTGATAATGCTGATGATGCTTATAATGCTGATGTTGATAATGCTGATGATGCTGATGCTGATAATGCTGATGATGCTTATAATGCTGATGTTGATAATGCTGATGATGCTGATGCTGATAATGCTGATGATGCTTATAATGCTGATGTTGATAATGCTGATGATGCTGATAATGCTGATGTTGATAATGCTGATGATGCTGATAATGCTGATGTTGATAATGCTGATGATGCTGATGATGCTGATAATGCTGATGTTGATAATGCTGATGATGCTGATAATGCTGATGTTGATAATGCTGATGATGCTGATAATGCTGATGTTGATAATGCTGATGCTGATAATGCTGATGATGCTTATAATGCTGATGTTGATAATGCTGATGATGCTGATGCTGATAATGCTGATGATGCTTATAATGCTGATGTTGATAATGCTGATGATGCTGATGCTGATAATGCTGATGATGCTTATAATGCTGATGTTGATAATGCTGATGATGCTGATGCTGATAATGCTGATGATGCTGATAATGCTGATGCTGATAATGCTGATGATGCTGATAATGCTGATGTTGATAATGCTGATGATGCTTATAATGCTGATGTTGATAATGCTGATGATGCTGATAATGCTGATGCTGATAATGCTGATGATGCTTATAATGCTGATGTTGATAATGCTGATGATGCTGATGCTGATAATGCTGATGATGCTTATAATGCTGATGTTGATAATGCTGATGATGCTGATAATGCTGATGCTGATAATGCTGATGATGCTTATAGATGATGCTGATAATGCTGATGTTGATAATGCTGATGATGCTTATAATGCTGATGTTGATAATGCTGATGATGCTGATAATGCTGATGCTGATAATGCTGATGATGCTTATAATGCTGATGTTGATAATGCTGATGATGCTGATAATGCTGATGCTGATAATGCTGATGATGCTTATAATGCTGATGTTGATAATGCTGATGATGCTGATAATGCTGATGCTGATAATGCTGATGATGCTTATAATGCTGATGTTGATAATGCTGATAATGCTGATGTTGATAATGCTGATGATGCTTATAATGCTGATGTTGATAATGCTGATGATGCTGATAATGCTGATGCTGATAATGCTGATGATGCTGATGATGCTGATAATGCTGATGTTGATAATGCTGATGATGCTTATAATGCTGATGTTGATAATGCTGATGATGCTGATAATGCTGATGCTGATAATGCTGATGATGCTTATAATGCTGATGTTGATAATGCTGATGATGGTGATGCTGATAATGCTGATGATGCTTATAATGCTGAT
Organism: Nectonema munidae; assembly: GCA_030549495.1. Taxonomy (NCBI): domain Eukaryota; kingdom Metazoa; phylum Nematomorpha; class Nectonematoida; family Nectonematidae; genus Nectonema; species Nectonema munidae. The sequence goes on from JAUIRK010000643.1 coordinate 431,470, forward strand.
GTTGATAATGCTGATGATGCTGATAATGCTGATGCTGATAATGCTGATGATGCTTATAATGCTGATGTTGATAATGCTGATGATGCTGTATGCTGATGTTGATAATGCTGATGATGCTGATAATGCTGATGCTGATAATGCTGATGATGCTTATAATGCTGATGTTGATAATGCTGATGATGCTGATAATGCTGATGCTGATAATGCTGATGATGCTTATAATGCTGATGTTGATAATGCTGATGATGCTGATAATGCTGATGTTGATAATGCTGATGTTGTATGCTGATGCTGATAATGCTGATGATGCTTATAATGCTGATGTTGATAATGCTGATGATGCTGATAATGCTGATGTTGATAATGCTGATGATGCTTATAATGCTGATGTTGATAATGCTGATGATGCTGATAATGCTGATGCTGATAATGCTGATGATGCTTATAATGCTGATGTTGATAATGCTGATGATGCTGATGCTGATAATGCTGATGATGCTTATAATGCTGATGTTGATAATGCTGATGATGCTGATAATGCTGATGCTGATAATGCTGATGATGCTTATAATGCTGATGTTGATAATGCTGATGATGCTGATAATGCTGATGTTGATAATGCTGATGATGCTTATAATGCTGATGTTGATAATGCTGATGATGCTGATAATGCTGATGCTGATAATGCTGATGATGCTTATAATGCTGATGTTGATAATGCTGATGATGCTGATGCTGATAATGCTGATGATGCTTATAATGCTGATGTTGATAATGCTGATGATGCTGATAATGCTGATGCTGATAATGCTGATGATGCTTATAATGCTGATGTTGATAATGCTGATGATGCTGATAATGCTGATGTTGATAATGCTGATGATGCTTATAATGCTGATGTTGATAATGCTGATGATGCTGATAATGCTGATGCTGATAATGCTGATGATGCTTATAATGCTGATGTTGATAATGCTGATGCTGATAATGCTGATGATGCTTATAATGCTGATGTTGATAATGCTGATGATGCTGATGTTGATAATGCTGATGATGCTGATAATGCTGATGCTGGTAATGCTGATGATGCTTATAATGCTGATGTTGATAATGCTGATGATGCTGATAATGCTGATGTTGATAATGCTGATGATGCTGATGATGCTGATAATGCTGATGTTGATAATGCTGATGATGCTGATAATGCTGATGTTGATAATGCTGATGATGCTGATAATGCTGATGTTGATAATGCTGATGATGCTGATGCTGATAATGCTGATGATGCTTATAATGCTGATGTTGATAATGCTGATGATGCTGATGCTGATAATGCTGATGATGCTTATAATGCTGATGTTAATAATGCTGATGATGCTGATGTTGATAATGCTGATGATGCTGATAATGCTGATGTTGATAATGCTGATGATGCTTATAATGCTGATGTTGATAATGCTGATGATGCTGATAATGCTGATGCTGATAATGCTGATGATGCTTATAATGCTGATGTTGATAATGCTGATGATGCTGATAATGCTGATGCTGATAATGCTGATGATGCTGATGCTGATAATGCTGATGATGCTGATAATGCTGATGTTGATAATGCTGATGATGCTTATAATGCTGATGTTGATAATGCTGATGATGCTTATAATGCTGATGTTGATAATGCTGATGATGCTGATAATGCTGATGCTGATAATGCTGATGATGCTTATAATGCTGATGTTGATAATGCTGATGATGCTGATGCTGATAATGCTGATGATGCTTATAATGCTGATGTTGATAATGCTGATGATGCTGATAATGCTGATGATGCTTATAATGCTGATGTTGATAATGCTGATGATGCTGATAATGCTGATGTTGATAATGCTGATGATGCTGATAATGCTGATGTTGATAATGCTGATGATGCTGATAATGCTGATGTTGATAATGCTGATGATGCTGATAATGCTGATGATGCTGATAATGCTGATGTTGATAATGCTGATGATGCTGATGCTGATAATGCTGATGATGCTTATAATGCTGATGTTGATAATGCTGATGATGCTGATGCTGATAATGCTGATGATGCTTATAATGCTGATGTTGATAATGCTGATGATGCTGATAATGCTGATGTTGATAATGCTGATGATGCTGATAATGCTGATGTTGATAATGCTGATGATGCTTATAATGCTGAAGTTGATAATGCTGATGATGCTGATAATGCTGATGCTGATAATGCTGATGATGCTTATAATGCTGATGTTGATAATGCTGATGATGCTGATAATGCTGATGATGCTTATAATGCTGATGTTGATAATGCTGATGATGCTGATAATGCTGATGTTGATAATGCTGATGATGCTGATAATGCTGATGCTGATAATGCTGATGATGCTTATAATGCTGATGTTGATAATGCTGATGATGCTGATAATGCTGATGTTGATAATGCTGATGATGCTTATAATGCTGATGTTGATAATGCTGATGATGCTGATAATGCTGATAATGCTGATGATGCTTATAATGCTGATGTTGATAATGCTGATGATGCTGATGCTGATAATGCTGATGATGCTTATAATGCTGATGTTGATAATGCTGATGATGCTGATAATGCTGATGCTGATAATGCTGATGATGCTTATAATGCTGATGTTGATAATGCTGATGATGCTGATAATGCTGATGTTGATAATGCTGATGATGCTTATAATGCTGATGTTGATAATGCTGATGATGCTGATAATGCTGATGCTGATAATGCTGATGATGCTTATAATGCTGATGTTGATAATGCTGATGATGCTGATGCTGATAATGCTGATGATGCTTATAATGCTGATGTTGATAATGCTGATGATGCTGATAATGCTGATGTTGATAATGCTGATGATGCTGATAATGCTGATGCTGATAATGCTGATGATGCTTATAATGCTGATGTTGATAATGCTGATAATGCTGATGTTGATAATGCTGATGATGCTGATAATGCTGATGCTGATAATGCTGATGATGCTTATAATGCTGATGTTGATAATGCTGATGATGCTGATAATGCTGATGCTGATAATGCTGATGATGCTTATAATGCTGATGTTGATAATGCTGATGATGCTGATAATGCTGATGCTGATAATGCTGATGATGCTTATAATGCTGATGATGCTGATAATGCTGATGTTGATAATGCTGATGATGCTTATAATGCTGATGTTGATAATGCTGATGATGCTGATAATGCTGATGCTGATAATGCTGATGATGCTTATAATGCTGATGTTGATTGTGTGTTTATTTGTGATAATGCTGATGATGCTTATAATGCTGATGTTGATAATGCTGATGATGCTGATAATGCTGATGCTGATAATGCTGATGATGCTTATAATGCTGATGTTGATAATGCTGATGATCCTGATAATGCTGATGTTGATAATGCTGATGATGCTGATGCTGATAATGCTGATGATGCTTATAATGCTGATGTTGATAATGCTGATGATGCTGATAATGCTGATGCTGATAATGCTGATAATGCTGATGATGCTTATTATGCTGATGATGCTTATAATGCTGATGTTGATAATGCTGATGATGCTTATAATGCTGATGATGCTTATAATGCTGATGTTGATAATGCTGATGATGCTGATAATGCTGATGTTGATAATGCTGATGATGCTGATAATGCTGATGCTGATAATGCTGATGATGCTTATAATGCTGATGTTGATAATGCTGATGATGCTGATAATGCTGATGTTAATAATGCTGATGATGCTTATAATGCTGATGTTGATAATGCTGATGATGCTGATAATGCTGATGCTGATAATGCTGATGATGCTTATAATGCTGATGTTGATAATGCTGATGATGCTGATAATGCTGATGTTGATAATGCTGATGATGCTGATAATGCTGATGCTGTTAATGCTGATGATGCTTATAATGCTGATGTGGATAATGCTGATGATGCTGATAATGCTGATGCTGATAATGCTGATGATGCTTATAATGCTGATGTTGATAATGCTGATGATGCTGATAATGCTGATGCTGATAATGCTGATGATGCTTATAATGCTGATGATGCTGATAATGCTGATGTTGATAATGCTGATGATGCTTATAATGCTGATGTTGATAATGCTGATGATGCTGATAATGCTGATGCTGATAATGCTGATGATGCTTATAATGCTGATGTTGATAATGCTGATGATGCTGATAATGCTGATGCTGATAATGCTGATGATGCTTATAATGCTGATGTTGATAATGCTGATGATGCTGATAATGCTGATGATGCTTATAATGCTGATGTTGATAATGCTAATGATGCTGATAATGCTGATGTTGATAATGCTGATGATGCTGATAATGCTAATGCTGATAATGCTGATGATGCTTATAATGCTGATGTTGATAATGCTGATGATGCTGATAATGCTGATGCTGATAATGCTGATGATGCTGATGTTGATAATGCTGATGATGCTGATAATGCTGATGTTGATAATGCTGATGATGCTGATAATGCTCATGCTGATAATGCTGATGCTGATAATGCTGATGATGCTTATAATGCTGATGATGCTTATAATGCTGATGTTGATAATGCTGATGATGCTGATAATGCTGATGTTGATAATGCTGATGATGCTGATAATGCTGATGCTGTAAATGCTGATGCTGATAATGCTGATGATGCTTATAATGCTGATGATGCTGATAATGCTGATGCTGATAATGCTAATGTTGATAATGCTGATGCTGATAATGCTGATGTTGATAATGCTGATGCTGATAATGCTGATGTAATGCTGATGCTGATAATAATGCTGATGCTGATGATGATGAGAATGAGCCTGAGGCTGATGCTGATGCCGATGCTGATGTTGTTGATGGTACTCAACTGTAAAAAAAACAATTTATATATGGAAGCAAAAAATGAAATTTGGGCCAAAATGACGCCGCCTAACTAGTCATTAGTGATGTCATGACCCCAAAATTTTATATGATGCCAATTCAAATTACGATTCACATTTCTCACTACTCATTTAGCGTATTCGGTATTCGTTAAAAAGACTTTATAGAGCTTTTGACAGCGATTTTCACAGGTAGGCAAGCAAAGCAGAATTTGTTTTAGATTTAACAGTTATATCTAAAAATATGGTTAGAGCTGTGTTGAATATTTTTCGAGGTGTCCATATAAGGATATTTCAAATATTGAGTCCATCAAATTTTGCAAATGGTCCATATTTAAAAAAAATTTAATGTTAATTAAATGACACATTTTATTTTGTTGAAGAAAAGTTCTGAAACTGGAAAAAATGATAAATTATGGTTACAAGATCAGTTATGTGTAACTGCTTTTCCATCTTGTTGAATCAAGTTGGATAATAAAAGTGATTAAAAACAATTATTTTTCATTATTAATTTTAAATCGTTCAATCGTGTTCTTTATCTTCTGCATTCAAAAAATCGAATCAACTAAATGTTATTGGTAGATGAGATTTAAGATCGTCATTGACTTCATCGGAACCTGACATATTAAATTTAGCCTCAAAGTATCAAGTTCAAATTGTCACTTTTTTGGTTGATTTATTTATTTATTTTTATTTTTAAGCAAAAATTCAATTTACACAACAAAGAAAATCCAAAGAATAAGGTTAAAATGATTATCATGAATAAGCGTATTAAATATAACAGTGATGATCCAAAAGCCAAAAGGCCACAACTGGGATACAACACGTATATATTATATAAATACCTATTATATAGATAAACAAGCATTCATACGAATGTATATGTTAGAAAGCCAAAATTGAAACAAAAGTAAAATAGACTACCCTATAATGTAAAATTGGGAGTAAATTTCAAAGTAGTTGACGGCAGACGTAGCAATTTTTATCACAGGTAGGAAGAAAGCTATAAGTGGACAAAAAAATTGTTTCAACAAACACTTGAATTTTTTCATAGATAAACTAAGTTCTTCGAAAAAAAACGGAGACTTTCTGTATAACATGTTCGTTTTGTATTGAACAGAGATTTCAGAGGTTGCGAGGCGGTAGAAGATAGGAAGTGGATCATGAGCTCTTCTTGTTTCATATTTTATATTTTTGTGATATTTTAAGCATTTTCTGAAGAGATTGTGAGGCCTATTGTTTAAGTTCTTGTACAAAAAACACGCAACTTTAATATTAAACAAATCTTCAAGCTTGAGTAAACTATGAGTTCGGAAAAATTGTTCTGTATGGGAATATCATTTAAGGTTGAAAACACACCTTATAGCAGATTTTTGTAGTAATTCTATCTTGTTTTTATTGTGAGGACACCAATTCAAAAGGCTGTACTCAACATGAGGTAAAAATAACGTTTTATTGAGTAGAAGTTTTATTTTTGAAGGGAAAATATATTTTGTACGACGTAGAACACCTATGATTTGACTAAGTTTTTTTGAAACTTGATTAATAAGCTGAGAAAAGGTCAGCTTATTGTCTAATGTTAAGCCAAGTAAGTTAAAACTATTCACCACTTCGAAACCAGCTCTTAATAATATACTATAAAATTAAAGATCATCTAATCTGCCTTGCCTACACACTTCTCAGCAAAAATAACTAAATGAAAAATTAGTATTAAAATATTCTATACTTTTTTATAATTCTTTATTTCTTTTCTTCAAAAAATGTTCCTTACTTATTTGTCACAAGCTCTTATTTTTTTTTTAAGAAAAAAAAAATTATTTTATAATAATAAAAAACTTTCATTACAAAGGCAGAAAAATGAAAATAATAATATATAAATGTATTTAACGAGAAGAAAAGTTTACTTATGATTCTGCTCCACGAAATTTTTCCTTCACTTTGAAAATGAACTAAGTATACATGGAAATTAATTTGTATAGCAACTAAAGGTGTTAACGAATTCAGGACCAAAGTTTTTGAGACTAATTATCTGCTTTTTTCACCATATTTTGTATAAGACAAACGATTTTCATTTATTGGGACAATGGTGTCCCACTCTTCGTCTGAGGGTTAAATGGATATTTGAAATCCCAATGTAAAGGTAAAGGTACCGTGGTATGTTTTCATCGAGAAGCACAATTGAGCCGCTTGTATAGAACTATGGGAAAATTAGGCTTAATAAGGGGTCAAACCTAAGAACTTGAGTTATCGAAACCCAGTATCTAACCAAAATTACTCACGCCCAGTTTCATAACTTTTAAAGAAAAGTAGGTAGAAGCAAAACTATAGTGTTTATTAGAGTCAACTATATTTTGGGGATTTCTTATAGTAGATTTACGGAACTATTTTCTAGATTAGTGATGTTTATTGAGCTATAATAATTCTAATAATACTTTATGTTTATTTTCTAGCTATAGCTTCACTAGTTTTTTATCCTTTAAATTGATTTAGGAACACTTAGTTTTTTTTATAATTCAATTAGTAAAATTAAAAAGTTATAAGTGGGATTAACCTTTTCCTAATTTAACTAGTAGATTACACATTTTTATTAGTAAGGCTTAGTATTTCATTAGTGAATTTTTTGAGAAAAGCCTTTACTAATTTTATTAGTAAGTGTTATTTAATTTTTTTAATAACTCAATTAATCAATGACATTAATTTTTTTGGATAAATTTTTTGTAATAAATTAATTAGGCAGTTAAAGTGTAGCGTTGGGAAACTGTACTAATTTATTAGTGAAAATTTGAACAAGAACCTTTAATTCTTTTTTTAATTAGTGCAAATATTTTGTTTCTGCAACAAATAAATGAGGTATGTAAATAACCAAATCAAAAACAATTAATCATGCTGTCGTTTATTTTTATATATATGTATTTTTTTCAAAAGTTAAAATACGAGTAAAATATCTCTATGCTGTTAACCCTGGTTACTCAAAAATTCATTAGACTGAATCCTTCATAGTCAGTACAAATTTAAGATTTTTTTCTAGTTTTGTCTAAAATCAGTGTTGATAGACATCACTAATGTGAAATCGTCATCTTTTATTTATTGAATTTGGGAACACATCAATATATAATATTTATTTCATTTTAAAAAATCATATTTGTTTAATTATATTATACAATTTATTAAAACAATAATGAGTTTTTAGTTTAAAAATATTTTAAATCAAGTAATATTCAAGAAATAAACTTCATAAAATGAATTTTTATACTTTTCAAACGAATTTTCATAAAAATATTCTTTTTTTACTGATAAGCAATCAATTATCTTTTTCGGGTACTGATTTTAATATAAGTTTTTTTTAGAAATTTTTGAAAGAAGCTAATAAATATATGGGCGTATCGAGAGTGAGAGCTTAACTTAAGACTATTTTAAGAAGAGCCATAAACATATCTAGATCACTGAAAAAAAAGTAGTAACATTATAAATTAGATAGTAAAAAATAGTACAGTTAATTATTACTAAATATAAAGTTCCATTATTATTATTTACTATTAATTACTACCAAAAATTAATTAAATTATTACCAAAAATGGTAAATAAAATAAATAATAATAAAATTTTTCGAAAAATAATTTCAAAAAGTCCAAATTAAGTTATAATTTTATTTCTTTCAAGCTTTACGAGATATTTAGTTTTTTGATAACTACACACACTGATAGTTTAAATTACTAGGAATTGATTTTTATTAAATTATTGTATTTATATGGCGTTAATATGCACAAAAATTTTGATAATTTCATAAAAAAATTAACTTAAAACACTTCATAACTATTTATTAATTGAAATTATAAAAATATATAAAATCTATTCAATAAAAAATAAACCCGAAAGCTGAATTAATATCCGAAAGCAGCTTTATGAAAGAGCGAAAGGTCGCGTCAATTAAAGTTTTCAAATTTTTGCTAAATCATTCTTCATCTGAAGTCTAAAACTTTTTATGCAAAGACCTTTGGATTTTTTTTTGGGTAATTAGACATAAAAAGCATTAAAAATAGTAAAAATTAAATACCTGAAAGCCCAGAGAGTAGTAAGATATACGACTTATTATAAAAATGGCAAAATTCAAGTATTAAAAACTTTTACAGGTAGTAAAAAAGTGTGTCGTAAATGTACCATATCATCATTAATTTTACTATATCTAAATAGTAAAATTACGTATAGAACTGTTTAATGTTTATCACAACACTATATATTTGCAACTACTACATTTTTTCAGTGATTAATATACATTTAAAAAGTTGTGTTTTTTATCAAGAAAGGGAGGAGTACGCAATCCTTTTTTCTGTTTGGATAAATACTTTTGAATATTTTTTTGTTTAAAACATGTAAATTACTACAGATTTTTGAATAAATTTTGACTATTATTGAAAGAAACTGTAAACAAATCGTTCATCTGTCTGCTTGGTTAAAATTCAATCATTTTTAAACATTGCCATATATTATATATTATATATAAGAGGAAATTGAGTTAACGAGTCAAGCAAGTATTTATTTATGATGTAGTTAATTTAATTAATTTTCATGAAAGTGGAGTAGGAGTGTTGCAGTTTAATACTTTTTTTAATTAATCTTCGTTATCTCCCTTACGCTTTCATCAAGCCTCTTTCCATTGATCATTTTTCCTCATTGATCGAGTGATATCAAATTTCATTAATTTAAAGCCAATCGTTGAATGCCTCATAACACAAATTTTCTGTCACAAAAGTTTTAAATTCTTCAACAATTACTTATCAATGACGAATTGCAAAAGTGACTTATAAAAGCTAAATTTTTTTCCAAAAACACTTATAAATGGAAACATAGAGAGGACAAGAAAATTAATAAAAGTTTCTTTTATTTGTCAATAAGTGTAAATGAATTAATATCAATTTTGTTAAAATTATTAATAATGCTCGTTTAAGATCAAAATTTCCAAGCACTTAATTGCAGTTTTAAAATTTTCATTTTTAGTACCTGTTTTTTATGCTGATTAAGCAAATTTTTTTTCAAGTATGCATATTTTTAATCTAGATAAAATATTTGCTAAAATTATTGAACTTGAGTTATTTCATGAAGAGTTTTCTCATAAAATATTTATATTAAAAGTCTTTCCTTTTATTTTCATAGGGCTCAATGAACCTAAAAAATACTAAATTAACTATAGGTGGTTATTTACCCTGAATTTGAGAACCACTGGGTTAAATTGAAATGTTCATTTTTCATTATATTCTAAAATAACTGTTTAAATCCTCATTTCAATGTATTTTAAGAAAGGAGACATAATAAATATTTTTGTTTCTTGCACATTAACATTTCGGAATATCAAAATCCTCAACTTTACGCGAACTAAGATGGGTTAATTGAAAATGAATCAAATTTTATTAGGGTTTTTAGTATAAAATACATTTTATGGTAAAGAATGACATTATTACTGGACTCAAAATTTTTATTTTAACAAAGGATAAAAACAGAAAATTCTATAATAATACAAAAAATTCTAAAAGAAGAATTTTGTTAAAAAAAACCAGAGAGTTTTCTCTAAGTCGAGTTATTTTAAGCTTATTTAATTACTTCAAAAATTTATGTTTAATAGAATACCATAAAGATCGATCTGTGGGGAGAAAATTTTTTTTGAATATATCGTTGGCTCCAATTACTTTTAGAATAGAATGTTAAACCTTTTCTCTCCTAACATTTTTATCAAATCATGCATATAGGAATCTAAAGTAATGGGAGCCAACGATAAATTTAAAATTCATGAGGTTAATTATGGGTATTTTTTGGAACTAAATTAAATTTGACTGATCTCACAAAAAAACAGATATTGCAAAAATTAATGAAATATTTTTCGTAAAACACAGCCTATGTTCACCTCAAAGAGTAGAGCTTTCTAATGATACCATTTTCAATAAAAAAATTGTTCAAATCTTCACATTATGCTCTTGGGAAAAAGTGGTGACACTCTTTATTTCAAAAAAGTCGCATTATTTCTCTATAAATTTCTCAATTTCTTTCTTCCAAGTATTTTTGATCAACTAATTGTTTTGAACGTAGGTATTAATAGAACATCTCCACGATTTCCATTAACCATGATCTTGCCTCGTTACAAGTTTTTCAAATCATGCCAGTCTTTTTCTTTTAAATTATCTTTGTTATTTAATAACAGTCAGTTTGATACATCAAATTTCGATTTGTACTTTTCTTCTTTTAGAAACTATATTAAAAAATATTTTCTCTCGAAATATGATTTTTCAACTTGTACAACCCCTAAATGTTTTGCTTGCAAATATACCAATAATACAACAGCTTGAGTGCTAGTATTCCCACACAAATTTTTTTCTATTCATGTTTGTTTCATTTAACTTTCATTTATATACTTATTTATCTATTTATGTATTTTTTTTTTTTTTTTTATATTTTGTTGATTATGTATTTATATACCTTACTTATATATCTACTTTTTTTACAACCAAATTTATGTATCTTATCTTTATTACTTATATGTGCATACATATATTTGTTCACCAAGCCTATTATCTGAATTGTGAACCATTTTTTATGTCTATATTGAAAACATCTTCAAAGTGATTCATTAAGAGCTATGCTTTCATGGTTAGTGTCTCCAAGCGGCTGATTGGCCTTTGACGCTTACCTTCAAAAGTACCTGAGTTTTTTTTTTTTTGAATTTAACTTATTTTAGTGTGTGTTTTGTTTTATTTTACAGTTGTTTTTCTACATATGTGCTCATATTTTTCTTTGTGAACTTTTGTGAAATAAATGCTTACTTACTTACTTACTTACTTATTACTAAAATTTAGAACGAATTTCTGAAGTAAAGCGCAATTATCAAAAGTCTTATAAAGATTTTGCAAAAATAAACTATGCCTAGCGTATATATCAATAGATAATCTTCAAATCATATGTATATGTATAATCAAGACGAAATATTGAATAACTGTTAATTTTTTTGAATAACTGCCAAATCGGATAGAACCATACTATAATATATGCAGAGCAGATGAGACTGCAGAATCGGTTAGATAAATTCAAAAATAAAATAAAAATTACATTACCAATTTGACATAATATTGAAAAAAGGTAGTTTAGTGTGCCAATAAAAAAGCAAATATAGATGTGCTCAATTTATTATTATTTATTTCTTGCTTGTGCAGACATATGCAAATAATGACGCAAAAAAGAATTAAGGTTAGTTGTCAGTTAGTTATTTTATTTTTGTTTAGTTAGATGAGAAGGATGGGGCCTGTGTTCCAGTGCTTAATCACTTTATTGAATGTTTGAGTTAATAGTGTGCGGTCTACGATCCCAAAAACATAAGGTAAATGCCAAAATATTACGGTTAAAAAATAAATGGAAAAAAAACTAATAAATAAAATAATTATGAAAAAATATGGTAAAATTATATCGAATCAAAAATCAGAAAGGATACATTCACTGTAAAAAAGGTTAAAGAGTTAATGGACAAACTTAAAATGTATGTGTGACAAACCTGAAGTAAAAAAGGGGAACTTAATGTTTTACGTTGAAAAAAACAACTTAAATCGAAAAAAAACAATCTTTAAGGGAAAAAAGACGAACTTAAAGTGAAAAAAATGAACTTAAAGTAGAATTGAACAAACTTAGTGCAAAAATGAAATATTTAAAATTTGAATATTTTTTGAAAGTTTTTTGTCTCCTTCTTTTATGTTTGTCACTTCCTAATTTTATTAATTTCCTAATAATGGCTATCTTTATTTTTAAGGACTAAGTTAGATAGAATTAATAAGTTAGTTGATTTGTTATTTTCTTAGGTAGGGAGTTTGTTAGTTAGCTAGTTAGTATGCAGTTAGTTAGTGAAGTAGTTAACTAGATAAACAGTTAGTATATGCTTATTAAGCTAAAAGAGTTTTTTTTTTTTTTTTTTTGTTAAAATTTTGTATTATTGGTTTTAAATTCAAATAATATATATTATATAAAATAAACTTGTTTAATCAAGCAAATTTCTCTGCTTTCTCACTTACGATACCTTACGAAGTAGTTTTGTTTCGATTTTTCTAGAAGTTGAATACTTCACTCTTTAGATAATTTAGCATTTCTCAAAAGTATCTCGTTCGTATTGAAAAAAGTTTTCGTGTTTGAAAAAAGGATTTGCAAAATGGGTTTGTTGTAAACAAGAAATTTATACTGCAAGTGAGATACAGCAGTGATAAGTGCAACACAAATGAAATTTTCACAGCACACACACACAATAGTGTTTTAAATGAAAAAAACAAATAACTCATCAAAAGCAATAAGCTTTCAAATATGAAATTTCATTTCCAAATTGAAAAACAGAATTACTTAGAAGTAATTGTTAAATGAAGCTTGCGCTTTTGATTTCTTTTATAGCAAGCGATCTTTATACAAGTGTCAGCATTACTGAATGCGTAAATGGAAGAATCATATACAGAAACACTATTTCCTTAATTGTTAATTGCAAAATTAAATTTAACATTTTCAGAATCACTTAACACTGTTTCAATTATTTTTCTTATTGATTTAAAAAGTTTGGCGGGTATAGCTAGATCTTCGCTTTTTATACTCAGAATAGAGTCTTAAACTTTATATATAATATATAAAATGTTACGTAACTGTAATGCTCTTATACTTATTCTGAACCTAAGCTCAACACTATGTGCTGATCATACATAGGAATTGTTTTTATGAAATAGAAGCTGATTTAAATGAGCCAGCAGTAAACCACGAAATTATAAATTATCTGCCTTAAGTTATGCGATAATTTATTCAAAGTGAAAAACAAACGAATAATTATTTCAATGAAATGGAAAAAAAATGTGGAAGTTCAAAAAATTTTTAGTTGAAGTGGAAAAAAATCGTTGAAAACATTTCACTTGAAGTTGAAATGTAATGTATAACAAAGAAGGCGATTAAATTTTTTAATGTTTTAAAGTCTAAATAATTATTTATATAATGTTTGAAGAGTTACTGGTTTTTATGATGCTTCAGAATTCATTACAATCACAGTCACGATTGTAAGAACAAAGATGCATTGAAAATAACGTTTTAAAGTAAAAGGCTTATCTTAATTTTTATATGATGAATGAAGAAAATCTGAAATAGTTCAAGCTCACGCTAATTTAATTGAGAGCAAAAAACGTAAAATAGCATAATAAGAAAATTATGAAAACTATTTTCAGATGATTTGCACAAATCATTTATTTAATATTTTTATAAGGGAATTTGGTTTTAATTTTTATACACTGTCGTGTCCAGTGGTCATCAGTTTGGGAAAAAGTAAAAATGATCTGTACACTTTCAGGTATTGATTCTTGAAATTATTTTGTTTGCTTTTTGAATTAACTTTCATAAAACTTAAAGCAGATTCTTTACATTCCGTGTATCGTAGTTGACCATTCTTCCTAAAAATCTTGGAAAGGACATTCCGAGAATCAAAGAATGCCGACATATTAAAGGGTCAGCTCCAACAATAAGAGGTATACATACATCCTTTATGCAGACAATATTAATTATTATTATTATTATAAGCTTTTAAAAAATCAATAAATCTTGGGTATCTTTAAAAATAACATATGGCATCAGATGGGTTTAATTAAATAGTATACTATTAAATTTATAAAGACAGAATTCATTCTAAAGAATATTTCGATTTTTTGAATAAATGAAAAGAAGTTTGAATTTAAAAATAAAATAATTTCGAAATGAGAATATATTTATCTATACTGGAGAGAAAGATAATTTACTAAATTGTGAAAGAGCTTTGACAAATTTTGCTCAAAAAATAATTATATTACTTTCTTACATCATTTATTCGACAACTTTTGGAACAATTAATTCTATTAGAACCACATTAAATGAAATCATCCAATCATATTGCATTGCTTGGTTGGAGTAAGTTAAAAGAAAGATGCAATTGACTTTGAATGAACATAATATTTAATCGAATTTTTAAATAATTTTAAATCGGAAATTTTATAATTCATTTATATTATATTTAAGTATGATTGTTAAATGTTTTTATCTTTCTTCTTAAACTAACACTTCACTTGAAGTTAAAAAAATTTCACTCGAATTTGAAAACATTAACTTGAACATTAAAACATTTTACTTGAAGTAGTACTTTGATTAGGGGAGAGCTTTGCCTTTCTACATTTACAATATGTCTGACGATATTTTGATTAATTAACAGCATAAATAAATTATAATCACCCCGCGGACTCACACATTCAATATAAATATTTTTGTTACTAGAACTCTGTCATCTCTTTAATGACCCTACTTCATAAAAAGAATGGTAATAATATTTTGATAAAGTAAAAAATCCAAAATAAAAGCGTGTTATAAACACGTGGTTAAATTTGAAGTTTTAAACGTGGTTTCTAAAGAAACTTTGTGGTTAAAGTGACACATTTAACTTTTTGAATAAATGACAAATACAACACAAGTTGGCGATTGAAAGAAGATGAGCTTAGTCGGAAAGTATAAATGCTACTTAAAATTTAAAATGGTCCTTTAAATGATAATTAAAAAAATTTATATTTATACAAAGAAAAAAATATGTATAGCAATATTACTATAGAAAGAAAAATTAGTAAAGTTAATTTTTACTAGATATAAACATAAATTACTATCTAAAAAGTTGTGAGTATTAACATTACTAGAAGAGTAATTTATGCGGTAAGACATTGATTTCCTATTTATATAAAGAAAGAATTGAAACGAACGAAATTTATTTGCTAATTTTAAGTGGAAAAAGAGGAAAAAGAGCTCGCAAACTATTATAAGATATCATAGGTAGTTGAGATAGGGGAAAAAATATAGAAAACGATTGAATTGAATTTGCAAGTTTTGTCACAAGACCGCTTCCATGACTACTTTTCAAGTAAAATTTATCTGATTTATATCGGAACACACAAACTAAATTAAATTTTGTATAAGAGTATGTAGAGATGTGAAATATATTATTATGCATGCAAAACATATACAATATACATTTATATATTATAAACATAAAAATATAATAAATTTATTAACTATATCACTACAAACATAAAAACTGGGATGATCACATGCTAAACACACATATTTAAAAAAGCAAATTGATATTTGAAACATTGTTTAAATGATGACAACGGTAAATTTAAATCAGAATAAACAAAATCATTCGAGTTGGATAAGGTATTAATTTTTATATATTATCGATTGTTTTGAAGAAGAAAGTCCTAAAAATAAAACTAATGAACTATTCGAATGACTTAAAGAGTAATTCTGATTTGATTTTTCCTTATCAAAAATTTTTGAAATACTACAGGAAGCATATGACTTTAATGTTTATAAATAAAAATATAAATATTTATGTTGTGATCGTTCATAAAAGTAAGAAGTTCATTATTATTCATGAAGAGAGAATTTGTATGACTGATCACAATTTTTGATAAATACTATCCTCAAAGTTTTTGTTTGTAGTCGAAATATACTCTCCCTTAATTCAGTAAACTGTAGATGATATTTGGAAGAAATAACCATTTGTACAGCATATAATTAATATTTGTTGAGAAAATTTAGCTAGTTTTTTTAACGTGCCAATTATTACTTTCAATTTGGTTGAAAGTTTTGTAACATACCTACTCAAACACAATTTGTCATCAAGTACTATTCCTAAAACATTTCGATTTCTAACCTTTTCAATTTCAACATAATTGAAAATGACATCAATGTTTCTTCCATAATTTGGAAAAATATCTCTTTGAATTTCTTGTTGTTAATAGTCAATCGATTATTATACCATTTTTACTTTAAGTTCGCCCTTTTTTACTTTAAGTTCGTCCTTTTTCACTTTAAGTTCGTCCTTTTTTACTTTAAGTTCGTCTTTTTTTACTTTAAAAAAATCTTGTTTTCTTGCTATTAGTTCCTGGTTTCCCAGGAATTAATAATTTTTTAATCTTGCTTCAAAAATTTGAGTGAGAAAAAATATGAGAGTAAAGAAGAAAGAATGTTCATTTCAAATGAAAAATTCATTGCGATTACAACGTATCTAAATAAATGAATATGCATTTGTTAAAATTGCTCTTTATACTTTATACGAGTGAAAGTTAACGTAGAAAATATGAAAGAAATTCTCATAGCTTTTATGAGGAAACATGCATTTTTGGTGATGGCCAAAGATGAATTTAGATTAGCTAATTTTTAGATTTGATCGAAAGAATATTAATTAAGATGAATGCCATAAAAGTTTCTTTAAATAATACTCATTTCCTCTATATGATGTAAGTATAGAGAAAAAGTATTAAAAATGTAGAACACCATTCTTATATATTTTAAAGATGCAAATCAAACATATCAAATAATAGTAAACTTTACCTCTTAAACAATCAAATCAAAAATTGATAAATCTCAGGAAAGAAATATATTCCTGAGATCAAAAATAGTCAAAAATTATTTCGAGATCGCTGAATCACTGAAAGGAAACACTATTTTTTACCTCCGCAGTGGTCTTTTCGTTCATCTTAGTTGCGCTCTGTACTATATTATTTAATTTTAAAACACTCTTACATTACATATAGAATATATTTAAAATTTTCTAGAACAAAATGCTTTTTCAACAAGATGATAATCATTCACCAGCGAGTTCTGGGTTTGAATCCAAATACTTTACTTCACAATTCGACATTCTACACTGTAGTTCAGTGATTCCCAAACTGAGGGTAGGGGCGCTCCCTAATGGGGGGGGGGGGGTCAGAATTTTTCAAGGGGGGCCTTAGGCAATATCTTAAATATTTATCCAAACACAACATAATTATTTACCTTGAATAATTTTGTTAGATAAATATGTGTAAAGTAGGAAATATGAATTACTTATTATCATTTTATTTTAAAAACATTTATCTCAGTTGCAAAGATCAATCGCTTATAACACGCACCTCCTATACACTATCTGTATACATCAGCATAAAGATGAGGAAAAAAATCCGGAAAATGGTAGCACACATCTCGATTAAACTGTCAAATGGACATCAAATTAAATGATCTCATAAAATCCGATTTGATATAAATTTTGTTAAACTTTTTTTGAGTTTAAATTTTGAATTTTTTTTAACTTAGTTTATTTTTTTGATGTAGATATATTATTTACATAAATAGCTGTCATGTGTTTTTTGACTGCATAGATAGACAGCGTGATCAATCCTTTTCACTCATTTGATCCCCGAATTATTTTTATTGGAAACAGTTCTAATTCATTTCAGTGTAAAAGTTCTCTCACCCCCGACTATGAGACGTGTAAGATGGAAGTTGTCTATCACTGAAGAATAAACAGCTTAATCATAAGACTTAATTTGGAAACGAATTGATGATAATTGAAATAAGCTGAAACCTTTGTATGAAATGCAAGATGAAATAATTTTTTTTGCAATATCAAAAAAAGAAAATTTATATGATGCTTCTATAAAAAAATGTCAACATAGATTAGCTATTTTGTAGATTTTTTGAAGCAATTAACATTCTTTATTTAAAATTACAACATTATCAACGCTTTTGTTAAGAACATTGAATTGTAGAGACGGAAAGACCAAGTTGAAAATTTCTATTCGTTTTTTCATTCTAATGAATTTATCGGAGAAGTCAATAATTTAGGGCAGTATAGTGGAAATATTAAGAAAAAATCTAGTAATATTTGGAATCACTTTATGAAGAATTTTTACAATATATTCCAAATGTTTTAATGCATACCGTTACTTGGAAACTGAGAGGAAACGCATTCAATTTTGGGAAATTTTGTTTGCCAAAAACTTAGAGAAAAGGCTCTCCAATTGTTGATTTCCGATTTGTCAACCCAACTTTGTGAGGTAGATTTTCCAATCTTGTATTAAAAACAAAACAACGAAATCGACGTGAAGTCCAACGCGATTTGCGTTGTTCACTTTTTTTAATGAATCCTAGAATTTTTAATCTTGTGAAAATCAAACAACAACACCAATAACGCAATTTAAGTCTTAAAACCCTTTGATTTTTTCGTTGAACATATTTTTTCATAAACGTTGTATTTTTCTTTGTGTATGCATGCTGAAAAAATGAAGTGCAAATATAATGAATAATATTAAGTATTGATTATACTACATTTCAATTATTTTTAATTAATATTTCTACATTTCAATTATTTTCATTTTTAAAGAAAAGACGCATGAGTTTTTAATTTGGAAAAAGGGGGCGTTGTTCAAAAAAGTTTTGGAACAACAGCTGTAGTCAAACAATAGTCAAAGACAGTGTAAATAGAGATTAAAACAATATATAAAAATAGATAGAGGGTTTAAGAAGAAATTTTTTCTCACTTAAAATTCAAATGTTACTGTTTGAATCCAAAGAGATCTTACTTTCTGAATAAGCATAACGAGAATATCAAGCGTAAAAAAAGTTTCATTTTGGGGTTTGCTGAAAAAAGGCTTTGTACGCGTACCAGCAAGCAATTGGAGTGATAGCAAAAACGTAATGTGTCTTTATATTTATAAATGTATATATATTTTCTATTTATATATAAGAAAGAGACGACTTCAAGAGTACTGAAGTATAGAACTCGAACATACTACTAACTCAATTTTTCTTATTTTTCAACTTATATATACTTTTTATATTGCACGTTTACAAGTATATACAATTAATAATAGTAGTGAGCGTATACACTTGAATCATAGTTTGGTATTTTGCATTATTAAAATTCTTGTGGACAAAACTTAGATTTGAGTATGCTCGCTATGAAAGTATTCTCCAATCAATTGCAATGAACAAAGCTACTGCGCGCTGAAACAAGGAATTAGCCATTAGTCTTCATTCAGAGTATCATCAAATCAAAATGGAGGAAAGTAAAGAAATAAATAAGATTTTAAATTGATCCAAAGTACAACAAAATTCTCTCGACTTGTTGAGCTACTGCATACTGCATTAAATATAATATATCAAGTTCTTATCTTGTCTGTTTACATATCCATCCCTCTTTGTATATAACATAGACACACACACATGCACTAATAATATATGATGATGCTGAATGATGATAATCAATTAAAATTCCTTGGTATAGCAGTAAAAATGAGTGATGAATGGAAGAAGAGAATATTATTTTTTAATTTACTTTTTTTATTCGTTAAAAACGAAAGAAATACTCCCATTCCACTGCTTTACTCCTGGAAGCTTCATGATCGCAGTGAGATTGTTGTTGTTGTTGGTGATGAAGATGGAACAAGGCTTAAAAAATGATGATTTTTTTGTGTTTATTACACCACTACTACTGTACTAAATCCTAAGGGAAATGAAAAAAAGTTCTCAAGATCTTTATCCTATTTAGTATAGAGAAGAAGTAATATATTAATTTTGTTAAAGTTATTTCATCTTGAACATCGTTAAATAAGGTTTTCTCGTTAGCCATGATACTCCCTTTTATTTAAAAGAAGAATAAATATTCATATATTATCTCTTATCTTTTCAATCACAATCTGGATTTAATGACTGCAAAGCAAGTCAGCTCGAATAGGTCTTACTTTATATTCCTTCGCTTATTTTTCTCTTGATTTGCTTCTTCTTGGACATGACTTTTTTTAATCAATTTTTTAATAAATTTATTATTTGTCAGTAACTTTTGAATCCAAAGCTTCCTCTTCCCAAATGTATCGTGTTGTCATAATATTTTGATTCTTTGCAAAATTTAGATTCATTTTATACCTTGAGATAGGGAACAGAAATCAAGTACTCCTAAACAAAAAACATTTAAATCCTAGAAAATCTATTGTTGCAAAATTAGATAATCGAATTAGAATCGAAATAAAATTTTTACATCATTATACATTAGAAAGGGCCTATTCAAAGAAGTTACCTATTTACAATTTTCAAACAGATGAGAAGGTTCTCGGCAGGCTTACGTTTTCATCCAGCCTCCTTGTAGTTGCATCCATATCTGTCATTATTCTTGCATTGAATATAATATCAAATAAAAGTATCAATTTTTTTTATGAAATCCCTATTTTTCTTTTACACTATTCAATTTAAAATAAAAAAATTTTTAATATTAAAATAATTATAGTGACCCATTAAAACTCAGTGATAATTTTTTGATCCATGGATCATAAAAGGTTGCGCAACACAGATCGAAACGAGTGTAGCTGACAAATAAAAGCGCCACAATGCAAGACTATTCGTTAGAAGTTTATTCAGCAAATCTTGTTACTATTATAGAACTCCAAGAATCCAAGTATAATTTAAGTGCAAAAATTATGTGATGCTATGCAGGATTGTATCAAGTGCTACTTTTGGGAAAATGATTTTCCTTTTCTAAATTTTGCAAGTATGAAACGATTATATGACTAAATGTCGACAGATAACATCCCATTCAACTTGGGTGTGGGGGTGATACAAAATGTCGACTAAAAATATAAAGAAAAAGAACGAATCTTATAACTAACCTTGCCAAATAAGTATATCAACCTTCATCACTAAATAAAGGATGAGTAAGTGGCGTGAGTAAGGTTGGTTAGATACTGTGGTTCGATATCTCAAGATCCTGGGTTCGATCCCGTATCAAACGTACTTTCTTCATAGTTCGATACAAAAGGCGCAAGTGTACCTTCTCGATGAAAACATCTCACGATACCTACTTTATTACAAACTTATTCTCTAACTAATTAACTTACAGAATAACAAATTAGCTAATATCTTAATTAAAATTTTTGTTATTTTCAGCATACTTTTTATTATTTTTTTCCTTTGATATTTTTTTGAGAAAGTTGTTTTAATTAATACTCATTATATCTCATTCACTTTGGCGTACATTTTGAAAAAGGGTGTATTCAAATTTTCTCAATTTAATATTCGCCATATTATCATAAGTTTAGTGTTTATTCCGTTTAATTTCTTTTTAAATGAAAAGCAGTTTAAAAATGAATTGTAAGGTGAAAATTTTTTCGATTAATATAACTTATTTTTTACCAATTTTTTTATTATCTAAAAGCAGACGACTAAATTTGGAAAAACATTGCCTGAAAGCAGATTAGACCATTTTTGCCCCTCCAAATAGAAAAAATGTTACATATGGTTATGCGTCTTTAAAAAGCGGATATAGAGAGAGCGAAGCGAATATGACAGCGTGCGCTCAATTTAATAATTTTTATTTTGTGAGTGAAAAGTTGTAATTCAGATGTTTAAGATGATTGGAGTTAATATTCCTTATTTAATACCAGTAAGGATCTAAGTAAGCACTCATTGACTGATCTTTTGTTTATAGAATGTTCAGAAAAAGTTCATTTTAGAAACAAAAATATATAAATGCCCTTGGTGTAAATTTTCTTCTAGATCCATCCTGGCACCTCTTCCAAATTTTTGGCTAAGCAACAACTGTGTAAAAGGATTAATATATACTGTAAAAATATGCTTAAAATCTAAAAACGATAATGTTTTACTTTACGCTTCTGTCAATCAAAAATTTTTTCAAGCAATTATTTATTGTTGTGATGTCAATCAAACTATACATTTTCCAACGTAGTTTATTTCGTTGATATTATATTACTAAAGATTCTAGATTTTTTACATAAACTAACTCAATAAATTAAAAAAAAATTAGAACAAATTAAAAAATATTAAAATTTTTGATTGGAGGAACCGTAAGTAAAACATTACCACTATTCTACACCCAGTGGCGGATCCAGAGAGGGGGAGGGGGGCTCACGGGCCTAGTCCCCCCCCCCCTATGAAAAATGGCTTCGAAAATAGCCCTTACATGTTAAAAATTAATTTTTGCAATTTATTTATGGAAAAATAATGTTAAAAATATGAAAACATAGGTAATCAGTGATTCTAAAAGACATAATACAGCTGTCGTATTCTCTGAAGACTTTTAGCAAAATTGCAAAAAATTTAAATAGATTTTGCCCCCCCCCCCTATAAAAAATTTCTGGATCTGCCACTGCTACACACGCATTGTGTATAAAAACATAATTTTTTTTATTAATTATAAATTGCATATTTTCATATTAAAATTCGAAATTAAAAACTTTTATAAAATTTTATAAAAATTCTGTACATTAAAAATTCATATTAAATTTTTAATGGAAAAAATATTAGAAATAATTGTGTCTTTCAAAATTTCTTCTTGCGTTGACTTGCCCAAAGTGAACCTTCTCCTTCTGAAAACTTCTAACCAATTTGAAAGATATAATTGAATGCCATTTTTGACTTCTTTTGTTAAAATATATGAAAAGGTAGCTTTATTCATTAATTTTAAAATTCGAAGTTAATTAACTATATCATTATTTCTTCGATAATAATTAATATTTAATTTTGAAATGAATACTTCGATTGTTTAGTTGCGATTGGATGAAATTGCACCTTCTTTTCTCCTCCATATATCACCTTTTCAATGCTTTTATCTGAAGTAATAAACTTTCAAAATAAAATTCATCAAAATTTTACCCGCTTTATCCTCATTCTTTCCTTTTTTTATTATAAATTGTTTAATTCATTCATATTGTAAATAATTATGCAAAAGAAGTGTTGTGAATTTTTTGTTTCTTTAAAACCGAAAAATACTAAATTATACCAAATAACAGAGTGTGTATTTAAATCGATTTTCGACTTCTTTATTATTTTAAATATTCAATAAATTATTTAAATTTGGATAGTACAGAAACTACCCCTCTATTCCAGTCCGTGTGTGGATATTATAAGGACCTGACAGACTCCCATCGGTCTCTTAAACAGGTTGAAGCACAGTCATCAGTTTAGTGCAAATTATGAAATATAACTTAGTTAAAAAGAGCTTTCTCGACACCTTATAAATTAATCTGTGAAAAACAGTGTAATTGCAAAAGAGATTAAAAAAGATTTGAAGTAAACTTATAGGGAGTATTGAAAGAGCGTTCAACATGCTCTTCATTGGATGTACCTACGCACTCTGAGATACTTTCTCTTTGCGCGCCATCTATATCATTGATTTTTGGAAAGTGGTTTAAAAGTTTTTCACTTAAGAAGCTGACATCCTTAAAAAGATTTATGATATTATTAAGATGTTCCATATAAAAATAAAAGTTCATATGCATTCTTCAAGCATGCTGTGATCTTCACACAGGCACTAGCACACATCCATACACACGTATACCATGTTTATATATGAACTTTGTTTATGCGAAATATCGTAAATTTCAAAGGGATTTAGTATGCAGCTGGAGTGATGATTTTTTTGCTGAGTATAGAAATATAGGAAATAAAGTTTTTATCTATTTTCTGCATGATACTTTATTTTTATATATCTACTTTTATCTCCAATAAACTTATAAGTGACAGCCATGAAACCTATTTGAAATTATATATGTATACATCAGTGGTCTGGCATAACGGTAGGGGAGGCAAAAATCAAAAGAACTTGGCAGAACGAGTCCAGCATCGGCGACTTTATCTAAACCCCCAGGGAACGGATTTCGAATAAATTGCCAAAAAAATTTAAAAAACATAGGAATATTTCTTTAAGAAATAGTTAGAAACTTTAGAAATTTGAAAGAAAAACTAATAAATACTCAAGCTGAAAGATTTTTACCATCAAGTTTACTTCTTTTCCTTGATTTGAGATAACTTATGGCTGAAAAAGTTCTTTGTGAAATACTAGAATGCTTCATTCTTTTCATGATTAGATAACTCTTTATGTACTAATTGTAGTTTATAAGAAAGTATAGTACTCATTCAGACTAAGAAACATCCACTACTCAAAGACATGTGATTAAGAAATTATTTTTTTTTATTTTCCTTTCCTTATTTATGTGAATAATAATATACTTGTAGGACAAGCTAGAAAACTATATGGGTGATCATGAAAGAGTTAGGTTATTAATATCAATCTTTACATACATTCTTATGAAATAATAAAAACGAAGATTTTGGAAGAACAATATTATCACTTGGTAAATTGTTTAAATGAAAAAAACTGAATATATAATAAAAATTGAATGGAAGGACGATTATCAAATATACTTTCTTGATACATGATGTAAAATTTGCAGAAAAGGAAAGGATAAACTTAAGAAGTCTTTATTCAGCAAAAAGAGGCTATTGAAACAAACACAGGAGTATTAGTATTTATACACCTTTTTTCACAAAATAGCATTCAAATTAGTCAACAAAGATCAGAATAAAATGAGGAAAAACTTGGAGTAAAGAAAAATTAGAATAAAAGCTAAATATTCGCTCGCAATGTTCACACCACGATACACATTTTTTAAAACTTTCTAGAAAAAAATATTAGAAAAAATAGGTTCCATGTAAAATTTCACGCTTCTCATTCTCATTCTATTTTTTACTTCTTTACTGTTATAGTAACTCTGCTGTTCTGCAGGAGTTCTTAACTTTTTGCTCTATATCGCCTACTTTTCCACAACAATATAGACTTCCTAAATTCACATTATAATGTATATTTTAATTTATGTTTTGGCACATTGGGGAGTCAAAGTCGAGTATGGAATTCAGTTCGGAAAATTTGTTTGCAAATTAAATCGTTATGTGTTAGAGTCAATGTAATTTTAGCAATACTAGTTACTGCTTTACCTGATACTCAAGTTGGTGTTTAAACGCCTTTTTGTGCTCTTGGAATTGTAAAAAGTCGTCTTAGAAATCCGTGATGACAAACATTTCCAATCAAGTGTGTCAAGAATTTTAAATTCTTCGAGAAAAATTCAACCAAACTCTAATATAATTTAATTTGCTAAAATTATTTTTAATGGGGCCTGAATTATAAGAAAGTGTACACATTTAAATATTTCAAGAGAGGTTATCAACGGGCCTGAAGCTAAATGAAAAAATACAATATAATTCAGTCATACGGAAATTCCAAGAAGAAGAGCTTTCATGTTAAACGAGATATTCAATTGGAAAAATAAAGTTGGTGCTTGAAACGATGGTGGTCTAAAACCATTAGTTATAGCATTGCAAGATATTTAAAGATATATAGAAGGATGAAAGAAAATGAAAATTCAAAATAAAATGTCACGTTATTGATATGAAATATTTGGGTCTTTAAAAAGTGCTGCAAAATGTCTTTGTTGGGTGCATATATTCAACTATTGATTTATTGCCAAACTGATGTTTATTATGTGTTTGATACAAAGTTATTTAACAATAAAATAATTTACCTTGATCATATCTTTTGTTTTTTAGCTATAAGTTTCAAAAAAGTTGGTATACTTTTTTATGTACTTTAAAAAGTGCTGCATTTTCAAAATTAAAAAAATGGCGATTATTTTACTTTTTCAATGTAAGTATTAAATATTATAAAAGGGATAATTGAAGTTATTCATCATTTAAGATTAATTTGAGTTTTTTATTTATAAGATTTGATATCTTTTTAAGGTTTTTTTTAATTTAGTTTAAGTTTATAATAGAATAGTCTTTTGGTATAATGTATAGTTTAGTATAAAAACTGAATTTTAAATCTTTACCCATCGGTTTAATTTTAGTTTTATATACTTTTAATTGTACATGAATACCGATTATGGTTCAACACCATATGTACTTATCATTTCTTTTCGTTTTTATAAAAAAAATTAACACTATGCTTTAGACCAGTGGTTCCCAACCGGGGGTCCATGGAAATTCTACTTCAAACTACTTATGCTGAATCTCCTTTAACTCCTATTTTCCAAAACAATATATATATTTAGAGCTTTTTAAAATAAATATTTTCTTCTCTTTTTTAAAGTTTCATATTTTGAATGTTTATATATGCTTTTTATTAGTTACAATATTTTTGAAAAATTTATATTTTAATTGGAAAAAAATTTTATTCACATTTTATGTCAGGCTTTACGATTTCTCTGATTTCAAATGAATAAGCATACGATTTAATCAGATGAACAATAATTTTTTGCATAAAAATCTTTGATTAATTTTGTTGGCTCGAACTATTCAGTTGTAGGGGTCCACAGGTAAAAAAAGTGACTGAAAAGGGGGGAACGGGATAAAAAAGATTGGGAACCACTGCTTTAGACTTTTAGTTTTATAATATGTAGCGTATATTTTTCCCCATTTAATTTTTATTTTTTGATATTTTCCACTTTTGGGTAATTTTTTTTTAAATTAAAATAATTTTGTGAAAAAATAAACTTTTATCAAGAAATTCATTGAAGTTTTAAACGATCTATATTTTGTATCACTTTTGGTCATTTTTGACTAAAAACCCTCAACTAATCTGTTTCATTAAATTCACAACAACAGCTACCCTTAATTAGATACATTTTTATTGCTACTGTAAGTTATTAATTTTAAGCATTTTCTTGATTGATCAATAATAATTTTTTAAGGAAAGTAAAGCTATTTTTTTAATTTAGAAATTCTTTTCTCTACTGTAAACTTGTTGTCTGTTTGACCCGGTACAATGGAAAGCAAAATGAATATGAATTGTAATATTTGTGGTTACAGTTCTTCAAATGATCAGTACATTCATTGTAGTGAATGCAACTTTTATTTTCATCCATCTTGTCAAAAACTTTCAAATGAGCAGTATCGTTTTTTATATATAATAAAAATATACTTTATATTTGTATTTCTTGTAATTGCATAGGAGGAAGTTTTTCATATACAAAATGCATTAAACGTATTGAAGCCATTTTGAATTTAATTGAAAGCTTCAATATTTTTGATTTAAGTTTTTTATACATGTTGAAATTTTATATCAATACTGAAACTATATTTTTAAGAAATGAAAATTTGATTCTTAATGAACCAATATTGAAAACTTATTGCACACCAATAGATACAGTTTCTAAATAAATATTAGAGTTTTATAACGTCGGTGAAAATTTACTACCCTTAGTTTCTTCACAAGATGGCAACTGCCTATTCAACTCTGCAGCTATATATTTACAAGATCAAGAAACTTTATCAACAAAGTTAAGAGTGTTGACTGCTATGGAGCTTATTAAAAATTTTGAAAGCTATAAAAATAGTAGTTTGAGAAAGTTTGTGACTTTCATAAAGCTATAAAAGATGTTTGTTGTTTGAATAAGTGGTCTAACATTTTTACTGTTTTATCATTGTCCAGTGTGTTAAATAAACCTAATTTATCGGTTTACAACTCATCAAAAAACGTGATTAGAGACATTTTAAACAAAGTATTATATCCACTTAATTATAAGGATGATGATACAAAAGCTAAGTCTTTACACATTCTCTTTACATGTACTGTTTTTGATAAAAAAAATTATATTAATCCTAATCATTTCGTTTTTTGTTTACCTAAAATTCAGCACAAATCTGTTTACCCGAACTGTCATTTTTTCAAATTATATGACCACAATTATTCGAAACTTCATTATGAAGTTGATCATTCAGTTATTAAGTTTAGTGAAAAATTTTCAATTTCGTTAGAAAATGGCTTTTTAAGTACAAAAAAATGGGTGAAATTTTTTCTTGATAAAGTTGACTTTAGCTTACCAAAAAGAATACCTGAAGGTTTGAAAGAGAATATTTGCTTTATTCTAAATTTTGATCCTTCGATTAAAAAGTTCATCGACGACTGTGGAGTCTGGGGTCATAATTCAATTAACACTTATTTCTATAAAAACGATAATGCCGATCATTTTAATGACTTAAGAGATTCAAAGGAGAAAAGTGATGCTACTTGTATTCTGAAAAGGTATCATTCGAAGTTGGAAAAAGATAAAAGCTATCAGCAACGAGTATCATACTTTCAAATGTATTTGCATAATAGTGCGTATTGTAACTATGTTACATATGAGTATAAAGGTTTTTATCCAGGCGATAGCTTCCATTCCAACTTAAAATACCAAAATTCAACATATGTTAGAACTAATTTAGATGTTAGAAAAAATATTATCGAAAAATTTGAAAAAGGCGAAACATCTGTTATGAAAATTTATAATGATTCTATAATAAAAGGAGAAAATATTCCAAGGAACTCCCAATATATCAGTAATTTGAAAAACAAACTTTTATCTAGATCTTCGAATTTGAATTTATCAGACGAAGTTCAAAAGCTTTTATCGATGATAGGAAGTAAACATGAGTTCGTAAGATGTGCTGTTACCATTTCTAATCCTAGCTCATTCATACTATATACTGATAGCATGCTTGCTCAGTTTATTTCAGCAATGAAAAATTCTTATATTATTGGGATCGATCGAACATTTAATTTAGCTGCCTGTTTTGTCAGTACTTTTGTGTACCAGGAAAGAAAATTGATTCGTAGAAAAACAGGAGAAAATCCTATCTTTACGGGTCAATTTTTATCAATTGGGATTCTACTTATGAAACTTATTTTAGTTTTTTTTCACACATATATATGAAAACTGGTCCAATAAAAGCTATTTTTGGTTGTGACCAAGAAAAAGCCATAATTAAAGCACTTGAAAATGTTTTCAATCATTCTACTGTAACTCTTTGTACAAGACATCTAATTGCTGAGATATAACAATAATAAAAAACTATTAAAAAACAAACAAATGAAAGCTTTAGTCAATTTGATTTTTGGACAAAACGGTTTAATTGATGCCTTTGATGAATCTAGTTTTAATTTTAAAAAAGAACAGATTCTTTCATTATATGGTTCCGTATTTTCAAACTTTCTTACAAATTATATGGAAACATTGAAAAAATATATTATAAATCCTCAAATCACGGTATCATGTATACCTAGAATGTGGACAAACAATGCATGTGAGTCTAAAAATCACATATATAAGTTACTCACTAACTGGACGCCACAAAAACTGATCGATTTGACTCTAAAACTTTTTGAAGAGTCGAAAAGACAAGAACATTTTTTGAAGGCTGCATTTTCTGGGGAAGGTAAATTTATTTTAATAGAACATTTTTCCGATTTCAAAATTGAAAAGTATAAACTTACACATATGTCTCAAAAAGAGTCTCAAAAAATGGTTGAATCTTTTTATAGTTTTGGAGTCAATGAAGCTGATTGCACTATATCTACTGACAAAAACAGATTTTACCTTTGTTACCAAAAGTGGCAAGAATAAAAAATGTTAGAACTCAATCGATCCCGAAAAAGAAAAACGATTGAAATTTTGTAATATATATTTTTTTCACACAATTTATCACCAATTGTTTACATAACTTTTACTTTGTTGTTTTCATTTAAGATTTCATCATGTAATTTTCTTTTGAAAATTTATTACACATTTTTGTAAGTGTATTATATATATGTGCTCATCCAATTTTATTTTTTTTTATTCCAAATAAAATTTGTTACTCATAAAGTGTTTGTTGGTTTTATATATTTGCTGTTTTTTACACAATTATGTGTAAAAACATAAATTTTGACAGTTAGACATTTGGCTTATTAAACTGTGTGTCAAACTTTTTCTGATATAGCCTAACATTTTTATATTAAGTCAATTTAAAAATTTTGGTTTCTAAAAATGCAAAAGATTTGGCGGTTAATTTATTAAATTTTAATTATGTTATTAAAGCACTTTTTTCGAATATTTGTATTTAATCTTTTTAGACAATGTAAAATTGGTTTTTCATAATGTTTCATTTATGTTTTAAAGCAAACCAATTGTAAAACCTCTCTTATACGACCTAGGTTTTTTGCACATAGTTTCGGACGTATCTCACAGTGAGTCGTTGTAGAGAGGGGTTGCAAAAATTAGAACAGTACAGTTGATGAAGCCCTGAAACTTCTTTGTGTCATAAAACAACATACTTAAAACTGTTTATTTAAAAATAAATCAAGCTTTGTTTTTTTCAAATTTGAAAAACGATGTTGTCCTACGCATTCCATAGTAGACTTTGCTATGTCATATAAATTTTTACTATTTTGGATCGATAGTAAATGACTCTCCGTATAAATTTACTGATCTAATTTATTTTCAAGAAACATACTAGTAACACGTTAAAAGTTTTAAAATCTGATATACATTTTTCACTCACAAAATTCCGTGAGACGGTTCTAACGAACCGGTTGAATCCCACTACTGGCTATAACTAAATAGAAATACAAATATAAAATTAAACCAATTGAAAAAAAAATTAAATAAAAAATCATATTATAAAAATAATTTATTTGCCAAAATACTTTAATTATTTTCATACAAAAAAAAAATATATTTTATTTTTTCAACAAAAAAATTTATAATTAGAAAAGAAAGAATTTTTATTATTATTTAAATTTGTTCTTAATCAAAGTCATTCATAAAAGCAGACGACTTTCTTTTAAATTGTACTATTTTAAGAATGCTATCATCTGAGCTTGAAGATACTTTTGATATTACTCATAATGAATATATTACTCTTAAAAATAAATTAAAGAGAATAGAAAATGTAAACAAAAATTTGTTAGAAACAATAGATTCAGAAAGTAAGGAAATAAAGTCCATTGAAGTAATTCAATATTATTTTTTATTTTTATTTCAAAAGTTATATTAAATACAAACTATTAATAAATATTTAGTCGTCTTTTAATACTATATTTCTCATAATCTAGTCTCATTTTTAATTTGTCATGTCACAATAAGTTTCAACTTTCAAAACAGTTTTTTAATATATTTTATATAATTTTTTGTAATCTTCTTTAAATCTGATAAATAATATAAGTTAAAAACAGTTTACAACGTTCAACGAGACTCGTTCAAAATAACCGCTTTAGACCCGTAACCATTCTATCAAGATTCTACTCTTTTGCCCTTATACGGACGCGAGATGTTGATTGGTCGGTATAGATAGATATATGAACATTCTATCAAGGTGACAGTTAAAACAGGCCTTAGAATAACTTAAATATGATATAATTAAGAAAAAAATTAAATAACTTTTTCAATACATTCTTATTTTTAATTAGAAAAATTTGAGAACTCTTGATGAAGATAATAACGTTCTTGAAAAAAACATAGCGAATTTGCAACAACAAATATTGTTAAATGAAGCAAAGCGTGGAAAAGAACATTTACTTTTACAATTTTTAGAAGAAAAGCTCGAAAATCTTAAAACTGAAAGTATAATAAATACGTTAATAATTTATAATTTTATACCCATATTTTATAGTTGGATACACAATCAAGGATTTTTGATTTTTTTATTTAAATATATGAAAATGATAAAAAAAAAATAGGCATCACTAATACTTTGCAGTAGGGTGGTTCTTGAACTTTTGTATGTTTCAAAATGTATATAATTCTTTTATTTTAAAATTTAAATAATAATTTTTTTAAAAAGTAAAAAAATATTTTAAAATTTTATATACTTTTTATGTAACTTGCTCTTTAGATGTCTACGACAAAATGTTGAGAGATAAAACTTTAAATTATAAAATTGTTTATTCCAGGGGTAGGCCAATCTTTTATGAGGTATGCGCCAAATATATAGTTTTTTCTGATGATGATGCGCCAAAATTTTTTATTCTTTTTCCACTGGTTAACCATCATAATAATCCGACAATTTGAATAAGAAATAGGTTTTAAAATATTAACCATTTCTATTTTTTTAAAGATCAGTTAGGTGGTTAATTCGTTAACTAAATTAAAATAAAAAATAATTATAGATAAAGAAAAATTTTAATTTTTTATATTTTAAGTAATAGTTAGTTAGTAAGAAAAAGCCTGTATCCTATCTAATTTACCCTTTGAAGACTAATTGTCTCCTTTCTTTTTCAATTAATTTTTATATTTAAAGCAGACGAATTTCATTTCTTGGTACACCGGTTGCACACTGATGCTCAAAAGGTCAACTAGCTATAATCTAATTAACCCGTTAACGTCCAGAATAATCAGATGATATCTAATAATGTAAAGCAGAAGATTTGTATTAAAGAGCTTTGATAAACGCATACGATTTTATTTTTGTAAAGTCGACTATAGTCGACATTGGGCGTTAACGGGTTAACTTACTGTCAAAACTTACTAGCTAATAATTTAACCAAATAACTAACTAATCATACTGACTATATTTCTATAAAATAACTAAGTAATTAATTTTACTAACTGACAAACTCTACTCATATATCTAAGCACTCTTTACAAAACTTGGGACTGTTTTCTTGTTAGGAACCATCATATATTCGCCGCACATGTAGTAGAATATGTCAGGGTTATTTTTGCAAATACGTCTTGTCAAAGCCAAGTAAGATAATTTTAGTTTTTTGAACCCTTATAAGGTATTAAATCCCTTGCTGATTTTACCCTCGTCGTTTAAAATATTGTGAATTAATTTTTAATAAATTATTGTATTTAGATGGCGTCAATATGCACATATTATTTTATATATTTTGATAATTTCATAAAAAAATTAAATTTTATTTTTCTTTAACTATTTTTTATAATAATTTTGATTCGATATATAAAATCATTTCATCATAAAAACTAAAAAAAAGGGAACTTTTTAAATGATTTTTTTAATTTTTGGCTTTTTATTCAAGTATGCATATCCGAAATTTCCTTTACTAAAGAGCTGAAGCTTTCGTCAATAAAAGTTTTCATTTGTGTACTCGATGATTATTCATCTGAAATTGTGATCTAAAACTTTTTTATTCAAATATCTTTCAAATAAACTACTTGAAAATTTGTAAATATTAATCACTCGAAACAGTGAAAGTAGTAAAATATACTATATTTATTTATTTAAAAAGTTTATATATATAAATCGTAAGATTTACTATTTAAAGTATTAAAATACTTTTTGAGGTAGTAGAAAAAGGAGGTAGTTTTACCATGATTATCATTAATTTGACTACATTAATTAGTAAAATTACACATAGTATTTGCAACCATTTTGTATAGAAGTAACTATTTCATTTTTTTCAGTGAATATTTTTTTTAGGTATTTGAGTTTTAGAAAGAAAACCCTGCAACAAAACATCCGAAATATTTTTTATTATATTGAATATTAACTTTCCATAAATGGGCCACTTGCTATGTTAAGAACAATATTTTAACTCGAAAGTAGGAACTTTAGATCTATCACATGAAGTTTCTTAAGTTAAGATATCTGACGATTGCATTTTTCTTATTTATTTTTAAAAAAGGGTTTGAACTGAAATATTATTTTTGAAAATTTGTCTTTTTAAAAACTCTTTATATGAAGAAAATTAATTTTTATTTCTTTGATGTATAAAAATGTATCATTAACTTCTTTCGTGAATTTTTTTTAGAATATATAGTCTTCCCTTTTTCTCTTAAATTCTATTATCAATTTATTTTTCAGTGACATCCGTCTAACTCATAGTTTTTAAGTATAAATTTTTACATTACTCGGGGTGAGTAAATAGGCAATATAACTTTAATATTTAAGAAATTTAAGGCTAAAAGCGATATTTTAGACAAAGAATCTGTTGAGGAGGATGAGAAGTTACTCAAAGACTTTGAGAAAGAAACTGAGCAATACAAAGAAGAAAATAATTCTATCCAACTTTTTGAACTTCAGGAGAAAATTTCTATACAAGATTGCGAAATAAATAAGTAAGGAATAAAGATTAACGCGACCAATTTATAAGCATATTATATTTTTTAGAAAAACTGAAGAATTAAATCAACTTGAAAAAAAAATACAGGAAATTGAAGCAAATATCGAAAAATATAAAAGTTTGTTTAAAATTTTCAATGCCAAATTATTTAGTTCATTTAATATTTTAGCTTATGACGGGTGTTTTACAAAAACAATTATTGAATTTGCAAAAACTTTAAAAATGTATAAAAATATGAATGAAAAAGTAGATAAAATACGCAAAGAAAAGGAGCTCAAAAAAGAGAAGCTCGAACAGGTATAATTTTTATATTTATTACTGATAGAAATTTTATGTTTCTAAGAGGGTTGAGCCAAATATTGACAATTAAATCAATTATGCAAAGTTTTTTAATTTTTTATAGCCGAAAATTATAAAAGATCTAAAATAAAATAACAAAGTATTCGTTTACCTGACCAATTAATTAATTACTAAACTATAAAAGAATTAATATCTCTTTGACATGCAAATTAACTATAATTAATAAGAGAAGAGTAAAACATTATTCATATATTTTTTCAACATGTTTATTAAAAATTTATATTTGTTTAAAATTAGTAGGTATTCAATTTAAAACAGTACGTTATATGGTTATTAGGTAATCAATATTTTGATAGCACATTATGCTCTTTAAGTCATATAAATATCCTTTTCAAGAAAATCTATTTTCATGACGAATAATTGTAAAACTTTTAAAAATCCGCGAAATCTTTTTCGCAAAAAATAAATAATGTCTACTATTTAAAATCCTTAAAGAACTAAAAAATATTAAAACAATGGAAATTATATTGCAAGAAAGGAAAAACGTATGCTTGCCCAAATACTTCATACGATTTGTTTTATAAAACCCTTTATTATTAGATTGCAGAAAATAAAAAATTCTTTTCTTCAATTGGTAATAGTGGTTCTAAGCCCAAACCTGTCAATGTAGCTGCAATTGTTCCGCCCAAGAAGCGAAATACCCCGTTGCTCTTTGTTCCACTCCTCAAAAGACATCACGAAGAACAAAAAAAGTTTTTAATTTTACTTAACATATCTTTTTCTTAAAATTTATCTTAGTTTAATCCATTTCATCCCACCGCCATCCTTAAATAAGAAAAATAATTTCTTGCTTGTGTTACTTTTATATTAAATTACTTGTCGTCTGTTTTTTTCTGAGATGGGTTTCAGAACACCGTGTTAAACTTATTTTTAATCATAACTTCACAACCAAATAAATTTGTAAATAAAAGAGTATTTTAAATATAGCTTTAATAAAAAAAGTATTAACTAGTTTAATATTATTGTATTTGTTTTATAATAAGTATTGCACTTTTAAGAAAAATGAATCCAATAAGAGATGATGTGTACGAAGAAAATGAAATTGATACAAGAAAAAAAAGACTGCCGTCTAGTAAAGATTCTATCGTTTTTTGGATAAATGCTCTATTATAACTATTTTTTAGATGTAATTCCTGTGGAAATTAAAAGAGTTAAATCAGATGAGCAAGTTGCATTCAGAGAAGTCCCTGCAAAGTTAGAGTAATAAAAATTTATTCTTTTCCCCTACACCTTGTCCTGAATAAGGGGTCGTTAGCTTTCATCCTATATATCTCTCTATTTTATTCTCTCTTTACCAACTTCTCCTTTGAGGTCAAGTTAATCGAGTCTTCTTTCTAATTCATCTTTTTAATTAGCTTTCTCTATTTCTTTTCCGTATTAACCCATTTAAGGCCAAGTAAAGCAGACGATATCTAAAAAAACGCAGATGATTTATATTCAAAGTCATTGAAAAAAGCAGACGAAGATGAAATTACTTATGTTCCAAAATAGGAACATTAGCCGTAAATGGGTTAACCCCTAATTCTTCTTCATTATGACCATATCAAAGAATCTTACCTCTCTTGATGACTTATTTACTTCTTTCATTTATTAATTTTGTTTAAAAAATTAGTCTTTATATTTTTTGTTACAACTATTTTAATTAATTAATCCATTCTTTCTTGGTTTGAAATTAGATTTTGTCTAAATGAACACTTTGAAGCTTTACAAATTGGACATAAATGATTAAAATGTTTTTTTTCTAGATATTTTATAGATCATAAGTTAATTTTTTTAAAATTTAGGTATTAAAATAAAAAATTCATAGATTTTATTTTTTTAAGAAATATTTGGAAAACAATAAATAAAATTAACATAGATTTCATGCTGAAAATTACCCATTAAATCTGTGTATAAAGTAAAGACGGATAGAATAAACAATTTACAAAATAATATAATTTGTAAAGTGAACAATAGTGTTCAAAGATTTAAATAAGTGAATTTTCTCGGACTATTGGCTTTATCAAACAAAAGCTAGGAGAAAATGGCTTAAAAATCTTAGCGTTTGTTTGATAAAACCGATTGTTTGCAAACATTCACTTACTCTATCCCTGTTAACTTAATCTTAGTAAATTTACATAAATTTAAATAATTAATTTTGAATTTACTATCGTGGGGGTAAAAAGTTTTTTTTATTCTAATATTTGGGAAATTTAATATGCAATTAGTACGAAACATCAATTAATATTTAATTCTTAGTAATTCTTAATCTTAGTAATTCTTGCTAACCTAATTTCTCTCTGTGATGAAGTTTGAATCCAGTATCTAATCTGTCTTCAAAAAAGGGGTCACAAATTATTATAGATGAAAACATTACATTGCATCTACCTTTACTTTTTAGATGACTCTTAAAACACTCTTGGTTTTTAAACATACACTTGTATACTAACTTATACCCCAATGTTTCTTAGCCCAATACTTTCATGTATCCTAATAATATTTTTTAAATTTATTTCTTTTTTAACATCTTTGTTCATTTGGAAATTTTCTCCAAAACCTTTCGGTTATTAATGACAAGATATAGTCCAATTTTCACTAAATTAGTAAGGTTTTCCAACGCTTAAGTGTAACTAACTAATTCAATTAGTAAAAAAATTAGTTGCATATATTAACTTTAGTAAAGGCTCTTGTCTAAAAATTCATTAATGAATTATTAATCGTTACTGGTTTGAAAGAGGAACATACTAGTATAATTAGTAAAAAGTTAGGTCCAATTATTAATTATAGTTTTGACTTCGGCTAAATAAATGATTAAAAAAGTAAGTATTTCTGAATAAACTTCAATGATAAAAAACTAGTTAAGATAACTAAAAATACTAATAACCTTAACTGCCGCTAAAATATATACAGTTTGGTGAACTTTTCAAGTTTCGATCTAATATAGAGTTAAAAAAATTTACTAGAAATTAAATTTGGAAATGAAACTGAATAAAATTTAAAAAATCATTTAAAGTGTTATGAAACAGAAATACCCTTTAAAGACGGAATATAGTAATAAAACTTTTTTTTTGAAAAAAATTAAATGGAATAAACTTAATGTATTATATAGTATTACTAAAATTTAGAATCAAAAAAATGTTCAACTTTTGGATGGTATTTTTAATGTTCCCAAAATGGGAACGTTAGACAGTTAAGTATGTTTTTTCAAAAAATTCAATTAAAATCCATCTTTTCAACGGAAACTTAATTTATACAAATAAAATTTTGAAAATTAATAAAGAGAAGTATCACTTGACGTGATAGGCGCAAAACATTTTTTATGCAGTCTTTTTTCACATTTCAAACACAAAACCCGGGTTTTTTCATGCAAACTACACATCTTCCTTGGTTTATATCACCTAAATAGTGATTTATTCTGTCATATCTTACTGATTTTGGGACTGGGGCATTATGGCGACCTTTTCTTTTTCTGAATTCGAAATGAGATATCGTAGAATTTTGATTTATTATCTTAAAAAATTTAAAAGAAGCCACAACGGATAAATTAAAATATTTGTTTTTAAATTTAATTAAATTTATGTTCCCAAAAAGGGAACGTTAGTCTTTATAAAATGAGCAATATTCAGAATAATTTTTTCTAAAATTAAAGTTTTTTAAGGATTTGATTTGGGGATATCTCTAGAAAATAACATGCAAAATATATCGTGAAATTTTATTATTTAAAAATATACATCTTTACATTCAACGCCATCTAAATTTCTCTTTGTATACTTCAAATGAGGCCTTCTATGTATCTTAGTGTGGCATACCTAACATCCTCTAACATTGAAGAAAATAAGGAATGCTCCATCTAGTCTTTGTTTAGTTATATTTGAGAAAATAGTATGATTTGTATGTAGCCGTAACTAATAAAGCTAGTAAAATCATCTTTTACTAATACAAAAAGAACCCTACTAATCTAATCAATAAGTGATACTAACTTTTTCTTCTCAATGGCCATATTCTCATTCTTTGTCACTTTTTAAATTTAATTTCATATTCTTTCGAATAATTACTTATTATTTTTTCCTTTTTTTCATCAAATGAAAGTCATTAAACATTTAAACATATAACAATGCCAAGTTAAAAAAATAGTATGGATAAAACTCTGCTGATTCGTTCTTTTCATATATATTTTAAATTCAACACTTCTTTCAATAAAACTTTAAAACGATTGAATAAGTATACGAATGTAAAAAGATATATAGGATTTTTGAAATTAAAATCGAACTTTATTCTTCGGGGAATTTCCATCTTTTCGTATCAAATTACCTTGATGTATACACTTCTGCTAATATTGATTAAGACTGTAGCAGAGTAATATAATCAAGGTAAAAGTATATTGTATACTTTTATAGATAATTTTTCTCAAACTATCAACATTGAAACGTATTGCCTTCATAAAATATCTTTAACACTCTGATCTATGCTATTAATCAATTTTTGGTTATATTCAAAAATATTATGATATATATTTTTAATCTATAATATCATTTATTTTTATATACTTGCAGTATAAGATCTTTTTTTGCAAGAAACTTGGTGAAATCCTTTAGCTTTTTTGGATTTTTTTGAGGACTTGTCTTTCTAAGTTTTTTCTTTAGAGAAGTTGTCTTCGATAAAATATATTTTCAGAAAATATAATTTCCATATTTAGGATAGATGTTTACATGAATATGTCAAAAATATAGAAATTTATGCAAAAAATGTCAGTATGGTAGGACTTAATTGGAAAATAAGAAATTTTATGTACTGTCTTCCAATTAATCCTGATCGAGCTTATTCGACTTTCAGAAAGACTTCTTTTAATGGTTACGTACCCCTTTGAGGACAATTATAACACCAGTATCCCAAGAAATGAAAATCGTCTGCGTAATTCTCATTTTTAAATGACAGTGTTGTACCTGAAAAGAATCCTTAGAAGGAACACTGCTGGTAAGAGTAGTTGTATCTAAGAAAGGGGCATAATTTTTTAAATTTGTTGAAAGAATTACCAACTTTAGATATTATCATATGTTGTCTAGAGTTTGCAATAGTTAACTGGCTTTCTTCAAAAACGATTTTAAATATCGTGTAAAAGATATTATATTAAAATTTTGTTTTGAAAAATTATCATCGTTACTTAGAAATCAATACAAATCTATTATTTATTCATTTTATTAAATAATTTAAATTATTATGTTTTCTTTTCAAGCAATGAAGTTAAAACCACTAATTTGAACAAAACAACGAATCCCTTTTCTTTCAAAACAAATAAAGAAAGGCTTCACACTTTAGGTATTTTTACTTACATTTTATTACATATTCGTTAAAAATATTACATGATAAATGAATACATGAATCAGATAACACACAATTTTCCACAGTGTGAGCAGTAGCATGGCAAAGAATTTGAACCAAGGGAGCACCAAACTCAAATATCTTTCCTCATTTATGTGTTTTTTAAAATATGTTTGATGTCGAATTGTTATAATGACCAATATAGTGCTTTACTGATTTATTATTGGTTCATATATATGTTACATAATTATTAGTTCAAGAAAAATCCTCCGTAACTATCTAAAGCTAACTAACTAACCCTCTTATTTAACCCATTTTGTATCAACTTTTCCAAAGGAAACGCAGACGATCTCTTGTTTTAAATTGAATAGAGATTACTGAAGTCGTCTGCTTTCCATTTGTGAACATTGGTACTAAAGGATTTAATAAGCTTACTAAGTAATAATTTAAATAAAACATCCCTAACTAACAAAATTTAAATACAAAAAAAGCTGAAAGATTATAAAAGCTTTGTGTGGCAAAAGAACAAAGCTATTTTCATTCAGTTCTTGTGTTTTAGAAAGAGTATTTTTTTGAGGAGGTATCTCAAATCGATACTAAGAAATACACTTCATGATAAATCTCTTTGACGTTGGGTATTTATTAATTTTTTTTATCAAATTAATAAATCGTCACTAAAATTTTTATAATGTTTTTTTAATTTTTTTCATATCTTTTTTTAAATTCTTTTATTATATCCACCAAGCTCCAAGAGGTTTAAAAAGTCACTAGAGTATCTCGTTAGTTATCGCCAAAAAGTGGTCCGTCACAAATTTCATGTGGATTTGTTCAAAAATTCTGGCAATTTTTAATAATTTTTTATAAAATAAATTTTTTATTTTCATTGCTATTTAAGGTAAATTCTGAATTGTTTTGATTAGTAAAGAACAAATGCGCGCTTGCATAAAATTGAGTATACTTTAAGTTGCAATTAAGATTAGTAAATCTGGTTAATCAATACTTAAAAGTTTTTTTGATAATGCTTATTTTATAAATAACCATATATTATACATATTTAAAGATTATTCTTAAATAGTGAAATTTAAAAGATGAACCACTTGGATACTATGTTAAAAATTCCTAGAGTCGTACTTTGCTCTTAATAATTCTATTGTGTCTCCTGATTGTTTGATTTTTTAATCTTCTTATACTTTTAAATTCGTAATATATGAATAAAATCAAATAATAGGTTTAAAGGAAATACATTTATATATTCTTGGTTTAATTTCTCGATTTTAAGTTTTGGATCGTTACGGCCTTTATCAAGAAAATTCCAAAGAATCATTCTTTTATTATAATATATTGTTTTATCGGAATGGTTTTAAAGTTAAATTGTAAATATTTTTCACTTGATATCCATATTTAAGAAAACCATTTCGATTTTTAGCTAAGAGTGTCCATATCTGGTTATGTTTTTAAGCACGTTTTGGACACTTAAAACAACTATTTAATACCATGTCAATTAGATATAGTTTTTCGAAAGATAAATAGGAATTAAAAGTTAGACAATAGAATTATTTTACCTCTTTGAGTTTTAATCCTTTCAAATTTTACTTTCTGCCCTGTCTATAAAGGTTCTGGGTTTCTTGCATCATTTGATTGGCGCTTATACAAATCCTTATTGTTTTAATTTTATTCTTCCAGTAAAATTTTTCTCTCATTTAAAAATAGTAAAAGTTCAGTGAGTTTTATATTTTATCAGAAAAAATCGATAATTTTTATCGTTTTTAATACGTAATTCTAAATTATATACAAAGACTGACATGAAACTCTCATCGGCATCAGATGTGACCATCCAATCCTATTCATTTGTTTGTTAATTGAAATTACATAATTTTTAAGAATATTCTGTTTTTGCTTGATATACTTGGTAAAGATTAATATCATCTATATTTTTTGTGTAGATAAGAACGACTATGAAAGTAAGAAATCAAACAATGAGAAAGTTAATCACTTACAGTTTGGGTATTTTTTTCTTATTACTCTTTTTTGCAGATAAGAATTTTCAAAATACGAGTTAAAACATTGAGACGGTTTTTGATAATATTTTGAATTGCATAATGTTCATCTTAAGTACATCAATTATAACTTTTATATAAATCACTTTTATAAAATAGACATTTAGCCCTAGGTGTATTTAGCAACTTATTAACCTGGCATTTTAGAAGTTAGAAGATTAAACGTTTCTAAAATGTTAGATGGCGTTAAAACTCATAAAATAAGTAAAATGGCAACCCTAACTTTTGAGTTTCCATAAATATTTTCTGTTGTTTAACATTTATTTTTATATTATTAATGTAACATATTCTTAAAGAGTGTACAAATTTCATTAAAATTTTTTACTTGAACTTGGGTTTTTAAATTTCATCGATTTTATGACCAAGTCTTATAGTAGTCTGCCAAAATCATGTATCCTTTGAATGTTTTTATATACTTTTCTTGATTTTTTGTAGTCTCCCTTTGTCTTGCCATACTACTAATAAATAATACGCTAGAAAAAGATTTTTTCTTCTAAAATTATGTGTTTGAGTGTTTTGTTTATCCTAAATTTATATAATTTTTGAGTATAATATAATTAAAAAGCTGTGCTATTTAAAAGAAAATTCTGTCTTGGCAAGTTATTTTGTTATTACTATAATTAAAGTTTACATGCTTATTTTCTCTCCCGCTCCTAACAACAGATTAAAAATGTAAAAAATCTAATTTACTAATTTTGAAAATATACATAAATGCAAATAAACAATTTTTTTAAAAAAAAAATCATATTTTTAATGTGAGAGATGGGGGAAGTAAAGGAGTAAATAAGTAGCTAATATTTTTGAGTGTAAATTTCATACTTTATTTAAAATATAATAGCATGTAAGTTTTTTTATTTTTTTTTTCTTAAAATTTTGATCCTGATTTTTAGGAAACTAAGAAATAATTTTTTTTCAAATATTCCATTCAAGCTGTTTTGTTTTATAAAACGATCGAAGTAGCAAAGAAAAAAAAGAAATTTCTATATGTATCCACCACATGAAAAATAGACTTTCATAAAGATATACTGCATTTAGAAAATTTATTTATATGATTATAATGAAAAATACTTCTAATAGTAAAAAAATAACTTTGCTTATAACAATAGTATCCTACGATTAATATAATTGAAATAACATTTTAGTTTTGGGTAGTGTTATAATTTGGAGAGAATTAATAAATACTTATCTGTTAATCAAAAAATAAAGATATTTTCAATTCATCTAAAACCATTCAATCGTTTTATATATATTTTAAAGAAATAACAAGTTTGCTGAAATGAATAGTGTAAATGAAGATTCTTTGAAGTCAGATCAGATTGAGAATGCTAAAACTAAGAGTTTTCTTTTTGATGCCTTTGGTAAGTATTTTTTTTAATTTATGATAAATAAAGAGCAGAAATTAGGAGGGTAAATTTTGCTTCTTTAAGATAAAATAATAATAATATTTTTGTCGAATAATATAAGTTTCTATAATTAATGATACAGTAAAAACTCTTATTACGACCAACTCCACTCTATAGGAGACCTCTATTGCGACCAAAATCGTAGGTGCCACTTTTTGACTGAAAAATAATAATTGTTTAAAATTATACAATCCTACCAACTCTTTAATCTTAGTTCCGAGCAAGATTACTGCTGTAACATTGGATTAGTCTTCCTGACTAAGACTATTAATCCAAAATAGAAATTTTTCATTTATTATAATTGTAAAATATTTCTATATTTATTGATTTAATTTGAATTTTTATTTTTTTCAAAATTTTTGAGACTTAAATCATCTGCTTTCTTTTTCAGTGAATTTTTATATATTTAAAGCAGACGAATTTCATTTCTTTTGACAATTGACTTAGAAAAGAAGATGAAAGAAGAATTTAATTTTGAATTAGATAAACTAGATGTGATAAAAAAAAGATGTAAACAGATTTAAATCGACACATTGGTCACTAGAAGTACCAAAGATTTTTTATACCTAAAAAGACAATGTGGTCAAATTGACCACTCTGTATAACTTATCCAAAATTTGAAAATTAGAACTATTTTATTTAAAAATAATAATAAAAAAACAATAAAAACGCCTAACAGCTATTACATATAATTAACTTCTTTTTTATGCATTTACCACATGCCATTTTTCCACACTTTTTGCACTTTTCAGTAGTTTTATTTTTACAGCGTTTTGTTTGGCACAGTTTTCTGGTTGATGAAGATAACATTTTGTCGTCATTCAAAGAAAAGTCCGAATCACTATTGCATATTTCAACTTGATCTTTAACTAACTCTTCAATAAGATTCATAATAAATTGGCGTCTTGATATAGAAGATTTATTTATTTTCTTGTAAAGTATATAAGAATTTACCACGGCTAAATCTAAAACATTGAAAAAAAGGGCTAATGGCCATCTTCTAACTCCTGCTTTTGAAGTGTATAACTTTGTCATCTGGTCAACTATATCTACACCATACTTTGTTGA
The DNA here is from genome assembly GCA_030549495.1 of Nectonema munidae. Classification (NCBI taxonomy): domain Eukaryota; kingdom Metazoa; phylum Nematomorpha; class Nectonematoida; family Nectonematidae; genus Nectonema; species Nectonema munidae. Next base: position 476,102 of record JAUIRK010000643.1, read on the forward strand.
GTTATAAAACAAATTGTTTCAGGCTTTTTTTTATTATCTTGCAAAATTTTTATTGTTTTAGTATGAAGAGAACTCAAAATCAACACCATTTTGTTTTCTTTTGCTTTATACGCTGTAAGAGAAATGTTTTCATTGCAATAAAAAATTTAGGCATTTTATTAGGCTTGTGCTTCAAAAGTTCAGGAATTTCTTTCCTATTCAGCTTTATAGTTCCAACCAAACTTGTTTTTTTTTCAAGCAGTTTTTCGCACAAACTTTTGGAAGTAAAATAGTTGTCACAAGTTACATTGTAACCTTTATTATACAGTTTGGATTGTTCAAGCAATTTATCCACTACATAATGACCAAGTTGAAGATTTCTTCTATCTTCATCTTTTCCAAGATAAGGAAATCCACCACAAACATACTTTGATTCAACCTCAACAAGTAGCCAAAACTTTATGCCAAATTTATCTGGCTTGGATGGTAGGTATTGAGTAAAAGGGCACCTTGCTTTAGTAGGAAAAAGCTGTTCATCCACGCTCAAATAACAGTCAGGTGTATATGAGAGAATACAATTTTCTATAAAGATATTCCAAATATCGGAAAAAAAGTGCAAATTTATCATTCTCAAGTCTTTTATTACGATCGCTTTTCATATCAAACCTCAGATATTTCATAATCTTTTCATACTTTAAACGTGACATAGTGTTTGAGAAAAAATTGACGCCCCATTTTTTTGACCAAAAAAGACTTGAGAGGGTAATTTTTACCCCTAAAACGCCGCGCAATATTGAAAGTGCCATAAATTTGTCAATATCGTGCAAATCAATTTTCCAGTCATTTTCAAAATTTTTAGCTTCAAAGTTAGTACATTTTTGTATGTGTCGCAACATGTTCTCTGAAATTATGCATCGAAAAGCTGAAACAAAACTTTTATCAATATTACGAAGAGAATAATTTGTTGGACCAGATTTTACTTTGAAAACATTTTGTTGTTGTTTACGTCCATGTTCATCAGAGCAAGAAATTTCTGACCAAATTGTTCCATCTTTTCCAATCATATCATTATTATTTTGAAAGTCTACTTCTTCGGTTTCTAAGTTATTTGATGAATCTTCTGAAGTGAAAGAAGTCTCTAAATTACGGAGAGTTTCTTCATCGCTTTCGCTGGAGAGAAAATCTGAACCAGAATTATCTTCCTCGAGACTACGAATGAATAACAACGCGTTTGCAGAGGCTTCTCTTTTATACTTAGGAAGAGGCATTGAATAAAAAATATTAAAAAATGAATTAAAAAGGACAAGCAACTGAAAACAAATGTTTGATTGATGAGATGTCAAAATGACCACTTTGTCTTTTTAGGTATGTTAGTCTCTGCACAGAAAATTCATAAATGTTTTGAAGAACACATGTATTAAAAACATAGTATAATTATATATATTAAAAGTCACAAAGTGACTGATGATTTAATTGTTGGATTCTATATAAATTTATTGATTAAAAAGTACGATGTGGTCATTTTGACCACTTTGTCTTTCTAGTGTTAAAAAATGAAACTTATAAACATGTAGAAGGAGGACATGGATATAGGAGTACAAATGAAGAAGGAAAAAACATTTTAGCTTTTTGTGACAGTATGAATCTTTTTGTAACTAAAAGTTATTTTCAAAAAAACAATTGAACACAGGATTACATATAAGTCAGGAAAAGAGTCTTCAATGATTGATTATATCTTATTGCCTCCAAAAATCAAAAAACATTTAAAGAACACTAAAACTTTTCCGGGGGAGTCATGTGTTACTCAACACAGACTTATTGTATCCGATATAGTTTTTCCAAAATATGTTGAATACAAAAAGAATAGTCCCAAACTTCTCACAAAGCTTAAAACTTGGAAATTAAAAAACATAGATGTTGAAGGAAAAGTTATTAATGAAATGCGTAAATCTTTTATTTTTAAAGATGATCGTAATTTTGACGCAGATAAAATAAAAAAAATTACAAAAATTTCCCAAGTTTTAGGAGTAGACAAAAGCTCAAATAAGAAAGCACTTAGGCCTAAGTGGTTTTGGAATGAGGAAGTAAGGAACGCAATAAAGAAGAGAAGATAAGCTTTTAAGAATTGGAAAAAACTCCAAACAGAAGAAACAAAAGTCTTATATAATGAGGCTAAAAGAAGTTGCAAGAAAATTGTGATAGAAGCAAAACAAAAAAGAATATTATATCCAGGAAAGAATCAATCTAAAGAAATTTTTAAAATTGCTAAAATGAAAAAAAGAGAAAATACTGATGTAGTAGGGATTCCGTGCTTGAAGAATGAGAAAGGACTTTTGAAGTGTAATGTGGAAGATAAACTGTTAATCAAGAAAAATTTTGCTTATAATATTTATTTACAGAAGATGCAGCATAAATAATCTGGAAGTGTTGAATACGGTTCAAGGACCATGTGAAGCAATAATTATCGAAGAAGTTCATCAAGCTTTTTATGAAATGAAACTTAAGAAATCGGCAGGGTATAGTAATTGTTCTTCAGAATTGTTAAAGTTATTTGAGGATAAAAATTTTCACGCTTTGAGAAGTAAAATCCAATGAATTTTAGAGGAGACACTATTCTTGATTCTTGGAAGAAAAGTTTAATTATACAATTTATATAACTGAATGTTCAAATTACAGAACTGCAAAATACAAGATATGAAAATCGTTGAAAGAGCTCAACCGAATGAATAACAGATTTAACATAAGCAGAACACAGTTTGGATTTACAAAAGGAAAAGAACTAATGATGCTATTTCTGTTTTAAGAAAACTGATTGAAAAAAGATCAAGAAATGGAAAAGCTTTTTATTTAGCATTTATAGATTTAGAAAAAGCTTTTGATTCCGTTTTAAGGACCTTGATTCAGTGGGCTTGGAGAAAAAAAAACGTAAATGAAAGACAAGTTAGAGCTGTGATGAGTTTATATGAAAGCAAAGATAACATATGCCAAAATAGACAATTCAATCTCTAAGAAATTTTAAATAAAACTAGGTTTGCATCAAGGCTCTCACATACACACACACACACAAATGCTAACTAGAATGCTGTCTTATATATCGCTGATATGTTATATACCATTGCCATTTTTTTCATGAAGATTTTCATATTGTAATTCTTTTGCATTTTGAAACAGATAATCGAGATGTTGAAATTGGAAATCCAAAAATTGAACAAAAGATGAAAAATTTACAATTTGGGTAAAGTTTTAACTTATTTGCAAAATGATTTAAGATAAAGTAAATTAATTATATTAGTTTATACAATGTTTAATTTTATTTTTAATCACAATAATAAGGAGCATTAAAGTTTCATCCAGAAGAATAAAAGAAAAATATAAAGCGTAAATAGCCGCCTATAAAATTTGCCAGAATCCAGATTTTAGCAGCACTGATTGGACACGTAGAAAACAATCTAAATTTCATACTTTTATCATAGCAAAAATATTCCCAGTTTGAAAACTTGACATTTAAAAAGGCAGTTTAACAAAAATAATAATTATTATTCAAATTTTAACCCCATGTCAATGTTTAACGGTGTGTAGACTAAATGTAGAAGGACAAAATGACGAAAGGCGTGGTCTAAAAATTCCACCATGGAAAATTATAAGAAGCTATTTTTATAATGAATAAAAAATAATAACAGCCTTTTACAGTTGTCATAATTAAAAAACTAAAAAAAATTAACAGTTGATCCACGATTAAACCTATCAGGAAATTTTAACACATTCCAAATTAAATATGGATAGTAAGATTATAATGATTATAAGAATATAACTTCGAATAATGGCTTGACCGAAAACATAAATTTTCTATTTAATTTTTAATTTTTGAAACTAAATATAAAATAATATATTTATAGCTAACTGTCCCTTAAGCAATTTTTTGTCATAAAAATATATAAATTGAATTTTGAATAAAATTTTTATGTGCTGAATTTTTTTAGGATGGGATTTTCTGGGTGACATTTTGACAAAATATCCTGAAAATATTTATATTTTATATTAATAAACATAAAAAAAAATTGTATTGGTTAAAATACTGATTAAAATATAAATTAAGCACAAAAAATCCTTCTGAAATTTTACATTTTTGTGAACAACCTCCCTCATGCTAATGAAACTTGGTTGAAATATACTGAATATTCGTACTTTTTTAATTTATATAATAATATAACAATTTATAATATAAGTATTAATCATGATTGAAAAAATTTCACAAACAGAAAAAAACATAATAATAGAGATAAATAAATGATCTATAACATAATATATAAGCTTTACATGTCATTTTAAATTAACAACAAATATAGAACTAGATGAACTAGCTCAAAAATTCACGATTAATATATCAACTCACTAGCATTCTTTGAAGAAGAAGTGTTCTCGCTTTAAAAAGTAAAAAAGTTACATGAAAATTTAAATGTTAAAGCTGCCATTTTAAGAAAAGAAGAAAATTCTAATAATTATTATCTTCGTAGACTAGATGGGCTAGATTTTGAGACCACAAACAGATATAAATATAAAATTTTTTAAAATCTTTTCAAAAGCCTGGATAATACCGACTTTTTTACCGGGAAAAAACTTGAATCTCTATTATACTCCTTAAAATTAGTTAGCAAGTTAGTTAATTAAAAAGCTGTAAAAATATCGTAATTTTTTAGGTAATTTTTTCCGTCAAAATTTTGCATTTTACCAAAAATTTTGGTATATATAAGTCACAGCCGTCTAATCTTTGTCAATGTATAGGCAAATACTTCTATATGATTCTTGAAAATAAGGTAATGACATTGACAAGAAATACTTCATCTGTTTAAAAGAATATTTTAATCGTTTACAAATGTAAAAAAATGAACTAATACATGATTTTTTTTAATTGTTTAAATTTTAATTTTTTAGGGTGTGTTTGTTTATTTTATAATGTCATTGATTGTGTTAACTTTCCGCTTAACTTTTTTTAACTAGCAGTAAGCTCGTACCAAAAAAAATAATCTATTTAATTTTTCTTTTAAGAAATTACAAGACTTCTGAAAATGACACTGGCAATGAAAAGTCTTTTAAGTCAGATCAAAAAGGAGTTGAAAAATCAAAAAGTTTCTTTTTCGGTGGCTATGGTATATTCCTCTTAAATAAATAATAAAGTTAAGGTTATTTGTTTTAAATGATGTCAAACTTACCTAATTTTTAAATTTATAATTTGCCTTGAAGTTAGCTCAAGTTGACTGATTTTAACCTTCGAAAGACGAAAAAATATTTCATTAAGGCTGTTCTGCTCTGGGCAGAATTTCTCCCATCTCCTCTAAGAAAATACAGACTTTATATTATTATGTGTTAGACCGCTGGCATGTGGTTAGATATCAGGGATTTCATTCCAAAGGTTTAGGGTTCGATTCCTGATGTACACGAAATAAAATTACTTACCTAACAATAATAGGAACGCCAAAGACGATTTGTTAGTTTCTTTATTTCAAATCATCGAAAGAAACATCTTCCAATTCCCGCTGGATGACGTTAGCGCGATCAATAACGCCTCAATTTTGGCGTGCGCAGCCACTCAAGGCGGTTGGGAAGCCGCGAGAAAACAACTCGGTACTTCCTCGATGTCACATCTGAATGTTCCACTTATTCAACCATTGCAAAATTAACCGTTTTTTCGACAAAAGGGCCCTCCAAAAGGGAAAGAAGAAAGCTAAAGATAATACTTTAATTTTTTATAATCAATGTTAAAATATATTCAAATATAAGTATATTAGTGAGATATTTGTTGTTGTTTTCCTTCAATTCAAAAACTTTTAAGTTTTGAAGTTTGATAAAAAAGTAATGGGGCCCAAATCATTTTTTCCAAAAGCCGAAAATGGGCCCTGGATCCTGGGTTAAAGAAGTCTGATCTACTTTAAGTAGACTTTTTTTTTAAATTTATCTCCTTCTATATGTCAAATTTTATATTAAAATGAGAAGAAAATTGGTAGTGAGATGAATACAAAAAATAAAATTTTAATCTAACTGTCTTGCTGTAATGTGATAAAAATTTCATTAGTAATTAAAATTACTTTTAATTGCATTTATTTTAGTTATTAAGGGATTAATAAAATAAAGTTCTGTTATAACAACTCAAAATTTGGTATTATTAAGTTGGCACATGCAATGCTTTTGCCAAATAAGTTTCACACTTCACTATCAAGAGGTCACCGACACCTCCTTTAGAAGATGAATTTTGAAATTATTTTTGGTAAAAATATGATTCGTGTAATAGAATCAATTTCAAGATTTAGATCTAATGTTATTTTTTTTACAAACATTTTAGACAACGAAGATGAACACGCTTCGAACAATGCTGATGGATCAAATGATATAAAAAACTTTTTCTCAAGGTATATTCTTATAGCTCATTTTAATCAAAGATGTTAGAGATACACTCTTTTGTGCATTACATTTTATTTTAGTAATTTCAAGAGCGACTTTTCTAAAGAAGACTTTTTTGGAAAGAAGTATTTTGAAGAGACAGCAAACGTTAACGAAAATAATGACGATAATTCATCAATGTTTAACTTTAAATTGAAAATGTTTTTTGATAGAAGTGACGAGAGATCCTCAGAAAAGGGAAAAGACAATGAAAGCTTTGGGAAAAGTTTTGGCTCTAATTTCTTTTGTTAAACCATAATTTTTTATTTACAATTTCAAATTCTTTTTTCATTTTTTCAAAGTTCAATAAATTTATTACTTACATTGTTTCAAGGGTTGCCAGAAACATTTGAGCACATGTGGTATGAAAAAATGGCAAAAAGTATCAAAAACTTGTTTGCTATAAAACAACTTGCATAAGCCATGTCTCAGTTGGAAAAAAAACTAAATACACTATCTAATCGGAAAAAGGTAATAATTTAAATGGGATTATGAAATAAAAAATTTATTAATTAAATAGTTTAGGATTAAAAAATTTGAAATCCTATCAACTTTAAAGGTAATAGCAAAATTAATATTTAGCATAGTAGCAAAATTAAAAATTTAGCAACACCGAATTCTAAAGAGTATGAAATTTTGCGAAAACTGCACCATCTATCAACACCAATTGTGGCTACTCATTTTGACTTTTTTTAAATGGATTTTGATCTTTCATATATTGATTCGTCGAAAATAAATGAAATTTTCAATTTAACCCTTTGAGGACCAGAATTTTGAAGAATAATCGTCTGCTTTTTTTCAATGGAATTTTGTATGTTGTAAGCAGATGATTATTATTTCTTGGTACACCGGTGCCACACTAAGCTTGAAAGGGTTAATATTATTATTAGCAAAGGATTATATGATCAAAAACAACTTGAACAAAATTCCTAAAGAAAAGAATCCAAAAGACTTGGTCTCAATACCGAAGTGTAATCCTGTTACTCTGCGCTAGATTGCGCGTGGTTCTGCTTAACTCACGACTTGTAGGAAAGGTCCAATTTGTATGCCATGATATTGGGAGACTAACAATAATCTTAAGAAACGATTTTTTCATTTATCTTTCATGACATGTCTTGAATATCTTAACTCATATATTTTTTGATCTAGAATGCATTTACATAATGTCTAAAAGGAAACAAAACTTTAAAATTTATTAAAATAAATTATTTTTTAATATAATAAAATAAAGTATTTTTAGGAAGCGTGAGTAGGGTTGGTTAGATTCTGGATTCGATAACTCAATGTCTTTGGTTCGATACCACATCAAGCCTACTTTTCTCATAGTTCGATACCAGCGGCGCAATTGTGCCTTTCCGATGAAGACACCCAACTGTATACCTTTACCTTTTAAAAACCCAATTTGTGTTTATTTACAAAGTAATGCATTTTTCTATGTAGATCTACTTAACTTAGCCCTTCAAGAACTGCAAATCGCCTTTCTTGAAAATTGAGGTGTTTTTAAAGAGTACATGTAATAGTTTTCATAATAGAACTTGTATTTAAAATGGCTTCTTTCATTCCGATGGCTCATACAGCCATCTAATGCTACGCTTCTTTTACTCTTCACTATTTCAAGACTTATTTCGCTGTTTACCTAACTATCGGGTACTCCAGGAAGGAGCGAGAGTATAGAGTAAGTAATGCTAATTAAATTTTTTTTGTCGTTGTTAAGAAATTACAAAACAACAAAATAGAATTGCAAAAGGACAAAATAGAACTAAAAATGGTATAAATATAACAAATAGAAAATAAGATAAAAAAATTTAAAAAAACAAAATTGCAAAAGGACAAAATAGAATTGCAAAAAAACAAAATAAGAAATAAGAATGGTATAAATATAACAAATAGAAAATAAAATGAAAAGAAAACAAAATTGCAAAAAGACAAATGCTATTTCCAAGATCTGTCTGTGAAAAAATTTATTTTAAAACTGAATGAACACTTTCCCTTCAAAAATGGTGAAATAATTGAATTTTTTTTTATGCAAATGAACAAGCTTAATTTATTTTTAATCTATGATGGTATACCTTACAATGTCATTGGAAATAAAAAAAAGGACTAGACTAAGCCCATTATCTACTTCGATATATTTTTAAGTTGTTATACATCTGGAATGAGCAAAAATTTTAAATAGCGGCGCACATGGAAACTTTATATAAGGGGGATTTTATATAAGATACCTATGTGAATTTTTTTTGTACAACATATACTAAATTTAGTTGATAATTTGGTTTATAATGATTTTTTTAATGAATATTTAATAATTAATCATCAGTTTGTCTGATTTTCAAACATCACCAATAAAATTTGATAAATACTTTTAAGGAGAAAATTTTTTTGAAAAGTGTTATAAAATCTACCAACAAACAAAAAAAAGATCCACATGTAATTGGCATATGCAAATGTTTTTATTACTCAAAATCGATTGTTATGAATCGGTCTCTATTTCAAGGACTATTATTAAATTATTATTAAAAAATAATAATATTCTAAGATGGAGAGTGAAGCAGATATTATGAATAAATGAAATTAGTTGTAACTTTGAAGTAAAGATTAATTTTGTTTAAGTTAATTTTTAGAAATAATTAAGATAAATACCACGAAAGCTCCTTAATGATACTGATTTCTTATCATACAAAAATACTGGCATAAGAAAACCATACATACATACATAAAGAACAAATTATACACATATACTTCACATTTACATTATTAATTTCATCATCTTTCATCTAAAAGTGGCAAATTTTTATGAGACGCATCAAAAACAGCTTTATAAAAACGGCAGTTTTTTATTCTGTGAAATAATTGGATGATTTGCTTACTGGTGTTTACAACTTTATTTCTTAGCGCAGGTGCAAAGTAAAAATATGCCGTAGATGAAAAAAATTCGGATTGAAAAAATTTATATCAACTTTTTATTTGTTAATTGATTATTTAATGGTCGAAAAATACAAAACCGTTTTTAAATTGTTCTTTTGTATTCTTCAAAAAATTCATTGCACTTACATGAAAAATTTTAAAAATCCTAGCAGTTCGTTTGGAATTAACTGCGCAAATACAACATATGTTAAAATCATGCAGACAAAATCTCAGTTGGGGATGGAAATGTTGCACTTTCAAATCTACAAGCCAGGCATTGAAAAAGCAATCGATATATATAAAACGCTTTACATAGAGTAAACATTTGTAAAATTGTTTTACACAAATAAATATTTCACTAGTCCAAGGACATTCTCCTCTTGCATCAAAAGATTTTTCACCAGATGAGAGTGAATTATATATAATATTTATTATATCAGAGATTTTCCACTTTCTCTCTGCATAATATGTCCCAGCTCATGTATATAAATTATTTTATACATACAACCTTAGAGTTATTTTCAAAATCGATTAGTTCCTTTGTCATATATCTCTTATTAAACGCTCAAATATAGAGAGATCATGGTAATGTTCTTTCACTTTTGTTATTAATTGATACATTTTTAAGTATGTAACTGCCTATATAATTTATTAGTGTAAAAAGTAAATCTAATCTTGTGTTTGCCAACCTTTTTTTCCCTTTAGCACTTTTGCTTAACTTTGGCAAATTTGCGGCGCCCATATGATGACATTTAACTTATTATGATTGAATTTCGTATTAATCAAAAAAAAACTACAAAAGGTCTTACTCAACTTTTAATTATATCAAATAATATAACTATTAATATATAATAGTTAGTTATAGTTAACCGTTGGGAAATCTTGGTTTTTCATTAGTGAAAATTTGGACAAGAGCGTTCACTAATTTTGTTAGTAAATAGCCCTAATTTTTTCCCAGTTAAAATATGCTAATTACCCTTTCATCGCGCTATATAAAAATGCTTAATTTTTGCTTAATTTTTTTAAGTCAAATATGGGATAATCAAGCTTCAATTTACAAAATAAATTTTTAAAAAAGGCAACCAATTTTGTTCAATGTTTTTTTTTCTGTAATTTAAATTAAAAACATGTTTACTTAATTTCTTAACCAAAACTTTTAACGATTCTTACTTTTTTTTCTAATATTTCTTCATTGATGAATCATTTCACAAAAACTCTTTCTGGCTGAATATTTGCTATTTTTATTATTAGGGGTACTTTTTTCAAATTTAGCAGGTTTTTTTTTAGCATATATCAATTCTAATATTTCATATTTTTTAACTCAAATAGATTAAGTATGTATCTCGTTTTTGATGAGTATTCAATTTTCCTATATCCATATTAATAATGAGATAACACTTGTGTGTGTGTATATCAAGTTACTCGGGTTCAAGTTCCATATTTTTCGTGCATATTCCGTTATTAAATATTCTTTTAGATTGATATTCAAAACTTGAATAGCTCAAAACTACTCATTTGGAACGAGATGCATAATAACAAAGTCGGTGATAACATATTTTTTGATTTGATTATTAGATCAAAGTTTATGTTCATCGCACTACGCCGCTTGTCAAATAAGAGATTCTCATTTTTCACCATAATACTTGGAAATATTAATATTTGTAGGAATAAACTATCACTTAAGAAAATTTTTGAGAAAATTAGGTCTTTTTTTATCATAGGAAGGATGAATACCAAAACTTTTTGATATGGTTGGAAAAAAATTGGAATACTTTTGTCTTAACAAATCAAATTACGAGAAAATTAAACCAATTATTCTGATTATTTCTTCAATATGTTTTGATTATTTAAATGAACGGCTCAGAATCTCAGATCTGATTAGCTAATATTCAATCAAGTTTAACCATTCCCATATATTATATTTAATAATTATTTAAATTTTACTTGATATAACAACAAATATGGTATAATATTATATTTTTGAAAACTAGTAAAAATGTTATGTATTTGGAAAAAATGATATAAAATTAAAGACGGCATCTTTTGATATGAACATTAAAAAACATCAAACAATCGAATTTAAATTTGCTTGCGACAAACTGTTCCGTTTTTTTCATATTAAGAAAACCAAAAAATTGAAAAGATTTGAATGTTTCAAAGTTGTTAAAATTATATACGAACCGCATGCGAAAATTAAAAAAAACTCCTTTAAGATTTGAAAAAAATTGAATGATTTAGTTTGTTTTTTTTATTTACCGTGAACAAGAAGCTCCTCGATTGCGATGAAAAATCTTTGACCAGTTTTATTTGTTTTGTAATTTTTCTCACTTTTTTGTTTTACCTTCATGCGTTCCCAATGTTCAAAATTGGTTTTTAAATGATGTAGGTATATTTAGACAAAGTTGCGTTCAGCTCACTAATTTTTTTTATAAATTATCCTTGAAATCATCAAGAAAAATTACCATATTTAATCATGTTTGTTAGTAAATCTTAGAGATACCTTGTAAATTAGTTGTACTAATATATAAATTAGTAAAATTAGAGATGTGCTAAGATAATGAAAAAATCGAAGATTTGAAAATCAAGAAAAGTTGTTTTTTAAAAATCTTATCTATCTCTGTCTAACATATCACTTTTTTTATGGAAAATCAAAATGCAAGTATATTGTTATTCAAAACAAAAGTCCACAACACTTCACTAAGCTGAAGAGCCTTTTAAGAAAGACAACAGCATTGCAATCACAAAACTCTGCAATCAACCTTCCACAGTTTTAACACAAAATATAATAGAATCCGTCAACAAACTAAACGAAAATAACGTGATTTGCATGCTTAACTGTGATATAAGCTTCACTATACACATTGGTGAAACACAACGCCCTATCAAACTGCACATTCCGAAACAGGAGAGAAACATTGAAAGAATTCTCTCTTCTAGTATTTTACACACTAATCCCTCAGAAATAAAAGAATATATTCACACAAACCCCTCTCACACTAATGAAGATCCTTTCATACTGAAAAAACCCTCCCTGAAAACCTTAACTTCTTAGAATCCTAGTTCTCTCAAAAACACACAAACTCCATCAACAACAAAACACACATTTCCCCTACGTTCAATTCAATTTATTTAGCATAAAAGCGACACACCACATATTCTCCAGTTTTACTTTACCTTCTCCCATCCAACACCATTCATTCTGCGTTTGATTAAATTTAATTGTTGAATCGAAAGTAATTATGTTTTTTCAAAATTTTGTTCTGAATAAAAATTCTTTTACACCTTATTTTTAATTTCATATTCTTATAATGGAAAATCCATATCCTACATTTTGATTGAAGAAAAATGCTTTTAAAAAACACTTTTCAATATTTTAGGAGGAGGAACATGATGAACAGCATCGGCTTTCAGTTTTTAAAGGAGAAGTGCAGATCGCGAATAGGCGTAAAAGTTCTTTTTTCGAGACCAATGCTCCACACATTGAATCAAAGTCTTTACAAGTGAACAAGGAAAGCGGTAAAATTATTTATATTTCAATTTTCATTTGCAACTTCCTGAACATCTTATCAAATATCGAAAATTTGAAGAAATTTGTCGTAGATCTGAATATTGACATTTTTAAATCAAATATTTAAATTTTATAAAATAGGATTGAAAAAAACTGGAAAAGAATGTAAAAAGAATAAAAAGCAATTAATGGTAAAGTAGAATACATTTTTTTTTAAATTGAATAAAAAAAATACAATATAGTACAAAAATAAATAAATATTATATTTAAAATCACAAAATCGAGCAATTAAAGTCGAAAAAAATATTAAATTAAATTTGAAAAGGAGATTAAATCAAATTGGAAAGGATAAACTACGTTTGAAAAAAATATAAAATAGAACTGAAAATGTTATATATAGTAGAATGGATACGATTGCTTAACCCTACTAGTGCTGGGCTAGATTTGTCCGCTCAAGTGATGGGGAGAGCGGGGCATAAAGTACCCGCCCTCTTTGTCCTAGATATTATTAAGATTTTATAAATATTTTCAATGTGATATAAGTTGTGATTGGTTAATCCGACATGTATGGTTACGGCATTAGTAAGGTCGAATTAAAAAAGTATACATTCAAAGTTTCAAAACAAAAAGAAATTTTTAAACAATTGGAAATTTTATTTAAATTAATACTAAAAACTTCTCCATATTTTTCAAGCAAATAAGTTTTAAATGAATTACATCCGATAAAGTGCGCTTGTGAAGAAGTCTTTTCTTTGTACATTGGTAGTTTCAATAAATATATTATAAAATTGTCTAGAGTATTTTTTGAGTATCACGCTGCTCTAACAATAGGAATCAGCACTGCATCCTGTGATAGAAGTTTTTCGACCCAAGAGTTTTCGAGTTTTTGAACTATTTCAACGAAAAGTCAAGAAGGCTGAATGTTTGACATGTAAATTGCTTTATTACTCTAAAAATGATATATTGTTAATAAAATGATTTTCTTCTTTCACTTTTGTTTTATAATAGTTAATTATACTCCTCAATCCTCATTACCTTACTTTTATGACCTTCTTTAGCTCTTGTTTCCGATGTTGATTGAATTTGCTTCTAGAAAGGAAAATTTTATAGTGTCTATTTTCATAATCTATAGTTTATCTATTTTTCTATTTTAATTCTTCCGCCCCATCACTCATAGGGGTAATACATTTTTTCATATATTTTCAACACAAAATATAAGTGTTTTATGTTTTTAACCTGACTTTAAAATATATGAAGCTTTGAATCATCCTTAAAGTTTTGTGGGTCTGGATTAACTACCTTTTTTTCGCTCCTCCCCTCTACTAAGCATCTGTTAAATTCCGACAAATTTCGAGCTGTGAAGAAATGTCGATTTAAAAAAAACGTCAACTCACTTAACTAACTAATATAAAATTATCAAACTAACTAGAGACGAACTCATTTATAAACTCGCTTACTAACTAACATTCCAAGTAACTAATTTAATAACTAATTTAGTATTTATCTAACTATCCCAGCCGTCTATCTATTAACTTTAATTTTTTTTCAGTCGTTTTTTTCTTTGTTTTATAATTTTATTCTTCACTAATTTTTCATTAGATTTTTAATTTCTTTCCTGTACATTTTTTCTTAATTTTTTACATTTTTTTCGTAAATCTTTTATTATCTTTTTTATCGTCAAAATAAACTTTATATCTTTTTAAATATTTTTTTTCATTCGATTTTTCCCCAAAAATTTTTTCCGTGGCTTTTTGTAAATTTTTTATTATTTTTTTCAGTCAATATTTTTTCACACTTCTCAAGTAAGTATGCCGTATTTTGTTGGCCGATATTTTGTTCTCTAAGATTAAACCTGCCATAATTTGTCTGCCCATCTTTCAAACAATATTTTCATTTTCATTTTAAAAATCAATTTTTTGGATGGAAAAAAATTTCATGAAAATTTACGCGATGAACGCAGATTTTTGTAAAATTTTAATACTATTCTATCTTGTTATTTAAGTCGTTCCCAAACGAAAGAGTTACACTTATATCAGTAATGTCAATATCGACAAAAACAAAAAGCATTCTTGCTTTGAGATAAATGTCCCTTCGATGAATCAACAATGTAAGCAACTCTACACCATTTAAATCTGTTTCTTTTTTCTTCATAAAATTTTTGTTCTTCAAGATGACAGTGTGATGCACCAATCACACAACACGTCTGGAACAAGCTTGAGTAATGGCTCTTTCAACTTCAGCGAATTAAGCGGAAGCTTTTCAAAGAACAGGACCTCACTTTCTCCCTCCATTATTGAAAGTAAGAAGTCAAACTCCTTTTGTTTCTTCTTTGTATATAATATGCAAAAGTTTCGTTTTATTGCATCAACTAGTTTCTTTAACAACATGGGCTTCCCCTAATAAGGGCAAATAGGTCAACTGACCCCCCCCCTCCACTCTCCTAGAAAATTGATATTAATTTCTGCTATTGTTTGTTTAAAAATTTCCTACTTTGAATTACATTTTGTATCATATAAGAAAACAAGGTATTGTTTATATAATGTAATAAGATTATTAAAAACTTATGCAAAAAAGAAAAAGAGGACTATTGAACATATCGACGTCCTTTATTGAAGATTTAGTAATTGAAAAGAAATTGGAGAAAAATTTTGACACGCCCTAAGAAAACGTTCAGTAAACGCCCATGTTTAACACTATTATTTTCTGTTCTTAAGAAAAGCGTGTTTGGTAGAAATTTTGTGGATTTCATAAAATGAAACTTAATTTTGAATCGAAATTCGAAATCATTATACTTTTGAACAAAATTTTTTTTATTGAAATACAACAAAATATAAGCGAGGAATAAAACAAGATAGCGGAGGGAACAACATTTCGTGTCAAATGATTTATTGTGAGTGATGATTTATATATGTTAATATCTGTCTATTTTATGTTCATAGAGTTAAAGGAAGATAAAATTTGGTCTTTGGGAAGTCCATAACGCCACTTTTTTTTTATGTATTTGCAATACATAATATGATAGCCCTTCAGCCTCACTATTCTATTAAAACAATATACATGTATTTTGGAAATTGAAGTTCTCTTGTAAAATGATCATCATTAAATAACCTAACACTCTGTGAAAGAAGACCTCATTTTGAATTACAATATACCTTAAATCAGTGTTTCTCAAACTATTTTAAAGTTTTTTGCATGGAGGTTTAACTTTTTTAAATTCTCGCTTCGCGTAAACTCAACCCCGCGTAAATTTCTTAATTTACAGTATATTTAAACTTTATTCTCAAAATTCTACAAATAAACACATGTGTCAAAAACATTTTACGTAAGCACTTTGGTTTGTCTGTATGTGTGCATGTGCGCTAATAAATGGACGGAGCTAGAATTGTCTGTACAACAGAACGCAGCTAGCAGTTACATTGTTGCGCCTTCGCGGTCCACCTTAAACCACTTTACGGTTCCCCAGGGGACCGCGGACCCCAGTTTGAGAACTGCTGCTTTAAATGCACACTTATATACCCTTACCACCATCAGTTGCTTATAAATGTGATACTTAAGATTGAATATGCTGCATTCAATTCATGACACCAACAACTACACTATAGAGAAACCTCAAAAATTCGCAAAGTGGGTTTCGACTCACAAAGAGGGACTGAAAGATTAGACATAATGATTGAATACAAGAGAATTTACCATTTCTAATTACAAAATGCCTTGCATGCACAATTATACTTATATAATAATTGTACAAATATTTAGTTTAAATTTTATCCATCAATGTATAAATATTTTAAATTACCTTAGTATATACATTATAGCTACAATCAACACAAAATTTTAATTTAATAATTATAATCCTAAGAAAAATTTTTTTACAGTCAATCATAAAAAATACATTTTAACCAAAGAAATATGACTTAGTTTTAAAGCAATTCGTAAAGTGCAACGACGTTCGACTTCATATGAGAAAGTTTTATGAAAAATGAGATAAATCATAACTCACCTATTTTTATCAAAGAATTAAAAATGTGATTAGAAATTATTATACTGAAATTTATATTTACGCAGAACACACGCTACATATCTATTTTAAGAGCAAAAACTTGACCCCCATCTTCCTCCCCCCCCCCCTCCCTTCCCTACGATTTTATTTACGTCCCCTCCCAGGCTCAGCTCCTTTAAAAAATTTTAATTTTTTGCTCCAAGAAATATAAATATAAAGAAGAAGCATAAAGAACAATAAGTTTGTGTATATTTATCATACTATTTCTAAAAAATAATAAACTAAAAAATGTAAATGTTAGATTTTAAATTATTTAATAATCAAATCAATTAGATAAAAATTTTTTTGTATATCTAATAAAATAATTTCGCCTTTCAATCCACCCTAAAGATTGTTTTCTAGTGTGTGCTCTGAAAATTTTAACTGTATATCACATGGTCCAAAATATATATTTTAATTGTGAATTTATTGAAAAGTATAAAAAGCGTTAATATAAGTGTAGATCAGAAGCAAATGGTGATACAATTAGTGAAAAATATTGGTTTATGATTAATTTTTCAGTAAAAATCGATAAACTCTTTTTAAATTGCGTATAATTTTGTTGAATCTTAACAATTTTCATCACATATTGTTAATTTCAGTCAAATCGTATAAATTACATAAAATCGAGTCAACACGGCTTTCTAACAAACCTTTTTTGCAGCAACATTTTTTCATCGACACATTTAATTTTCATTTAACCTTAATTCCAAAATATGACGAAAATATTTACCCCTTTTTTCGAAATTTTGAAATGGAGGTGTTCGGATTGTTTTTGAAATAAAAAATACTAAAGTTTTTACGATATAAATTTTTTTACTAACATTAATTCTTTCTTATATCATTATAAATACGAAAGCATTTTGAATGAACGCTTAAGAGTATTACCCGTATTGCACAATGAACTGATATCATCCGACGGATCTGAAGTACAACTCTTCTTTCGCAAAATCAAACTAAATTTGTTCCACTTATTTTTGAGATGCTTGTTAACTCGTTAGGTTTTACAAGCTCTATTGATCTGTCACGTATTTGCTGTATTCTTTTACTTTGTTGTTGCGATCAATTACTTTGTTTTTGCATTTGATTACGCCATTTTTGCATGCATCAACTTTCATCTTATTGACTGTCACGGCGTCATGTCAGACAAAACGTTGACCATTAACATTAAATGCAAACGCACTTTCCTTTCTCTATCATTATATCAGCATTCATCCACCACTTGGAACTTTTTGAAAAATGTTTTTCCTCCCATAAAATTTAATAAAATACAGCACTGACGCAATTGATTGCAACAACGCCTTATTATATCACAAATTACTGTAAACAATATAAAATCTAGTCTATCAATTTTTGATTAGGATCTCCATCATCAAATTTTAGAATAACTTTTTTATTTGAAAGGAACGTTTAAGAGTTGTACAAAGTCGCTATCATTCTAAATTATCTTTTAAGATATGGCTAGTTTTTCTTCTTGTGAAGAAGTTCCTATTGAAGGCTCTCGTGAAAAAGTTGCATACCGACCATCTCTCATGAACATTGAAATGGATCAGATTGATCAATTTAACTTAGCCTCAAAGGAAATCCAAATTTTATTGCCAGACGAACCAAGTAAGATTTACTTATTCTACCTAACTTTAATCTCTTATTCCCGATTCCTGTTTTAAATACTTATATCTTTCAAAGATGATTATACCATTTTTCATTTTCATTGTTATTTTACTTTTTCTCATATTGATTGCAATCCTCAAACTCTATTGTTTGAGATTGCTAGAAAAGATTTGATTTTATTGAAAAATATAAGTTTTATAGGAAATCTCTTACTGCCCACAAAATAAATAAATACTGAAATGGAACAAATTTTAGTGAGAGTGTTAAATCTGTGTAATACAAGATGGAAAAGATTTAAAAGAATATATGAATCCTTTGAGGTAGAGTAAGAGATACGATGTATTTTTGTATCTATCTTTCGTTTACCCTTAATTCACGTGATATGGAAGAAACATTAACAATTTGTTATTTTTAAATGAAGTGGTGCTGCGTCATTGAAAATGACGTGGAAATTATAAAAAGTAAATTCCGAAATAAAATGTCTTTATTCAGATAAAATTTTTGGGAGATATATTTTCGACCACCATGGTGATCAACTGATCTTCAACTACCAATTAGACAAGGAGGATGGCGTGTTGCTGTGATCTGAGTAAAATGTATAAGAAAAATCTGTAACAAAGGAATAGATAGGGTTTAGTTTATTTATATGAAGGGGTGTGCGTTTGATATAAAAATTTAATTATTCTCTTTAGCAAATAAATAAAATTTAAAGATGATGAAAAAATAATGATTAAGAAAAAATATAAAAATTACTCAAATTTAGGCAAAAAAAAAAATGAATTTTGTGAAATATGGGATGCCCAAAAATTTGAATGTACTTAGTTTAGTGCAATTTTTAATATTATTTTTATACAAATTTGCAGACATGCAAAGAAGTGGATTTGAAAGCAAAGTCAAATTTTTCTTCAAAGTTTATGTGCATAAAATGAAAAAATATTATTTAAAACTAGAAAAGCTAATTTTTTTAGCTAAAAAACCATTGGTTTTTGTTTTATACGACACCAAAATAAAAGTTAACTGCGACAAATTTAAAAAAAATTATAAAAAATTGCTATAAAATATATGCAAAACTTTATTTTACTTTAAAAATTATAGTAAATAATAATTGAAAGAAAAGTAACATATATTTAAAACCATATGTTTTTCGACTTTTTTAAAGCGAAAATTAAAAAATTTAACAAAAGGACATGTTAACATTTTAGGTCGAATATAATTGAATGTACTGTTTGAAGCTTTAAACTCATGCTTTACAACCTTTTATAAACCTGTCTATACTAATTAAAACCTAAAGAATTATGTTCACCCGAAATATTTTTTTGGAGATTATAGTTTTTTAAAAAAACTTTCTTATATCTTATAAACTCTAAAACAAGGAAACACATATGTAATTGAAAAACTAGACACTCAATAAAACAAACTCATATATTTACACATAGATTCTATGAGATTTTACAAAATCAATAAAAATTAAAATTACAAATTAATTAAAAGATATCAGTTAGATTCTCAAGTTATTAAGAATATTCTTATTATAAACAAATTATATACTATAATTCCCCGCGTATAATGATGTGCAGTTTTTTCCCTCAAAATCAACCGTCAAATACCGCTGCATATTATACTCGGAAAAAACACTATTTATTGATGAATTAAAAATAATAAATATCTGTTTTAAAAATAAAAAAAGCACATATTTAATGAATATTTTTATCCGGAGCTTTCAGAGTCGTCATCATCATCGGAATTGTCAAAAAGCTGTTTTGCTTGCTCTATCGACAGCATGTCCTCATAGAAGAAATCATCGTCATAGTCTTCAAATCCTCATCATCAGTATTCTCTGCTTCATCTTGTGGTGGCGTATCTGTCCATAGGATATCGTCCTCTGTGCCGTCCATAGCATTTAAGATTGAGCAATGCTTGAATGATTTGATAATGATGTTAGAATGTAGCTCTTTCCAGGCCTTTTTCACCCATTTGGTCACGGATAATAAATCAGGTGCACAAGTGCGACCACCTTTAGTGTATGATTTTTTTCCATGCTGCATTCACTCTTGCCATTTTGCTTTGAGGAGAGATTTCATTGGATGATTGATGGCCCACGTCTAATGGCTGAAGTATTGATGTCATGCCTCCAGAGGTGATAATAACTTCTGCCTTGTGTTGTTTTTATAAATGCTTGATGAACTCGGGGTTTCGGTGG
Source organism: Nectonema munidae (assembly GCA_030549495.1). NCBI lineage: Eukaryota > Metazoa > Nematomorpha > Nectonematoida > Nectonematidae > Nectonema > Nectonema munidae. The sequence goes on from JAUIRK010000643.1 coordinate 496,778, forward strand.
TACTTGAAAGCATCAAGAACAAGCAGGCCGTTGTCTTTTTTTAACAACCCCCTGCACGATTCCTCCACACAACATTGGCCCAGTCCATCATCAATCCATAATTCATCCATCATTTTATTTGGGAACGCACAATAACACCATTACGAAATTTCTTTCCCTTTGTATGGTTGGTGGAAGTTTTGTGCCATCAGACATGCATGTCAGCATCACAGTGAATCGGCTTTTTTCATGACCCGTAGATTGAATTGATATAGAAGATGTCCCTTTTTTTCGATAGTAAAGATTGATGGGATATCAAAGGTAAGTGGCGTTTGATCAGCATTGCCAATGAGAGTCAGAGGTGGATTCAGCTCTTTGCGTCGCTTGATGAGGAATCGTTGAAATGCCGTAATCTTTTCTTCGTAGTCACCAGGTAATTTCTGCGCAATGTGGGTTCTTCGACGTACAGACAAATCATGACGTGCCTGAACGTGTAGCACCAATTACCGGAGGCCTTAAAATTGGCTAGATTGAATGGTTCAGCATGCAATTTTGCTTTCATGCGTATTTGAAAAGTACTCAATGCGAGACCTTTTTGACGGCACTCAGTAATATAGTCCACTGGTTGTTTCTTCAGTTCTGGATAATAAGCTGGTGCACCCCTGTTAGCACGTTTCTTCCTGGGCATCTTGTTCAACATAGTCTTTTTTGTTCGCCACAGTCTCACATTACTCTCATTTAGCATAAATTTACGGGCAGCAGACCTATTACCATGAGACTCTGCATATTCAACCACTTAAAGTTTAAAAGCAGTGTGATATGAACTTCTACGAAGCATTTTGATTTTATGATAAAAGAAAACAAATGAGATGAACAAAGACTTTGATTAATAAACAACTCTTTTATTGATTAATTCATAAACAATCGCATGATGCGTTTACATTGCAATCGATCGGAAATCTGTTTTGATAGTCATCTCAAAATGTGGGTGCGTATTATACACAGGTATACGGATTTTTCCTTTGATTAAAACTCTAAAAAATGAGTGCGCATTATTCACGGGTGCATTTTATACGTGGGGAATTACGGTATGCTCGATCCTTCATCTACCATAAATTTCTGGCGCACATTTTAAAATACTAGTTCAATTCAGGTTTAGAATCTTTGTTTCAAATCAAGTGCTTACATTACAAATAGTGGCGAAGTTTTTCAAGTATCGAAGCATCATTTTGTTTATGCTTTCATTGGGTTGGAACTGATGATCAAACAAATCTTAGATGTTGACGGGTAACATTTATCAAACAAATTGAAAAAGTTATTTGAAAAATATTTATGCCACATGATCTGAAGATGTGGATATTCTGTTTCTTCATTCCTTAATGCCATTCTATATATAGTATACAAATTACGAATTTTAAATTTGCAGCATTTTGTTATTTCACTTTAATTTAACATATATATCTTCAATCAAAAAAAAAGGACCATTTGTCAAATAATTCTTTTATCCCTTACGCGTTTCATTCTTTTTGTCAACGAATTAAATTTTAAAGGTAAACATCAATTAGAATTTATAAATTTTAATTTTTATTTTAGGTGTGTTTATGAAAAGCTATTTTTATATAACGTAAATACTTTTATCACCTAAAAACAGCGTGTCATCAATGTCCCGAGAAATTAAAATTCTCTGTTCTTTAAATAAATAAAAATTTTAAAATAGAAAGCAGACGATAAAGTCTTTAAAATTCTGGCCCTAAAAGGATTAATGCCCTAATTTTCAAAACAAGCAGAGGATTTTCATTATATTAACCGGTTAGCGACCAAGTCGACAATTGTCGACTACAAAATATGAATCGTCTGCGTTTATAATAGCTTTTTAAAACAAATCTTCTGCTTTGCATTAGATATCGTCTGATTAATCTAGTCGTTAACCGGTTGATCCATTTTATACAAGAATGCCATTCATTAATTTCAAATAAAATTGCATAGGTTGTCAGATCAAATTATTCTTAGGGTGTTAGCAGGTAAGTAATCGGTTAAAATATCTTTTCATTAATTCGCTTTCATATCACCTCTATTTTCGAACCGTATTTCTAATTTTTTTTTCCTCCTTAACATTTAATATTATTATAGTGTTGCCATATCTGCTGAAAAATAAAGAAGTGGATATTGTACTCGGAATGATTTCTAACTCGTTTAAATAACACAGTTCTATTTATAGGAATTAAGACAATTTCTTTGTCTTAATGAAGTTTGTTCGTCTCTGTTTTATCTGGGATCAAATGGAATTAATAAATATAACTAAAAAGTATTCTGTTCTTGGTCATCTTTTATTTTTGTTTAGACGCGCCTGATTTGTCACAATCTCAAAGAAAGTCTTTCTCTAGGCCATCATTAAGCAAAATTAATATTTCCAATGTTTCACAAGAAAAAAATCCTGATTTGAAGCCTGTGGAAGTGACAAATATTGAAGGAATCTCATCATCGGGTAGCACACTTTTATTTTACACTAAAAAGTATACACGCTCACTCAGAAGTATGAAATTTGTTTGCAATAGTCTACAAAGTTTTATTTTGTAGAAAATTGCATACAGTCCTGATTAATTAATCCTACTGACAACTACTACTTTTTTTTTAGATAAAACTGTATCGGGTTTAAATATTTCGGATAATTAAATCTTTAACTTCTCTTTTTTAATGTCTATATGTACACCAAAAACTTTTTCTTTTGAAGAAAACTTCAAAAGTTTGTAAAAAATATTTCAAAGTAAACAAATTTATTTATAAAAATGAGACAACAGTTAGATTTATAAACAAATTTCTTATATCTAACATTATAACTTACGTTAACTTTAACTCTTATGTTTGAATTAGTTTCACTGAAGAAAACGCGATTTTTTTATCATTGCATTCTGCAGAACAAGTGCAGAACAATTATCACAGCGTATGGAAAAGGAGAGTGTAGAATATGATGAAAAGCTTTTTTCGCTTACCTTCGTAGTAATGAACTTTTGTATAAAAGAAAGTGTACAATCCGCTTTAATAAATTCAGTGTCCAAGTCGTAAGCGTAATATGTCCGTTTTTAAAGATAAGTATACAATATTTATTTAAAAAAAACAGTTCTGAAGTGGAATTATTGGAACCAATGTATGTTTAATTAATCATGACTACTTCATCAAAAGTGCTCACTTTATATCTTTAGGTAAGAGGTCATTAAAATTTGACTTCATCAAAAGTGCTCACTTTATATCTTTCGGTAAGAGGTGATTAAAATTTGAATTTAAAAATGAAATATACAAAGTTGCGCTAAGGGAGTTATTTTCTTTTTGAAATATACTCTATAACAGATTTTCCCAACCAGTGATCACATCACCATAAAAGGTGCATATTAATTCTTAAAGGAGCCATTAAAAATTATAACTTTTATTGATCCACACACTTATCTTGCTACAAAAAAATTGAAACATTAAGCCAATCTATACAAATATATTTATAATAATAAATACTTCTAGCAAAACGTATATAAATTTTCCATAACAATTTTGAATTGCTATAGAAAATTTGAAACAATAAACTTTATATATAAGTAAAGTGCTGAAGGATCAGCTTATTAAGTATTTAAACTTGATAAAGACTCGTGGAGTGAAAAATTTGTGAAACTTAAGAACAAATTTGTTTTGAAGTAAACTTTATATTTTCTTCTTTTTAGACTTATTAGTATGGTATATTTTTCAATTTAATAAAATTACATTAGTTAAATTGAATAAGTATTTGAATAAATTTGATGTCAAGTTTAATGGGAGTAGGCTGGCAACTGGAAGTAGCTTTAAAGATTTTTAGGAGAAACTAGACTAGTAAAGGGGAAATTATTACGTCTACATGATGGTATAAGGTTGAAAATATTACGGGTCTGATTCTAGTGAAAATTAAATAACACATAAAAATGAAGTGTTGAAAGAGCATTACGGACACTGGACGGTATAGGCTAAAAATAATGTTAGTTGAAGGTCTCTAGCATAGATTGATTTTTCGCTTCCAAAAACAATGATCACTTATAACCCATTTAAGGCCAAGCAAAGCAGACGATATTTAAAAAAACGCAGACAATTTATATTCAAAGTCATTAAAAAAGCAGACGAAGGTGAAATTACTTATGTTCCAAAATAGGAACATTGGCTGTAAATGGGTTAAATACATAAACAGATTAGGTTCTATAGTTAAATACTCATAAGAGATTTAGAATAAAGTAACTTTGCCATTGTGGCCCAAGGAGTAACTTATGATTTTATCAGTCATCTTTGTCTAATGTTTATATCGAAATTTTCAACCACTACCTTTAGCACATGAGTGTTTGTGCGTCTTTTTTTCTCTATAGGCCTAATAAAGAGCTTGGCTTAAAACATTTGTTTCTTAAGTTCATTTCTATTTGAGATATCAAGCCATCATATAAAATTTAGCATGTTATCTGCTTCCACTATTATAAACTCTGATCATTTTTTCATATATTATGGTTCGTTAATACACTCTGTGAGATGAAATGAAATGAAATTTTTAATTGCGGGCGGAATAAGATAGGAGTATTCTAATGATTGCTATATTTTGTATTAAAGTCAATGAATTCGTAAATAATGTTAACAATTTTTCGCAATTATCACCACCTTACTCTCATATAAAATGTCAACTTTCTGTGAAAATCAATATCAATTTCTTAATTAATTTCAATCACTTGTATATCAAGGTCAGTTCTTTTTAAATCAATCTTTAAATAATTCTTCTCCTGTGAATCATAATCTCTCGCAATCATCTTCCGTGTTAACAATTTTTTTCAGCGTATCTTTTTTGATGAGAAAATATCAAGTATAATTTTGAGAAACTTTTTATTAAAAAAAACTTGCAATAAAAATATTTGATTAACGAGTATACTGTATTTTGGCTTGATTAAAGATTTTTTTGATTCTTAAAGTAGTTTTATACATGTAGGTATATAATTCTCACATACCCGATTCTAGAAAATTACAGCCAATGAAATTTTACGAACAAAAATTAAACGCTGAAAATTCACAGAGGATTTCATTCTTTTGTGTTTAGTCTTGTATTTTTTGTTTTGGACTCTCATCTTGTTTTCATACCAAAGCTCTCATTACAAATTCAAATACCTCTCCAACAAAATTATTACTCGTCCAAAGATTGGATGAGAACCAGAAACAAAAAAATACGAGCCTATAAACATTAGACTGGAAATCCTTGTGGAAAAATATCGTGGAGACATACATCATGGAATTTGTAAAAAGCGTTACACATAACATTCTATAAGCTCTAAATAAAATAAAATGATTTTACTTGGTGGGATTTTCGTTGTTGAAATTTCTATGGAACCTTTCCGAAAAGTAGAAATATCTAAACACCATCCATTCCTTCCTGTTCAACTCTTTTTACCATTTAATCCAGGAGTCAACAAAGTGGTCGATAACTGATCTTTAGGGTTCACTGTAATTTCATCGCCGTAATTTCATCGTGGTAACTTCATCGTGGTAATTTCATCGCATAGTAAATTCATCGTGATTCAATACATCGTCGGTATTTTCATCGTCAAGTATTTTCATCGTGCAGTAATTACATCGTCATACTAATTTTATGCTTGACGCTCAATGTTTTTTGTAAATATCCCTTTATAATTTTTTTAAGTTTATTAGGAACTTTTGTAAATGTTCTTAATATCATAAAAAAACTAATTCTTAAATATAAGGTTTTCATATTATCAGCCTATAATGACAAAATAAAACAATATCTCTTTCTGACTTAAATAGTCTTGAAATATGTTTAAATTTTTTAATATTTAAGGAAAATTAAAAAAAAAGGTATCAAATTAAATTTAAAAAAATAATATGTAAGTTTTTTTTAGTTTCATAAAAATCCCCCTAACCTATTTTAACCTTCGACTTTTCAGTCATTATTTGGTATATTATATCTAAAAATAATCATTTGTTTTTTTAATAAAAAACTTTATTTTTAAGAAAAAAATACCAATTTATATATGTAATTAATTATTCCATATTTCAAAAAGATTATTGAAATAACTAATTCATTACAAATTGGAAAAATAGAAACAATTTAAAAAAAATACCTTTAAGGTAAACATTTAAGTCACGATTTTCAAAATCATTGATGATGCGTCGTATTATGCGGTTACTCCATAAATCTCGCGATGTAATCAACGATGAAAATACTTTACGATGAAAATACCAACGATGTATTGCATCACGATGAATTTACTATACGATGAAATTTCCACGATGAAGTTACCACGATGAAATTACCGCGATGAAATTACCGGATACCGATCTTTAGGGGTCGATAAGATAGACAAACTTACCAAATTGTGTTATGCTTTTTACTTTATAGTAGTAATAAATGTCCGTTTTCTTTTAAAACAGCTTATGACATTGTATACTGTATAGTAAACAATATATTATACATTTTTGGTTTGTATTTTTTCTCTTGTTGAAGATTGATTAAGGTTTTTATGAAACATTTCTATGTGGGGTGGGAGTCGATGTGAAGACAATTGTTCTATGAAGGGGTCAACGGGTAAAAAAGTTTGCCGATCCCTGATTTAATCCATGATCTTGCTTACTATAAATTCCGCCAAACGATGAAAAAATAAATTTTGGAGTTATAAAAAAATCACTTATAGTTTTTAAAAAAATTTACCACTTTAAATAATATTAACAATCCAATTTTTTGATTCATAAATTATTCAATTATATTTTTAAAAAACTTGTAAGACCACGTTTTTTCCTCACTAAAATTTGATTTTTGCCTCTAATACTCTCAAATTTCAATTTCTGACTTTTATAAAATTTTCTCAAATTTAAAATATTTGTAAAAAGAAAATAATTTCAAATTATTTTGAAATAAAATTAGAAATAAGATGTAAAATTTAATAAACTAATTGATATATAAACATAACAATATTGTATTAACCAAATGAAAAAAAATATTGATTTTATTGACCTAAAAAAGATTTTGTTTAAGCGTGGTTTAAAGTGTTTGTCTTTATTACACCTTTCTCCCTTTATGAACTTTCAACTTTCTAATGGCTCTCACTTATTTTATTCGTGATATTGAGTTTTACTTCTATATAGATATTCGTTATATATTCATCATATGAATTTCTTTATATCTTTTTACACTATCCTGACTCGACAGAATTTTAATTTTTAAAATTTTATCACTTTGAAAAGTATTTTTTATTTGTTTCCTCATTGGAAACTCTAAAAGCCCGAAAAAAAGTGTTGCAAAGTTTTATTTATTTATCATCCATTACAGAGTGAGTTCATCAATATTTGGGCAATTAAATTCATTGTAATGGTAAAGGTGAAGTTATCTTTGCAGTGTGTTCATCGATAAGACGCAAGTGCACCACTTGTGTCGAACCATGAGGAAAGAAGGCTTTGTGCTGCATCGAACCCGAGACCTTGTGGTACGGGAGCCAAGTGTCGAACTAACCTTACTCACTGTAAAAAATTAACTTTAGTAGAGTGAGAGAAAAGTTGTCTAAATCACCAATGAAATATACTGGGTGACAAAAGTGGATAAAGGATATATTTATCCTATAACTAAACATTTAATTCATTTAAGACACTTCCAACGTACCTCAACCGCAAAGGAAGTCAATTTCTAGAGCGTCAATTAGCAAAAGTGATGTTATTCAAGTTTCCCATGAAAAAAATCCTGAAATGAAATCAATTGATGTAACCAAAGAGAAATGCCGTAATACCATTGAATACAATTTATTTAGCTTTTGAACCTTGTATGTTATTTAAGTTGGCTTACTTCTGGATAAATTAAAAGGGATACCATTTATATCATCTTAAATTATAGTTCGGTTTATTTATCTCAAAAAGTTTGTAACACATGTTTAATAAAGGTAAGGGTGCAGTGAGTGTTTTCATTGAGAAGGCACACTTTTCGCCCCTTGTATCGAAATATGAAGAAAGTAGGCTTGATGCAGGATCGAACCCAAGACCTTGAGTTATTCATACCCGGTATCTAACAAACTTTACTTACGCTCCCGTCAGAAACTGCAAATTAACAATACAGTCAACAGGTCGATCTTCCAAACAGAATATTTCAAATTCTATTCAGAAAATTGAATTGTCAGGTTTGTAAAAAATCTTCGCATTTTAATTCGAATAGCATTATAAATAATACATTAATTATGCTATTTTTACTGTAAAATCTAGTTATGTCGAACTTCAAGGGACGATCTAAAAACTTCGAGACAAACAAAGTGTAATAATTTTTTTATATTATTGCTAAATTCAAATTTGGAAATAATATACAAAAAAATTTGGAAGCATTTCATAAGTTTATTTAACTAGAAATTTGGGAAAATAAATAATGAGAATTTTTGCTTGAAAAAAAAGTTTCTAGAACACATTTCTTGAGGTTTTTCTTTTTACGTTGTCAACAAATTTTTCTAATTTAACTACATAATTGAAGATATCAAAAGAATTTTCATGCGTTTGAATTGAAAAAAATAGTCTTAAATCAGAGCATAAAGCTAATAATGCACAAGAAGGATTTGGTGCTTGTTTGGTCGATTCTTGTGAGTTGCCTGAATCTTTGTCAGTTTTATTAGGTGTTATATAATAGTTACTTAAATTATTAGGTGTTATATAGTATTTAACTTAATTAAATTTACAACATTAAAAACTTTTCATCAATTTTATTAAAAAAAGTAATATAAAAAAGTTTGCTAATAAAAATACCAAATTTTTTGTTCTAAAAGGTTCTAAAAGAGAAATACTTTTATAGAAAAAAATTAAATTTTACAATTAGAGTATTATGCAAGAAACACTTGTTGATCAATTTAAATAGTGAGATAAAGTTATTGAAAATTATAAATAAACCATATTGCATTTTTACGGTGATTTGGTAAACGTAAAAAATGTTGCGCCAATGTCAATAAGGAGAGCAAGTTTCAGTGTGAATGAGTGATGTTGTAAGGTAAGCGCTTTCAATTGCCATAGTTTTTTTACTCATACTTCGAGATATAAGTACATAATGATGTTATGTTACCTTGGACAACAAATATGGTTCTAGTCAAGAGAATGTTCACTTGACAACTTGGAAATAAGCGTAGGGTTTAACGCATAATATTGGTGTTATTGGTTGGGGATAGTGAAAAACTTCGACTTAACCAAATGCTCGACATATCCGCCTTTGACACAAAGAGATTTTACTGTATATGCCATTTTTAGTTATGTATTATCTTTTTTCAATTCTAAATGGGTTTTTTTAATTCTGATGTGGCCTTTTACAATTCTAAATTGTTTATTCTAAATTCTTTTTTTTCAATCTAGAGTTTCTTTTTTCAATTTAAGTTTACTTTTCTAAAATACAAAATACAGTTGAAAAAAAGACAAAATTAAATGTAAAAAATACATTAAAATAAAAAAATGAAATGGAATTGTAAAAAAGATAAGATAGAAAGAATTGAAAAGAAACAAGATGAATTGAAAAAAGAGAAAAAAATGAGAGAAAATAGGAATTAAAAAAAGAAAGTGGAATTGAAAAAAGTGAAAATAGATTTCAAAAAAAACAAAATAGAACTAAAAATGGTATTTTAAACATATACACTTCTCGAGTTTAAACAAAAAATGTCAAAAATTTTGACCCTCTTCAGTAAGACTAAGAAAAAGCGATCCAACCCTGTTATTTTGTATTTTCATACTCTCCAATTATTTGTTCTTTTTTAAATAAAAATGAAGGAATACTTTCTTTTCTCGTTTTATGTCCACATCTCCATATCTTGTTTCATTTAAATAAATTTGATTTAGATCATGAGTGTCATGATGATATCCATAAGTAGCCACAATCTGGCCCGCAAACCTCATCTTTTACACTAGAAGGACCAAAAAATTCTTTTATCAGAACGGGAAAAGCGTGGCAAAATTATTTAAATATTTTTGAAAAAAGCAAACAAAAGAATATTTTTACTGAAAATAAAAATAAGATATAAAAGAAAAACGTAAAAACACAAAACCTTCAAATCCGGAGCCTATTCTGGCGGAACAAAAAAATAGCATACATCAATCCGGAACCAGAGCCTGAAACATTAAATATATTGCTCCTATGTCGCTTACAATGCTTTGAAACATATATACTTTATGAAGTGTGGCCAAAGAAAGTTTATTTTTAAATGTTAATATCTCGGTAATCTCTTTCCTTTTTATAAAAAATTTCCTAAAAAATGCACATTGAAATCTTTTCTTTCAAATGTAGGAAACAAAACTTAAATATCTTTCAAAGTTTCTCCAATTTATAATCTTGATCCTCATAATTGACACATCTAATATACATCTAGGTAGCTTTATAATTTTTAATAAGGCTTGACTTTTTTTGCTTAGCTTTTCCTTGTATATAAATAAGTATATATTTTCCTCACTAAAATAGATTATTAATTTGGCTGCTAATTTCTAAATTTATTGTGTTTTGTTAATTATTAGTGCAAAAGGTTTTGAACAAAACAGCAGCCTCTTTTAGCAAATATCTTGGCGTAGTAAAATTAATAATCTAAATTTTATACAATATGCAGTTTTTTATGCTAAGTAAAAGAACTCATGAAGTTTCTCTCATTTTCCTATTCCATTGCCCATTATAAAATTATAAGAAAATCAAAATTTGGGTACTCCCTATCAAAGGCAAGCTTATAAAAACTTCAATAAAATACTACCTGTTATGATATTATATTTATTCCTATATTTTACTTGATAAATGAACGTAGTCTTTCCGAAATATATTGTGTTATTTCAAATTGAGTGTTCCTTTCACATCCTATTTTCGAAAGTTTTTTGGATATTTTTTTACACAATGAAACAAAATATTTCACTTACAACAATTAGGTAGTCATATAAAACTAGTTTTTGCAGATATATATTCTATAGGCAGTATATCTTCAATCAGTTTTCTATAATTTAAGAAAAAATGTTGAATGAGTTGGATCCGAAGCCGCAGTTAACCACTAAAATAATTCCACCGGGGAGCGAGTGCAGCAGTCAAAGGATTTTTCTAGCTCCGAAACGCTGGTTTGCACAATCTTAAATTTCTACTTTGTATTTTTTTTAGCTCCGAAGATATCTTGCCCCGTGGTGAAAACATATAAGATCCAAAGGGGAGAATGCTTTCAAGTGAGTGTTGAAGTTGATGGCGAAGCGACTCCCAGCTTGCAATGGCTTTTAAACGACATCGCGGTATCTGGCAAGAATGGAATCTCGATAGAACAAGTGGGCAATGTTTCTTTCCTTCGAATAGAGAGTTGTGATCCATCGCATCAAGGAAAATTCAGCGTTTTAGCTTTAAATGACTACGGAATCGAGACAGCTGATGTTTCAAACTTAGTGGTTGTAGGTTAGATTTTATTTAAAAAATTTTTTTTATAACATTCAAAATATAACGATCTTTTTTCTTTTTAATTTTAACTGCAATGCTAATTTATTGATTTACGAATTCAATTTACGTTATTTTACGATGATAAATCCTTCAAAATAATTTATATACATTAGCATTTCTGACTTTTTTTAAAAAAAACAAAGTATAATTGAAAAAAACCTTTATATTTGTGTGTCTATGTGTATTTGTATGCTTTATTAATAAAATAAATTTGTACATTGGGTCATTATAGTGTCCCAAAAATGAAAATATGTCAGTTTTAGCGTATTTTTGTGTTTAGTTATACACACTATTTGTTACAAAAATTTATTTGAAAAATGGAGTTTGGATTTAATGAAACTTAATCAAACAATTAAATTTATAAAAATATATTCAAAAAATCAATAAATTTTATATAACCAATGATCTACATCCAATAAAAAAACGCAGTCTTATATAAAATATTTATTTGTCAAATTATTTATTTTCCAATTTATCGCCAATTTTAAATGAGTGCAAATTTAGATTTTTTTACCTTACATGTTCTTTTTAGTCCAAATTTTTATGAAATTATACACTTTTTTTTAAATACAAACTACATTTTTGGACACCCCATATTTGTTATATTTAAAAGAAATACGTATAAGCGTAAATAATTTTGATCAATCGTAGGTTTTACTGTCCATATTTTCATGTTTTTTTCACCAGACATACTAATGAGTTTGTTAATCCAATTAAAGGGTTAGTTTCACTTTCACACCTATATTGTACAAGTCTTTCTTGTCTGACATAATTAGACTTTGAATTGACTTTTTTTTAATATAAACTTGAAATATTTACTTTTTCACACCTTATAACACTTTTTAAATTATATTGACACTACTCCTTCAGTTGTTTATTTATTTACAATATTTACTTTATAAATTTTTTCATTTTTAAAAAAAAATATTTTTTTTCAAATGCCTAGTGCTACTGCTCATCGAGAGATTTATACTTACTCAATCAACTTTGCATTTTTCGTATAAATATATATCCAAGGAATCATATTTTAGATTATCTCGTTTATTTTTTATAAAAAAACTATTTTTATTTCAAGTATTATTTTTTACTTCATTTAAAAATCAGTACACTTTCTAAACATCATCCTTTGCGATAATAATATTTGCTTTTTGATAGAAAAAGATGCTCCTGTTGCCTCTCAGAGCCAAAGAAAGTCCATATCAAGGCCTTCATTAAGTAAAATAGAGACCATTAATCTTTCAGAAGACAAAAATCCTGAACTAAAACCTGTTGAAGTTTTGGAATCAACAAACCAGTCATCTTTACCTTGTAACTCTTTTTTTCATTTTCTTTTATTCAATCCGTTATCAAGAGCTTTTTTTTTATATCATTCGGCACATTACCCCTCCTTCTTCTATTAAGCAAAATTAAACGATAAAAAGTTAATTAATTAGTTGTTAGTTAGTCAAGTAGTACTGTTATAAGGGGATTAGTTAATCTATCACTAACCGAACCCCAAATTTATATTCTCTGAATGATCCTTGATTAATTGATTTGATTGTTTATTAACGACAAAATATGAAATGGAAATACTTTAGACTTGGAAAGGACCTTTTTATGCTCATCTAAACGATGAAGAGTTTATTGCACTCAACAAAATTTCTGTTTTGGGTAACTTTTTCAAGCTAAATCTTTTACAAAGATATTGCCAACATAGTCTGAAACCCAAGAAAGGCATTGAGAGCAATCTAAAATGTAAATTGAAAAAGATTAAAAAAAAAGTAAAACAAAAAAGGGCACTTTATTAATTCAAAAAGTAAAAATGGACAAAAAATATCCATTTCAGAATTTCAGTATATTCAGAATTTGTCAAAAAAAGTTGTATCCATATAAAATGAACACATTTTGGTAATCAACCAAAACATATAATTCCAATTTATTTTACTCAATATTTTTATTCTTATTGCCGATATCCTTCAAAGGGGAAGGGGAGGGGGGTTAAGAAAGGAAATATGATTTTCAAACTGAACTCTAGCTCTCTACTTGATGTTTATTTACGCCTCTTCAAAAGCTTAAACTTACCTATGTTTGTCTTGGCAAACGATAGTGCACTACAAAACTAGACACCTACTTGTTGATAAAGACCTGTATTTCTAAATTATATATTTTTATTTTGACATTTTGAAATTACTTAACCAATTCACGATTAATGTAATTTTTATAAAAACTATTTTTCTCATTCTTAAAAAAGAGTTTTCAAAACATTTTAATTTGAAGTATTGTTATGAGAAGTTTGAATTATTTTATCTTCTGTCCTATTTTGCTTGTTTGCTTCAAATTAGCGAATGTATAGACCAGAGAAGTAAAATTACTGACTTGTTTAGTATTCTCTTGGAAGTCCTTTTTGAAAACAGCTCTTCCGAAAGTAAGGCCTATTTTAATTGATGTTTTTTTTATGTTTTGATGATAAACGTCAAAGAAATTCTGAAGACAAAATGTTAGCTTATTCGAGTTCTCCATGAAGATTTTTATGAAGTATATCCTCTCTATTGGACACCCAATCTAGCTATGACAGTTGATGAACCGTTGGTGATCATCAGAGGTGGGTGTAATATAAAGGTCTATAACCCTAAAAAACCTGGGCATTATGGTCTAAAGTTTACCATCTCAACGATTTTGAGATTTTTTCTTTTTTAAAACCTCAAATTTATATTTCTGGATTGTCTGACAGAACCCAATCAATTTTGAAAAGGATCATCATAAGTGACAACAATATTCCTAAAAGCTGTGGGATCTTCATGGGCAGATTTTTCACTTCTTTAGAAATTGCTAAATGGGCTTTATCTAGCTAGCTATACAATATTTGGGACTGCAATGTCTTCAAGAAAGTTTATTCCTAATGAATGTGAACCCAGCACTATATATTGGAAATAAGCCTCACTCAGCATATATACCCAAGAAACATGCCAGCTGTGTATATTAGTACAGAATGCAAGTTATAGTTTCAAATAACAATTGCAAACTGGATTCTCTATTAGAGTATAACAAATTTAAACGTGGTGGAGACGTTGGAAATAGAATGGGGAAACAGTTCAGGTTTTATAAATCATGCAGGAGATAGATTATTGCCGTGTTTTCAAATTACCTTGATATGTCTTGTGTGATTTCTAAATATAATGCTGCTGGAGAGCTTTTTGGAGAGCTTAAAACACTACCTTGCTATGTCTTTGCGTGAACAAGCAATGAAGCTGAGAGCTTCTTCTTCTTAAATTAACTTTACAATAAAGTCAATTCTCACTTTTTATCGATTCAATTCGGTTGTATCTGTTCCATTATCAGGTAAAAGAGGATTTTGTTTTACGTGTCTGCCTAAAAAGGTTCGATCTACAAGAAAATGTAAAATCTATTTAAAGTTAAATTGTAAAACGCACTCAAATTTTGCTTGTAATATCTGCTTATGGTTTATTCTTCATTTACGTGACCAAATTTTCCTTAAGTTTTGATGTTTGTGCTTATAATTTTTTTCTCTTATTTTAATCTAATTGATTTTTTTAAAAATGTAATATGAAGTGTTTTGAATATTTTGATTTTTTTTCCGATTTAACGCCATCTTATCAAAATAAAAAGATTGGCTCTATTGGCTTATTCTTTATTCCAAAAAATAGACAGAGAGCATTTTCATTTTCAAGAAATATTAATCTAAAATTTTAATTTCAATAAATAAATAGAATTTTAAACTCAATAAGTCAAAATAAAAATTCTTGAGGCCCAAACTTCCAGTCTAATACTTATCATTTATACTTTTCTCAAAGTACAAGTTTGAGTGCCTTAGTAATAGGGACATATGGTTGTTTCTAATTATATTTGAATGTAATAAATAATTTCTCGAAGTATCACTTTCTAGAAAGTTAAATTATTCTTAATATTATCTAGTTAATTTAAAAAAGATTAAGTTCTATTTTTTCATCTCATTTTTGGATATTCTTATTTAACCAATTTTTTGGGCAATCTTTCCCTCAAGAAATTGAATACTTGGAGGATTTATTTTTCTATCAATTAACTTTTGAGCAATTGATTTGAAGATCCATTCACTCAGTTTCGTTGTAACTATATAAAAAATGAAGTTTTATCCTAATTACCTATTACATAAAATATGTTAATACTCATGCCATCATCGACACTTTAATATGTGTAAATCCATATATTCAGTATTCACGCTAAAAATACGTTAAAATTTTTACACGCATTGAAATTGAGTAAAAATAGAAATCGCCTTTTGTTTTTCATGGATTTTATCCAAAAATTAAATTAATAATATTGAGAATAAGCAAATGAATTATAAATTATTGCATGTTAATTAAAGGTTAACTCTTTTATTATGAAATCAGCGTGATTTAATCAATTGATAAATAATAATCACCATTATCCTTGACAACACCGTCAACACAAGGCACGAGAATTATAGCTCCCTTTTGAAAGGATTTCAGTGCTTATATATAAATAGCAATGCATCCACTCTCTACATTCATTCAAAAGAAATGATCATAATCCAAGCTTGAGAATAATTATCATCATTCACTTTTCAAGTAAATGAATACTTCTGGTAAGTTCTTGTTACAAAACTCTTTTACTAAAATATCGAAAAAGGAGGCTCTATCCTCATGGTTGAAACTCCAAGCTAGAATTCCAAGGTTATGATTTTTCCCGTTGCTTATAAAATATTGAAAATCATCTTTTCCAAGCATTTCATTAGCGGCTTTAAAATTTATTTTTTTACAACTCCTTCACTAGATCTTTTAAACGCATCCATTTTTTTACCAAGGTATGTGTTATCCCACTACATGTACAATGAAATGAGAAATACGTTTATTTGTAGCGAAGTGACATAGAGGAAAATTAAATTTAATATTTACAGATTTAAATTAAATTGTAAAATTTAAATGCAAAAATTTTGATATATTAAGGAGCCAAAATCCCTTCCGAGTTATATTGAATCCTACGTTAAAATGCACCGTGTTTCAAATGGATCTACTGTGTATTTTTAAACAAAAAATAAGGAATTAAAAAAAAAACTCATTATTTGTTCTTGAAAACCAATAAATATGAGTTATACGCATTGAAGGTGAAAGAGCTTTTTCGTGTGCAATGTTATCTAATCTCTTTGCTAAACTATTTGACCCTTTTTGCCTTTTAAAATCATGCTTGACTTAAAATAGAGAGGAAGAGAGAGAAAATGGGCGAAGCGGTTTACATGGAAACGAGAATAAACGGTGGGAGAAAATGATGAAATTTAAGTGTTGAGTAAGGACGTACTGACCTCGTTAAGGATTGTAGAATGATCAATTTTATGATGAAGAGATGACAGACAACTTTATTTCAAATCTAAAAAGCATGTAGAATAGGGTAACCAAAGGATTGGTAATAGTAACATATGGTACTTTTATGTTTTTAAATTATGTCTTTTTGTGATGTGAAATACCTATTAAGTGAAAAAAGATTGAAGTTGAAAGACAAGATAGTTGAGAGCACTTATTTCTTACGTTACAATAATTGAACTTTGAATAAACTTTGTCAACATTTATCTGATTTTACCTGAATTTGTGATTTAATAATAAACATTAAATTTGATGTTTATGTATTTAGCATAATAATCTATATTATTTCAAATAAATTTCTTAAAGTAACTCTATTAACCCATTTACGACCAATGTTCCTATTTGAAAACATAAGTAATTTCATCTTCGTCTGCTTTTTTCAATGACTTTGAATATAAATCGTTTGCGTTTTTTTTAGATATCGTCTGCTTTGCTTGGTCTTAAATGGGTTAACGAGTAATATTAAAAATAAAAAAACTTAATATTAATATGCAATGACTGTACTAAAGAATATTGGAAGCATTTATTCACAAGGTAAAAAAAAGCCTCAAATGAATGTTTGTTAATGTTTTATTACATTATATAAATTTAGAAATTTTTGGGTTGCGAAAAAAAGGGCAAGTACACAATTTAACGTCGGTAATCACTGATTAGAAGAACACAAAAATTTAACAATTAAAATTAAAAATAGAAAACTTTTGTTGGGGGTATTTTTGTCAAAATTTGTTCAATTTCTTGATGCAGTACTTCTTTAATTTTTATGAATATACTATTTTTTACTTATTTTAATAAATTAAACTTTGTTTACTGGGTTAAAAAAAGGAAAACATTATTATTTCAAAATAAAAAAGAGATGTTAATATTTTTTATAAAATTTTACTTTTTATTTAATATAATTTTCTTATTATAAAAAAACATTTTCTTTGCAGATAACACCGCTTTTTAACGGTAATCATAATTTTCAATTCGGTATTACCTATTCAACACCTATTTTAAATCAATAAACCTTACAATTCTAATTTTTCATTTTAAACTTTTTAACCTTCTCCATGTGAATAATAAATAATAACATGGCATACATGATTGTATGCGCATCATTGTTATTCCTTGAATACTTCAAATTTTTGAAAAATAGTTTATATATATATCTTGAAATTTACATTTTTTACATTTATTACAGTAAAGCGAAAATTCAGAATTCTTTCTCTTTAACCGTTTAATTAAGGGCAACAAAAATTGACCTATAAATCCTAAAAAATGACCTATCCAATTAAAAAATTGACTATATTCGTAAAAAAATTGGCCTAACATCCCTTTTCACAATTAATATATATCATTATTGCAACAGAACGTGAAATATTTTAAATTATTTTCTTTTGAAAAGATTGCCTCTTTAAATAAGAGCTCAAAGAAATCTTGACTTTATTCTTCTTCTCTTATATGTGACTCCACCCCCAAAGCGAATCCTAACCTAAATTACTTCTGAATATGTTCCATTTTTAAAAGTCACAATATCTAGAATTTATAAGTTTTTCATCTCTAGAATGTGAAAATAAATAAAAGAGAAAGTTATTATATTATTTTCGCACCTAATATTTTTTGTTTAGATAATATAATCAATGAATCCCAACCACAAAGAAGGTCAATATCCAGAGCTTCTTTAAGCAAAATTGACATCAATAAAGTTTGCGAGGATAAAAGACCGGATGTGAAACCTGTTGAGGTTGTCAACGTAAAGACCACATCCTCCCCATCTGGTATTTGATAAAACGATTAAGCATATTCATTTTAATGATCAATCTTATTTGAAATACTTTATATAATCTATTGATCCAGAAAAATTTAATCTATCAGTTAATTTTTAACCAATACTTTATTCCTTTTTTTTTATTTTCTAAATTATTACGCTATGTCTTTCAATTGGAATATATTATTATTTTTTCAAAGAAGAAAATATCCAAATTTAGTGCCAAAATTGAGTAAATTCAGAAAAAAAATTGAAGGATTAATAAAAAATTTTTTTACCATTATTTTAAACCTTAGCATACTTTTGAAAGTACAAAATTGTTTGCAGATATTTTTTAGTTCTACTTAAAATTTATTTAAGACAAACTTTTTTTTTAGATTTCAAGATTTTTTTTACTATTTTTTTTATTATTTATTTATTTTTTTTTATTATTTTTTTTGTTTTTTATTTTTTAGTATTTTTGTTTGCAGGTATTTTTTGCATACTTTAATTTGGTGTGCCTCTCTCCTTTTCCTCTCTCTTTCTCTCTTTTGCAAATTAAATACGTAAAAGAAAAAAAGAATTTTTACTTCAGAATTTCGTAGAAGATATATTAAAATAAAACGCAATAAGTAAAATAATTAAACATATTTATTTCAGGATTAACACTCGTTTTATTGAAATAGATTGAAAACTTTATAATATAGACTAAAATTATTTAAAGGTAACGCTTTATATAGTAGTAGCTACTACACTTTTTTTACTAACTAAATTATTAAACACTCTTGTCCGCAGTTTCACAAATGAATCAATAAGGTTTCTCAACGCCCAAATTTAACTAAGTAAATAAATTAGTAAAAAAATTAGTTACGCTAACTAACTTATTAAAGACTCTTTTCCAAAATTCCAATAGTGAATTAGCAAAGTTTTGAAAATGTAACCCACCATACAATCATGTACTTTTTACAAATAGTAAGAAGGTCAACATCGTAGTTGTAGATGTTCACAGACGCAGGGATCGTATTTTTGACAGCCCTGATAAAGCTAGTAAGTTAAAATTGTCTTGTCTGGATATTAGTTAAATTTGAAAATGCACTAAAATTCGGCTTTAAAAAACTTCTGGGAGGAATGGGATTTTTTGTTTTAATGCGAATTCATTAAATACCTAAAGATGATAAATCTATTGAAACATTAAAGTCTTCTTTTTTGACCGGTTTCATTAATTTTACAATTTGTGCATAAAATCTCTGGGTTAAAGAAAGTAAAGCCTAATTAAATATTATCATCTTATAATGAGTTGATTAATCTCAAAGTTTGTAGTTTATTTCTCTATATATGAACACATACATTATAAGCACATTTTTAGTTGTCAATATGACATCCAAAGAAATGATATTATTCCGAAACTAGCTAATCAGGACTCTACGATTAAACTGCTGGACATCTGCCGATATAGTATTGTTTTATATTAAATTTCAATGTAACTAACTTCGGTATAAAAGAAGGGTAAATTATTTGTTTTAATTTTTTTTAACTAATTAAGCACAACTAACTCACTTCCAATTAAATCAATCTAATCTTTTTATGATTTTATTTTATTTTATATTAATTCGTTCACAAGATTTTTTTTGGTCACGTATGTCAAACGCGCATAAACACAACCACTTTTGTACTTCGAGAAAGCGATGGTCGGAAGAGAGTAAATAAACGAGCATAGTGTATATATAATATACTTTTATAAAAATCAAGATAACGCAAATTTGAAATTTTAAGAAAAAAATGGAAGGAAATGTCTTGAACTTTAAAATCTGTAAACTCGGTAATTTTGTGGGATCCTTTTTGACATTGGTGTGGTGTTAATTACAAATATTATCATCAAACACCAAGGTGGCGAATATCATATTTACTTGCATGAAGAAAACCACGATATAAGTAATGAAAATAGATTTATCATATAGCATTGTGGCTTTATGATTGAGAAGATTAGATTTAACCTTGAAATTTCTACACCTTTCATCAATAAGCTACAAGAAATATGATTCCATCTTTAAATCCTCTATTCGCATAATCCATATGAATTTTCTTTTTAATTTTTTATATATGTATCACCACACTAATTTATCGCTTGAGAAAATATAGTGCTATAATTATTTTCATTTTTACTGTTGCAATGCCTACAACCTGTAAGGTTTTTTCTGTTAGTAAACGTTTTATGATGGCTCATGTTTGTGACCAATAAGAATTAGTTGGCTAACCAATCAGCCAATTACTTTTTTTAGTTAATTATTTTGAAACCTAGAGTAGAACATTTTCAATATAGACTGACATTTCAACCAAATAACTATTCTAATATACCTTGACTTAAACATTTGAAGATACAAGGGAAAGATTAATTTAAATTAGATATGATTGGACAGTTTGGCTACAGACACTTTTTCTAAGTGAAAATTTGCTCAACGAAAGTTTAGCCTAATCCACTACTATTTACTTTGATTGAGAAAAGTATTCATTAAATTTATTCATTTAATTTTATGTATTTAATTTTACTTTTTTCTTACGATATAATTCATTCATATCCATCAATCTCTCATTATAAAGAAAGCAAATTTCATGGATATTATTTAGATATAACCTTTCTTTCCAAATTTTCTCCTTTTCTCCAAGCACGATAAAATTGCCGTAATATGTTAAACTGTGAATAAGTGTAATTTCTTTTGCACTTCAAGCCTGTCATATTTTCGAAGCGGTGAGTATTTGGATCATCAAGTCAAAAAAAAATAATAAAATACCATAGATATGTAATGAATGATGATGTACCTTTACGATTTAATGAAAAAATATTTTCTTTCTTAAAATGTAATATCGATCTTTTATATTTGTCTGCCTTCCAGTTTATTTGAAATAGTTATTTTTATATTAGAAATTCAACGTAATACGAATTACCTTTTAAAAATGCAGCTTTAGACACCTATTTATGATTTTTAACCCCCCCCCCCCTCACCCTCTTCCTAAAATACTTACATGAATACACATCTGATCTTTAAATAGTTGTAAATTGCATTTTGTTTTGAATAACGCTTACTTCGACACCCTATTGGCTACATCTTTTTATATAATTGCGAAGATTTGCAGCCTGTGATAATTATTTCGAAATTTGACATTGTTAATTCTTTTAGCTGATTCCTCTCCAAAAATAATAAGTGCCTCGGTGAAGACTCACAGCATTAATGAGGGAGAATCTTTCGAAGTGAGTGTGGACTGCTCAGGAGATCCAGCACCCAGCATAGAATGGCTTTTGAATGACAAGTCAGTGTCGGGAAAAGGCGCCTTTTCCGTCCAACAATCGGGAACAACGTCTCGCCTTCGCATCAACCAATGTGATCCCTCCCATCAAGGCAAGATCAGCGTTTTGGCATTGAATGAAAAGGGAATCTCGACAGCTGATGTCGCAAATTTGGTTGTCATAGCAAATCGTAAACTTTTTCATTTTCTTACTTTTCCATTTTCATATTGGACTCCATGGTGGATCCAAATGCTCGAATTAAGGATGTAGAGCGTCCAAATTGTTTTGTCCTTTGAGAGAAAAAGAATTTAATATTTTTAAACGGATGTTTTTCATTTCTGCGGACATTTTTGTAACATGCTCAAAGGGCTAAAAACTTTCTTATACATGCACTAACAAAAAAATTTGTTATATTTACAAATTTAAAGTACCTCTTTCCAAAAAAAAATTAATTTATAAATGTAATTAAAACTAGATAATTTGCAATTTCCACTAAAGCCGATTTGAGTTTTTAACAAAAGAACTTTGTTAATACTATTACTTTTTATTGATTTTTAAAAATAATTTTGTCAAACCAAAACGAATCATTTCACTTATCCTTCGATTTCATTTGTTTCAATAACAGAACCATCAATCAGTAGTGAAACAAAACAAGTAAAGACTTTGCTTGAATTATTGAGGCCGATCAAATTTTTATCGTAAATAGCATAAAATCTCTTTTTCTCAATGTACCATCTAAAATAGTATAAACTTAAAAAAATAAGGTAGTATAATAGTTGCTACAAGTTGTCTTCTTAATTGGCATACTTATATGTCTGTATTATTCCGTTTTCAGCGTTTCGAAATGTTCTAACAACTTTTAACAGTGGGAATTAAGATTCTCCCACGTGACACTTTTGCTAAATACACAGAAAGATTCTTAGTACGTAGGCCTTACTATCTTGACATTTAAAAAATTTTAATCTAGTTTTTTAGTACCAATCATAATCATACATTAAAACAGATAAACAATACCAGCAACTGGATATAATGACTGTCAAGTACCCCTTCTTTCATTGGTCAAATTTATAAATGAATTTTTTCATTCAAAATCGTAATACTTGTAAATTTTTCAAAGCAAAGCATGAACAGAACACAAAAAGTGATTCCCGTTATGGCAATTACACGGATGCACCTACTAGACCTGATTCTAAGGCCTATGAATACAATGGCACCAGCCAGTACCCCGCTAACACTCGTGAACATATGGGCTCCAGAAGTTGTTGTTATGGCTATGGCAATGATTGCTGTCATTATGGTCAGTGCTCCTATCAAGTAAGCAATTTTGATTGGTTATAAAACAAACATTTTAAAGTCAAACATTCAAATTTATCAATCATTTCTTCAATTATTTTCTATACCTAGAAACTCTCTGATAATAATACTCTCATTTTTGCCAAGCATCTTTTCATACGACTTTCGGGTGACATTTCATCCATTTTGGCCTTAAAAACCTCGTGACACATCAACGATGTGAGTAATAAAGCTGTAACGCTAAATATTCTCTTATTATTTATAACTAAAGATTTTAGTTTCAGTTCTGAACTTTATAAAATCAAGGAAAAGTTACTATAAAAAAAGTTACCTTGTATACTATCGGGTAAATTTTCACCTATAATATAAATTGAACACTATAAGTTTTCCATCCCTTCTCATATCATAGAAGTACAAAAATAAAACGAAAAATTTATTAGAATATGCATAAGCTACATCATCATCACGTTAGCATTATATATAATATATTATTATATGAGGGATTAGTTATTGCGTATAGGACGATTTCATGAAGAAGTCTCGCGTTAAAAATTTAACGAATGATATATACATATGCTAATAAAAGAAAAAAATCGATTTTGATGAGGTGTTCTGTGTTAGTTCAAGCATATCTACTAAGTTAGTTTCTTTATTTGCCTATTTTGTTTTTCACTTATTTGAAAAAGTGAATTCACTATAGTTAGCGATGAAGAAAGGTTTGATAGTGCATCTGATTCAGAAGAAGATGTTGTCCAAGATGTTTCAGAAACAAGTGAAGAAGTAACAAGCTTCTAATCTAAATTTTTTCAACTTCCTTTCCCTTAATTTAAAATATTCAAGGTCTTTTTTTGCAACAAGGGGATGAACATTGTTAAGATGATCATTGATTTTGGATTTTTTCGAATCTTATATGAACAACTACTGATTGATGCCTCACATCAGATTTCGCACTTTTTTTCTTTTACTTTGCTTGGTACTTTTGTTTTGCGTTTCGCAAATTTTTTCAACTAATTGTAAAAGAAAAGACCTGCGGAATTTTTTCAAACCATTAACAGTATTATACAAAATCCAAGAATTGACAAGCAACAAATCAAGTAAGTTGAAAAAACCGCTAATGACCATCTTTTTCTATATGACTTTGTCGAATACATACGGCACATCTGGTCTAATATGTCCACTCCATACTTTGTTGAATTATAAAATGTTATACTTTTAGGTTTTTTCTTTAAGTCATTATTTATGAAAACAGATTTATTGTGAAGTGTGCTAAGAAGCAAAACTACTTTATTTGATTTGGCTTTGTATGCTGTTAATGAAACATCATCACAAAAAAACAATTTTGTAGAATAAACTAGAACTTTTTTTGCATACATTTCTTTTATTTCAGAAGGAACTTCTCTTCTATTTTGTTTGAGAGTACCAACAAAACTTGTAACTTCAACAACTAGATCTGAAACTAATTTCTTTGAAGTATAAAAATGGTCACAAGTGATATTATAACCTTTTTTTGAAATTCCACTTTGTTGAACAAGTTTTTTTTTCAATATACTCACCAAGATAAACACTTAATCTTTCATTATCTTTACCGAGATAAGGAAAACCTCCACACAGGTATTTAGTTTTAACATCCACAATAAACCAAAATTTTTATCGGGCTTGCTAGGTATATATTAGGTAAAAGGACATCTAGCTTTCGTAGGAAAGAGTTGTTCGTCAATAGTCAAATTAGAATATGGTACGTAAAAATCTATTTCGTTGCATATGATCTTTGAAAAATTGGTTACTCCAATTTTGACTCCGGAAACATCTTAAGGGAATATTTTTTGCTCCAATCACTCCACGTAAAGTGCACAATGATATGAAAGATTCTAATTCTTCAAGAGAAATCTTCCACTCTCCTTTTATTCGGCAACCTTCAGCAATTGTACACTTTTGAATATGGTGTAAAATTCTTTCATCAAAAATGCAACGAAAAGCTGATTTAGCCTGTAAATTTATATTTTGATAAGCAAAACTAGTTGGACCCGGATGAGCTTTGAAAATATTTTGCAAAGATGCTCTACCTTTTGTTTCAGCACACCAACGTGTACCATCTTTTGATTCAAAAGTCTTTTTGTCTTTGTTTATAACAAATTCGTCATTTTCTTCAACTATTTGATCATCTTCATTCAAATCATCTATTGACTCATTACTGTATTCAGAAAGGCTCTCATTTTCAGAAATATAAGACATTATTTCATCATCATTATCTGTTTTCTCCGCGTAATCTTTTATATAAATTGACGCCTTTACTGCAGAGAGTCTATTACGCTTTGAAAAAGGCATTTGAACAAGATGATAAAGGAACAAAAACAAAAAACTATGAGAAAAAGAAATGATGGAAATTATGAAAAGCAAGAGAAAGACAATCTTTATGCTTGAATAGTGAGCGTGTGTGTTAATTGTGGATGAATGAAAGGTAATTAATTATATGTGAAGATTAAAGATAATGAAAAGAGTGAGCGGTCAAAATGACCGCACATGTCATACTAGGAATGTTATTGTGCTACCTAACAATAATAAGGACAAAAGCAATAGAAATTTCAGAGAAAACGTGTGTTAACAATATATTAAAAGTCATCGAGTATCAGAACTAAGTACATATGTTTTGTGGTACTTACTGAACCATAAATCTTTACAATGTAAAAACAAAAACAAACAGATGGCCATTTGCTCTATTTTGCAACATGTTTGTTATCTCATGTTTGAACCAGGGTTGCCAAACGTATTTTGATGAAAGTACCAAACTTGGCAATACAAAAGTACCAGATTTTAACGAAAAAGTACCAGATTTCTATTTCTTACATAATGCTATTAAAATAGGTTGAAAACTATAAAAAAATAAAATAAACTTTATTCAAAGGAAATGACATGATTGAATACTAATTGGCTACGGTACTGGCACTGTCACTGGCAAATCCAATTAAATTTTCAAAAGGAATATCATGTGAGGCGAAAAAACCTTTAATAGAGGAAAATATTCCATTTGCAGTGAAATCCTTGACTTCCAAGAGAATCAAATAGTTATCAATAATTTTTTGAGAGTTATAATCGTAGAATCTGCATAGAAGAACAAGCTGTTTTTTAGTACTTATATCAGTCGTCTCGTCTATTATTATCAACGAAAATTTGCATTCTTTCAACTTTGCGATGAGATTTCAAAGTAATGTGGCCCTAAAATATTTTTAAATATTACCGTAGCTTTAGTTCTAGCACATTTGATATCTTTAGCTATTTTCGAATCCGGACAGGCATTTTGAATTAATCCAGGTAAATGATCCTTGATTCTAATAGGTAAATTATTTTCCACAATGAAAGAGCAAAGTTTAAGCTCCGCGCCGACTACCTTCGAAAGATGTGCAGTTGATGTTGATGGCTGCAGAAGATTTCTCAGTTTCCCGGATTTAGTCTGCGCATTAATATTAATAATATGTTTTTCAGTTTTTGCTTGTCTCTCCAGATGAGTTGCACTTCGCAACGGCAGAATTTACAGTACGCCTTTTCTGAGCATGCACTTGTTTCTTCTAGCCATGGAGAAAATCGAGGATCTAACAGAAGCTTATTCGACAATTTATGAGCATAGTGCTTAGTTTTCTTTTTAGGTGGTTAATATTGAAAATATCATTCAATAGTAAATTTTGGATTTTAAATATAGGTCCTTTGTGAGAAAGCCATTTTATATTAAAAACACTTCTTATAGCACGTTTTTGTAAAGTTTATATTTTGTTTTTGTCATTGGGGTACCAGTTCAATTATACTCAATGTGTGGTAGAAATAATGTATGGTAGAGAAGGAGTTTAATTTTAGTAGGAAAAATATATTTTGTATGGTTTAAAATGGCAATAATCTGACCTAACTTATTAGAAACATGATCAATATGGGAAGAAAAGGTTAATTTACTATCTATTATCAAACCAAGTATATAAAATTTGTTGACTAGTTCCAAACCAGCTTGAGACAAGAATTAATACTTTTAAATGACATGATCATAGCTTTTGACTTTTCTGAATTAAGCGAGAGACAATTATCATTGCACCAAGAATAAAGCTTATTTAAATTTCGATTAAATAAATCGATATCAATGATATTATTCGACTTAATGCTTGCGAGAGGAAAGTAAGCACAGACATCGTCAGCATATAAGAGAAAATTAAAGATGCCAGACATATCGAAAACATCGTTAACATAAAGACTAAAAAGAAAAGGCGACAAAGTGGAGCCCTGTGGAACTCCTGACTTTATTGGCAAATAACTAGAAAAACAATCATTTATCGATAATATAATACTCGATAATATAATTGATACCTTTGCATTTCAGAAATCCAGAGAAAAAAAAGCTTGAATAAATAATGATTAAAATAACGTAAGATGCGAGATATAATACGCACCGCTTTATAAGTCGCGTGTTTCATTTGAAGCAAAATTCATGTGAAAAAATTATACCGAATTTAGCACGAATAAATGGGACGCAGATTTACATATATTTCAGACGGGAGATGTTAATTAGAGTGACAAATCAAAAGAGTGACATAATTTGTCACTCTTAAAATAGCAATTAAAAGTGCGACAAATCAAAAGAGTTTTTTATGTAAGGATAGGTAGGTAAGTAAAACTTTTGAATTTTTGTATATTTTGTCACTCTTTTGACATGTCACTCTTTTGAATTATTTTATATTTTGTCACTCTTTCATGTCACTCTTTTGATAATAACCAATTCCAGACATATTGAAAAGTTGAATGATACACGAAGCAATTGATCGCTTTGAAAAACGTAGTAAATATTTTTTGTGTTCTCGTTAAATACGAAGCATCCGCTTTAGATTTTAGACTTGATTTTTTTTTTGAAAAAAAAAGCTTTTTATAACAGCTCTGCAGTTGGGTATTTTATTCACGGTAGATATGGACATGTAAATATAAAATTCTTTTCAAGTATCATGCTATTTATATTGACAAAAATTTTAATTATGCTTTGAAAAATTTTTTTCTATCCTACTTACTTAATATTCTTTATTTATAAGAGTTATATACAAGAAGGCTTATGCTCTATATAGTCTTATACAGCGGCGTATTCTAGGGACGGGCATTCAGCCATAACCGCCCTTCTTAAAATGAATGATCTATCTTTTATATTCGTTTGGCTTCCATTTTTTTTGAAATAGTTATTTTTATAAATAGATTATATTAGAAATTCAATGTAATAAGAATTACCTTTAAAAAGTCCAACTTGATTAATAAATCACCACCTAGTTGTGATTATTAAGCCGCCTTCTCCTAAAATATGTTTCTAAATTTGACCCTGACCTGAATACGCGTAAATAAATCCGTCTCTTTCGATTTTTTAAACTTTGAGGAATAAGGTCCCTGAAACAATAAAATTTATTCCTCGTTATACGTTGAATTAATTAAATATCAAAAATAGGTCTAAAAAAAGAAAAATTAAAAAATTTGAATCCCGAATATAATCCAATCAATGATTACTATGTCTCAAAAACAGAAAACATTTGCTTTATTCTTTTAAGTATATATATAAATCGATTCTAAATGCCATGGCCAGAATACTAAGTCCTTTTTTGATTTAAATCAAATATACAAGTTTTATCTATTTTATAATATTTTCTCCTTTAATGATAGCTTCAATCTAAATTTTCGAAAACTTTATATATAGATGTAGCTATCAAAATAGTTCAAAAGAAGAAAAGTATTGAAAGAGTATCGAAAAATATTCGTTAATACTGCACTAACTAAATAAGTAACTAACTTAAACACAAGACAAAAAATAAAGCAACTAATTAATTAAGACAAATAAAAATATTTTTATTTACAAATTAAATTTTATAAATTTTTTAAAATAAATTTATAAATATTATGATTTTTTATTGGAAAAATCAGATAAAAAATAACTAATTTTAAATAAAATCCAAAATAACTATTTGATGCGTGTCTACCCAAATAAAAATATTTAATTAATCTTTAAAATCAGATATCAAGGAGTATCGATCATGGGATAATTACTCATTTCTTCCCGTGACCGAATGACTTTTTTCAGACGTAAGGCTTGATAACGGAGTCTCGGGTTCTAGCGGTCGATAGCGAATAATAATTCTCTCTTTTTCCGTTTATTAAGGCTCCAACAACGTGTTGTTGCTGCTCTTATGGCAGCTACCCCTATCCTTTGAGATCGTCCAGTTTGAATTGCTACAATGAAAATTTCTCTCCCTACTCGCTACAAAGCCATCTGAGCTTGACACCGCAAGCCACGTTTCCAAAAACCGTTACTCCACGCTTAACCGAAGACTACAATGACAAAGATCTCAAAGGATACATGCTTAAATACTATGACATTTACTAACACTTATTCTAATATACTTGTATATGCTATATATGGTAACTCAGTTTCCTCTTGCTTTCTCTTTGAGCTTTTAGCTTGATACAAGCAGCACATTTTTCTACACCTCTCATAATTTAAGCTTTGGATTCTGTAAAGATAACATGATCAATAATTCAATTTATCCATATTTTTTGATTTCATTATTTTTAACTTATTCAATAAAGTTTTCAATTTTTTTCACTGTAAAAGTTTGTCAAACTCTACCAGAGATGTTCAACCCTATGCCAGCGGGGGCATGTGTGGCCGTAAATCATTATCTAGGTGCCATCAAAGGATAGATGTTGATAAATAATTTTATACTGCATCTATCTGTATATATAAATACTAGATACAAGTTATAAGAGAGCTTTAAAAAATGGCCAATTATAATACATCTTTCCATTTCATAGACAAATGGGATGCTCAGTGTTTGAAATAACGTTTCCAACCTCCAAAAAATACAATTTCTATTTTAAGCAGCCTAGTTTTTGTGTATATGCTTCGTATGTATGTGTATATCTGAATATCTGTGTGGGTGTTTGTATGCATGTCGTTTTTATGGGTATATATATCAACAAAATTTTTTAGCACATCTCGTGTCCTTCAAGATGTTAAAAATGTCACATGTCAAAACAACATAAACACAACAAAATCAAAAAAATAAATACTAAAAATGGTATATATAATACTAAATTAAAATTGTGTAATTACAAAAGGCCCCCTGAGATTGATTGACAGATAATGTATTGTGATACCAACTGTAATAGCTTCATTCATATCTTTATTGCACCTTTTCTTGCGTGTTTCCATCATCACTGGGTTTTGGTTCTAATTTTTATAATTCAACAAAGTAAGTCTTTTGAATAATAATAATTCATCTTATGTTTTTGTGTCCGTTATTTCTGATTGACTATTACTAAATGAGAATTCAGTTCAATATTGAAGGCATCTAATTTACTAGTTAATAAAAATAATCAAAGTGCCGGATTAACTAAGGTCCGAATTGGTGATTTCTGGATTAGAGGTAGTCAACTGTATTCAAATATGTTCACTAAAAATGATAGGAATATACGAAAATGGACATCAGAAAATTCTTCATGCATGTCTAGTTTTTTTGCAGAAATTGCTGCATTTCTTTCCATAGTGTCATTTCCAAACTTTTCTTTGAAAGGCATTTGCTTCAATTAAATACACTGTTTTTTCATTGAAAACATTTTTCAACTCATCGGGTATGCTTTTATGGTTTGGTGCACTGCGTACCAATTACATCTGGAGATTTTTGCTTAGCCAGATTCCGACTTAATTCCATGCGCTGTAAAAAAATTTATCACGTTGTCAAATGTTTCTCTTGCAGTTGTTCTACTACTGAGTTTTGCAAAATAATAAAATGTCTAGGAGGTTTTTGACAATACATATTGTACAAACGCAAGGCTGAGACAAGTTTGCAGCATCCATCATTTCATCAATCTGTGCAAAAAATTTGAAAATCGAATTCGAATCAATAAAACCACGTCTGACATTTCATCAAACATGTCTCTTATTAGCCTTCTAACGGTATCGTTTGACAGGAAGATATGCTTCAACTTCAGAACTTCTTAGAACATTCCATATATCTTTGCAGCAAGGTAATATTAATATTTTGGAAAAACATTCATATGTTATTTATCAATCATACATTTGTGTATTCGTTCAACCAATAGCTTTGTTTACCGAAATCTAGTGCTTTCCTACCAGCGCAAGCTTCACTTGGTGGGCTTTAAAAAAGTGGATGCTAACACAAAGACACGTATGTTCCTCTTCCCCACCAGACCTTAATGCAGTAAAACGATTAAAAATTGAGTCGTCATATTTCATTTTTTAGCCATTAAAAAAATGCACGTTTACAAATTAGGCCAAAAAAGCAATAAAAGAAAAAAATAGTACTCAATTCCTAGACTAACCTATTTGTTCTTTTTAAATGTGAATTTTTGCCAAAAATGGCAAATGACCGAATATGGATGTAATATTTTGCGAAAACGATTCACTCAGTGTCCTCTACTCGACCCCCATGAAACTTCTTTACGGCACAGTAGACTCCAGTTTGAAAACCACTGAGCTAGAAGACCGATGCAATCAGAATGGCAAACAAGGTAATTTGACTTGATAAAATCAGTGCAGTTGTGGTAGAATTGAAAGCTTACAGTGCAAGTATAATGCGGGTAATAATGGGGGTGTGTTCATTGGACAAAAATTCTTTTATAATATTGAAAATTATAATAAAAAGTTCGCCTCCTCCTCTCCCAAAAATTTTGAGGATGTGTGCCTCTGTTCGATAAATTATTAAATTTGTTAGTGTTATTCAACCCCTTCCCTCAATTATAATCTATATAAGGTTTTATATCGATAAATCTAGAAATGCGATTCATTTATTTAATTTACAGATAAATCAGCTGATTTGAACTTCAATTTGGCAAGTTCAGTGGCG
Source organism: Nectonema munidae (assembly GCA_030549495.1). Taxonomy (NCBI): domain Eukaryota; kingdom Metazoa; phylum Nematomorpha; class Nectonematoida; family Nectonematidae; genus Nectonema; species Nectonema munidae. Next base: position 528,738 of record JAUIRK010000643.1, read on the forward strand.
GGCGGTGAGGGCGGTCCGACCAGGGCGCCACTTTTTTAGAGCGGCATTTTTTCTCTTCATAATGATGTCTTAGTTTCCATTTTTTGTTTTATTTTAGTACAATATACAGTAATATTCATTGAACAATTTTCATTGCGTCGCGCAACTATGTTTATTCTCGTTTGGTTTGAAACACAAAAGCATGCTTAGTCGAAAGAAATCGAAAGAGTTATAAGTTCCAGCAGACAAGCACTCCCTCATTTAACATATTGTGTACCTTTGTTCCGTCAAGTGAGTTTTTATTTTGCCACTATTTATTGTCTTCTTATTTCTGTTAGTTGTTATTAGGATTTTGAGAAAATAAGAGTCTGTGTCAGTTTTCGTAAAAATAAGAGTCGGAGTCCGAGTCGGAAAAGGTTTTAGTAACAATATAGAATCGGGAACAGAATTAACGCTTCTAAGAGCTTCTATAAAAAAGAAAATGCCCGAAGCAAGTTTTTAGGAACAAATTAATATAAAGGTGACATTTTTGTTTTTAAAAAATTGTTGCTCATAATTTAGAATGTTATTTTAATTCATAAAAGAAAAAAAGAATATTTTCCTTTGTTTAAAAAATTTAATTTTAATGACAAAAAGTATGAATTTGTATTTTTCAAATTATATATGTAGTTATTTGGTTGTCTGTTATTAACTCAATTTTCAAAGAGTTTAATGCTTTTTTTCCGTCTGGTTTTTAATTTAGCGAGTAAATAAGTGACTTCAATCGAATTTTAGGCGTTTGTTTGTAAATTTATGCAAATTTTAAATCGTTTTATTTGATGATAAATTTCCAATATTCAATATTATTATTTGTTTCAATAAAGTAATTATTATAAAAAATTAATGAATTGTCTTCTATTTTCTTTGTTTCGTCTATTAGCATTGATAAAGCAGTGCCAGTTGAGATTTATTGCCTATTAATTTTTGCTTGAGAAGTTTTCTCCCTTTCCAATTTTATACCTCTCCGAAATTTATTTTGGACAAATGGCAATTTCGATTGAAACTAAATTTTTTTTAAACTCCCACCGTCTAAATCAGAATTTAGTAATTTTAATTTTTTAGTTTGGGATTTTTAGAAAAGCTTGAAATCGGACTTGGAGTCGGACTTTTGAAGAAGCTTAGAGTCGAATTCAGAGTCGGAGTTGAATTATTTAAATATCCAGAATGAGAGGCAGAGTCAAATGTTTGACACTTCATTGTAAATTATGAAAAGATATTTATCCAATTTTTGACGTTTTTTGTGAAGTTAGCTCAAATTTATAAGACATATTGCAGGAATTTGTTTTTTTTAGTTTTTTGAGACTTTTTTAACTCCAAAATTTGAGTTTTTTAAAACTTATTATAAATTTTATTTTTTATATGCATACGTTATGAAATAAATATTCGCTACATTATTTAATTTTTAGATGAAACGATGAGTTTCTTACAGGAGAAAAAGAAGGTCAAGAGACATTTTATTGAAAAAAATACATGAGTCCTTGTCCTAGAACATTTATTACTGGAGCTTAAAACGTTAAAGAACATGAATTATCACATTAAAAAGATTCAACATCAAGTGATCTGTCAATATTTTCAAATTATGAAAATCAAATAGAAAAAACAGCATAGAACCGGAAGTAAAAGAAGTAGATATGAAAGATGTTTGTTGGTCTATGGCCAGTTAAGATTAACGATAATAATACACGGAATTTGCTTATACGATAACGTTCATCTTTAGTTCGACATTTAGTTTCGGATTTCGGTAAAGTATGTCGCCAAAGTTTTTCACTAAAAGGACAATGTAGAAGCCTAACACGCGAATAGTTTTTTCGAAAGGTATTTTAATACGCCCACTCATTTTCAAGCTTATATTTTCCACAAACATATTAGGCGCTAACTTTCAGTAACTTTAATCTTCACAATCTATTTGCTTAAAATCATAGTTTCACAAAATTTAGCGATTGATAATGTGGACCTCTTTTACTCGATACTCTAGTGACATAGGTGTATTGAATAACAGCGTAGGGATAAAAACGGTTCTTAGTCAAAATCCCAGAAAACTAAAATCCCTTTAACAAAATCCCAGCTACCAAAATACCCGTTACCAAAATCCCCGAAAATTTAAGTTACTGCTACCTTAGTTTTCGCGGATTTTAGTTTTCGTGGATTTTGACTAGGAACCGATAAAATCCTTGTGTATTTATCTACTTCAATAAAATTTACATAAGAATATTTTCAATGAAATAAATCTTTACTAATCAATTTTTTCACTATTATTCTTCAAAAAATTCGCTACTTTTTTGAAAAGATGAATGAAAACTTATAGACTAGAAAAAAAAATTCACAAAAATAGCTGTGAAAGTGTAAAGTCATCATAGGAATTTATATCTACAAATTAGAAAATACCTCTTTTCAAGAGGACTTTGATTCTTCAGATAGTTCTGAATCAGACATCGAAGAAACTTTTGATCATCTCTGTGATGGTGAAGAATTTAACTTAGATAATTCTGATGATCATGAAATTGAAAAGGACAAATTAGCGTGGAGAGAAAAACCAATACCAAAAAATTCTCTAACTAGAAAACATAATATTATTATTCCTCTTTCTGGATGGAAAGGCAGGTGTAAGAAAAAAACGTCACTATTTTAGAATCATTTGAACATTTTTTGATAATGATATGATGAACATTGGATATGCTAACATTGGTTGCAACAATCAGAAAAAGCAGAAAAGGAATTCCTAAACACTTTAAAGATGGCATAAAAGAAGTTTATTCAAGGAATTTTTTATTCACAAAAGATTTAACTCTGGTCTCTTGGATTCCTAAAAAAAAATAAAGTTCTAACACTTCTTTCTAGCATCAGTGCATCACGAGACGAATATCGAGAACACAGAAAAGAAAAAACGTGAAGTGATAAATTTTTATATTGAGGCAAAATACTGTGCTGATTTAGTGGACCACAAACAGCGACTGCATAACGGGACAGAGTAGTAGATTGCGTGACTCCCTTCTACAAGTTAAAACGCTCCATGTTCAGGACGATGTCGTGACAAGGCGAGTAAGACCGCCTTCAAATAAGCCGAGTTACTGCTGCCTTGCAGTTAGTCAAATTAGACAAAGTCTAGGTACGCCGTAGCTTACAATTACGGGGTGGAAGAGAACTGGAGACCTCACCACGTAAAATCTCCAAGAATAACCATGGTAAACTAAAAGCGCTCCATGGTTGCCCAAGTCCACATGGATACGGCACTTTGATATCATTGCTGCTACGAAAGTGTAACAAAATTCAATACTTTTCCCTGAGAGTATTTTAATTTTTTTTCCTCTGTAATGAACTGATTGATTACACTAATGAGATAGTGTAATCAAGGAGCTAACAACAACAACATCTATATCTATCTATCTATAGTATGTATATAAACGTGCGTCTTTGTGCGCTTTTTGCCATTGATTATTTCATTGTATCTTTGTTTATTATGAACACATTTTAATAAATGTAATGTTCAGAGTACATGACTATTATTTGTATTACACACGCCTTTTCGTAGTGGTTTATTTATAAGCTGCAAACGAAGCGGGCTAGATTTTGCTATTTAGATGCGCCGATGCGATGATGATGAAGAGGATTGTGATGAATGGATGATGTTTAGTTTGAAAATGATAATGATCATGGAAGAGAAAGAAGAGGATGATGGTTAATCGTTAAGAGATGAGAGTAATGATGATAAGTAGTCCCCTTTCCAGAATCTCAATAAAAAAGTTTAATTAAGTATTGATTTTATGATTATTATCATTGATCAATTATTATCTCCGTGTAGTCTTTAAGTTTATCTTGGTTAGAAAGAAGCCAGACACATGTCCCACAATCAAGTCAAAATTAAGGAAAAAATGAAAATAATCTTTTGCAAACTTTTACAAGATTAAACAGTAAGTTCTACACTATTTATACAAACCTTAATGATTATACTTATTGTAAAAAATGATTTAAACAACTTTAAATAGATTTTACAAAGAAGTTTTTTAAAAATGTGAAAATGTTAAAAAAAATATTTAAAAATGTGTTTTGTACGCGAGTCATTTCATACCTAATTTGGACTTTTAGTCACCAGTTTTTTAAACTTTTGAGTATCGAAATCGATCAAAAATCAATGTGACAATTAGGCCTTTCCTTACTCATTATTGTAAAGTCACATTTGTTAAACGTTAATATTCTTGCTGTTGTGAATCAAACATTTTGTACTAAGATTTAGGCCAGTACAATTTACTTATCAAGGGCGTAAATATTAAGTGGCCTGATCCCCACACAATCCACCCCCTCCCCCCCCCCTCCACCGTCTTTTTTTTTTTCTGCCCCCCCCCCCCTCCGACATATAAATTGATAAAATGTATATATTTTGAAATTGAAATTGTTTTTAATGTTTTGATAAAATTTTATGTATTCAGTTTCGTTAAATAAGCTTAGAGAATGTAATCAAGACGTATTTCTTGGGAATTGAAGCCTACAAATGAACATTTTTTAAACATCAATAAAATCAGGTAGAAATGCTCTATTTCACTGAACTGGAAAGTCAAAGAATTTATTTTAGAGAGTGAATTTCTTGATCAAAAGCCAAAGTATTTTCATGATTTTCTTAAATCCATTTTTAAAATAGAAGAACGCTTAAATATAATTTATGAAGTTTATGCAGCTGAATTATTCATTATTTCCTCATATATGAAAAGTCGTTTTAAAAATGTTTCGAATAATAGTACGCTACAGAGCTTCAATTAGTGAAGAAGTAATGGAATCTCAATGACTGCATATACAACGGTTAATAAGGTCAAATAAAAGGTTAAATCGTCGACAGAAGACAATAACCAGCTGGTTAAAGCAACTAAATTCCAATAATTAAATAATAAATATTTTCGAATTTTCAAATGAGGTAACCTTAACAATGAATGAAAGTAAAACTATTAACGTTCTTTACTTGGATTTCCAAAAAGCTTTTGATTGGGTTCCTCATAATAGGCATGTTCTAAAGTTAAAATCTTTTGGAATTGATGGCAAGCTTTTATCTTGGCTCAAAGATTATATTTTGAATATAAAACCCGTAGTCTGTTTGAATGGAATAACATCAAATAGTTGTCAAATTATCAGTGGAATACCACAGGGTTCTGTGATAAGACCATTGTTTTTTACAATTTTCATCAACTATGTTACTTTCGACTTGATTTCATATGTAAAAGTTTTTGCTAATGACATCAAGTTGTTTAATTACTCGGAAAAAATTCAAATGCATCGTTACAGAACGATTTATATTGTTTATATTAATGGTCTATAAAATGGGACTTGAGCTTCAACTTATCCAAGTGCCAGCATCTTCAAATTGGAAAACCAAATTCTGATCAATTCTTTTTAGGTGGTGTGACATTGTCTAAAGTTAATGAACAAGACTTGGGTTTAATTATCCACTCAAAGCTGAATTTTAATCTCCATGTTTCAAAAGTTGTAAAAAAGGCATACTCAACGATACATATGTTGAAAAATACTTTTGTAATATCAAACACTGAAATTGCTGTGTCAAGAAAATTGAAAAAGTTCAAAAAAAACTTCACAAAAAGTTTACCTACTATGAGAAATTTTCCTTATTCCGAAAGATTGAAAGTTTTGAACTTACCTTCACTTAAATTATAGAATAAAGAGAAATGAAATGATTACTATTTTTAACATTGTAAAGAAAAATATGATAATAAAAGAAGATGTCCTGCCTGGTTTTTTAACAAAAAATTTTAGATCGCATTGCTTCCAATTTAAAGCTGAAAGTTTCCAGAACAAGTATCACCAAACATTTCTAATACAAAGAGCTTTTGAAGATTGGAATTCTTTGCCCAGTGAAGTTGTTAATTCTACTACGTTGAATGACTTTAAAAACAAACTGGATGCAGTTTGGCAGTCTAGGAGATTGTATTATTTTGCTTAATTTCAAGATGCAAATCTTACAGGAATTAGTCTCAATTTTGCTTTAATAAATATGTTCTGTTATGTTATGTTAATGATATTAGAAAAATAAAAGGTGTCGTTTGTTGTAAAGCTGATGTGTTTCCAATAGAAAATCTCTACAATTTATTGTTTATTGTAACTTTTAACTTTTGTTCTTTTAACACATTATTTTGTCATGATAGTTTGAAAGCAGTTGATAAATATAGTTCTCAGAGCTAAACTATATATAAACTGTTTATAACATTCCATACGTGAATTCAATTTTATCTTTATAAAGTATAAAATATTCGCTAAACATTTTGTATTGATAATAATATACAAATATAGAGACTTTTTGGCTATTTACGAAAATACAACAACTTTACCTACAATATACCATTCTTCAGAGCTTAGAATTTTTCTAAAAAAACTTTTTCTCATTAAATTAAATTTGTTTCAAAATTTTTAAATCTTATATAAATGTGAGGGTACAATGACATGTGTTTATCTAGAAGCCACAGCTGCGTCCTTTGTGTCGAAATAGTCAACGAAGATTTGAAGCTGAATCGAATCCAAGGTCTTGTGATATCGGAACCAAGTGTCTAACTAGCCTTATATATTATAGTATGCTATCATTTTTTCTCAGAACCAATCTCAGCTAAATTCTTATTCTTTAGGAATCCTAATTTGTGTCTAATCAGCAGGGCGTCTGAAAATCAAAAAAGTCCATTTTTGTCTACATCCATTTAAGCGTCTCATAACAAATTTATATCTATTTAGTTCATTTTTATAACTTTTTATTTTTACAAAAATTAGATTTCATTTAAATTGGTTAAGTTTTTTTTCAGATAATTAAAAAAATATCCCTAAAGTCAAAAAAAGACTTTTTTAGGTCAAAAAATAACGTTTTTTAAGGTAAAAAATTGAACTGCGCGTAAATGATTTTTTTGGTAATTAATTTTTTCATATCCGCAAAAAAAGATCTTAAGATTTCAGTTTTTTATTTTAATTTTTTTTCATATTTAGTTTTTGAAAATGATAAAAAACTGAAGTAAAGAAAAAAATAATTTTGACAAAAAAATAGAATTTGCAAAATAAGAGTTTGTTAATTCAATACAAATCAGAAAAAAGGTTATATTTGAATTATTATAGAAAAAGAGTGAATGAAGAAGAAAAAATTTTTAACATTTTGAATCAATAATAACATTTTTTTGCATAATAGCCCATGTTCTAGTTAGCAATTTTTTGACTCTTTCAAATATATACAATCAAGTTTTCGCAGTTTTTTTGCGATTCTTTACAAGATTACTCTTTCTGGAGGGAAATAATAATCTTAAGCATATATTACCTTCATGAAATTTGATAATTGTGTTAAACTGTTTCTTAGGTAAAATGAATGCCATAAACAAAAGCACAAATGAAGGCGACATTATGTAAGCATTTTTTCCATTTTCTAGATTTATTCATATATCATCTTTGTTTTTAATAAAATACAATGTCTTTTTTTTATCTTTTTTATTGTATGTATGAAATTTTTTTAGTACTGAAATTTATTCAATTTTATAAAACTAGTTAATTGACAGGTTTTCATCAACATAATTTTAATTTCGTAACCAGACTAATATTTTACTAGTAATAGCCATAAAGCATTATTATTAATGTTATTTTTATGATCATTAATATTTCAATAACTCAAAAAAAAAGATTTTTTTATACCAAATTGATTTTTATCTTAATTTTTTGTGTAATTCTTTTATAATAAATTTTGAAAATTATAAACAGAAAAGTTCGCCCCCTCCCCTCAAATTTTAAGGATCACCCCTGAGCTAGATCCAAAAATTTCAGAATGTGTAAATCAATTTTTCATATGGATAAAAAGAATTATGAAATGGCTTTTCTAGATAATCTCACATTTTATATGTAAAGATATTCATTTTTCTAGAAGAATCTTATTACAGTGCCTTTATATCAAGAAATAGTCTGTATCATACAAAGATGACTTAAGAATTAAATGTGTTAAAGGTTTGAACATAGGAAAAAATTATAAGATATATTTTGAAATGTAATTTGTTATACATTTAATGTGTTTATTGAAAGATAAAAGGAAATCTATAAGCATGAGCAGTATTGAATTAGGTACTTTTTATGCTTTATCAAGTTTTTCCATAGTTGTGTTCTGATTGTGGTTTGCTGAGAAACTTGCATGAAACCATATACAATGAAAAGGGTATAAGCGAATCCGGTTATAGTGAAGAGATTTTATCCATCCCTCAAAAAGTATTGCAAATTTTATTTAAATAAAGAAATTTTTTAAAACGAAGAAATTTTTGGAGGAAAAAATTTTTTAACTGAAAAATATTTTTATGAGCTAAATTCTTGCAGGAAATTGACACAAGAATTTTTAGACTTTTATGAAGTGTAGAAAACCGCGCAAGATTTCAAAGTGAAAGAATTGGGGCAATTGATAAAACTTAGCCTATTTTATGAAAGTGAAAGCTTTCAAATTATTACCATGACTGATTCGTAATAATCTTGTCGCCTAGGATGCTAAGAAGCATCATTTTGATCATTTTTGAGAGGACAATATTTTTGACAAAGATGAAAATGAGCTGAATGAATGTTACTATCAGAAAATTTAATCACTAAAATTGTAGTGAAAAAATTATAGATATTAGAAAATTATAAATTCTTCTTTAGAAACTGCATTATTTTCATCTGGTGGAAAAATACTTATATCTATTTCATTATTACATTCTAAATCATCCACAACATCTAAAGCCTGGAATAGATTTATCAATTTGCTGAAAAAATGTCGAACTATGAAAAATAAACAGAGAAAAAGAATATATGTAACATATGTTACTACAAAACAAACCTTAATTTGGAAATAAAATTTTTACATAATTCTTTACTTTGTATACTTGATTCGGATATGCAAATTTTGATTATAATAAACTAAAAGTAAATGTGTCCGAAAATTCATTATATCCCCCTTTCACAGTCATTATCATAATAATACAGTGGAGCCCGCTTATTGTCATACCCTCCGTGTATGAATAAATTATGACATAATCCGGGATATTCTAATATCCGGGCTTAGCTATTTTCATGATTATGGTGGTTATAACGATTTAACTGTGCGTGGTTATACATGTAGGGGCCTACACTAATAAGTGGCAACACGATGGTTAACAATTAAAACAAGTATTTATTACATTTTTCAGACATTATTATCACAATATACAAATAAAAGAATAAAAAATTTATTTAGTATCACTTTTTTCATACATTATTTATTAAAATGTACAAATAAAAAATATATACACACGCATTGACAAGTAGGCCTAAACAATCCATCAGATAAGTTTTTTTTCATTTGAAGCTGTGGATCTGCGAATTGTCTATTTAGATTTAAAAAAGTCTGTTATGCAGATGTTGCAACCGCCGTTTGCAGCTCACTTTCCAGAGTGTAGAAGGTGGTGAGATCGTAGCCGATGGCTTCCAGATAGGCACGCACAGATGACAGGCCGTCGAGGGCAACATGGGCCTTTGGTGGTGGAGGCAGTTCAGCTGACTCATCGTCACTGTCAGCAGTGGGGCAGACATCTGGCTGGCGTACTGTGTCACAGATGTCGTCATCTGTCAAGACCCCATGGCACTCAGCCTGGGAATCCACGTCCACGTAGGCCTGGAACTCTTCTGTTGTCATCCCATCTGGTGCTTGGTCCTGGTGGTCTGCAGTGGGAGCATCTGGAGCAGAGGGGATGCGGAAGCTGGCATGGGCAAAGCAGTTTGCCACACTGGACTGTTTTACATCCTGCCATGCCACTTTCAACATGTGCATAGCATCCAGGACTGTAAACTTGCGGGCGAAGGTGCTGGCAGAGAACTCAGCTTCACCTGCGTCGATGTATGCAACAATCTTCTGGACCACCTTCTTCCTGTAGAGTGCCTTCAGGTTTCGGATGATCCACATGGCTGCATGATGGAGGTCGTGTTGGGCGGCAGGAAGAAGAGGCGAATTTGGGGAAGGTCATCTGCTGCATCCTTGGGGTGAGCCGAGCAGTTGTCGAGGACAAGGGCAATGTGCCGCCCCTGCCTGGCCATGTCACGTTCAAAGTCTCTTAGCCAGTCTCGAAACAGGTTGTCAGTCATCCATGCGTTTTTATTGTTCATGTATGGGACTGGAAGCTGGGGGACTCCTCTAAAGCACCTGGCTTGGCACTTTTGCCAACCACCAGTAGAGGACGCTTGTCACTGCCGTCCATGTTGGCAGTGACGAGGGCGGTGAGACGCTCCTTAACCTTCTTGCTGCCGCTCAGCTTCTGTGCTGCATCTGCCAAGGTGCCGCCAGGTAGAGCACGGAAGTAGATTCCCGTCTCATCTGCGTTGTAGACGTCACAGGGTTCATACTTCTCAAGCAGCTCGGGTAGCACAGTTGAAAGCCATGTGTCTGCAGCTGAGATGTCAGCATCACTTCTCCCCATGTGCCTTTTTATATTTGATCGAGAAACGGTCCTTCCAACGGCAGATCCAGGCATTGGTTGCCTTGAAATCGTCCTTTCCTAGGTTGGCAGCGAGCTGGTTGGCCTTCTCCTCCAGGACTGCAGTGGTGATGGGACAGCCATGGGTACGGGCATCCACGAACCAGGTGTAAAGGGCCGTCTCGACGTCAGCTGCCTTGCCAGTTCGCATGCGGTTGCCGTTCTTGTTCTGCTCAGCATCTTGCAGGATCTGGGACTTCTTGCTGAGAATTTTTGAAATGGTGGACTGTGAAACACCATACGTTTTGGACAATTGAGTTTGTGATTGGCTAGATGACCACTTTATGATCTCCAGCTTCTGGGCAAGGGACAAGTCATTTCGCTTACGTTTAGCACTCATGATTAAAAACTGAAGAACTGAAGAATAGCTTAGCACAGTGTCCGTAACAATAGAGCAGATCGGCAAATGTTGTTTTGATTGGGAAGTTTATTTAAGATCAAAAGGATGCATCCTTTCAAGACCTGTGTGTGCAGCTGTGTGTGCGTGTGCAGTGTGTGGGTGCATGTGCGAAGCTTCGTGATCACAATGTTGCTTTCGTGATCACATGTGATTTATCGACGCATTAACCTGTCAGAAGTCTCACCAAATGGTTAAAGCCAAATGATTTTTAACGGGAAAGTGCGACCATGCACGAACACTCATCATGGTGATGATTATCGATAACATTGTCATGGTCATGGTTAATTAAGGGATTAGACTTTGATGTAACTTATTGGTGCATTACTGTTGGTTTAGTGATAAGATAGGAGTTCAAGTTGATGAAAAAATGCGTGTATCGGCGCGATAATCCTGCAAAATGTTATTCTAAAAATTAATTTTGGCTAATTTTCTATGACAATAAACGGGAATATCTATGACATTAAACGAGCAAATTTCTATGTTTTGTATAGGAAATGGTTTGGGATTTCAATATTTTATGACAATAAACGGGATATTCTATAAAACGGTATGATATTAAGTGGGCACTACTGTAATAATAATATCAATAGTGTTGCAATGGGTCAAAAAATATGATTTTTATTAGAAATTTGATTTTATCTCAATTTTTGAATTGTATGTTTTATCTTTGCCAATATAATGAATTCGCGCGTGATAACAAAAAATGTATCTCTTGGAAGTTTGTTATAACCAAATTATATTCTATGCTTTTATTTTTTGTTTTAGAACGAAAAAAGTTTATGAAAACTTCAAGAAAAAGCTTAAACGCCGAAGACGTAAAATTGACGAAATTAAGAAGATAATCACGGATAATGATTTCGCTAAAGTTAGCGACTCAGAAAAAGAAGAGAGTGACGAATCAGCAAGTACAATATTCAAATTGAATCCTTCCTGTATCTATGTGGCAGGGGGTCCATGAAAATCTAATTTAACTGATTGATCTTGCAAACACACAACAAAGTCTTTACATTACCAAAATAATGGTCTTACATTGAAGATGGGTGGGGCACATCCCGCCCCTCCTTATTTTCTCTTTTATACGCATTAATCCTTCTTAACTTCTTCTGTCTACTGTTTAATCTTAAAAAAAGTTGACAATTCGTAGACTATATAGGTATGAGTTCAAAAATTTTTGCGAAGTAAAAAAATTTATAAAGTATACTTTATTAGGATTAAAAAGATACGTTTCAGGAAAAAGGATGCCCTATTTGCAGGATTTTAATGCTGAATACGGAACTGAAGATTGATATTATTTTGTTTGCAGATGATATTGTTACTTTTGGCGAAAATTTACGCAGATTTTGCATATTTGCTTATAAGCTAATTTATACCATATTTTACTTAGACTTGAAAGAGGAATTTAAAGTTGAGAGTTTTACTTCCTACTTTAACTCAAGTCATGATATAGAAGAGGGTGTCGGATTGTCTGCTAAATTCAAACACTTCTTCTCCTACATCGATACGAACAGTAAAAATCTTTTTTCTTTTTCCATTCTTCGATATAAATCTTTACAAGAATAATATAACGATATTAATGATATCTATCTATCTATCTATCTATCTATCTATCTATCTAACTATCTAACTATCTATCTATCTATCTATCTATCTATCTATCTATCTATCTATCTATCTATCTATCTATCTATCTATCTATCTATCTATCTATCTATCTATCTATCTATCTATCTATCTATCTATCTATCTATCTATCTATCTATCTATCTATCTATCTATCTATCTATCTATCTATCTATCTATCTATCTATCTATCTATCTATCTATCTATCTATCTATCTATCTATCTATCTATCTATCTATCTATCTATCTATCTATCTATCTATCTATCTATCTATCTATCTATCTATCTATCTATCTATCTATCTATCTATCTATCTATCTATCTATCTATCTATCTATCTATCTATCTATCTATCTATCTATCTATATATCTATCTATCTATCTATCTATCTATCTATCTATCTATCTATCTATCTATCTATCTATCTATCTATCTATCTATCTATCTATCTATCTATCTATCTATCTATCTATCTATCTATCTATCTATCTATCTATCTATCTATCTATCTATCTATCTATCTATCTATCTATCTATCTATCTATCTATCTATCTATCTATCTATCTATCTATCTATCTATCTATCTATCTATCTATCTATCTATCTATCTATCTATCTATCTATCTATCTATCTATCTATCTATCTATCTATCTATCTATCTATCTATCTATCTATCTATCTATCTATCTATAATAATAATAATAATAATAATAATAATTTATTCATTTACACAAGAGCAAAATTACATGAGGAATAAAGGACTTCATAAATTTATACACACATTCATTTAAATAAGAGAAAAAAAAAAGATAAATCTTTAGAAAACTGCAAATTTTCATCACCAGAATGACGAAAAAATTTATTCAATGAAGAGTTTGAAGGTTATATATATTCAATTCACTGAAGATCACTTTAGAGGAGAGAAGACAAAGGGATAAAACTATCCATCGAGATGACTGGTCTCCAAAGTTTATACTACACATATTTTAAAAAAAAACAGAGGGAAAAAAAGACAGCAATAATGAAAATATTTTTTACATATTGAGATTATTTAATATGTTACATATATATATATATATAATATGTATATACAGCCTAAAAATGATAAATAATATTTAATTTAATGTATTGTTATTATATAAAATTTTATATTTGGATATATTTAAAGGAGAAGAAAAGTGTAGTGAAGTTATTTTAGTAGTAGTTTTACCACGGATTTTCGAAAAAAATTTTTGTTGGAAATATTGAGTTTGTTTAACAATTTATTAGCAAGATTCAATGTCCGAAAGTAAATGTTTCTGAAATTAGAATTTTCATTAAATCTCGGAATGTGCAATTTACTATATTGTCTGGTTAGATGATCATGAACTGAACTATTTGGAACAAAAAGACCGTGATATTCTCCTCGTTTTACATATTGTTTATAATAAAACATGAGGGATGAAACTGAGTTAATTTGATATATATTTAAAATTTTGATTTCCTGATCCCTTTTTTCGTTTATGAATTTGTAAAATTTTTTCATTAACTTTGATAGTTTTACCAGATGCGTTTGATTGTTAGAGCCCCATAATAGGTTTGCATAACTTAAGTGTGAAAATACATGGGAATAATAAAGGGTCTTTCGTGCATTGGTAGGTAAGTAAGTTTGCAATTTTTTCAGGCAACCTAAAATTCTAGAAATTTTTATGCAAATATTATTAATATGAGTGGAAAAGGAAAAATTTTCTTCTAGTGTTACTCCAAGAAATTTTATTCGGCTAACTCTTTTGATACTAACATTATTCAAATAAAAAGATGGGGTAGAGTTTACTGGTCTTTTGGAAAATATTATAAAGTTACTTTTCTCATGATTAATTTTTATTTTATTAAAATCACACCAATTAGTAATGTTTTTAAGTGAAGCTTGAATGGCATGATGATCAGAATTTTTTGTATTAAACATTAGAGTTAAATCATCTGCATACATGATAAGTTTGCTATGATTGTCTAAACACTTGTGTATGTCATTTATGTAAATTAAAAACAATAGCGGACCTAAGATTGATCCTTGAGGAACACCAGACTTAGAATAATAGCCGTCGGAATAAAAATTATTGAAAAATATAAAATTTTTTCTAAAAGATAAATAGTCCTGGATCAAATTATAAAAACAGCCTCTGATGCCCAACTTTCTAATTTTATATAGTAAGATATGGTGATTCACAGTATCGAACGCCTTAGAAAAGTCTAAGAAGAAACATAACAATTTAGCTTTTTGTTCATAAGCTGTTGCTACAGATAATGATAGTTCTGATAGGGCATCCGTGGTTGATTTATTAGGCCGAAAACCAAATTGATGTTTATAGAAGAAATTTATTTTGTTAAGATAGTTACTCAATTTCGTAAAAATAACTTTCTCAAAAATTTTAGCAAAGCTTGATAACAAAGAAATAGGTCTATACGAGCTGAATATGGTAGGCTGTTTATTAGGTTTCAGAATTGGCAGAACTTTTGCAATTTTTAGTTTGTCTGGAAAAATACCTTGTTGTATAGAAGAATTGAATATATGAACAAGAATATTACGGATGATAGGCAAAATATATATTAAGTAATTTCAAGTTTATTTCATCTAGGCCCGAAGATTTCTTGTTATTCAAACTGCTCACAGCTATATTTATATCATCAATTGTGATTTTACTAAAGTAAAAAGAAGATAATTGAGACGGTAAAAAAGACTCTAGGTAAATAAAAGAACTTTCGAGGTTCGATTCGTCTGGTTCTAAAGAAAAGATATCTGTGAAACCTTGAATATCCAAATCAATATTGGGAGCAGTTGCTTTATTTTTCATCAATGTGTTCAAGACAGGCCATAGTGATTTATGATCACATGTAGATAGCTTTGAACAGTAATACTGCGATTTTGTATGATTAACTTTAATTTTGTAATTTTTCACAACATTTTTATAACGGAATTTATTATGAAATGAAGGGTTTTTTCTAAATTTTTTATAGTAACGAATTTTTAGACGATTTAATGCAGCTAATTCTTGTGTATACCAGGGTAAATTTGGTTTCTTTTGTTTGACTGAAACTAAAGGAAAGCATTTGGTAAAACAGTCGTGAATAATTCCTTCAAAACATTCATAAATTTGATTAACGTTTTTTGAAAAATAACAATATTCAAAATTTGCAACTGACAATTTAGAAAAGAACAATTCATAAGCTTGAGGTGAAAATTTTCTTTTTAAAACTTTTGTTAACACGCTTCTGTTTTTTAAAAAAGGTAGTCTTAGAAAATTGACACAATGATCGCTTATAAGGGCATTTATATTATAGGAAGTATTGTTCACTAATTGATTTGTAAATATATTGTCTATTAAAGTTTTTGAATTTGCCAGACGTGTCGGTTTAGAAATGGCTGGGATTAAACCATTTTCAAGCATCAAACAAAGAAAATCCAAAGCATGCCTATTTTCATATATATTCAAGAGGTTTATGTTAAAATCTCCAGCAACAAAAAAAAACTCGTTTTTAATCAACTTAATAAACTGATTTAGAGATAAGAGAAAGTCTGAAATCAAAAGGTTAGGGGGTCTATAAACAGCTAGTATGGAAACCTTTGTATCAAAAACTATGAACTGACCTAAAAGAAAATCAGCAGGTGATTCAACATTTTCATTTGAATTATAAAGCACTAATTTATAAATACTTTTATAATAAATACATACACCGCCTCCAGTTCGGTTTCTTTCTTTAAAAATCGAGTTATAACCATTTAAGTTATATTTTACAGTATCACTTGAGTTCCATATTTCGCTAAAAACTATAAAATCTGGAAGGAGATTAATAGAACTCAAAAAAAATCGAAAAGTTAGAAAAATTTGCAAAAAGACTTCTGATGTTTAAATGTATTATGGATAATGAGGTAAGTGAAATATTTTCTCTATAAAGCAAAGATATATCGTCTTCATTTAAGTATTTAGTTTTATTAATTTCCAAAGAAAGTTCAGAAAATATATCAAAATCATATAAATCAGATATGTTTTGTTTATTCATTTGAGGTGTATGAAGTAAGAGATTTTACTATTGCTAAATTTTTTAAATATGAAGGACATAGATGCGACATACCATGATGATTTTTGTTAGTATGATTGTTTACTGAACACGAGTAACAGGTATACTTATCTGGACAATCTTTAAAGGAACAACTATTTGATTCATGATTTTCAGCACAGTACACACATATTTCCTTATTTGTATGCTTACAGTTAGTTTTAGTATGCCCAAACATTAGACAGTTTGAACAATGTTTCACATAAAAAAAATCATTTATTCTAAAGCATTTAAACTCAATGAAAATTTGATTATTATTGCATTCAAGAAATTTTCTTATTTCAGGATCAATCCTAAATATAACAGATTTTACATTTTTAGATTTGCCATTTTTTTCGAAAATAATTTCAAAGGTTTTTCCTTTATTTACAATATCAGATATTTCTTCATTTTTTTTAAGTATAGATTTCAATATTTCGGTTTTGGATAAGTCTATATCAACACCTCTAATAATTATCTTGGGAAAGATAGATTTAGGTTTTGAACAAATGAATTTGTACTGAGATTGATCTTTTAAATTGGATAATTCAGACTCTGCAGCACTCATATTTTTAATATCGGGAAAATCAATTTTGATAACGTTTTCTTTAATAGTCAATTTGTTTATTTTAGTATTTTTAAATATATTTTTATCCTTATTTTTTATTACATTTTTTAATAACTTTAAATCTTCATTTGTTTCCCCTTTTATAAAAATTGAATTTTTACTTTCATTTTTGGCATTCCAATGAGGTTCTTTTGTTAGGCTTACAGCATGAGCATAAGTTAGTTTAGAAATAGTATTTTGAGAATCAGAAAAAATTTCTCAATTCGATCCAATTTGGATATTATGAGTGACTCTGTTTTACAATCATTTAAGACACGTAAAAGCTCTGATTTTATGTCCTTCTTACTCATTGTATCAATTTTCTCAATAATATTCTCAAGATTATTAACAATTATAGATTTGTGATCAGTCATCAAAAAAAAAAATTAAAATATTACAGGCCACTACACGTTGATTAAGAAAAATATATCAGAGTAAAAATTTTTTATGATATTAGTACAAAATAATTTTCTTTATAATAATAATTTTATAAGAAATATAAAGATTATAAAAAAAATTGTTTAAACAGAATATATAAGTTAAACAATAATGAAAGAAAGCAATATTATGATCAAATTATGAACGTTATACTTTGTAAGGAGGAAATGAATAAGAGCGCCATTTTAATTTTTTAATTTGCCTAAAAAATCTATCTATCTATCTATCTATCTATCTATCTATCTATCTATCTATCTATCTATCTATCTATCTATCTATCTATCTATCTATCTATCTATCTATCTATCTATCTATCTATCTATCTATCTATCTATCTATCTATCTATCTATCTATCTATCTATCTATCTATCTATCTATCTATCTATCTATCTATCTATCTATCTATCTATCTATCTATCTATCTATCTATCTATCTATCTATCTATCTATCTATCTATCTATCTATCTATCTATCTATCTATCTATCTATCTATCTATCTATCTATCTATCTATCTATCTATCTATCTATCTATCTATCTATCTATCTATCTATCTATCTATCTATCTATCTATCTATCTATCTATCTATCTATCTATCTATCTATCTATCTATCTATCTATCTATCTATCTATCTATCTATCTATCTATCTATCTATCTATCTATCTATCTATCTATCTATCTATCTATCTATCTATCTATCTATCTATCTATCTATCTATCTATCTATCTATCTATCTATCTATCTATCTATCTATCTATCTATCTATCTATCTATCTATCTATCTATCTATCTATCTATCTATCTATCTATCTATCTATCTATCTATCTATCTATCTCATCTATATCATTTGTCTAACTCAAGTAAGAGGCAAAAAGTTTAAGCGTAAAGTCATCAAAACCGTAGGTACGAAACTTATTCTATAAAACATTATGCGATATACAGTCAAAAGCCTTTGACAGATCCAAAAATATTATCCCAACGTCCAGTTTTTTTCAAGATACGACACAACTCTGTCAAGGAAATAGCAGTGTAAAATTTTTATAGAAAAACCTTTACGAAAACCAAATTGAAGGTTGGAAAGCAACTTATTGTCTTCAAAAAGAACTACAACTTGAGAATGAACTACTTTCTCAAAAATTTTAGATGTAATTTTTTTTACATTTATAATTTTTATAAAATGTTCCTTTTATATATTTTTTATCTTGTATTCGCTCATCATCACTAACCGTACATTGTGTGAAAGACCGGTTTCGACTATTGAAGCCTCATCTGTTCCACTTTGTGCGTACAAACCATGAGGTTTTAACTGGCGTCAAGTCAAAATACTCGGTCAACGGTTAGCTTTTATGATTTTTAAAAAGATTTAAAAAAATATTTATTTAAATTTTGCTAATATTTATAAATATAACTAGCTATACCTGCTCACTTTCCTTGTTTCGATATTATATACTTATGCTTCTTCTGAAACAATAAGCAGGCTGCTTGTGCTAATTGGTTCAAAATATTCAGATCGATTCTTGCATAATTTGATAGGTTAACTACAAAATTATGCTTAAATTTTTATCGAATCAGATTTAAGAATTTGCTTACCCCTGCCATGACAAAAAATATCATAACTTTTAAAATATATAATATAAATTTGTGTTTATTAGTTTACTCTTTGGGGATTAGTATGACACGGATGTCCCAAGATAGCTTGATTTAAATATATAAAAATGCAACAAAAAAGGCACGTTTAGTCCCCAAAATTAAAGTTAAACTAATTTTGTAAGTTTTTTAATTTAAGTTAAACTAAAGTTTGTTTCCAGACTAACTATAGCATTGAGTATACGATTTCTCCACATTTGTTTTTAGGCACCTTCTTCATTTTATGGCTTCTCCTGGTGAATCTTTCCCTATTGTACAACGCTTACGCAATTCCCCTCAGATCCTCTTTCGACTACTTGCAGTCTCCTAGCAACATGAAGTACTGGCTCTCTGCTGACTACTTCTCCGATTTCATCTTCTTTGCCGACATGATTGTTCACTCCCGCCTCATCTTTTACGAAAATGGTTTGATAGTGGTAAAATGTTTTATTCCTGTCTCTGTTTTCCTTGTGAACATTTACTACGTTTGCAATCCAATATTCAGCGCATGTGAGTATTCTACAACTTTCACATTGTGTTACCCATTAAATACGAGACAGCTAGCTCCTTTTGGATAACTGTTTGATTTGGATGGTGGGCGGATTCAGAGCTTCTATTTTGATTTGGATCAAGTCCTTCACGATTTTTTTTTATTAGAAAAATTTACCTTCTATATCTTAATGTTAGTTAATGCATCAACAAAAACACGTATCAAAACAACAATCAAATGAATCCAATATATTCGCAATACATCTTATAGCAAATTTTGAAATTTCAAATCAAAAATGAATTATATTCTCAGCTTGCCATTTGCCTTGAATATTTGGTATATCTGCATTCCATGTAATAGTTTATCATTTGACCATAATGCACTCTGTTCTTTCTTTTCTTGATCAAAATATTCACAAAAAAACGATCACTATTTTCATTCTTATCATCCACTTTTTCAAGAAAGTCTTCCTAAAGCTTTGATAAAAATCACATTTGCCCAGTTTGCAATGCCATGTTCTGCGCATGTGAATATTATACCTATTCCATTAAAACAAAGAATTTCCAAGCTTATCTTATAACCCTTGATAGTATCATAAAACGGCGCTCAATATTCGAGTCTTACGAGCTCCACGCATACACACGCTGGTATGCAGGCACCTACCAATTTGGGTGCACGCAGGTGCCAACCTCATAAATGCTGGACAGGGCATGCTGGTATTGGAATTGTAAAGCGCAGATGATAAATGAAGGCAATTCTTTTAAAATCTAGTTCTAGCGTTAGTAAATGGGTCAAAATGATGTTGGCTACTGCAAAAAGGTGCTATTTTTCTGGATCATATGCAAAAAAAGTATTAAAGTGGATGAGCGTGATTGTGATAACATTTTTTAATGAAAGAAAGGAAACTTGGATTACAAATCAAATTAAAGTATCTCAAAAAATAGAACGACCTCCTTCTAAATTTCTTAAGATGATAGATACTCTAGATCAGCGATTCTCAACCTATCTTTCTTTTATGGACCCTTTTCAAACTGAACATTTTTTTGGGGAATTATCAAAAATATTTAACAAGTAAAGCGTTCTTAAACATGTACTAAATTAATATTATATTGTTTATATTTTTAACTCTCCTTATTTATTAAAAATTTGTAAATTTCATAAAATCAAATTTTATTAAGTCAAAAAGTGAAAAAAAAAATTTGAAAAAATATGGGCTTGGTGTGAGCATTGAACTTGATACATTGAAGCTAAACATGATAATTTATTTAATGGAGAATTTGCAAAATTTAGATGACGTCTAATTTGAAATATTTTTATATGGACCCCTCTAAAAATACTGTTGATCCTTTGAAAGTCCATATCACAAGACTGGGGTTCCCAAACTGTGCTACGCGAAAGCCTTTCAAGTGGTACGCGAGGTGTTTTTCCAAAATTCAAAAAAAGTACTTGTTTTCACAGAAATTCCCACACAGAGAAATGTAGTGTAATGTGAATTTGGCTAAAGTTCCTTAACTGCAATACATGTAAATATGTGCATGTGCGTATAATGTAGCATGCACACACATTCTGTTGACTTAGTAGGTAGAGTGCTGTGATTAATTAACTTACCATCTTCGTGATTGTTTATTTTTATTGATTATATTATGTAAATTATTTTATATATTCAATGTAATAGATATGGCGACGTCGGTAATTTTCATGTTTGTAAAAGTAAAATCCAATAAAAATAGGTGATATCTCGACTTTTCAAAACAATTTATTCAAAATTCAAATTTTCGACCTTTACGGTCTTTATCAAAAAAATCTAAATGAAAAGTATCAATATTCAATGTTGTGTATATGTGTGTGTGAAAAGTGAATAGAGTTAACTTACAGAGATAAAAAAAAGGAGAGGTGGAGAAGATTGGGTTTTATGTATAACAAAGGAGTAATGATGTATAAAGAGAGTTTATGTTGTATATACTGGTAATGCTTATATCATGTGTATAACGTAAAATGGTGTAAAGTGGGTTTAAAGTGGCGGTTGATGGGGGGGGGGGTTAGTGATGTGTAGGGAGATAAGTAGTGTTTATGTTGTATATACTGGTAATGTTTATATCAATACGTTATGTGGAATGGTGTGAAGTAGGTTTAAAGTGGTGGTTGATGGAGGGGTTGAGGGATTTAATATAATGCTCTTCTTTATAAGTTCTTTTGAGGTAGTCTGTTTCATGGTCTATTACTTCCATTTTTAATTGAGTGAGTGAAGGTTCCGTTTCAGGGTGAGAGTGGAAAAAGTGATAGCCCATCGATTTAGTGATTAGTGATTTTAGCGTCTTGGAAATGTTCAGTGAAGAGAGTGAATGTGGATCGTTTCGTTTCGCCGATATAAAATTCATTACAAATTAAGCATGCAACTTTATAAATCGTATTCTATTTTTGGCATTGTTGATTGGCGATAGAATCACAAAGTTTTGTGTGTAGATGAAGTGGTTGTTTTTTGTTTTTGTGTGAAAGAAAGTCTTCAATAGTGCCAGGAGTTTTCGTGATTAGTACGATAGGAAGGGAATTATCTTTAATAATTTTGTGTATTTTCCTCCTAACTGCATTATGAATAGGAGGTGAAATCAATGGTATAGGTTTCGGATTGTGAGGAGTTTCTCGATCAAAATATTAATTTTGGTTCTATGAATCGAAGAATAGAGAAGAATGTGTGCCACGGTGTGTGGTGTGTATGAAGACATTATCAAATGCATCAATGTGAGCTTTTTACAACGCCATCTCCAAACTAATCATCCAGGCTAGAAAGACCGCGATTCAAATTATTTTAAGCGACATGTTATATCAGTTATATCAGGAGTCGGTTGGTATTGTGACAGCCTCTTGTGAAATTGCACTTTTTTGGCGAAGAAATAAAAGCCTACCACAACAAATGAAGCATGGCATCGTTGATGAAGCATGGCATTTTAACGATTTAGCTTTAAAACTAGACATAAACTAAATAAAATAGAAAATATTTTAGAAAATTTATACGTAGATGCAAAATTAAGATTTAACAAATGGGTTAAGGATGGTACTATATTTTATGTTTTTGTTAATTTTCACTAAATCAACCGGAGCGTGTATGGATCAATAGTCAAAATGAAGAAATTTGAAAAGGTGTTGTGTAAAAATTTAGCGCTTCTTTTGATTAAACCTTAGCCATTATATTATAGTCGTTGTGCTTTCATTATTTTAGACGGAAAATAAAGCTATGCGTAAAAAATACATTAAGAGCGCCAAATTCAAGGTATGCCTTTTATTTTTATATTATTGTAAAAATTTTATCCTTGAAACGACAAATTTTTCTTCGCTCAAATCACTTCAACTCATTTTTGCATCAAATACATAATTTTTTTTAAAATAGTTTAAAAAATTGAAAAATTACCAAAAAATTAATACATATGCAATGCATATTTCAAGCAAATTTAAGGATATGTAAGCTTTTGAGACCTAGTGCAAATAAAATGTTCACATTCGAATTTTACCATCATCTTCCTTCTCTCCAAAGTATAGGATGATTACCATGCATCCGCTGAATTTAAATGCCCCATATAATTGCGAGCAAATGATCCTTGTAAAGGCCTATTTTCACTTCTTTGCATATTATTATATATATATATTGTCTTTTTTTAGTTCGAAATGGTCTTTTTCAATGCTAATTTGTCTTTTTTAAGTTCTAAATCGTCTTTTTTCAATTTTATTTTGTATTTTAAAAAGAGCATTTAGAATTTAATAGAGACATTTTAGGATTGAAAAAAGAAAATTTAGGACTCAAATGGTATATTATAACTCACTATCATGTGGCACGAATATATCGATCGGAGAAAGAATTTATCACTCTTTATTACTTTGAAGTTAATATCTGGAAAAAAAGAGTAAGAGTAAAAATAGGATCTCACTCCGATATTTATTAGCAAATCTAATCATTTTAAAGAATATGACCAATTTTAGAATAGTTCAGTAAGTTTAGTTTTGAGTTAGTGTTTGTGATATGATCGATAATAGAGTTATTATTTTTGATGTTGTTAAATTTATTTTTCCAAACCTTTTTTTCAATATATAATTTTTTTTTCTTTTTTTTAAATAATCATAAATAGTTGTAAGAGGGCAATTGTCCTAGCACCAGAAAAACATATATACATGTAAAAAAATTGAAAGAACACAATTGATTTAAGTTTTCATTATAAATCATTCTGCTCTTTCTACGATGCAAATGTTTAATAAGGCGTCAATCAAGATGTTTAAATGTATTGTATTCAATGATACCAATTTTGTAGGTGCATCACGTGATAAATGAATTATATACTATTAGTTCCATTTCCACACCTATAACCTTCTTTCCAATTAACTATATTTAAGAAAGATTTGCTCTCATTAACGCCCATGGATATTGCGTATGCAAAGTATGGAGTGAATTCTTTATTTCGCTTACCCCGACTTTTGAAGGTAAGCCCCACAATGTCTTTTACTTACTCCGGGACTCTAAAACCTCTTTGATAACTTTTTTTATGATTATCGTATTTCCTTGGAAATGAGTCAGGACCAATTAAAAATATTAGAACGTAGGGAGTCGGATCTAGAAAAAAATTTACACACATTTCTTTCTATATCGAATTTTTTCTCAATTTTCTTACAAATCCATTGTGAATATGCGTAAAGAATTACTGGCATGATACAGGAAACATTCACACATATCATGATGAGATTCTGAACTACAACTCTTTTTTCAGAAAAGGAAACTTTTAATATTTTTTTAAGGAATCATAAAATGTAGCAAACTATTTTAAAAACTGATTCAAAATTTAATATACCTCTTATATTTAATATCACAAAATCTGTGTTTTTGCCACAAAATTTAACGAAGTCCGTTATTTGCTACTTCAAGTATTTTTAATCATCTTCATTCTCAAAAAATACATATGGTACTAATTTATAATTTATTTTCATTAAAAAATCTTAATATTATTCTTTTTTTCTAATTTATTCCATTAAAAAATCTCTTTAAAGTTTTAGTATGATTGGAAGTTCTAAACTATCTAAAATTGTGCGACTATTACAAAATACTTTCTTACCAATACAGCCTACATCTTGCGAAGAGCGAAATTTTACAAATGTATCTAACTTTTTATCCCAAAAAGTGTTAACTTAAAAAAGTAAATCATTGAACGCTTTAACTCTTTTGAAAAGTTGGTTTTTAAATAAAAATTATTATTTTTAATTTTCATCAATCCATCATTGTCTTTGTAATATTTATTCTATCTTCTCGAGAAAAATTCTGAGTTTCAAGCTTCGGAGATCAAGTATTTTATTTCCAACATCTTAATTCTTGCTGCGCTTTTCAGAAGAAATACGGGAGAGGAGATTCTTTTCTCTTTTTAATATTATGCTAAACTCTTTTTTATGACACTTAACTTCTTGTTTTCGCATTTTTACATGGAAGCGAATCAAATAAATTTACAATTTCAGATTGGTCGTAGAAAAGTGTTTCTGAGTGTTTAAGAGAAATCTTGGATTTAGTAGAAGTATTAAGTAAGCCATTTAGTTTTTTCCCATTTTTCTTTAGAATTTATTACGATTGAGAAGTAATCACAATAATAATAATCATCATTCTTTAGTTTTTTGATAAGTACTTCACATTATTTCCTATATACAAAAATTTACTTTTCAGCTCACTATTGAAATTTTTTTCAATTTTTCAAATATTTTATTTCTTGTCTTTATTAATTTCAATATTAACCCATGATTTAATGGCATTTTTGTAATACAATGTAGAGTTTCTCCTGAATTCAATTTCTCTCATACTCAAGTTAAGAAACTGAGAAATTTTATCATACAAATTATGAAAATAAGTATTTGGATTATCATAGCTACATTGTAAATAGCGATGCCAGTCAAATGATGCAATTTTTTCGACCAAATTTTTTTTATCAAAAATCTTCTTTGTGAATAAATCAGTGTAGGTATTTTAAATTTGGAATGTCAGTAAAAAAGGTGAATGGTCACAAACAAAGAAATTTATAATATATGCCTTATAGGGATAAAAGTCAAAAGGGAACACATATGTTATCAATTAGAGTCTCACTAGCAAACCGAGTGTATTTAAAAATAATAAATATAACGGATCTGGATAGCAAATTACTCAAAAAAGATACAAAATGCTGATTGGATGTTACTTTAAACGTAAACAAATCAAGATTAAAGTCTTCAATAATCAAACTCATTTTATGGTCATACGTGTATTCAGATAGAAAAATTTCCACTTCCTTCAAAATCTTTTCAATTTTGTGTGTATTACCTGATGGTCTGCGGTAAACATTGTTCAAATAATTTTTTTAGATGATGCTAAGAAATCTGCTATTGAAAAAACTTCAAAATATTCACTTTTTACAAGCATATCGCATATTTCAAACTTCAAATTATTTAATCCTACGAAGATTTTTTTTCTAAGTGTTAAGCGAATTTGCGAAAAATTAAGAAAAATATTCACTGTTTTTATCCACGAATTTCAATTCTTTGAAAAAATAGCAGAGAAAATTTTTACAGGTTTCAGGTTAAAACAATGACAATAATTTTTCGCCTTGCAATTTTCTCCATGGCAGTTCTCCCACAATGGTAATTTTCTCACTATAACAAATTTCTGATAGTGAATGTTCCAAATGGCGAATTTTGCACTCGCAATTTTCCGATCTCGCTATAATACATATTAGGACCTTGGCAAAATTCCGGAGGCATTATATATGCAAATGGAGATTCGCCAAGATACTATGTATTTATTTGTATATATATATATATATATATATATATATATCTTCGATTAAAAATATGTTTTTGGACTTTAATTTTTAAGGGACTAAGAAATTTTTCTGTTTTTCCCACAGTATATCTGTTAGTTACCAATTTTATCGAATTTCCCATTTTCTGTTTAGTTTAGTGCAATAAATGAATTGTCTACGCGATTAGAAGTCAAATTCAACAACTCCTACCTCGTCAGAATACTCAAATCCCTCACTTACATCATCTTCTTGATCCACTTGATCACGTGTGCCTTCTACGCCGTCTCCAAAGCTGAGGGAATCGGTTCCAATGAGTGGGTGTATAGTGGAAAAGGAAATGCGTATATACTTCATCTTTCCTTCTATATCACACAGGGCTCGACAAACCGATATTATTTAAATTGCACCCACTAAAATTAAAAAAATTTCATCCACCGAAATACCTCTCACCCAAACTCCAACCACCAAAAATTTAACCCAGTGAAATTTTACATATAGAAAATTCAAGTCTGGAAAATTGTTCTACAAAAGTTACACCCACGATAATTTCACACAAAGAAAATTAACACCAAAGAAAATTATTTTAATTTATTTTATATTGAAAAGGAACAAAATCAAAGGTGAAAGAATGAATAAAGATAAAGTTATTATAAACGGAAATATATTTTCAAACTCGACCAAATAAATTTTATTATTCGACAAAATAATTTGTCGACACGTGGCCTAGCGGTAAGAGCGTGGGGTCTCGATACAGATGGTCTGGGTTCGATCCCTCATTGTGACTATCCCTACCATTTGTCCAGCAATGGAAGTTTATTCATCCCTTGGATGCGATACCGACGATTAAAAAAACACCTCGATACCTTTTTTTGCATCCATTTTTGGGATCAGGCTTCATGTTGCGAGTACCGTTTCAGGCTTCAAGTTGCTTAGGTGGGGTTGCTTAGCATTGTTTTTATTATTAAATTTAAAAAATTTTATACATATAATTTTTATAAATCATTTATTTTTATAAAATTTTAAAATCAACTCAAAATGAGTCTTATTTATTGGGAATGGGGAAAATGAAGCCGATGTTTACAATTTCAAAAATTCAGTAAGAGATCCATATGAGGGCTGAGGGTTACTGAACCAGTTGCTCAATTTTTGACCTGATTAGAGGCCTGAAACTTTAACAAATCGGTTGTTTATATAAAAAAAGTGTATTCAATTTTTCGACAATTTAAACCAAACTAAAGTGAAAAAGAGGTAGGCTTTCTGATTTGAACTTTGTTTAATTTTAAATCGTGGTCAGGCGACTTTTGTTTCTTTTAATTCCATTGGAATTAAGAGTTAGACTGGGTCCCCCTTAGGCTACTACAACCTATGCGGCCGCAGTGGGCGCCACGCTTCTCATTTTTCATTCTGATGATATATTGTATGATTTCGCTAAACGCAAGGTTCGCAAAGTAAAGTTACTTTGATCGTCATTTTGTGTTAATGAAAGAGTAATAAAACAAATTCCTTTTCTTTTTTTCAAAATCTTATTTCTCACTTTTAATCTTTTTTCCTATCCACACTGGGCCCCGCGCAATCGATTTGCATAGGGCCCCGCGAACACTATGGCCAGCCCTGCCCTTATGAACATTGGTCTTAAATTTATTA
This sequence comes from Nectonema munidae, assembly GCA_030549495.1. Lineage (NCBI taxonomy): Eukaryota > Metazoa > Nematomorpha > Nectonematoida > Nectonematidae > Nectonema > Nectonema munidae. The sequence continues at coordinate 556,944 of JAUIRK010000643.1, forward strand.
ACAACGGAGATTCAGTTGGATCTTCAGGTTCAAGGCACACTTTTATAGCGATGCATGCTAATTTGGGGGCTATGGTATTAATTTAGGTTCTCACATAAGGAATATGAAGAATACCACTTCTTTTTGATAAAAAACAGGCTTAAGGTTCTCAGTCCATAGCGAAAAAGTCTGGTAATCACTGCATCAAATCATTGATAAAGAACACATATAGAAACTTTTGATTCATTTTTGATTTTACGTTTTGTATATAAATCTAATCAACCACTCAAAATGCCATTTTCTTCTCTGTTTTGCTTTACTACAGATACATCAGGTGCTTCTACTTTGCCACGAAAACTTGCAGTTCCATCGGCAACAATCCCAGACCTCAAAACAACTACGAAAGAATATACATGACTATATGCTGGCTAACTGGCATCTTTATCTTCGCTATCCTTATTGCACAAGTACGCTTACAAACTTTTGGTATAACACGAATTTAGTCGTCTCTAAAGATTACAGTCCAGGAGTTCCCAACCCTAATCCCGAGACCACATATGGCTCTGTGAAGCATTAATTTGGACACATTAGCATAGCTGATGTCACCCCTTTTTTGCTCTATCTCCCAAAATCACTCATCGTTTGCGCCACTAGATAAATACTAAATTTAATAAAGGATTCAACCTAAGGTATTAACTTAACGATTATTTCAAGATTAGGGACATCTTTACGTCGTATCGAAGCAACTTGATTCAATATCGAAAAGTTTTGGATCAAACAGTTACTTACATGAATGTGATGAAGCTTCCCGAAAACTTGAAGAAAAAAGTCCGTCTTTGGTTGATGCATACCTTCAAAACGCTCAAAACTCTTGGTAATTTATACTTATTCCAAACTTGAACTGATCTCTCATAAAAAATGATTATAATTATTGTTATAGATGAGAATTCGCAGTTGTCCATCCTGCCATTGAAGTTGCAAACGGATTTAGCTGTAAATGTTCACTATGAGTCTTTGTCGAAGGTGCAACTCTTCAAAAACTTTGAAAAGTCTTTACTACGAGAACTGATGCTCAATCTAAGACCCTTGATATTCCTGCCACAAGACTACATCTGTCGAAAGGGAGAGATCGGGAAAGAGATGTACATCATTAATTACGGTGTTGTTGAAGTGATAATAAACGCGAATGAAGAAGAAAAAGTTGTTGCTACACTGAAGAAGGGAAGCATTTTTGGAGAAATCAGGTACTCATTCATCGTTTCACAACTCAATTCCCTAACAAACGGCCAAATTTCGTCTTAAACTGTAAATGCATTTTGAAAAAGTTTCTTTATATTCAACGGGGTATAATCTAAAATTAAAGATTTGAACTAAACATAACTCACAAGCTTCTTCAAAAAAATTATAGTGAGGACTTTTAAAATTGTGTATGATATTGCTTATAGGTTTTCTTTCTTTGAGAAATAATACTGTAAAATTCTTTGAATTCACAAAAAGTAAACGAACTAAAAATTTCTTCATTGTAAAGCTTTTTCCTTTCTCCAAGCAACCAACTTCTCTCGAAAGCAAAGTCGAACTCGATAATGACATATACCCATTATTTCTTGTTTGAAAGCTTTTAAAGTAACTACCACCTAACCTATTAAACTAACTAATTAATAAATCAGCTAAGTTACTAAGGAAAACGTAAGCGTTCCATGGGATGATTTTAATCGATAAAGCACAATAGCTCTCCTGGTATCTAACTTTCAGCTAAAGAGATTTGATGCTGAATGCAAACATAAGATATTGTATTCATTATCAAACTCAAGCAACTACACCGTTTCACCTTCAAATTAAAATTATAGAATTTCACTTTTTAGAAAAACTAAACTTCATTAAATAATAACTTAAAATGAAAATAAATTTAAAAAAATGAAATTGAAATTTAAAATTCAATTTATTTTTGTTTTTTTCTTTTTCAATTTATCTTCAATTTTTACTATACCATATTAAGTTGTGTTTTTTCTTTTTCTATTTTATTCCAAATACAAAAGATCAAATTGTATCGAAAAAAGATAAAAATCTAATAGAAAATAGTAATAATGGAGGCAAAAAACTAAAATAGAACAAAAAAGTCAAAATAAATGTGAAAATGGTTGTTTATATTTTCCTGCATAAATTTTCATTTTGAGCAAACTTTTTTACAGCTACAAAATAAAGGATTTCCATGAATGCATACCTCTTAATTTTTTTTATTTCGAGGATAATTAAAACTTTTTTAGTTTTCTTGAATTAACAATTTATACTTCACTTTTTAAATTTTATGTGCCATCTTGTGATCAAATTTTCCTTTCAAATACCTACCAAGTACAATTTTTATGTTGCTAATTACAACAGCATTTGAAAAAAGTTTAGAAAATATTGATTGGCAATGTCTCACCGACAAAAATCTAGATGATCATTTATCTACTTTGACTATATAATTAATGAACAAATAAGTCTTCATGTTCCTTTATTTTCTGGAAAAAAAAAATCAAATCGTGTATGGATATAAAATCTACTCTCCTATATAAAAAAAAGAAAAAGTTTTTCCAGATTTTCAAGAAATTTGGTGGCACTGTCAAGTTTAATGAATATAAAAAGTTTTTAAATAAACTCCGTGTTATGACAAGGAAACTTAGAATTAATTTTGAAGTAAACATCTTGAAAGATTTTAAGAAAAATTCCAAACGGACATGGAGTTATATAAATCAAAAAAGATAGAATCACACTATACCAAAGATCATGCTTGAAGATGATTGTAGAATAATAGAAACTGATGTGTTGTCTGAAAGATTCAATCTCTACTTCGCATCTATCTATATAAAAATGAAAGTCCACTGTTAACTATACACCAATTAAACCTAAAAACTTTTCAAAGAAGTTGGAAGACGTTTGTGTTGGATACTCTGAAGTTCGTGATAAGCTTATTTATTTAAATACATCAAAAAGTCCAGGATTTGATCACCCTGTAACAAAAATTTTTTTTTTAATTGTTTCTGTGCTATATTTCACTTTTTCTGCTTTGTTGTCGATCAAATTACTAGAAAATACTTATGTGAGATTTCAAACTTTGGTTTTCTGCACAAATTGTCGAAATAGCATAATGATACAACAAAGCAGAACAAAATTGTATAGAGCCCTGGAACAAACTAAAATATCTGTCTTTAAATGTGTTTAAAATTCATTTTTTAATTTTGTCTAATATATATTTTAAATATGCTCGTTTTTTTAGACAACTATAATTGAAAAAGTTGTCTAATCGTCATTGTAAATATTAAAATGATTCGTTTTGTTACGTGTGCGGAGAATTTTTTGCCAAAAGAGCTAAAAAACACTGCTTAGAAAAATGTCAACGTGTGAAGGAATTATCTACTATGCATACTTTGGAATGCCAGAAGGTGATCAGGACAGAAAGTGGGCGCCTCATGTCATCTGCGATTACTGTCGCCGTATTCTTGAAGGCTGGTACAGGGGGAGAAAAGAGCAACGCGTTTTGCTATACCACGCATCTGGCGTGAACCTACTGATCATCTTACAGATTGCTACTTCTGCATGGTGGTTTCAACAAAAAGGAGAAAAGGAAGGAACGCGCCTCCCATTGAGTACCCTAGTATTCCTTCATCTATTGCTCCTGTTCTTCATAATACAACAGACTTGCTTGTACGACAGCCACCATCAAGGGATTCATACTTTTCATCAGATACGAGTTGTGATGATTCAGAAGATCATCAAAGTGCATCAACCTCTGCAAAATTTCAACATCGAAGAAAAGATGAATGATGTCCATACTACCCAAGTCAAGAGGATATCTATGATCTCATCAGAGAAATGGCTTTGACGAAATCTAGCTCTGAACTTCTAATTTCTCAATTGAAGCAATGGGATTTACTGCACAAAAGTGTTAGAATTACTTCTCAAAAAGAAGTCATCGCCAATTTTCAGTGTTTTTTACACTAAAAGATGAATTATGGTACTGCAACGATGTAAGAGGACTTTTTAAAGCTATGGATGTTGCATGTAACACTTTTAACTGGCGACTCTTCATTGTCAGCTCATCTAAAGGCCTTAAAGCTGTTCTTACATAACACAAATCAATGGCCATCAATTCCTCTTGCGCATTCGGTTCAAATGAAAGAAGATCACAATAACATTAAAACATTACTGAGTGCGTTGAAATACGAAGAATTTGGTTGGGAGATCATTGGTCACTTCAAGATGATTCGCTTCTTGGTGGAGCTTCAAGGAGGCTTCACCAAATATCCATGCTATTTATGCCTGTGGGACAGCCGTAATACAGCTCTTCACTACGAAAAAAGAAATTGGCTGTCAAAAAGTGAATATGACATAGGAACCTGTAACGTAAAGCAGAAACCGCTTGTTGATCCAACTAAGATTTTAATGCCACCCTTACACAATAAGTTAGGCCTCGTTAAACAATTCGTCAAGCAATTGGATTCAGAAGGTAAAGCTTTAGAGATGATTCAGCAGATGTTTCCTAAATTGTCAAAAAATAAGATCAGGGCAGGAGTATTTATTGGTCCTCAAGTGAATCGTCTCATTCATTCTGTCAGTTTCCTTGAACCACTGTCTGAGGAAAAGATATTGTAATCAACGACATGTTATATAAAATGATTAATTAACTAAAAAATATTTAGATTATCTATTTTTTTAGTAAAAAAGCTTTGATTTTTACACATAAGGTTTCATTATAGTTCAGAAGGAAATCAAGCAACCTTCAGGTAATTATGAAAACATCAATAAATCAATCTTGAAAGCTCAAAACCGAAATCTAAACTTATTGAATGATTATTTGTGGGTAGTTATATCATGATGAACAAGAAAATAAGAATTTTTATCCATGGACAATACATGTGTTACATTGTATATCTTTTTCAAAAATTTAGCTAATACTATTGCTGTTTCGTTGATATTTCTATTTAACAAGTCTTTGAAATAATCCAGACTTCCTGATGCTTGGAAATTGAGTTGCATTACACCTATCTTCAAAAAAGGTGCAAAATGTATCTCAAGTTACAGACCATTATCAGTTAACTGTGTAACGTTTAAAATTTTGGAATCAATAATTAATGGTAAAGTTTCTGCTCATCTTGAAGTTAGTGGGTTATTATCCGACAATCAACATGGCTTTCCTCAAAAAAAGTCTACAATTACGAATCTGATCGAATATATAAATGAAGTTACACTTGAAGCGAACGAAAGTAAAACACTAAATGTTATTTATCTTGACTTCGAAAAAGCATTTGATACTTTCCTCATGAAAGGAAGAGTAAAATTCTGAATTTCTTGAGTTGGATAAAAGACTATATATGCAAAGGCAAGTCCTTTGTAAGATTAAACGGAATTCATTCAACGGTTACCTAGATCACAAATGACGTTCCACAAGGCTCTATAATGGGTCCAATTCTTTTCAGTCTGTTCATAAACAATATACCTGACAAGCTCAAATATCATTGAATGGGACTTAAAATTAAATCTCAATAAGTGCTATTACCTTCAAATTGGAAGATCTGATGATAAAGTCTTTTTTATAGGAGGAAAACCACTAAAGAAAACTTTAAAACGCAATGATTGGGGCTTTCTAAACTCTGTTTTATAGAACATGTGTCTTGTAGTGTCAAGAAAGCTTTTTGTGTACTCCATATGCTGAAAAATACTTTTGTTTTATCTGACTTAAATGTTGTTGTTCATTTATTTAAGTCATTAGTTAAGCCTACTCTTGAATATGGTAATATAATTTTTGGTAACTCCTCCATATCTAACATGAAGAAGAAGGAAAAATTACAAAAAGTATTTACTATTTATAAAAAAAAACTTAAAAAAAAAAAAAAATTTAAAGTATTAGCTATGAAGAAGGACTACAAATTCTATACTACTTTATATTACAGAACAATTCGTAATGAAATGTTAACAATATTTAACATTATAAAAGGTAATATCAATCTTAACAAAAGTCTCTTACCTGACTTTTTTTCTCCAAGAATATCCAGATCACACAAGTATATAAACTCAAATCAGAATCTGCTAACAAAGTACCGACTAAATTATTTTTCGCCAAGAGCACTCAATAGATGGAATGCTTTACCTATTGACGTCGTAAACTCATCCAATATCGATGTATTCAAAAAGAAGCTCGGTGAATTTTGGATAAAAGATGAATACAAATATTTATGATCATGAAAATTTAGATGCATTTTTAATAGGTGTATGCCTTCTCTATTCTTCATAAATTTATGCCATCTTAAAATAATTTAAGTTTGAAAAATTGTGCAAAATTTTTTTAGATGAAACAAATAGTTATTATGAGAGGGAAATGAATATTCTTTCAATTTGAATTTAAATCAGAAATTTCGCCACTCGACATGCCATTTTTTATTGTATACGTTTAAACCCATCAATTGGCATCGAATTTGATAAGTTTATTTTTTGAATAAATATTGATAAATATATTTTATTTTATCTTGAATTGATTTTAAGTTTTATTGATTTCCTAGACCGATAACTATAAAACTAAAATTTTAAGTTTTTTTTTTGCATATTAAATTTATTGGACATTGATGGAGATTACTAATTTACTTAGGTTAACCGCTATCTCTTTAGGTTTTAAATTTGTATTTTGGCTAAGACATTGAAACTTTCTAAAATGGACAAAAATGATTAAAAGTCTTTTTTCTAGGTCATTTAAAATCAGCAATTAATTCTTTCTAAGTTTAGATTCTAAAGTATAAAAATTTATAAATTTTTATTATTCTTTAAATTTAGGTTTAAATTTTGATTGACACATCAGTATATTGTATACATATTGTATTATTGGATAATAAATATAAGGAAGTGACATATAGACAAATGTAACAGAACTAATCACTCGAAATATTGGTTAACACTTTGGTTAAATAAAATCGAAATGCACATTTTATTATTAATTTACTTTTCCTTTGATATAATGATTGTACATTAACTTTTATCGATCCATATTTCATTTTGCCCCATAATGTCTTTCACACGATTTTTCACTTTGTTTTTTAGCTTACTCTCTCTTGGCTACGGAAACAAACGCACTGCTGATGTAAGATCTAAAGGATTTTCTCAGTTATATGTTTTGAAGAAGGAAGACTTGGAAAAACTTTTAGAGGATTATCCAGAGGCAAAATCCATTTTAGAGAAAAAAGGTAGGAAATTTTTGAAACAAAAAACAAATGCTCAAAAAAATGAAATAGAAAATGAAGTTGAAATGAACAATTTAACTTACAAAATTCTTCGAAACGTTTCCAAAAAGATTGAACAAGAAGAAGCAGAAGAAAAAAAGGAGCAATATTTACCCAAGCTTTTTGAAACTACCATTAAAGTATGAATCTTTTAATTTACTATTAACCCTTTCATGCTAAAAGAGACATCTGGGTCATATAAAGCAAAATTCGTCTTCTTGAAGTTATATAAGAACTCATTGAAGAATATGAACAAACGAGTATTTTTCAAAAAAAGGATTATCTAAAATCTTTTAAAAATGGCTAAATTCTATACTCCACAATTTTTCTTTTTAACCCGTTAACGATCAGAATAGTCAGACGATATCTAATGTAAAGCAGAAGATTTGTATTAAAGAGCTTTGATAAACGCAGACGATTTTATTTTTGTAAAGTCGACTATAGTCGACATTGGGCGTTAACGGGTTAAAAAGAATAACATAATCGATCCCTAACCCTTGATGAAATAATCGCATGATTTTTTAACTTTCCAAATAATGGCTTAAAACCAGAGAAATATACTTCAAGTCTACCAAGAAAAAATTTAATACCAATGCTTCAAAAATGGAGATTAAACTGAAATCAATAAAATTCATTAAAGTCGTCTGTTTTATCTGCTACTTAACGCGTTAATAACTTCCTCGTGTGTCTTGTACAAAGTATTCATTACTATATCTAAATAGTAAATGTAATACTATGAAAGTTAGGAAAGCACACTTTCTCAAAACGACATTTTGGATTAATAGATATCATTAACTAGCCGGTAAAGTATTTAGTATTCGGATAGTATCGGATGTGTATACGAATTGACAACTCATAAAATATTAGAAGTTGTTTTATGAGTATCGTTTCCAAGTTTTTACAACAAAAATGAAATTGAAGAAAGTAAGTACCAAAATTTTGCATTTTTAATACAAACAATTATATGAAAAATTATTTGAAAGTACACTCATAAAAAAAACTAGTAACGATTACTAGAAAATATAAGTAAATTTACTGTCCATAAAATCACTCATTAATTAGTATAATTTACTATTTTTTTCTAGTGATTTGGAAGTATTTTTACTATTAAGTTAGTAATATTTACTTGACTCTTTCAATGTTACTTTAAGTATTTTTACTCAAAAAGTAGTTATATTTACTATATTTTTTGATCAATAAATAGTGTTTTTACTACAAAATTAGTAACATTTAAAGAATATTACCATCCTGAAATGAAATTTAGTTATCTTTTATTAATTTATTGTATATAATTATTTTCAAAAATATTAAATAAATAAAAAACCAATCATATATATCCTCAAATAAACAAAAGCTTTGGTAGTATTTTATTAATAATAAGATAAAAAATTATAGAGAAATTCAAAAATTTTTATTTATTAAAAAAGAAACATTCAAAATATTTTTATCAATATTTTCAGAGTCTTTCAAATTGTAGATAATTTTTTGAAAGAAGGTGAAGGTTTTTTTGAGTTGAGGATGATAATTAAGATTGAAGCAGTAAAAGGAACAAAAACATCCATAAAACAGTTCGGCGAAGTTATTGGAATTGAAAATAAATACGTCTTCTATTCTGAGTGCAAAAGCATTTCTTTCTTCTGAGAAAATACTTTTCTTTATCATCATCTGAAAAACACCAGATTTTTCTTCTTCGAAACACAAAACACTTTTAATATTTTCTCGGAACATTGTGTTCATGCACAAAATAGCATAATATCTTTTATATCCTAAATAAAAAAAAATAAATTGTTTTAATAACAAAAGTAACATCGTATACTTTTTCGCAACTCCAAATTTTTCTCCATCTCAATTTCTCTTTCAAGCTTCACGTAGAATTCATCTTTCTCTTTTTTCAGGCAAAAAATTAAAATTGGGTCAACATATTTATCGAGTCTTGTAAAAAAAATGCACACTTCCATCTGAATTGTTCAGAACTTGGGGTTTTAATCTTTGAAACTCTAACAAAATCTATAATTTAAATAAAATACATATATTAAACTAAATCTATTTAAATTTTACCTGTGTGTAGGACTTCAAATAAGGATATTTGATCAAAATTTCAGATATTTTCATTTTGTTTTCAATAATTTAATTACGTCTAAATGGAAATGTAATGTTCATTTTAAGAGTTTTTTTGTTCATTTTTTTGTTCCACTTTATAATACTCCCGTTTTAGCCATTCAGTATGAACTTCTATTGAGAGCAAATCTTCTGAATGAGGTAATTCAGGTAAGTAATAGTCCAAGCCCCATTCACGAATAGACTTTGTTGTTTTCTCTTCAGATATCGACACTGAACGCTTTCTACTTTTTACTTCTTTCAAATCTTTTTCGTTGCTCTTTCTTTCGTTCCCGAATTTGAATTTTAATTTCTCTCTCCAGTATGTCTTAAAATAAAAATGAATTTCAAAGTTAAATAACCATGAATTTTACTTTAACTGATTCTTCCGGGAGCAAACTTTCTTTATATAAGTATGGATAGCTTTTCAAAAAATTTTGAATAGTTTCTGTGTAGTTCTTTATCGTAGGATACCTAAAAGTAGGGTTTTCGTATAAAACAAATTAACACTACTATATCTAGACTTCTACCACTATATGTAAGTAACAGTGTAATTAAAGTGGCTTAATATTTTCCCATGGCATATGATGAGAATATGAGAGAGCAGTATATACTATAAACGAAAGCGATACTGTAATACTGTCCTGCACAAGCAAAGTGCACTATAATGTAATACAATTGCTTCCATGTGTTAAGAAGACACCACTAATACTTATCAAAGTTGTATGTGAAGTGAAATTATCATCTCATGTTTTCTTAGAAATCGTATATGAGATTTACTCAAAATGTCACACCAGATATTCTCACATGTACTGTATATTACTAATCTTTTACTAGTTTCTAATCTTTAGAGTTAGTAAATTCACTAGTTTTTTTTATGAGTGTAAAAGATGAGTTTTATACTTTCCATAAAAAAAATTTTTTTAATTTTTTTATTAAAAGTTTGGACACATAGGATTCGTAAATAAAAACCCGAATTCTTCTAAATCGCCGGGGATTGCTTAGTTAAGAGACTGTAGAAAGGGGATATTCGGAAGCACTATATTTCATGAATGATTATTATACAAAATACAATTGTATTGGTCAAATGCTTATGTTTACAAATGGCGCTAAATTAAAATTAAAATTTTACTATTCAATTAGTAAAACACATAAATTACTTACCCATAACCCGAAATTACTTTACGTATAATAGCAAGGTTCATTTATATAATACATCAGTGAATCAAGTAATCGCCTGCGACCGTTATAATGGAGATGAGAAAAATTTGTTAATAAATAAATGTTGGTGATAGCTTGGTGAAGTGTTGATTGCGGTAACATGCTTACAAAGGGGTCGTGAGTAAGGTTGATTAGATACTGGGGTCGATAATTCAAGGTCTTGGGTTCGATCCCATGTCAAGCCTACTTTCTTTATAGTTCGATACAAGCGGCGCAATTGTGCCTTCTCTATTAAAACACCCAACCGTACCTTTACCGTTGCTTACAAGAGTAAGGATTCAAAGAAAGCAAATTTTATGACATAACTTCTATCTCTAGTTAATTACACTGAGTTTTTCCACCTTGAAAGATATATATACAAAACAACTTTGAAAAAAATTAAAAAAAAACTTTTTTTGGTATAAAATCATACGTTCCGAAAGTTGACGGCAAAAGATAACAAAATAAAAAATCATAAAAAGTTTTATTTTAAATTACACAAAAGTGAAATATTTTATTAATGATGAATAGGGAAACAGTCGGCATGTATGTTTTTTCACAAGTAAAAAAAGAGAAAGTAAGGAGTTCTTTTTACATACAATACATTTTCTCTGGCGATTTCTAAGTACAGAAGGCAAATAGCATTCGTTAACACTCCTCGGGTTCTTTCGAAAGATGCGAAGATGGGTTTGGTTTTCTTTTCATTTAGAGCCCTTTTTGAGTTGAAGTAAATTGAGAACTATTGCTCTTCCAAAAGCTAGATGAGTATTGTACTTTCCAAGACTTAACTTTTCATAGGCTCTCCATGCTACAACAACGAAAATACAGGAAAATCTTTCAACACGCTCTATATCTATCTATACTAGCTAAGGGTTTCATAAAAATCGTGGTACTTATTGAAATTGGGGTTTTACATACTATATATTCGCCTAACCCTTTCCTTCAAATCATTTTTTTGTAACGTGAATGGCTTTTTCTTTTCTCTATACCTTCTTCTAGAAAAAAAACAATACTGGCCAAGGTAAACACATGTCCATATGAGTACCCCAAAAGTCTTCCACTCTAGGCAAAGAATGGTACCCAGTTGAAATTCGAATTCAATGAACATAACTACTATATTTCTTTTGAGCCCCATATGCACATGTAAGCTCTGCTGGGTCTTTCATGTCTTCTTTTGGAAAAAATTATAGAAAACATCAATAAGGTCTTAATTTAGTACTTTTGACAAAGGTTCGTCATTTTCAAGATTAGAACGAGAAATGAATTCTTCATCGAAAAAGAAACTTTTTTTTCATAGACAAGGAATCGCTACATTTTCTTCTATATCAGGAAAATTTATTTCCCGACAGTTATCTTTTGGAAAAACATCTAACATATCATTTGATCAAAATCATCATCATCATCAGTGACAACGCTTTTACATGGAGGAAGTATAACTACATCGATATATGTATCTCCGCGCAAAGGAGATTCACCTTTTAATTGCTTGTATTTGATAGGTTCTTGAATTTCATTGTAATGTTGCAAAGCAGCAACAGTTCAAAAATCAAAGGAGAAGTAAAATTCAAAGGGAAAGTACAAGTGCAAGATTTTACATTCCCACGATATGATAGAATTTCAAGGACACCTTATCAAGAATGCTACAAGGCAAACAACTGGGCTTTAGTTGTCATTTAGCACAGGCATGTCAAACTCAGAGTCCCACGAGGGCCAAAAGAGTGAGTTTGTGTTCTCATGAGGGCCGCACTCCTACAATTATATTTAAAGTTGTTCAATAAAAATTATTGCAGAATATTTTACTTTTAACTTAGGAACATGCAATGGTTTGGTTATATTCAAAAATGCAAGTACAAAGTCATGTATAGTTAAACAAAATAATTTAATTAAAAAATTAGCAAGGATATAAATCTGTTCTTTATTTTAATATAAAAAAAGTTGATAAGGCAACATACATGGCCCACATTTATTTGAATTAACTACAAATGAAATGCACATAAATTACAATAGTTCAAAATAAACATTTATTAATTATTCAAATACTTTTCATGTTCTTGTCCCGAGGCTTCACACCTCTTGTTCTTGACAATCTTTGCTATGTCTGGCTGAAATTTCTGTGCATTTCCAACTTTTATAAGAGATGATAAGTGAAAATCAGTCAACCTAGTTCTCTGAGAAGTTTTTGTTGATTTCATGAAGGAAAATAACTGTTCACACAAATAGGTAGAACCAAACATTGCTAAGACACGTGTTGCAAACTTTCTAAGATTTGTAAACCTTTCGGGAAGATATGAAAAGAAATCAGGTATTCCTACTTCAAAATACTTTGCTCTGAGTGAAGAATCCAACTGCATTTCTAAAAGTTCCATTTGAATGTTTACTTCTGCCTTAGTAACATCAAAAGTAAAAGAAGCGGAGAATTGTGCAGATGGATGTTCAAAAGATGAGAAATCACGAAATCTTTTTTGAACTCCGTTGACAACAATTCTAGTTGACTATTATACTTAGCAAAGCTTAGTACAGACTTAGTATTAATACTGCTCTTTGCACGTAGGAAAATGAACTAAATTTTCATTTGAGACTTGTGACTTCCATAAACTCAACTTTGTAATGAAGCATTTAATGTCATCATACAACTGAGTAATGAGCTTGTTTTTATCATGTAATTTCAAATTGAGACCGTTTAATTGTGCTGTGATATCCACAGCAAAAACTAGATCTTGGAGCCAACTTTCATCTTTTATTTCATCGGTATTTCGACCCTTCATTTCCAAAAATGTGATTATTTCTTGCCAATAAAATCTTTTCAATACTTTTAGACATGACAACCAACGCACATCTGTATAGAATGGAACATCGATGAAATGATTACCCATATCCTCCAATAACTGATTGAATTGACGGTGGTTGAGAGAACGGCCTCTAATATAGTTCACTGTGTTTGTGACCAAACAAAGTACATGATTCAATTTTAAAATCTTTGAACACAGATTTTGTTGATGAATAATAGAGTGAAAATGTGTAACCGACAAATCTGGATGTAAATTCTTTATTTTTGCTTGTAACTTGGCAACAACACCATTATGCCTGCCAATCATATTTGCTGCACCGTCTGTAGACAAGCAGACAAGTCTGTAACCCCCAAGTTTTTCGTTTCTCAAGATGGTTCGTTGTGGTGTGGGTCATATAATTTTTGAAAAATTGAATGGAAAACACGGGGTTTGCCCGGCCCGGGGGGGCGGGGGGGCCCCCCCCCCCCCCCCCTTCCTTCCTTTTTTTCCTAGTCGGAGGAGTATTAGCCATTTTAAAGACGATGTGCAATCTAAAAAATAAATTAAAAAACAACATGAAGACTAACTGAAAAATGCACACTAACACCCGATTTATATTTCCAGTTTAAAGAAAATTTGATAAAAAATAAACAATAGTAAAATATAATATATGTTGCTCATAAGGCGAGAGGTGCAATGTAAGAGGAGTGTCTAAAAAGTAGTGGAAATGTTTAATCTATCCTTGCTTAAAATCGTCTGGGTGGGCCGCAAATCTGCTTGTAATGGGCCGCATGCCCATTATATATAGCTATATTATTATAGATATTTTAGCACATATTCTAATTATTCGTCTGAAACATTATTCTATTTTTCTGTTTCACATATGTTGGCTTCCCTTTAGTATTATCTATGAATGTTGAGCCACACCGGTGCTGTTTGTTCGCGTATCACAGCATTTATGCTTATATTCGTCATTACGAAGTTTCTGTTTACGAAACTGGTTCAAAAATTTTGCTGAACCATACATTGTTAATTAATCTGGAACACCCCACAAACTCGTTGCAAATACTCATGATATTGATTTATTTTCTCCCACTTCATCTTATTTGTCCAATAAAACGTTGGATTTTTCGATTTTTTAGAAATCAACGGACACGTATTTTTTGTTCTTTCATTATCCCATTGGTGCACAAGTGGATCCAACTTGAACAAATTCTTTATCAGGCTTACTTTTGTTATGATTTATATGTTCTAATTGAACAAAAATGAATGAAAATCGAGTATGTAAAATGAGAATTTCTTAATATTTATCGCATCTTAAAAAATGAATTCATAAGTGGACCAATAGCGTATAAACGCTTCTCATTTTTGCCATCTCTATTCTAACTTTGACAGAGGATTTCTTGTTTTAACACATTTCCTACCATCCTCCGTTTCAATTAACGCAGACCTCTATAGGAGGCAGATAATTTGTTGATGTGAGGTGTCATATGGGGATTTCTATAACACGACTGCATAACCTACCCAAAGCATTTTTGCTTAGTTATGACGTCACCTTTTCTACAACACCATTTAATGCACTCTTTTCATTGAAACAGTTGATCCAATCAGATAAAGATAAATTCAAAAGAATGATAAGTCTGTTTGAAAGCACAATAAAAATGGATGAAAATGAGTTCTTTGATTTGCAAGGCGTGGGTGCAAAAGGAAGAAAAACTTCATGCCGACAAGAAGTTCGGGCAGAAGTTTACGAAAATATGGATTCCAAATCGGCCAACTCTAGGAATCCAAGTTTATGGAGTTTGCTTTCTGGCTTTGAGGGAAGTGACGTAGAAGAGTTTGAAGATGACTTGGTGAATCTAAACTCGAGAGAATTTAATAATAAAAAAGTTAAATACGCGGAAATCCTCTCCGACACCAAGCACAAAAAGGATGACAATTCTCAAGGCTTCGTCAAGTCAAATGCCACGCTCATCGACAAGCACGCAATCAAAGAACGCTTCCGAAACACCTCTCTAACTTCTTTGATTGATGAAGTTCCGTTGCAAGAATTTTTCTTCAAGCAAGATTCTAATGACACTAACTCCACAACCTCCAATTTCCTTTCCCACCACACTGTTCCCCCTTTTTATCGGATGTGATAGGATTAATGTATGTGTGTGACATCTCTGACATTTTTCATCCCTCCATTTACCTTCTTTTTATATCTTCTGTAAAAATTATTTTTCTTCTTTTTAAACATTTACTTTGTACAAATTTTAGTATAAATTGAATAAAGTTTTTTCATCTAAATATTTTGAAAATATTAAATAATCCAGATTCGTTTTGCTAATTTCTTCAATATATCTCCTTCGTCAAATGTTTTAGTTTACCTCCGTAATATTTTCGAGTTAAATTTCAATGATTCCAAAATTACTTTTTTTTATCAATTTTTTTCTAATTTATCTTCTTGTTGAAATTTTTATTCTAGTTTAGGAATACTAACATTACAAAATCACTTCTGCTAGATAAAAGCGGTTCGCCTTCTGGATGAAAGTAATCTATGATGCCTTTAACTGGGCATACAAAGTATATGGCATCTAACTTCACTGGGTCTACGGCATCGATTTATAAGCTGTCGGAAGGAGAACATTTTTGCACGGTAGACAGTGGAATATTGGGATTGATGGATTATAGGGTAAACAACCAAGTTAACTAGAACAAGTTAGTTAATTTGGTTTATTATCATCATTCTTTCAAATATATCAATGCAATGCGTTCCTATTTTTATAAAGTGAATTCATTTGTATCAAACATGCATACTCTGAACTTAGCAATGAAGTATAATGGACATTTAAAATTTTAAACCCATAAATGCATCTATTAAAAAATATAAAAAGTCTGTTATCCTTATTTTTCAAATTTGTTTTGTAATTTTTCAATCACCTGTTTGTACTCCCGAACAAGAGCAATCTAGAAAATGCCAATGATAATCGAAAAAACTTTGAAATTTTATTGCAAAACAAAGAGTCAAAAAATTCTCTTCGTATGCGTTTTTTCATTAATATGAACTCATTGAGTTTTAATACATTTAATTAAAATGAATTATCCTTCGAATAAAACAAACATCACTATTCTCCCAACCTTAGGAGGTGGTAGCGATCATTATTCTTTGAAATTAGATTTTTCATATTGCAGCAAATCTCCAGTTTCCGCCACTTGCAAGCGTTTTGGAAATTAAGACAAAATGAGAGATATCCTTTCCAACGTAAGATAGGACCTATTCCAAGATTATACGTTAGAAGAATTTTATGATATTTTAATGAATACCATTAACAGAGTTGTGCTCAATACGTATCATTGATGAAGTTCAAGAAAAAACGCCGTCCCTATATGACTTGTTCAAACATTAGCATTTACAAGAAAAGGAAGAAACTTTTTGAAAAATTCATGTAGTTTAAAGATCCTTCAATATTGCTGCAATTCAAAAAATGTCTAACAAGCTAAGACATGAGACAAGAAAAGCAAAAAAGATTTTCCAAGTAAATCTTTTGAAGAATTTAAAAGACAACCCAAAAAAGTTTTGGGGTTATATAAATAGTACTTTGAGAAAAAGAAGTCCCTTATACATATTATACACTCTCTTAAACACGATATCGAAATTGCTGAAACACTCAATCATTAATTTTCATCTGTTTTTAACTGAGCCCCAACTATGCTCACCAAAAAGCGCACCCAAGTTTGTTTGTCACTCACAAATGAACGAAGTTATGATAAGTGAAAAACTCGTTTATGAAAAACTCAACTCACTTTCAAGCAACAAATTTCCAGCAATGAACGGTTTACTTCCATATATTTTGAAAAAATTAGCAGATGTTTTCGCTTCTCCATTAACTTTACTTTCTAACCTTTCTTTGAAAGAAGGAAAATTACGGAATAGTTGTAAAACGAAATCCTTCAAACTACAGAGCAGTCAGCTTAATTCCTGTTCTTTCAAAAATTTTGGAATCCATAATTGCTGATAAAATATACTTTCTTATCTCAAAAGATCAAATATAATAGATAGTAATCAGCAAGGGTTTAGAAAAAAATCTACGATAACACAATTACCACAATTTCTTAATGGTGTTGCAAACCTTCTAGAAAAAAAGGATAAAGCTGATGTCTTGTACTTCGACTGTAGTAAAGCTTTTGACAAAGTTCCACACAATTATTTAATCAAGAAATTGGAAGTTTATACGGTTTACACTCCCGAATTGTTAAAATGATAAAATGTTTCCTATCTGACAGATGCCGAATGCGTTCAGTTCATGGACATCTTTTCAATCCAAGCAACGTTACTAGCGGTTTTATCCAGGGTAGTACGCTGGGATCTCTTCTATTTAATCCCTAATTAATTAATTAAGTTGTTTGTGGCGTTCGCACCCATCCTTTCGGATATCGTGGCCCGCCTGTAATGCTGAGTCCAAGTCTAACTGGACTTTCCATCCCACTAAACACCTACCGGCCCTTGTTACTGCATAGCTATACCTTGTTATATATATTATTTTACAAGAATTTATGTTACAAATATATAAATACAACTGAGTGAAAAATACAATCTTAACGCGAACGCTCCCAATTTGGGAAACAAACTTATTGTCTAGTGATAGCTTGATTACTAACCACGTAGAATCGGGTCGCTAGAGCACTACCTAACCGTAAAAACCTTTGAATTCTTCAGAGAAAGAAAACCAGGGTAAAAAACCGGCATGACGGAATGTATCTTGTTCCTAAATAAAAGAATATGATTATAAAAGGTATATGCTGCAAAAATAGAAGCGTTTGGAGGCATGCAATATCTTATATATTATTAATAAATGATATTTGATACATGTTATAGGGGTTAAGAAAGATATACATAATTTAAGGCATGCTAGGTTAGGAACAATCTACCCCTGGAATTGACTCCATCCCTAAATGTCGTCCCTAGGATTTAATCCCTACACAAATAATCTTCACCACTAAATAAATTCTTCTTTCAACTTATTTGCTCACAATCTTATAATTTATTGTCGTTCGACTTCTGAATCGAGAAGGCAGACCTAACCTAAGATGGCAGACCAGTGAAAAATGCTTCAATTTTTTATATCATTCCTTCATTTTCTTCAACTATTTCATTTATATTCTTTACTTTTTTTTTCTTTGTTTTGTCTTTTAGATTACAGTTGACTACCTCTAACCCGGAAATCACTAATTCGGACCTTGGGTCTTTTCGTTTAGACGGCCACATCAAGTAATCACCTATTCGTCTGCCTTTTATAGTTATTTATTTACCCTATTATTTACTTTTTTTTATTTTTGATTTTTTTTATTTCCGTTTTCTTTTATAAACAACACAATGTGGATAAATGCAGAGAATTTTCTTCAGAATTTGGCAAATAGGAGATAACTATAAAAGGCAGACAAAATGGTGATTACTTGATGTGGCCGTCTAAACGAAAAGACCCTCGCTAAACCGGAACTTTGATTAATTTAGGAAATCTTTAATTTAGTAAAATCAAAGAATGATTGATTCAATTATTAGCAATTGAGCTTCTTGAAGGTTTATAAAATAAAAGTTACATAAATGAAGAAGAACTAATGAATCTTGCAAGAAAAATTAATTAGAGAAAGAACAAAGAACTTAAAACAATCAGTTTAAAAGAAATCTTCAAAAATTGTCTACACCCAGTAGAATCTAACATCTGAAAATTAACTTACAAATTATAATGTGCAATACTTTTTTGTTGTACTGTTAGTATTAAACTGACATCTGACATTGAATTTAGTTTGAGTCAAGTTTATACTGAGAAATTGAGTAAGAAAAGTAATTTTTTTAATTAAAATAGGAACCTCTTCGAAAAACCACTAATTCGGAAAGGCCAAATCCCAAGCATTCTGAATTAGTGATAGTCGACTGTATATGGAAATAACATATAAAAAAATAAATTATGGCAATAAATGTATTGAATATGGATTTACAAAATTATTTGCTGATTGTTTTGAAAAGCCCCGGTGCTTGGAAATGATCCTTTGTGACCAAGTAAGTTGAAGAAGCATCCTTTGATTTCTCTGCGCAAACAATATAGTTATAAAGAAGCCAATTTTCTCAAAACTTTGGAGAAGAGTTTGGATAAACAAAACTTGACAAAAGTGCTATTTTTCGACTAATTGGAGAAACATTAATTAAACCTTGTGCTTTGAAGATGGTTAATCTTGTTCTTGGAGAAGTCAGTGAGTGAAAAATTCAACAAACTTCATTGTCAAATGTTACAATAAAGAGAAGAATTATTGACTTTTCGCAAAACATAAAAAAGGAAATTTTTTAGGAAATAAAATTATCTCCAACTCGTTTATTCGCACTGCAATTGGATGAGTTAACGGATGTGAGTTCCTTTGCACACTTAGTAGTATTTCTAGATACGTATTTTTTCTGATAGAATACCTCTTTTGTACTCATCTACTGCCGCAGCAACAAATATAAAGGAAAAAGTAACCTCTTTTTTGAAGCTAATACAATTTCCTGGAAAAATTGTTGTCGAGTTTGGGCAGAGGGAGCACCTGCAATGATGGGATCAAAATCAGGGTTCCAGAAGAATGTATTGGAATTAGCTTCTAATGTCAAAAAAGTGCAATGCATAACACATCGTTTTGCGCTAGCGTGAAAAACTCTTCCTTCTCGAGTTTCTATGATACTGGAGGCAGTAATTAAATGTGTTAATTTTGTTTAGATTGGTGCTATGAATTCCCGCCCTTTTCAAGAGCTTTGTAAAGAAATTGATTCCGAGCATGAAATCGTCCCTTTTACTCTAAAGTATGCTGGCTTTAAATGGGTAATGTTGTAAATAGAGTATTTGAACGTTGTAAAGTATTATTGAAGAGAGAGAGAGAAAGAGAAAGAGAGAGATGGAAGGATAGTTGAAGAGATAGGTTTAAGGTGTTTTTCAAAATTCCATGCCATTTTTGAAGGCTACTTCTGAAGTCTAATAATCGTACAATAGCTCCCCCAAATTTAACACGAAGGCCCATTTAAAAATTGGTTGAGCACTTGTCAACTTGAAAGTTGACAATTGTCAATTGAGAAAAAAATTTGAATGGTCAAAATCAGCGCTTGAGTTTGAGAAGTCGCTAGGAATGGAATTTTCAAACTTGAATACCTCAAAAGCACTATGACAGCATTTTGACATCGAAATTGATATTAATTTTGAAAGCGGAATTCTTATGGCTAAGAATTTTATAAATAAAGAGTTAGCTGTAAACGCATCAATAAAGCTTAAATGATATTTCTTTCAATGTATATTCACTAAAAATTAAATTTATAGAATGTAAAAATTATACACATATAGGTAAAAAACGATTCGTAAAAATTGTAATAACATTTTTTAAAATTTTTTTTTCAACCAGGAAAAAAAGTGAAGGAAAAAAGTGAACTTCGATGTTGCAAAATAGAAAATAAATCTTATTTTTTTGTCTTTTAAAAAAAATCTAAACGAAATAGTGAAATCTCAAGAATTTGTAAAATATTTTCAGTAAAAAGCAAGAAGTCTTGAAATTAAAACTAGCATCACAGGCTGGATGGGCTATTATCTTAGTTTTGACCTTTTTTCACCTAAAATTTTATTTCTTCTATTAAAAAAAAAGGAACCACCTATTATAATTTCAATGAAAATTATTGCAAGAAAATGGAACAAAAAAAATCTTCAAAATGCATTTATTTCCATGAAGCCCAAAAAAGTTAAAAAATAAATGTGATCGTAAGAACTTATATAATTAAATTTTAATTTACTTCTTTTTTGCTAAATTTTCTATAAAAAATGAAGTTTTCTTATTACTTACTTGTAATGAAGCCAAAAAGTTCACTATGCTCAAAAATATTTTAATATTATTATTAATATTTTCCTTATTAATTATCTTTAAAGGTAAAGGTTCCATAGGATGTTTTCATCGAGAAGGCACACTTGCGCCGCTTGTATTGAACTATGAGGAAAGCAGGCTTGATGGGGGATCGAACCCAAGATCTTGACTTATCGAATCCAGCATCTAACCAACCCTACTCACGCCCTTATGTAAGGAAACAATTGATACTGTTGTTTTTGAAAGGTTGATAAAAAAATTGTACACATAGTAAAATTTCGTTTTGCCCCCTAAAATTCTTTATTCCCAGATCAAATGTCAAAGTCAAACTAATACGCCATTTTTAAATATTTTTCAAATTTATAAAAAAAGGTTTTTAGGTTTCAATTAATTCAGTACCAGTTTTTTAAACACTAGACATTAAGATTGTTTCCCACTTTGTAAGCTTTAGTGTTAGGATTGTTACTTTCACTCAGCTGTATATATTTGAAGCGGTTAGTGAGATGGAATGTACAGGTAGACCTGGACTTGGCATCTGGGGCGGGACTACGATATCTGAAAGGATGTGTGTGCGCACGTCACTAACAATACTTAAACTAACATATAAATTCAGTTGGATATATTTTTTTTCCATTTTCTTTTATTTGAATTTTCATAACAGTTGTGTTCTTAGGGAATTAAGACTTTGGCATAACGAGCAATATTTATATAAAATACAAAATTTATCCAAAAATTAATATGGAACGAGAATTGATTATGTAAACATGATGAAAATTTGATATACTATAAAATATTTTTCAAATCAACCGACTTGCAAACAACATTCTGAACTTCCTTCATCTTTCAATAATTTATATATATGAGTATTTTAATCACAATAAATTTGAAAAAATCTTACGCTTGCTTTTTCCAATTAATTCTTTTATCTCCCTTTTAATACCACGTAATCCATTAATCCGCCATTTTTAAATCTCGCATATGCTAATTAAACTGTATACAATACAAATGATCTTTTTTTGCATAAAAAATTCAATTTTTTCGATAAACTTCTTTCTGCCGTGCACAATTATTCTAATCATAAATCGCCATTTCCTTTCATAACGATATTTAAACTGCCTTCCTCACTGAAGTCTTTTTTCATAGAATTAGTATTATACATAAACTATAGCAATACTATATTCCAGGCATTCGAAAAGGGGCAAGAACAGAGGGGGAGGAGGACTCTCTTGAAATATTTTAATGTATACACTTTCTAATAGTCCACGCCCTATTAAAATCACTTTTGTCCCATCATGCACTTAGTCTGGCGATGAGGCTGTTATAGACGTCATTTTCATCACTACTTTGAAACACTTTTCACAAATAAATAAATATCCTAATTTTCTTTTTTACCTATGTCCCATAATAATAAGTTAAAATATTAAATATATCTTTTTTATTTAACTTTCATCTTTTTCCACTTTAATTTAGGACATATTTAACGTAAAGATCCATAATTCTCTGCTTATCTTGATACATATTAATTATAGACAAGCTCTGAGTTGATCAGATTAAAGAGTTAGTATATGCGTATAGAAGAAATGAAGGATATTTTAACTTGTAAAGAAAAGCCATGCACAATTTTTGTGTGGGCAATCGCGGGTACCCGCAAACCTGCCAAGCTTACCCGCACCGTGTAGTAAGCTAATATATACAGTAATGTTACAAAGAATTTTTATTTGGGGGGCAGAAGGCGCACTACCGTCTGCATTTACCTGCATATACTTCGTCTAGAATTAAAGTAACAAGTCTATAGCTTATTTATAACCACTCTATTCTCTAGGTGCTTATATGAACTGCTTCATCTTCTCGTCTCTTTCTATTTCTGTGTTAAGATTTCTGCTTTTATCATGGTTTATATTTCGAATCTTCGTTTTTCACACCAAAGAGAATTTTTTTGTAAATTTCTTTTCTTATCTCAGGTAGAAGACGCATCTTAACAAAATTAAACTTGATGTTGATCATTTTTTAATTTTTCCATTTTATCTACCTTATATTGTTAGTATACGCTTGCTGTCAAAAATTGAATGCATTATTTTAAAAAAAAATTGATAAAAAGAAACAAAAAAAGACAACATTGAAATCAAAAATTAATATGAAATACAAATTACAAAAAGTCACAAATAAAAACGCCAAGATAAGAGATATTTTTGATGAAATGAAATTTCCAATCGAACTATTTGCGCATAAGACTTCCCATCTTCTTTTGAGAAGTTAGTTTACTATCATTAATGCAAAAAATTGATCGACTGGAAAAGTACAGACAATTTCATACTACACGATGGTTGATTGGTTCAAATATTAAAGACAGAAAGTTTACTATTCAGAGGGTAACAGAAAATTAAGAACTTAAATCTTCTATATGACATTGAACTTGAAAAGATTATATATTCTTGAAAAAATAGTGTTGTATGTGAGAGAACAGGTCGGACTTATGTTTAAATAAATTCAACTCAAATATTAAAAATTTCATCAATAAAAAAGAATTAGAATGCTTTGAAAGTTAACTTTAAAATTTCTTCCTAATTTTCGCAAAATAACAATAACGATATTTTAGCAATTTGTAGACAATATGTATAGGATATTATATATATATGTAATTATATATTACACACTTATTTTGGTAATATTAGCAAGGAAAATATATCTTCAATCAAAATTAAATTAATGAAAGTGTTTTCATGGAAAAAAGATATTTGTCTACAAATGTAGACTGTCATTCAAGTGTCATATTAGTATAATTACAAGTTAATTGTTTTACGATGTTAAGTTTATACGATATAAATTACCTTCTGTAATAAAGATCATCGTTTTACTATTGCATGCAGTCATAAAAAAACTATCAATCACAAAAGAAAAATATAAAGAATTAAGCACATTTATTACATCATTTCAACGGCACATGTGTTTAAAACAAAAAATTGATAATTTACAAGTTTTTAAAAACGTTTGGCAACATATGTTCAAATTAGAGTTGAATATTAACAAGGACTTAAAACTAAAGTGAGTTTAAAACTTTTCCTCACAAAATTGAATCGAGAAGGGTTTTTCTAAAGGATATTCTTTGAAAGGGGATCTTGAATGCTGTTTGATTTGATAAAAAATAATGGAGCAGTTTATCTCTTTTCCCTCGAATCGCAAAGAATGCGCAATGTGGTGATTAGCATTATTACTTTATCGATCAAGATTTTAATGTAGAATTAGTGGCTGGCTGGCTGGCTCAGCTCAGAAGAAACAAACAGAGGAGAGGAGAGAGCAAGAAGCAGCAGAAGTAGGAAGAGGAAAGTATTTAATGCTACTCAGATATTCTGCTACTGCTACTATATGATATATTGGCTAATAAATCTTAGTTAGAGAAAGGCATTATTGTCAATAAATATATCAGTAGCGCATCGTGTGATAGAGAGATGATGACTCAAATCAGGATTAGCAGCGTGAAGAAGCAAACTAACATCAGCATTCAGCAGCATAGCATTCCTTCCATCCCTTGAGAAAAGGCGTCTTCATTTCTTCATTCTCTCCTCTAGTCTTTCTCAGCTGTGTGTGTGTGGTGTGTGTGTGAGTAGTATGTGAGTGCTACTATTATTTTGATATCTTTTTATTTTTATCAAGCCTCATTATAACTAGACCTTTTAGCTTTTAACTCTTAGTTTTTACATAACCTAGCGATTTCAGGCATCGATTTTTTGATTTTTTAAATGAATTTTCATAAGCAGACGATTTTTACTTCTTCGGTTACACGTGGAAGCGGTCACTTTGGCCTCAAGATAATCCCCCGCATTTGGATAATTTTGGCTTTAAATATATTAATAATAATATTTCCTCGAGGCCGAATTTTCTTGAGATGGAATTGTCTATGGACCTAACAGGTAACACACATTATGCCTGAATGAAACGGCTAAAGTTAGAGCCCGCTAAGCCTTCCTCTGTATCCGCCTCTGGAAACTTCCACCATTCAACGACACATGTTAATAAACACTTCTATATAATTTTTCTGCATTGATTATTATGTGTGTAATGATAGTATAACAAGCTAGAAAAATTTAGGGCATCATGAGCTACATCGAGTAATAGTCAAATTATTTTCATTGTTTTGCTAGTAATCGCAAAATGTTCTCCAGTTTGCTAAGTTAACCAGTACATCTTTCTGATTTATGTCTTACCATGTTTCACATGAATTTAGTATATAACTTATATTTGTCTTCTTCATTTCATTTATTTTCAAATAACAGTATAAAATTTCATGTTGGCTTACTTTCACTTCACGTTTTTTTATCATTATTATTTGCCTTAAATTCAAAAATTTATTCCATTTCAAAAAAGCTTTTATTTTGTTACTTGTGAGTTTTTCCAGTTCTTTCAAATTTTTTAAGAAAATTAGTGGAAAAAAGAACCAACCTACCAAAAAACAGAACTTAATATTATGAGGATTTTTGCAATGTAAAAGTAAAAAAGGAGAAGTCACTGTAGCGTGATTTCATGGATAATGCAGAATTACAGCACTTTTGAACAGAGGATAAGCAAAGATTTGATTCATTCGGGATTTTCATCACAAGATTAAGTGAGTGACTCGCCTAATTGAATTTGTAATTGGAACATGAAATAATTGTGCAAATTGGCCATTTTTTATACGAATATTCAAAGTATTGTTTTGAAAAGAATTTTATCTATATTTCTGAGCAAAAATGTGTTACCATAAGTTGTGATCACTAGCGACTTTCGAAAGTACAACTAAACGGACCATTTAAAATACGGGTTCGTTGCTTGGACGCAGCCATTCGCGTTATAAAGGATCTACTGCGTAATGTCAATCAAGAGCAATCGTAATGTCAATCAGACATCCACTCTTTAAAATATTCTCTAACAAATCCATATATTCAACCTGTGCAAAAATTGCATACCGCTTTATACTGTTGAATTAACCCGTTAACGACCAGAATAATCAGACGATATCTAATGTAAAGCAGAAGATTTGTATTAAAGAGCTTTGATAAACGCAGACGATTTTATTTTTGTAAAGTCGACTATAGTCGACATGGGCGTTAACGGGTTAAGGCATAGCTTGGTTGAAACAACCTACCTCACTATCATCTCTTAATCTTATAATGGAAGCACTCTGAAAGTTATCTATAATTAAAGGAATTTGATGGCTATAGAACTGGTTTTGAGTTTCTGTGTATGCGTGTCTAATGTCAATATGTATGTATTCGTATGGGTGCCTGGTCAAAACGGGGAAAAACCGATAGAGAAAAAAAATTTTTGTTTTTGGACGTTTTGGTTTTGGCCGTTTTGGTTTTTGGCTTTTTTGACCAGGAACCATTCGTATGTATGTATTCGTGTGTATGTATCAGGAGCGAACATCCTTAAAAAACTACTCACAAGCGAAACAATTCATTAATGGTATAAAAAAGATATAAACCCGAAAAAATTCAAAATTATTGGTGGAGCAAAAGACAATACCTACATAGGTTTGGATCTTCCAAAAATTTTAAACCTTCATTTTCTATTTAAAACGGCCAAATTATAATTCACGTCTTCATATCTGTAAATTTATAGACCTAACCCAAGACCCAAATATATTCTAAAAGAAATGTTTAAGTAGAATATGGAGATTATATAAATTGATTCTTCTTTTCTGTGTTACTAATCTAGCTTGTTAACATTTCGTTGCTAAAAATTATAAAATTTAAATTTAAGCAACAATGCATATCAGTACAGAGTGATCAATTCATTTGATATGAACTAGGCCTGTTGACAATTGGTGAGATGAGAGGCCTAGAAAAATCTTTTAACTCATAATCACTATTGTAGCGGATAAGTGAGGTCTGACTGTATTATACAACCCTTTCCATACGGTCTTTATAAGACAAAGACCTTCAAACATCAAATACAGAAAGGCTCAACCAAAAATTCTGTTCACAAAATTTTACAAAAGAGATGATTTTTAGAGTCATTCTATAAAACCTTCATTTGGTAGAGTATGGCATATCTAGTTTTTGAAAGGGCAACTGTGAGCATCGGTTTCAATGACTGGTAAATGGCAATAAGAAGGGAAAAGACTTAATTACATCCGATGAGTGATCTACCATAAATGAATTATTTTGTTCTCTTGGTGAGCTAGAAAAGTAGTTCACAAATTTTGTAAAACTGTGTTTATAATTTTTAATACCTCGGGGCCACAAGATCAACATATAAACTTCCGTACTAAAAATATGTTTAAAAATGTAATGATTTAAATATGTTCACTAAAAATGATAGGAATATACGAAAAAGGACATAAGAAAAGTTTACATGCTTTCTGGTTTGCTTTACTGAAATTTCTGGATTTCTTTCCATAGTATCGCTTCGAAACTTTTCCTTTAGAAAGCCACCTCATGTTTGAGTGCAGGAATTGTTTTTCAAATTCGGAATCATTTTCTCTGAATAAAACTCCCAAGACAAACAAGAGTTGAAGGTTGACAACAAGAAGAGCTTGGAGATGAACGCAGGGGTGCACATCCTCAAAATTATTGGGGGAGGGGGGCGAATTTTTTTTTGTAATTTTCATAATTACTGGTCTGGAAATACCACGGGAGACCAAATATTCAAGCAATCCTTTAAAATAGAGTGCATACGTAAATTTATAAGACTACTTTAAATTTTTCTTACAAAATTGATCAAATTTAAAAATATACTTCCAGCGAAAATATTTTAATTACATAACGCATATACACTAGTTAAAAATATCAAAAATTATTGGGGAGAGGGCAAATAGGCTTTTCGCCCCCACCCCCGGATGTGTGCCCCTGGTGTAAATTAACATTGATATAAGGTATACGTTGTTTGTTTAGAATAGTGGACACTTAAAAATATGCTTGGAACTAGAGATGCACCGATAAGAAATTTAGTCGAATATCGATCAGTCGGTAATTATTATTAATTGCCAAATTATTTATTTTTGCAAGTTGGAACCTTGTGGGTTAGGGTTGAGCATAAATATCTTTGAAATTTTTGCCTAGAAAATTTTTTTTAATTTTAGAATTATTTTAATTAGTTTTTTGGAAATTTGTTTTTAGAATTTTTAATAGACTAATTCACAACATTTTTAAATGTTAATTTTTTGCTTAATTCTTTTTATTTAAATTTCATAAAATTTTTGGCTTATATTTTTTTAATATTATTTTGATTTTAAGCCATCTAAAATTTTATTTTATATTTGTACATTTTACTTAATTTTTTCTCAAAAAAAATTTCAAACAAATCAATTAAATTTTTTGATTTTTTGACATCTTTAAAAGAAATCGTTCATGTCACATAGCCTTAAAAAATAATGTTGAGCTAAAAAAATTTAATGTGATGTCTTTTAATATCTTAATTAAACATATCATCTTTGACGTAATCCCGTACAATATGGGGAATTTAAAGATAGCGCATAATTATTTGCTATATCAAAAATTCCAAAAATAGGACTTTCAAAAACATGCTGAAAATTTTAATGGTGTTTGGCTTAAATGGAAAAAAAGCTTCCAATACTAAAAGATCTCTTTTTTTATATCAAATTTAAGGGAAAAAAAATTAATTGTAGACAATTGGCTGAATCATATCCCTTCAAATTTTGTGACTTTTCCTAAAATCGCTAGCTGCATCTTTTGAAACCATTTTCATGGTAGTTGAATGACCCTTTCATGTCCAAAACTGTCAATCAAAATCAAAAATTAAAATTTTTCAGCAAAATTTTGACATTATCTGTACTTAACCTTATAACTTAGGATCTATATTATATAATACCTTGAAAATTTATAATTATATACAGTTTGGAATGCATAACACTTATTAATTTTTTCAATAATCATGGGTACTTTTTAGAAAATGTCAATCAAAATTTTGTTTGATCAAAAATATATCTAATAAAATATACCTTCAAATTTTACATAAAACATATGCTTTTATACTAAATCGGTCATGCTGTTTTCATTTCTGGACTCATTTTTTACATTTAGGATTTGAAAATACCTATAAGTGTTAATCAAATTTGCGGTTTACTTCTGAAAATTGTCTCTAAAATATTTCTTCAAATTTTACATAAAATATATGTTTTTATACCAAATCAACCATGCTGTTTTCATTTCTAAACTCATTTTTATACATTCAGGATGTTAAAATACCTATAAGTGTTAATCAAATTTGTGGTTTACTTCTAAAAATTGTCTCCAAAAACATTCATTCAAATTTTACAATGAAATATATGTTTTTATACCAAATCACCTATGCTAGTTTCATTTATGGACTCAATTTTTGCAGTTTGAATTTGAAAATACATATAAGTATCAATCAAATTTGCGTTTAGTTCTAAAATTTGTTTCCAAAAATATTGATTCAAATTTTACATCAAATATATGTTTTTATAGCAAATAGATCATGATGATTTCATTTCTGAACACAGTTTTCGAATTTAGAGGTTTTACTGCTGGTGTCAATCAAATTTGCGCTTTATGTCTGAAAACTATATCCCAAAGTATTCTCTCTAATTTTACATGAAATATATGTTTTTATACCAATTCGACCATGATAATTTTTATTTCTGAAATCAATATTTGCATTTAGAGGTTTTAAATAGCTGAAAGTGTCAATCAAATGTTCGATTTACGTCTAATGTCTACAGATATATTTTTGAAATTTAAATAAAATATCTGTTTTTATGCCAAATGGAAGATTCTGGTTTCATTTTTGGACTCAGGTTTGGCATTTATGATTTTAAAATATCTGAAAGCTTCAATCAGATTTGCGGTTTACTTCTAGATACTGTCTTCAAAAATATTTTCAAAAAAATAAAATATCTGTTTTATACCAAATCGACTATGCTTATTTTATTTCTGTACTGGATTTTGAATAATACGGTTAAAAAATATCTCAAAGTGGCAATTGAATTATTAATGTATGCCTGAAAATCAGTTTGTAAAAAATTTTCAAAAAATGGCTGCATATTAGTTATATAGTAAAAATATACTTTTTTTTTTGTATATTTTGGCTTATAATACTTTTTACAAACATCTTGAGTATGAAATATTTATACAATTAACATTTAGCTAAGATGGGTAGGAAATCTGAAAATTTAGAATAGGTCAGATTTATCAAAAATGGCACAGATGCCGCCAATATGTGAGAATTTAGTCACTATCAAGATATTTTTAATTTAAATTGAATTTGTCCATCTTTTTCCTTTTGCGTCAAAGAGATCATTTTTAGATGAAGAACGTGGACAACTTTTTTTAATTGAACAATCAACATCACGAATGATTCATAAGAAAAAGCCTTTGAAATGAGATTGGTCGACAAATATTCAGGCCTGATAATAGAATACACGATACTGATAAAAAGTCTAAGATCATCAAGAAGATTCTTTAATCAGAATGCTTTGAGAGAGGAAAAATGTAATTTTATCCTTATAAAAATATTTTCGAACACACATTGAAGAATATAAATTTCTAATGAAAAAAGAGCTACCAAGAAAGGATCATCATGGAATGAATAGCAAAATTACATACTGTAAATTATAATATGACGTAGAGACTACGCGCCGATAACGAATTTGTAGCCAAAAAGATGGAGGTCCTATCGAGTTACATAAGTTACTGTAGAATGAAATATTTTGAGTGAATTAAACACCTAAAGTTGGTTTATTAAATAAATTAAGAAAATAATTACCACAGAAATACTGCAAGTAGAACTTATTTTTATGTTTATATATTTGACATTGATTTACAGGTTTAATTGATTTAATAAAAAAATGAACATCACCATTAAATTCTGAATACTTGAAATGTATAAAAAACTTTATAATAATAAAAATTTTAATTTTGACATGGGCTGTCATATTTAAATTATTTTGTCAGGTTTGACTAATATTTATAAAAAAAAGGAATATAACCAGTAAACACAGCCTACTTGAAAATGGGTATATGTGTGTAAAATGCCATACACGATAAACTTCATCATCTCCCTATTCTTTATATTAAACGTAATTCTCTACTTCAAAAAACCGTGACTGATCCTTTATTTTTGGGATAAATTAATTTTTTGACAGTTTTGATTAATTTTCATAAAAAATGAATATCACCACTGAATTACGCATGCTTAAAAATGAGTATATATGTGTAAAAAACTTTATATACTTATTTAGATACAAAGTTTCCTTTTGAGATGAGCTGTCACATTTAGACCAATTTTTTGACAGATTTGATTGATTTTGATAAAAAATGGACATCACCACTGGATTCAGCATAGTTGAAATATATATGTAACATTAAAAATATTTATAAAAACTTATTAATATCTGAGAAAAATAGGGGGGGGGCACTTTACGCCCCCCAGCACTTGAGCGAACAAATTTTGCCCAGCACTAATAGGGTTAAAACATGGTAAGGTGGAATAAAAAAGACTGTTTGAAAATGTATGGAAAGCATGTATGATTCACAACAGGGGCATGCAAATCAAACAACGATTGGTTAACTTGTTCTTAAAATAATTTGTTTTTTAAAATAACAACTTTTAACCTTTTGCAATGTTTTGTCTTTTAAAATAATTTTAAGGAAAAAAAGCCTATCAGAAAAAGTAATAGAGCTTCAACAAAAACTAAAAAATTTTACAGCATAACTTAAGTTTTTTGAAAACTAATTTGACATATCCACTACAGCATACTCTATGCATGACAGGTTGGTTGAGATGATGGACTCAGCACGGAAGCCTCTGGGTTCGATTCCTCATCGATACCAATTTATTCATAGCTTGACAACGGTACATCGCGGCATTGTCAATGAAAACACACCCACGATACCTTTACCTTATCTTTTACTCAACATTGAAAAATTTGCTACATAATTAACATAAGAGAGAAAGGAGCAAAATAAACTAATAAAGCAATTTTCACTATTTAAAATGAAACTGTCTGTTTTCAGAATAATTTCAAAATAATAGGAGGCATAAAAAATGAGATAGTTTATTTGATATTTTCAAGTTTTTATAAGCAGCAAAAGCCAACGTTGAAGTAGCTAACCTTTATAGGGTGATTTGGTAACGCTTGTATTTTTTACAAAGGAATCATAGTATACAAAAATGGTAGTTTAATCACTTTTCATAAAATTATTTAAGTCTTAGAACATAAAATCCTAAAAAAAAACCATTTAACAAAATCATAAAAATCATAGTATACGAGAAAAAAAATCATTCCGTTTTTTTGACAATTTCTGTGTCTACAAATAAAATTCTCACAGCTGTCATAAATAGATCAAGTACATTTTTAACAACTGAAACATTTTGTTTCGATATTATATTTTTATTATAATAATCAACAAATTTTCTTGAAAAAAATGATTTAGATGTACTACAGTGTTACTTGCAAAATTTAACAATCGAACATTATAAAAAATATCTCTGCTCAAATATTATACAAATAAAGTATTTTTTCTTTTAAACTGAATAGCTAGTCAAAATATTCATTCCCAAATAGCTATCGGAAAAAAATTTCTTGACTTGAAAAAATTAAAGTTTTCAAATGTTTCAAACGTACTGGTAAAGATTAAAAGTGAACTTTGTTGAAAAAAAAATTTTAACGCGAGTCTAACAATATTCTTTGATATAAAATTGTAACAATTGATAACTATTTTTCTCTCATTTAAAAACATAAACAAATTTTTATTTTTGCAAAATGCTTGGTGTATAGTTTCTAATGAGATAAAATAAAATTATTTTTAATTTAACTCTAAATACAAATTAGAAAGAAGAGATCTGAATGAAATAGGAGAGCTTGAACGAGAGAAGAGAGCTTGGGTGAGAGAAGAGAGCTTGAATGAGAGATTTAGTTTTAGCAGAGAAAGTGGAAAAGAAAAACAGAAGGAAACAGAAAGATAAACAGAATCACTGTGACAGAAGATAAAAATCTGGTGGATCATCAACATTTGTTTTCTCAAAAATACTACAAGGCCCTTGAGACACTGTGATAAACATTGCTTACCTATTGTGTGCATATTGAAACAATGGATTATTATTATTATTATATAGCTATCACATCGTTTGTAAAATATTTTTTATAGGAATTTCAGAGAAGCTTGGCATAATGTTTGACTCGAAAGTCTGCATTCCCTCTTTTATTCTCTTATCTTTTACATTATTATGTATTCGAATGATTATTACATCCTATAATGCGATCATCATACATGATTTATGAACAAGCTTTAAAGCAACTCTTACTTATAGAAAATTATTGGGTGCGAAGGTCATTTTCGCCCCCTCCCCCCTTCCCCTCGCCTCCTGGATGTGCGCCCCTGGATGAATAGCGGTATGGGTACCTCGAGTCTGAAAACTCGAATGACAACAAGGAATTGCCAAAATGCTGTCAATACACACTCAAAGTTTCGCAAAACAAAAAAGTTCCTACCAACTGCTTTTTATATACAAATTGTACTTAAGCGCAAGGCTGAGCTAAGTTTGCAACATGTGTCGTTTTAGCAAGCTCAATTTCAAAAAAAGTTAAAAATCGAATTCCGAATCAATAAAATCACTAGCGCCATTATATCAGCTTCTCTTATTAGCCTTCTTACGGTACTGTCATCAGACATCTCTCGTATTATCCTTCTAAGTGTATCGTTTGACAGGAAGATATGCTTCAACTTTTCAAATTCAAAATTTTTTAGTACATTCAATATGATATTTTTGCATCAAGGTAATATCAACTGTTTTCATATGTTGTAGGACTTTTTGACAACAGTTATTTTTTAGAAACTTCATAGAACGCTTTTAAACCACACTTAATAATTTGCAAAAGCATTTCTATGTTATGAAAACTTGATTCCTTCAATCGTTCGGCTTGACGTTTAAAATAGTCAGAACTCGAGTCTTCATTCCCAGTGCTTCACTTGAAGGAGCTATAATAAAGTGGAACACTTCAGAACACAAAAGACACTCAGATTATTCTTCCCCACCAAACATAATTCAGTAAAAGCAAATTCGAAGTAAGAGCGTCATATTTCATTTTTTAAGCCATTAAGTAAAATCCACATTTACATCTATAAAATCAGGCCTGAAAAGCAATAAAAAAGTAAAAATAGTTTAACTCAATTCAGAGATTAAATGATTTATTATTTTTAAATGTGACTTATTGGCAAAAATCACATTTGACCAAATATGGATGCAATATGTTACGCAAAACAATCCACTGAATGACCCCTACTCGGTGCGGTTGGAATTGCTTTGCGATCTTCCAGGTGAGCGCTGACTTGAGTTTGAGAATCTTTGGGGTGGAAGGGAGTAATGCAATCAGAATTACAAACAAAGTATTTTGATTTGATAAAATCTAGGTAGTTATCCGCAGTTATTTGGTGGGATTCGGAGCTTACAGTGCAAGTATAATATCGGGTAATAATGGTGAAATATTCATTATGCAAAAATTCTTACTCACTACCTATAATAATCTCAAGATTTTTTTAAGAAAGCTTGGTAGAAATTTTTTCTCAAGATTAACAATTATTTTATTAAAGTGTTGGGAACAATTTTACCCAGGCACAAGTTAAGAATAAATTACCATAAATTTGAATGTGGAATTTGCGAAATTATGATTACATTGAAGAGATGTCACTTTTAAGACTGTGCATTGATTGATGTTTGTAGAGTGCATTTTTTGAATAAACTGCAAAACTCTTTCTTAAAATTTTTATCCACTAAACTAATGGATAATATGAATACAATCTCACTCCAAAGTACAATGTTCAGAGATTCAAGTATGACTATACTACGATTCTGATGTGAAAAGCTTCTTTGCTTGAAATTGCGCACGGTGTACATGTTGATGAGAAAGGTGTAGATGAAGAGACACAAGAAGATCAAAAGAGTGGTGACCAGCATTGTGACGACAAACGTATACTTGGCGAGCAGCTTTGTTTTGCTCTTGAGAGAAGCCACTTGCCTAGAATTGGAAGCAGCGATGATGGCAGATCTTTTCAAGGTGAACTTTCTCTTCAAGTAATTCCTGTAGACATAGGACATGTAAAGAGAGGTCAGTAGGATTATGAAGGCCGTCATTGCCTTCAAAGCGTTGTTGAATGCATACAAGTACATGGAGAAATGGGAGATGGACGGTTTAAAGATTTTCATATAGTAAGCTTTGCTTCCACATTGAAACCATACCTCAACGTGCAGAGTGAAGTAAAATGTGAAGTCACTGAGATAGTCGATTATGCAGATGGCAGCAGCAAAGTTTCGTACATGTGACAATACTTTCAGGGAATGACAGGGGGATAGGAGAGACAGGCGCTGTAGACAAATGACAAGAATCATGACCAAAATGACATGCATCAAAGATTTCTCGAATAAGTAGATGAAGAAGTAGTTAATTATTGACAAGGTTTTGGTAAAGATCCAATCTAGTTCACGACTTTCCAATAAAATAAACGCGGTTGTGCGAATTGTCCCAAGTATTGTCATGATGACCAATGCCAGTGACGTGATTAAAAAGCTTTTGTACGTATGGAACTTCTTGTTCAATTCACAAAAAACAAGGAAGAAGAAAAACAGAAAGATACCGAAGGTCAAGTTGATAATCAACAAGAAGAGTACGTATTTGTTTAAGTGGTAGTCTGTTCTAAAGTTCGCTATGACTCTGCAAAAATCTCCTTCACTGTAGTTTAGAGATCCTAAGAAGAGATCTCTGTAAAACAAGACTTCATGAAAACTGTTGTCCATTTGAGTTGAGATTGTATTTTGCTTTTGCTCGTCTTTTTATAAGCGCCACGATGTTATGTGAAGAAAGTGGTTGCGCTCTCTTGCCAAATTAGCATTGATTCCCCCGTAATTAATATTTAATCGTATAGAATAGAGCAAAGTGTCAGGTTAATTAAAGAGCTTTCCTCTCAAGCTATTACTGCCGACCTTGACATATTATAGAAATACTCACGATGAAGTCCTTGAATCTCATTTAAGAAATGAGGATGCTTTGGTTTTAACTAAAAGAACAAACCCAATATTTAGCGATGTATATATTATAGCCCACTTTTATTACGAGTGCTTTTGGTTTGTGCTTGCGCTAATTGAAGACTACACATTTCATTTCCTCATCATTTTAATTTTGGCACAATGTCTTTCCATGAAGTCGATTTCTGAAAAGAGTTGGTGATGGAGCGAAGAAAAAAGTGAAATTCCAACTCTAAATGCAAGATCAGTCTTGTCTCTCTATATTTCTCTATATTTTTA
This sequence comes from Nectonema munidae, assembly GCA_030549495.1. Lineage (NCBI taxonomy): Eukaryota > Metazoa > Nematomorpha > Nectonematoida > Nectonematidae > Nectonema > Nectonema munidae. The sequence goes on from JAUIRK010000643.1 coordinate 593,347, forward strand.
TCTATATTTTTTAATTAATTTATGGATTAATCATCTTTATCCATAGGTATTCATTTTATTAAATGTTGGAGTTTTTTTATCACGATTTCTTAGAATAGGTGGCAATGTTTTTATACTTTGCTTAAAATTTTTGTTAATAAAACTTTTGCTACTAAAACTTTGTTAATAAACTTTTTTTAAATTTTTGTTAAATTTATTGCATATAACTTAGGTAATTGATATAAATTTAAGGTTTGTAGCAAATTTTCTTCCAAACATTTTAAACTTTCAATTTCTACTTAAATTGGGCCAAATTTAAATCCACGACTTCATACCTGTCATTTCATTGACCCAAGTATTAAATATATTTTCAAATAATTTACTTTATTAACGAAACATATGTGTAGGTAGAATATGAAGATTATTATATAAGATGATTCCTTTTTTCTGTGTTACTAATCTAGTTTAAAATTTTAAGCAACAATGCATTTCAGTACAGAGTAATCAATCGACTTAACGAATTCATTTGATAAGAACAAGGCGTGTTGATACTTGTTGAGTTGAGAGGTTGAGAAAAATCGTTTTGCCCTTGGTCAATATTGTATCGGATAGCGGGCTAGTCAAATAATAGAGTGTTTGATAAACGAGGTCTGACTGTTTTACCAATAAGTCTTTTAGTGCAAGCCTTTTAATATCGTCTTCATAAGACAGAGACATTTTTGACCTTCGAAAACGAAAAATTGAATCAGGTCAAACAAGAATTGTGTTCTCTAAAGATTTACTAATGAGATCATTTTTAGAATCATGGTGAAAACTTTCACTTGGTTAAAGTATAACATCTAACGATACGGCTTTTCAAATACGCATTCAGTTGTTTCCATACTAGAACATCCAAATCTCAAAGGGCATTTGTTACCATGGGTTCGTGAATTGGTAAAAAGTAATAAGTTGGCATAAAGTCTTTATTACATGCGATGAGTAGTGATCACTGTCTCTCCACGTCGTAATGCGAAAGTCTTGAACAAAAAATCTGGCGTAACCTATAGTATTCATCCAATTTTAGATCATGCTTGCCATCAATTTTCATCAAAAACCGTATCTATATTTGAAAATTTTCTGAATTTGAAATATTCTATCGCTGGCATAATGAAATTGCTGATTTATCGAACTATACAAAATAGCATGAATCTATCACGCATTTGATATATCTATAAAACCCACCTTCAAAGACATGATAAGTTTATCAAAAGCTATAAATCTCCAAATGGTTTACGATCACGTGAAGAATATGTTATAGCTTAAAGCGTTATTCATGTGATTAGAGACGAAATGGGGCATGTTCTCAATCCTAATAGGTAAGTATAAATAAAGAAAATATATTATAATTATTTATATATATCTCCCTGGAGGTCTTGCCAGACTTCTGGCATTTCCAACCTGTATACTAAGATGGTTTCTATTCCATGTACAATTGACTAGGGAGACAATGTTCAGCTTTCTGTTCATATTTTGCTAGATGTACAGAATTGATATACCTCATACGATGTTACAAAAGTTTTTTGCATGATTTTAAATAATATATTTGTCAAATAATAAAATAAAATTCCGTAATCAAAGAATCGTAAATGTTCAAATCAAAAAATATTTATTCTTTTTAAGTATATCGTTGGCTCCCCTTACTTTTAGTTTCGTATATGCATAATTTGATAAAAAAAAATTAGAAACTATGTTTAACTTTCTATTCTAAAAGTAACCGGAGACAACGATATATTTAAAAAGAATAAATATTTTTTGATTTAAACATTTTTCGATTCTTTGATTACAGAATTTATTTTGATTATTTGACAAATATATTATTTAAAATAACTTTTCCTGTGCCACGCTGATGCTCAAAGGGTTAAAGTATACAATTTATAAATTATTGTTAAAATAAACGAAATTGGTCAAAATTATTTTCCCACAGCATTTACCTATTGAAAAATTGATCTTTTTTTAATTTACCTCCCACTCTTTGAGTGCGAGCATGACAGCAGTGTTACAAGAAATTAAAATGGTTTACGAAATGCCAGGGAAACGAAAAACAGACTATTAGGATTAATCTTTTCTCCTTTTTTGAATAAAGTAGATTAAATTATAGAAATCAATAAATTTTATTGCTACCATATGTTGTTTCGATTTTTAACCAGAAATTTGATTATTTCTTTTATTAGAAATTTGATAATTTATCCAATTTGATAAATTTGATCCTAATTTTATAACGTATACATTAATACGTTATAGTTATACGTCATAAAATTTGGATTCACAAGAAAAAAGTTAACTAAATTTATTGATTTCTATAAAAACATTTTATCCCAAAAAACAAAAAAGATTAATCCTAATAGTCTGCTTTATTTTTCACTGGCATTTCATATACGCCTTAAGAATTCAAAACTAGATAAAAAGCCAAAATCATTTAATTACAAAGAAAATAGCAATAGGCTTGCCTGCCATTTATATCTTATGCTTCTTTGTTTCTAAAGAAGACTTTGTGCCAGACATTAAATACTTACTTGCATGATTTTGCGCAGACGCGCGTGTGGGTGTGTGTGTCAAAAATGGCATTTCATGTAGACATAGAGAGAGAGACTTCAAGTAGCATAAAATTAATATCATTCTCACAGCTTCATTTTTTTAATCATCGCTCTTCTACTCCCTTTCTTCCATTTCCTTCTAATTTTGATGTTTCAAAATGAAAATCATGAAATAAAGTGCTTTTTTTTCATGAATAATTTCCTTTTTCTTACTCATCGAAGTAAGTAATTATTATTATGTTAATTGAAGGCGTAGACTACTTAAAATTCTTTAGGTTCACACGATATACTTGCTCATAGACAGAAAGGAACTGCAAGTGATTTGCATATATTCCAACTAACAGAATTGTCTAAAAAGTGTCAATTGTCTGATTTGCCCTGAAAGCTTTAAAAGAGAAAAATATCGAAGTAATTAACTCTTGGTCAGACTAGTATGACACCGATGTTCCAAGAAATGAAAATTGTCTACTCTAGATATATAAAATTTATTAAAAAAGTAGGTAGACAAATATTCTGTAAAATTTTAGTACTTATAAGGTAAAATAAAATCCTTATAAATATACAAAAAAAACTTTCCTCCCTTTCTAGAAGGTGATTCTTTCAGACCCATTGGAAACCAGAGAACCAGAAAACAAAAATCGTCTGTTTTAGGCTTTTGTTCATTCAAAAGGAAAAACAGGCCTTTAAATTTGAAAATTAAATCCTCAAGAAGTTATGTATGATGTTTAGATATCTAAAAGTTGCTATCCATATTTTTCTTACTTGTCTGATATTTATAAATAAAAAACCAGGCGCTATAGGAGTATCTTACTAATAACAGAGGAAAAATGTTCCAGATAACAAAATGCCATAAATTGCAAGAAAACAATGTCTTATTTGGCAGTTGAGCACTTCAGGATATCCAAACATGATTTTACCTCTAAAAACCTTTTTGAATTTGGTGATTGAAGAAAAACTTTCACCAATTATGTGTTGGTAATTTTGGTGAAACGCAGGTATTTTGTATCTTACTGATTGATGAGAGAGTTTAAGCATGTATGAAGATTTTACTAATCTTGAAACACACATGACGTATTGGCCTAGACAAGACAGAATGACACATCAAATCAAATATATAAATGCAAAACCGTTTTGCGCTTACACGACCTCCCACGGATGTGAAAAATGGCGCATAATTGACGCACCCTTTAAATCGCCCCCTAACACGCAGTTACCACCCACAAAATGCTGGATTACCTCTCATTTCACGTAATCTCTTCCTCGTATTTCCACCGTCTTATTTCATGGTAATATTTTGTAATGTGAAAATATAAAAGTTCAAAAGAGTACGTTCCTATATTTTATTAAAATTTTGGGATCAAGCTTATATGGCGCTCCAAGGCAATAGTTCCAGTGGCTCACCTGAAAAAAGTTCAAGTGCCTGTCAGCGATAAAAATTTCACGACCTCCTTAGGTACTATATCTTTTGTGTTCACTACGTGAACTCAATTGTATTTTATCATCAGAGAAATTTTAAATACCATTTTAAAGGAATAATAATCCAACAAAATTGATGATAGGTGTTAAATGATACCAATAAAGCAACATTTTTGTATTTTACTATGAGAAGCGTTTTCATTGACAGCGTCAAAATTCATCTCCATAAGATGGTATAGCAATTTTTATGATTTGTTTTAAAAAAAAATTATACAATAAAATGGGTTTAATGATAAAAAATTATGTTATTACTTGACCCAAAATTTGTATTTTAAAAAGAATATTACAAGATATTAAAAAAGAAATTGTGTTAAAATGTTGAAGGAAATTATACCCTATTCCGCCGCCTAAGATGGTACTTTTGCAAAGTAGGTTCTGGGAGGAGCACAGAGTTTTCGCAAAAGAGTGATTGAGTTTCAGTGGAAAAATTCAGAGTATAAACTTCAATAAACGCATAATGAAAGTTAATGAATAACTTCTAAAAAAAGTTGCCAACTAATGCAGATTGCTCTATTATATGATAACGTTTGTCCATAGCCGCCTATGAAATATTAAGTTTAGAACGCAATATGAAAGTAAAGAAAAATTAATCACATTACGCACGATGATATAAAATATCAGAACGTTGATTTCTGAACAAAAAATATTTCTGAATCGTCTGGAAAAATTTGAAAAACCCTTGTTATTGTTAAATTTCAAAAAGAAAGCGTGGTTTTTGATTTTGATATTGTATGAGATCCCCTGCATTTCGCTGACAATAATAGTGATCAATACGACTGTTCAATGAAGGTCATAATTTCTAACTCAGACTTCTCCTCAAAACCTGGCCAAAATCTCAAAAATTTCTAAAATAAGCATTCGCACCTACACTTATATTTGAAACTTTTTAGCCCATGGGATCTACATGTCTCAATATTACTTTTGAACTTCGAATTTTTAGCACTCCTAAGTTCATCATTCTTTTCTTCAATACAATAATTGTTTAAATTTCAATCACGTTTGCTAAATTTTGATCACCAAATATAATTTCGTTCTAATTTTGCAAGAAGCTTTTGCATGGCGCATATGGTTCATATGTGCGTTAAATTTAATCCGCTCCAAAACGGCCTCATCATTAACTGTTGTGCTAAGCAAATATTTTTGGAATAATGAATTACCCTTACCACAATTTTTTACAACGTGAATATGCCGAAATTTAATCTTCAAAGTTGACATTTTCGGAAAAATTATTAATATATGTATATTATATATATTTTCACACGGGTGTAGATTGTTCATTGTTTATATTGTACAAGTGCACACTGCACAGCAAACTTCACCTTACTTTTCTTTACTTCACTTACAAGCCTTTCCCAGTTATCACTATTCGCCTCCAGCCTTTTAACCACAACGGTCTTCCCTCCAAATAACTTCCTTTTTCAATTTGTATTTCCTATTTTCACAATGAACGTCTTGGTACTTTTTTTAGATTTCTTTCATCAAAGCTGTGATTTTACAAGAACGTGCTCTTATTTTTGCTTGACATATATGAATTATAACTGTTCATGTATGATGATGATTACTTTTTAGTATAATGGGCGAAAAATTTCAAAAATCTGGGTCCGCGGGCGAAGCACAAATACCAACTCTTGAAGATGTGTAAATCATGCATGTAACACCTAGAGTAGTGATGGGAGGATTAATCAAATCATGCAAGGTTTCATTAGTACCTTTCGATACATCAGCGCCGATTCTAAATTAAGAGTTATATCAGTATGCGGGCGCTATAAAAAACGATCGCGGCCGCAATTTGCTCTCCAGGGGGGGGGGGGGGGTTGGTTTCCCAGCCCTGATATATGATAACTACCACAAGTACCACATCTGGGTCTGGAGAGCGACCGCCCTGCGTATATTTTTTTCCTGTACAGATGTAATAGCTTTCAAATATATTCTTTTCATTTTTCATTTTAATACAATTTACAAAAATTCATTTTGCTTGAAGAAGTCCACACTTAAATCAAATTTCGATGCGAACAATGAATACCTTGCTGAAAATTTTTTAGAGTAATAAAATATTTTTTCTTCAAATTTGTCTTTTTTTTTAATTTTTAAATGAAAAAGGAAATTCCTTTAGCTATGGAAGTATTACAAGATTTCACAAATGTAAAGTATACGTTTCCTATGGTTGATGCGGAGCTGGTCTCTCCTATATTCTCTATGTATTATGATACAAAATATAAATGTAAATATGTATGCAACTAAATACAGTGGAATGATCCATTATAGCAACGCATAATGTCACAATGATATTAAACCCTTTGCCTTAATCTCTTCTACAGCGTATATGGAAAATTTAATATTAAAATAAGGATGGAATAAATTACTGTATTTTTTGTTTCAATAAATTATTCTTCATTGAAACAATTTCAACGCAAACGCTATCAAATAATATATACAATATACATACATCTATATTATTATAATTATTCAGACTATATATAGATGGATGGATAATGTTAAACATTTATTCAAAGTACTCTTATCTTTAATTAATAGGCGTCAAATAAGATGTATAAAATGTTTTGTTGAAGTTTTCTCCTATTTCTTAATTCATAGTGATGGATATGATGGGTAAGGAATAAATTTCATACTTGGTGTGGTCACTACAAGCAGTCTAATCAGGATTTTATCATTTGGGAAGAATTGAAACTGGCCATTTTACACAGGCATGCTTTTAGTAGAGGTTTTTGTTATAGCAACTTTGGCTATAATGAACATTTCTTTCAACAATCGAATTTGGCCCAGACTTATTAGGGGCAATCAACCGGAGATCATACTTTTTTCAAATAAATACCGGTTATGCCGGTTTGTAAGTTGACCTTTGGGCAACTTAATTTTGCCATTGAAAATTACCCTTTATTTCTTGTAAAAAAATGTTTTTTTGCACTTAAAATTTTGAATATTCTATTTTTTTGTTTTTCTCAAGTAAATTAGTTATACAAGCTTTAATTTGATCTTTAAAAAATGATATTTTTGCTGATTTACAGCATAACTAACTTTTTTTAAAACTGGTGCGAATTATACAGCAAATTATATTAAATGTTACATTTTTTTTTATTAAAAGTAGGGTTAGGGTTAGACATCGGCCTATAAGGTATATACAAATATTAAATTCACACAGATATTAGTAGTCAATAAATACAAATTAACTGAATTATAATATGTATTCAGGCTCACTAGCTAAATATGAAAAGTAGACAAATTTATTTATCGCACATAAGTTCCACAGACCAGAGCGATGCATTGTTCAAATTATTCGAAGAATGGGGGTTTGGGTTCGAATTTTTTTTAATTGTATTTACCCTAAAAATTGCATATCAATAAATATTCATTTTTTATATTTAAAACCTAAAAATTTTTTTTTAAATACACACTTTTTTAGAGCAAATTTATGTTTTTTAAATGTCTATTCATAAAACATAAAATATATTATCAATATATAAAAATAAGAGAAATACTTATTGCATGTTTTAGTATACACATCGCAACTTTTATAATCATTTCAAATATAAATAATGATTTGTTATTTTATGCTAACTACTCAACTTTTAATAATTATTTTAATTCGGCAGATGGCCTAGTGGTAGAAGCGTTGGGTCTCTAGATGGTCTGGGTTCGATTCCCGATCGTGACTATTCGTCTGTCCAGCTATGGAAGATTATTATTCTCTTGTATATATATATATTATTGCCAGGCTTGTAATAATTGAAATGGGATCGTTTAATCAAATAAAACTATTTAAAATGAGATTTAAATGATAAAGAAAATGAGAAAGGCAAAATGCATAAAATCAAGTGAAGTTATGCTTCAAGAAAAGAATATATTCAAGTCCAAAAATTCATTTAAAAGCTTTTGAAACACGGAAAACACCATTCTTCCACTTTTATACCCTTTGCTTGCGTCATTTTTTCTAAAGGAAAAAATAGTGTTCACTCTTTCTACATATAAGAAAAAGCTGCGAATCACAGATTGCTTGTTTCGTTTTGAAATTATTGTAAAATGCGATTGCTTACGATTACGATAAATGAGTGGCTAAAGACAGAAATTTCAAGGAAAAATATTTTTATTATAATTCGGAAAAGAGTCAATTTTTTCTTTAAATGTGATTTTTTTTAAATTTAAAGTCTATTTTTTTATATTTTTTTTAGGTCAAATTGTTAGCATGTGAAGTATACTTTTTTTGTCCGTTATAATGAATTCCCCTATAAAAAGATTTCATCTGTCCTTTCAAAACTAGCAATTTCTTTAAAAGAACTATCGTAACAAATTTCCATAACACATTCTTTTGATTTTAAAATATGTAGCAATAAAAATATTTTTTTCCAAATTTGTTTTAATAAAAATTTTTTTTATTTATTGCATAGAATAAATAGAAATTGAAGTTATTCCACTCAAATGCGCTTTGATCAATTCTAAAAAAGGTCAAACAAATAGAATTTATATTAAATAGTTGATTATAAGGAAACTTTATTTCAAGGTATACGCAATAACTTTTCTTTTAAAAAATTGGTCCTCAAAGGGTTAAACGAAATACGTCCTTATAAATTCGTTATATCTCTTTTGCACTTTTTTATATTTTGATTTCTTTATAATCTATAGAAGCATATATCAATAAGAAATAGCTTGCTTTCACAACTTTGTTTCTTGTGCGTTTTTGTCCTCCTCAGTTGGAAGAGGCTTTAAGTGCCAATCAAATTCACTTAAACGCGAACATCCGATTCTCATTTAGTATTTTTTTAATAATGATAATTGTTATTCCGTGTTGTACCTACTTATCAATTTTGTCTTTAGATGAATTTTGGCACTTTGATTTTTGTTTTAATCGCAATTAATCCCTCTCACTTCTTCAGAAGGCCAAATATCATCCTAATCATAACGGATGACCAAGATGTCCTTCTTGGTAAGAGTTTCTATTCAATCGTTCTCAGTGAACTGCTTTCAAACATAAAAGCTAAAGTTTTGTCCTATTTTTAATTATAATATTAAAAAACATTTCCACATGTTTATTACAGTGTTTTGGAATTGAATCGGTCGGGAGCGCGAAAATTTGTTAACTCGGAACACGCGCTAGAAATAAGCTGTTTTAAAATCAATGTCTATTGAATATCACTAAGAATTACTTTTCCTTTTAAAAGTTCATATAACCAATTACATTCGAGTAAAATTTATTTTGCGAACCAATAGAATGTGAAATCTCTTATAATAAGATTAGACGATGGACTACATTTTTTTCGCACCATTTAAAAGCCAGATTCTTGAAAACGAATCGTCTACTTATCCTTTTCAATGGGTTTTATATACTTGAATGCAGATGATTTTAATTTTATGCGGGAATGATTTCCATCAGTGATGGCCTACTTTACGGTTCGAAAAGAAGTGTTGTATTTTCAAACCTCACTTTGTATTGTAAAATCGTATCGGAATAAAAAATACGATATTTAAAAGAGGTATCGAAATTTTGGAAAAAAAATCGAAACGCAATAAAGTAATTAAACACGATGAAAAAAAGTTTATTTCATCTTTTTTACCTTTCGAATAAATATTTCCAATATTATTTTTAGTACAATCACTGCCTATTAATATTATGTTTTTTAATTTTTATTTTATATATATTATTCATTTAAAGAGACTCTTTAGGAAATTAGGGGCGCGAGTAAGGTTGGTTAGGTACTGGATTTCGAAAACTCAACGTCTTGGGTTCGATCCCGCATCAAGCCTACTTTCTCATAGTTCGATACAAGCGGGGCAAATTTTGCCTTCTCGATGAAAACGCCCCACAAAAAAATTGACTCAAAAAAATGAGTTAGCAAAATTGAAAAACATTAAATTGGGTATATATATATATAATGTTAAATAACAAATTCATTTAAAATTAATTAAATCTATCACTTAAAACATATTTCAGATCAGAAAAATTCATAACTTCTAAATGCAAAAAACAGTTTAAATAAATACTTTTCTCTTGTATATAAAATTAAATAAAAAAAATTAGTTTGGTAATCAATATTTCGTATAATTAAACTTTATATCACTGATATATGTATAATGATATAGGATATTCTTAGTTTAACAAGAAAGCTTAACAAGTTTAGATTAATTTTAATCTAATAAATTAAAATTATTAGATTTTAACAAACAAATCACAAAGCCTTATTGACTGGAATATGATACCACTCAAGTAACGAGTTTGAACTTGATACACACAGGATGGATGGAAAAAACGTTCCTAAGATCGAATTCGTATCGAACTTCGATAATTTTCTTAGTTTAGTCTTAGCAATTTGGGATCCTATTTTTTTTTCAAAAAAAGTTATCGTATTGTACCGTAATTACAGTATTTAGTTTCTCTAACAATAATAAAAATGTAATTACAGTATTATCTTTTTATTTTAAAGAGTAAAAATTCAATTAAGATTTTTTAACGCCATCTCTATGAAAAAATAATTGAAAAAGTGTTTTTCTTTTATCATCGTTTTGTTTTTAGAGTTAATTAGCTATTTTTTTTTATATTTTTTTGAAAGAATACTATAGAAATGAAATTTTCGTTTAACTTTCGAGACTGATTTCTTTGACACTTTTTAGGCAAAATCCGTTTGAAAAACTTGGGTGTAAAAATGCCTAGAGTCCGTAAAGCGAAGGTTAAAGGGCTAAAAAAATAACTTTTATAATTCCCAGCACGATAAGATAACGCACAATCACTTTCTATTGTACATGTAAAATATCATCTTAAATCAGCCATGTCCAAAAAGAAATCGTAGGCGGTTGTGGAGAAACTAGAATTCGTCGCCCAGCTCACAAAACTTCTCAATTACTTCCAGAAACAATGTAAATTTGTAGGAGTTCTTTCAAGACTAATTAAACACTTTTAAAATAAATTATGTTTCCTATTGTTTTTGCTTAATTTGTATACTTGCAGATCAGAGATGGATTTAGGTATAGAAAAGCAACTATAGAACCAATTATAGCGCGATTGCATTCTTTCTATCCCAACAATAAATATTATATCTGTTTTTTTGCTACATTTAAACATTGAAAATTTTAATATTAAGTTTGAGAACTGAAACTCTGTAGTAGTAATAATGAAACATTTTTGTGCAATTTATTAACCTCGCGAATTCGTTAAAATAAAAAATTTAGTACATATTGATTTTGTAATACGTATACTTGCAAAGAAATCTTTTTTAAATTCTATTTACTCTAAAAAATTCATTTTTCATATTTTGCATAAAATTAAAATAAAATTTTTTTTAAATATTTGTACATGCCAAACTTTTCCTTTGAAGCCAAATGAACGCTACTTTTAGATTGATAAGATTAATTTCCAATATTTTCATAAACGATCGCTAAAACACTACTGAATGTCGATCTCTGGTTGAGAGTTGAAAAGCTGGCTGACATCATTCCTTGTTTTAGGTTCAATCGATTACATGCCACACCTGCAAAAGATCTTCATGAAAGAGGGAGCATCTTTTGTCAATGGCTTCGTAACCACTCCCATCTGCTGTCCATCACGCACATCAATCCTGACTGGGCTGTACTCACACAATCACAATGTGAGAACGAATAATGGCAACTGTTCCTCCAAGCACTGGCGCAACACATACGAAAAAGCAACATTTGGCAAATACCTTTACGATTCAGGTTATATCACGGGTAAGATTAAAAAATTCCTATATTTTACTTTTCTTCCTCGCATCCAAAAAATTGTTTCACCACTTTTTTGCCATTTTTTCGAAGTTTTTAACCTGGGCTCTACGAATGTTGCTGTGAAAGTCTGTGATTTTTGGTCTTGATCTTTCTTTTAACGATATATTTTTATATGATAGTATAAATAATAAAGTAGCTTGTTGTGTAGTTCGCTCTCTAGTTAATTTGTTATATTATTACTGTGTTAGTTATCTTGTATAATTAAAACGTACACTTTTTCAATATTATAAATGCATCTTTGTCTGTTAGTTATAGTATTTGTAAGAGAACTAAAATTTTGTTTGATTCAAAATGATTTCTTCAATGATTAATTAATTAACTAACTAGTTAATGAAGAAATAAACATAAGATCTAACTAACTAGCACAAAAATGCATACTATTATATAAAAACGGTGCTAAGAAAATTTAGTACGTAAAAATTCAGCCCTGAATAATTTGGTTTAGAGTCATTCTGTACTAGATCATATTGTCTTGTCACCAAAAATATTTTCTCCACAGCATAAAAAATTATAGAAAAAAAACCTTTCAACCATATATTTTATGATGGGACAGGAGTGGGGATTGGAAAGTATAGTAGTAATGAATTTTTTATTCATGATGAAGTTCTTTAAGCACAAATATCATTTAAGGATGTGAGAGGAAAGATATTATGGAAGTATTATTTTTATTCCATCTTACAAATTTATTCATCGCAAAATTACTAATTTTTGGTCATTTTGAAAATGTGTTGTGATTAAAAATTTATGCAAATCGCAAATTTTCTATTTTATCAAAAGTCTAGTATTTGAAATCTATGTTCCCCTGCTCATCTTTATCAATCAATAATATTATATAACTTAAATCAGAACATTTTTATTACATCAGACACAGCTATCTTATTGGGTTTGAACGAGTTAAGCAAATAGCAGTATTTTCAAACTAATCGTATACTTGTGTACTCGTGGCGCCATATTTTAAATTAAACTAAACGAACAAGAGTCGCTCCTTTGCCATATGTTTGATTTGAGGATCATGGTTTTTGAAAATCAGACAACAACACTGTAAATACTGTGTTTATAATCTAAAGATTATTCTAAACACCAAATTTGTCTCGACTTTTTAACGCGTTTAAATTAAAACATATTTCAAAGCGTTTAGATTTAAACGCCGTCTAAACGTTTGCATTTTAACGCTAGCAACACGTTTGCATTTTAACGCCTATAAATTTAAATAGACAAACAAATTTGAATATAATAGCTGAGTTCTTGCTATTTTTCCCATGATATAAATCATCTTACATACGTCCAACTCTGTTGGGATTACTCTATATCAAATTAACCACGCCAGAAGATTCATGAATTTAAGTTGATTCTTAGAAGGATTAGCGCAGAGAGCTATCTCTCATACAGAAGATAGCTTGATATCCTTTCTATTAGAACATTTTTAATATTTAGTAACTTTAAATCCTTTGTGCTTAGATTTAAAACCTGTCTAGGTTATTCAAGTATTGAAATGCTAAACACATTTTATACAGTGCAGGTTCAAATAATGATACAAGGTATAGCCTTAAATCTAGAGCTGGATTCAGTTTATTCCTCTCTTCTTTTCAATGAAGATATATGAAGTAAGGCTCCTTCAATGAACTCCGTACTTATAAATGACAGGAGAATCCTAAGCTTCAGTAGATAACATATGTGCGTTGATATGAATATTTAGCATACACGTAGAGTGCTTCTTCATTTGTTCCAAAAATCATTGCTTCCTTTTTTTAATAAAAAATAATAATAATATGGTAGAGAATACTTTTGCTGTGATTATTATAGGTTTTTTTGGCAAATACTTGAACAAGTACGATGGATCATACATTCCTGATGGCTGGAGCGAGTGGGTGGCCATTTTAAAAAATTCCAAATACTATAACTACCTCATCAACTATAATGGCAAAATTATCAAGCATGGAGACGACTATTACAAAGATTATTTACCTGATTTGATCGGTAAGCCTAGTTAATATATTCATTTCATCACAAATTTCCATGTAAATATTTTTATATAGATTCGTCCTAAGCTGTAAAGTATATACACACTAGATCCCTCTGGCTTTCTATGGTCAATATATTCAAAATTTTACATTTAAATTGGTAAATAATTAAATTTATCTCTCCTATATGTCACTTTACTTCATAACACTTTCAAAAGTGTTTTCTGGGGGTGTGAAATAATTAAGTTTCGTGCAAACAGGCAAAACTGACCTACTCCTTAAACAGCCTCAGGGATTAAGTGAAATCACAGTGACTTTTCATTTCATTGTGCATGTAGTGTCATAAAACATACCCTGATAAAACATGCAGGCCGAAACACGTGTTCCACTAGATACGTTAAAACACGGGTAGTGGCGTGGAACCCGCCTTCCGCGTTATAAAGGATTTACTGTGTATATGTTTTTAAATCGTAAAACGTTTGCTTACACCATTCTATATTTTCATTTTGAATATCCAAAATTCAGTTAGTACCTGTTAAATAGCATTCCAATTTGCAAAAAAAATTTTTCTTACTTTGAGTGTTTTTTAATGAATTTGATTCTTATTGATAAACTTGTTAGGATACAAAAAAAATTTATTCTTTTATAATGGCTTAGTTCATTTGAAGTATATTTTTATGCCAGATTTAAATCAAAATATGTTATTATATTAATAAAATTTAAAATTTTTATTAAACTTTCCAAATAGTTTATCGATTTGAAGGGTAAAATCTTCTGATTGCTTTAGTTATTTATCTATCAACGAGCTGTTAATTAAACGAAAGATTAGACATCTCAAATCTTATTTCAAATACATATAGGTTTGGTGCTGAAGACGATCTATTAAATTTATGTACAAAGTATACGGGAATATCTCATACAATTTATTCGTCATTAAAAATGCTATCAGTTGTTACATCATTTCAGACCTGCTACACCAGTTTACTTCTCTTTACTTACTCACCTGTGTTTGTTTGATAAGAATTAGAAAAAAAAGAATTTTTTTTTTTAAATAAAGTAAAAAATTTTGAAGTTTAATTTTAATTATAAAAAAGTAAAGATTTTTTAAAAGAAAATAAATGTTTGATAAGCCAGTGTCTTCAAAAATTTACTTATTCAAAAATTATTTGTGGCCAATAAATTTCCTGTTTACCTTATTTCGAACGAATCATACATATAGTAACGGATTAAGAGTCTTGTTTTATGAGTACTGATATCGCCCATTTTAAAAACAACTTTTTCTAGGAGGAATGTGAAAAACAGGAAAAGAATAAAAAATTTTATTTGAAGGAATCCATTTTTTATTATTGTTTGCGGACATTTAAAAAAATGGCTGGTTGGTTAAACTAACAATACATAATAAGGAACTTGATACTATATTTTTGCTCATTTACCAAATAATTCTTTATCATTTATTCTTCCACTAATGGGAAAAATTTATCTAAAAATATTCTAGTTACGACAAATATATGCGTTCAGTCAAGGGCCTCCTCGTTTGTCTTGAAATGTTAGGTGGGAAAACAATTTTTATGATTTTCTTAAAGAACTTTTCTAGCTCATAAGTCATAACCGATACATTATGTGTAAGAAAAAGCTGCATTTATATTGGATTAAAAATAAGTAAAAAAATATATTATATCTAAAAATATAAAAATCGAAATAAGGATGATTGCATCGTTTCTATTGAGCAAATTTTTCAAATAAATTGAAAAATTATTTCAAAATTTCCTTAGGCAAGAAGAAAATCCGAAAAAGTATAGGGGATAAAATATAGTATATCTACTTCAAACAAAAAATTGAGGGCGACTTGTCTACCCCCCCCCCCCCCCCCCGGACCTAAATCGAGGCCCATGCATTCAGTAACGTACTGGAAAATTTTTGTTTGAAAACTAATCTATTGGCATTTAATAAGATTT
Organism: Nectonema munidae; assembly: GCA_030549495.1. Classification (NCBI taxonomy): domain Eukaryota; kingdom Metazoa; phylum Nematomorpha; class Nectonematoida; family Nectonematidae; genus Nectonema; species Nectonema munidae. The sequence continues at coordinate 609,037 of JAUIRK010000643.1, forward strand.
ATATAGTAAATTTAATTATAAGATTACAAAAAAAATTCATTATTTCATTCTTTAATTTAAATATTTCAATTTTTTGATTATGCAGCCCGTAACTTAGATTCAAGGATTTCGGACCTATATGTGTCTAATAAGCTGCAAGGATATAAAATCTTTCAAACTTTATGATTTAAGAAAAGAGGGGGGGGGGCAAAATCATCATCAAGTTAGCAAAAGGATATTACTTTCGAGCTTTCGAACGAATGTATTTAAAATGAAACTGACCATCCTAGTCTGCTGATTCCGTTTAAAGGAAACCAAATTTCCAAATTTTCAGTTTATTAGCATAATGGATCTACTGTGCTGTTTAAAAATACTGACTTTTTAGTTTGTTGATTACATATTTAGGAGTTTAACGATCAGAACGATCCAACGATATCTATTGTAAGGCAGATTTGTATAAAATAGAACTTATAAACTCTATATTATATTTTATAGACAAAAAGATTTACTTAAAATAAATCTCACTTATGAGTTTTAGATTAAAAAATATCTAATCACCCATACACCCTTTATTTAATAATTATATAAGAAATACATAATTATATAAAGAAGAAATTTATAAAGCTTGCGTCAGAACTGTAACCACGTATGCTTCTGAAACATGAAATATAAAGACTCTTGAAGAAAACATTTTGAAGAAACAAAAACAAGCCTGGCTTTAACAAAAATATTTATCCCCTTTAAATATATTGTTGTCTCCCGTTAATTTTAGAATAGAAAGATAAACTTAGTCTCTCTAATAATTTTTTTATCAAATCATACATATAGGAAACTAAAAGTAATGGGAGCCAACGATATATTTAAAAAGAATAAATATTTTTTGATTTGAACATTTTTCGATTCTTTGATTACATCATTTTATTTTGATTATTTGACAAATATATTATTTAATATCGTGCAAAATGCAAAAATATAGGTAATAAGTAATAACTTTAGAAACATCGTATGAGGTATATCAAATCTTACATCTAGCAAAATATGAATAGAAAGTTGAACATTGTCTACCTAGTCATTTGTATATGGAATAGAAACCATCATAGTATACAGGTTAGAGATGAACCATCGTAGTATATAGGTTGGAGATGACACTCAAGTTGTCTACCTGCGTTCAGCCGTACAGGTCATGAGATATATATAGAAATAAAAACAAAACAATTAGGAACATCAGATTAACTATAAAAAATATATTTGTAAAGTTATTTTTAAAACTATAAGTCAGGTAAACAAAAAGTAATGACTTTTTTGGATAAATTTTACTTTGAAATAAAAAGTCTTTGGAATAGGAAGTAAAAGTTTTATTTTCAACTTGACATATAATAAATCCTTAAATAGTATTACAATAAAATAACATAAATAAAAAATGTAAATAGACTCAATAAATAAACAAATTAAATTTTTATGGAGTTTGATAGCTTGAGCATGAATGCTAGTATTAGTTTAATTATTATCATTAAGGGGTTTGATCATTTTATCATTTATTTTCGGCTATAATTTAATGAGAATAAATAAATATACAAATCAATTTGTTAAGTTGGCGAACTCGCACTAATCTGATTAACAAAGTTGGGGAAACTGTTTAGTGTATTGTGCCAAAAATTTCAAAAATCAAGGTCCGTGGGCGGATCACAAATACCAACTCTTTAAGAATCGTGCATATCACATCTAAAGTAAATCAATCATGTTGGTTCTCTTCAGTAGCAAAATTAGAGATGTTTTCGTATTGGAGAGAGTATATAAACCAGCCATGATATATAATATGTTTCTTATTGAGGAGAGACTATATATATTTTGTTATAACAAGCAAAGTAAATTAAGACGGGTCTAACTCTAAGTTAAGCTTCACTTGCCTTTCTTTATATTTTTCTCCACACTCTCATTTTTATACTTTAGAAATCTAAACTTTATTTTAATCTTTTTTAGTGAATGACACAATTTCATTTTTCAAAAAGTCTAGACAGATTTATCCCAAAAATCCGATACTCGCTGTAATGAGCATGCCTTCCCCTCATGGCAAAGAAGAATCTGCTCCCCAATTTCAACATATGTTTAAAAATGTTTCTAGTCATCAGTATTCCTTTTTCATCATTTTTTACGTGTTTAAGGGCATATTTTTTTATAAAAATTCCCTAAAACTTTTTACGATTTCAAGAAAAGATAAAATAATTCTTTTTTAAAGTACAGCTTCTTACAATTATGCCCCAAATCCTGATAAGGAATGGATCTTGCAGAAGATTGGCAAAATGCAACCGATTCACATAGAGTTTACGAATATTCTTCAGCAAAAAAGGCTTCAGACACTGCAATCTGTTGATAGCGCTGTTTTGAAGGTGTTTTTCTTGATTCCTTTTAGACAAATTTTACTAAAATTTATATAAAATATAAAATTGATATGTAAAATTGATATAGATAAATATGTGATTTATCTTTTAGAAATCGTGTTTTTCCTTTGTCTGTCCTGAATAAGCGTTTTAACTTCTTTTTCGTAGCCTTCAGTCTAAATTTTTATAATCTTAGAAGGGCAAAACCTAGAGGGAAGAGACATGCGTGTTCTGTAAAACAACACTCTCCTTCATCCTGACTGTAAATTAAATTGCTTATTGAAATCACAAACTGGAATTAACCCACGTGGAACAAAAATTTAAATCTTCTAGAATATATTTTGACATTTATCGTTTTGAAAGTTTATATTATCGTACTTATACAACTCTAAGGATAGAATTTTTTTTTATCTTATCTTAATTAACCCATTTAAGACCAAGCAAAGCAGACGATATCAAAAAAACGCAGACGATTTATATTCAAAGTCATTGAAAAAAGCAGACGAAGATGAAATTACTTATGTTCCAAAATAGGAACATTGGTCCTAAATGGGTTAATTTATTGATTAATCTGACGTAGTTGTTAATTAGTTGAATAGTTTTAAAAATTATTAACCATGTCATGTGTATATGATTCAAGGGAACGTGTTCACGCAGTTTAAAGAAATGATTCTTTGACTGACTGCTTTCGCTTATAGTGAGATAGAGTGATCTCATCTCCAACAAAAACAACAACATAATATAAATTTTCCTCTCGTAGATTTATGAAATGTTGGAAACACAAGGAGAACTCGATAACACGTACATGATCTACACTTCTGATCATGGATATCATTTGGGTCAATTTGGCTTAGTCAAAGGAAAATCTCTTCCATACGATTTTGACACTAGAGTTCCATTTTTCCTGCGTGGACCCGACATTCTACCTGGTTCAGTGTAAGATAAAGAAAATTATTTTTTACTCTTGAAGTATGCATGAAGTTTGTCAAAATGTTCATTTAGGGGGAAATTTAGGAGTTGGGCCGGTTTTTTTAGGTATTAAAAAAAGTATTTTTTTTTATTTTAAATAATGAAAAAAATCATTTAATTTTGTAAACATATGTAGTCGGACTGCTTTAGTTGAATTTAGAAGTCAAGAGTTGGCTGAGTCAGAATTGTAGTTCAATATTTTCACAATGGCTCTTCAACCCTAAATCCACCCATGTGTAGTTCCACCCATAAAAATTCCAAAATCCCTCCTTACATTATTTCATTTTGAAAAATAATTTTTTAAACCTTCAGAAACATGTATCCTCATTGTGTTCCTTGATCAAAAATATTTTCCAAATGTTTGCCTATTTTCAAATATCAATCCTAAACTTTTTGCTTACTTTAAAATTTTATTTGAAAATTCTTCGTATCTCATTCAAGCGAAGATAAGCTCATCGCTTATTTGTCTTATTTTCAAATATTCCAAAGTATCAATCCTCATTTACTTTCACCTTAAGTTCCCTACCATTATTAGCTTTTGTTAAAAGTTTATTCTCTTTTCAATTAATTTAGCTACTTTCAAACATTTTCAGTTCTTTAAAATTTTTTATTTTTAATTTTACTAAAAAGTATAAAACAAGACCTTTCTATCCATAATCCTTGGGCGCAATCATGAGATTCAGAAAAGTTAAAACATGATCTTTAAAAATTTAAGAAACCTATAAATCAACTTTTACTACTCAATTTTTTTAGTTTTTTATAAATAAAAACAAAAGCGTTGTTCCATCATTCAGGGATCAAACCCGCGAGAACAACCAAGACTCCAATCTTCAACCACCAGAGTCATCTGTCGACATGTGCATTTATAAAAAGCATATCATACATCTTGGAGTAAACATCATTAAGTAATTTATGGGATTAGAATCTTTAAATATTATTTTATACGCTTCGTCTATAAATAGATATTCATAATGAGTTTTCTTTAAGTAAATTTTTCAACTTTCAAATTTTTGTGGGTCTATTTTTCCGATTGGAAGTTCGGTGTGTCGTATTTTAGGGTCACCATATTTCATTTAGATTTTAAAATTATTTTAACTTGATTTGAAAGTAGAGGTTTATAACTTGATTGAAAATAAACATTGATTAGAGCCCTGCATGGGTTGTAAAAATTTGTTATCTCCCGCGAGTCTTATGTTTTCTTTATTTTGCATTCGTCTACTACACACGCGAATGTCAATTAAAAAATAGCAATTTTTTAATTAGTTAGTTTTTTAGTAATTTAATTTTTAACGATCATTTGGTTTGAATAAATTAAGATTTGTAATTTATAGTAAAAAATATTTGATTGATAAAGCTTGAACTTTTTTTTTATGATTTAGAGTGAATGAAATTGCTTTGAACATTGACATTGCTCCAACGATCCTAGACATCGCTCATCTCCGTATACCTGCGTACATTGACGGAAAATCCCTCTTTTCTATTATGCTCAAGTAATATTTCGTTTATTTGAATTATTTCTATTCTCTAACATGAACTTTTGATTTAAAATTGCATTTTATATTTTTAACATTTTTTTCTTCATATTCATTATTATTTAAGATTATTTAAAAAAATGAAAGGCTTTAAAACAAAAAAATGTTCACGGTGCCGAAATCTCTATATCCTAATTTACAATGTTTCTTTTTCCTTCACTAGCCATCTGTAGAGAACAGAGTGAGATGTCCCGAAAATAATGCAAATGGACAAGATAAATTGTAATTTTATTGTAAGAAAAAATGAACACACCTTACAATTCATGCGTACATGTGAGTAATGCAAATTTTTCTATTAAAATATAGACGATAAGAACAGGAAAAGTTTGGGGATCTTTTTAAATACTCGTCTATATAATCAAGATAGGCACAAACAATTGCACTTACATCGTTTCAATTTAATTTTGCGCGTTTCATCACTTTGTTATTTTTAAATCAAGCAGGCGATTCTTCATTTTAACTCATTCAATCCCACAAAAAGCACACGAATTTAAGCCTTTGAGGATTAGTGTGACAGGAGTGAACCAAGAAATAATTATCGTCTGCTTACAACATACAAAATTCCATTGAAAAAAAGCAGATGATTATTCTCCAAAATTATGTTCTTCAAAGGGTTAAGCGTATTTTTATATAAATTTGAAAAAAAATTACCTTAACCCATTAAGTCCCAATGTTCCCATTTGGGAACATAAGTAATTTCATCTTCGTCTGCTTTTTTCAATGACTTTGAATATAAATCGTCTGCGTTTTTTTAAATATCGTCTGATTTCTATGGTACTTAATGGGTTAACCCTTTGAGGACCAGAATTTTGAAGACTAATCGTCTGCTTTATTTATCAATGCAATTTATATACCTAAAGCAGACGATTTCAATTTTTTGGGACACCAGTATCCCACCGGTCCTCAAAGGGATAAAATAAAGAAATCTTCGTATTTTAAAATGACTTTACGAACAAATGCATTAAGTAAAGTTAATACGAAATCACCAAATGTGTCCAACTTTTTCTGGGATCAAGTGTGTTCAGTAAATTTTTATTATTTGTTTAATTTGAATATCCTTTTAGTCGACAAAACAGCATTGCTCCAAGAAAAAGGAAAAAATGGCGAGATACCTTTTTGATTGAGCGTGGAAAAATCACAAAGGGTCTTTTGAAAAAAGTGCAATCTGTTATACTAGGTCTCTCCGAAAATCACTACAACTATGGTCCCAAAACTACCAAAGATAAGTGGTTGCTCAAGGAATGTCACAAAACAGAACACAAAGCACCATGTAAAAAATACCAGGCAAACTTTCATATTTCATTCTACATCCATTTTTTTTAATCATTTGCATATTTAAAAAGTGAAGGTTGAGATTCTGTCTTAACGAGCAACACTATTTTTTTATTTATGTTGAAATATTATTAAATTGTTTGTTATTCATTTTAAATTAAAAAAATTTTTAATAAAAAACTTATTCTTAATGATAAAATATTTCCCAAAATTAAACTCATCTGATTAATCAGAACATTTTCTAAGTAAGTAAAATCTTTAACCTTTTTTAAACTTTTCTCTCTAAGTCTCAATTAGACTTGACATAATTAATTTAAAATCTAGTAGCTTGAAATATGCAAATCGCCTTTTAGGAATTGTGAATAATTCACTAACTTTAATAATAAAGAAAGAAGTTTTCTACTATTTAGTAAAAAAATTAGAATCTGAGTGGGCAATTGAACTTTTATATAGATCGCTCACTTTAACTTGCATCTGCCAATAAGTATAGGAAGATATGCTATAATGATGTACTACACTGTTATTACTATATATATATATATTCTCTGGATTTATAACTTTTCTAATAATTTTCAAAATAATCAGTTTTAGATTGGGAATCTCAATCGTTTAAACTTTAACACTTTCACGAAGAGTAAGAATTGAATATGAACTGTAGTACTACTTTTCTACTACATTTCTTACGAAGAGTAAGAATTGAATATGAACTACTGAAAAAACTACTGATTAAGTACTACAGTTCATATTCAATTCTTACTCTTCGTGAATGTGTTAAAGTTTAAACGATTGATATTCCCAATCTATAACTGATTATTTTGAAAATTATTAGAAAAGTTATAAATCCAGAGAATATATATATATATATATAGTAATAACAGTGTACTACTACAGTTCATATTCAATTCTTACTCCGCGTGAATGTGTTAAAGTTTAAACGATTGAGATTCCCAATCTAAAACTGATTATTTTGAAAATTATTAGAAAAGTTATATAAAAAAAAAGTAGTATTCAGCAAATTTTAGAAAAAGTTTTTTTTTATTAAGATAGAATTTTTCAATCTATGGAGAATCAAGGACTTTTTAAACTCTTGATAATTGCATATGCAAAGGCGTATTTAGAAGGGCCGATGGTTAGTCTTCTTTCTCCTTCAACTTTATTACTTCAAAAACCTCATATTTTAAAGAATATAGATCTTTTTGAAGCTTTTTTGATCCATTTCATTTTTATCATTATCATCGTTAAGACAAGTCAGTTGTTCGTCAAGAAAAATGGCTTATTAACAAAATTGTTTACATTTTTGAAAGAACAAGTGATGTACAGCATTCCCGCTCATTGTGTAGAAATGAAAGCAAGAAAATGATAAAAAAAAATCTCCAAGTCTTAAATGTCCCTGTTTAAATTCTAAGAAAAGAGGTTTATTTTCTCCATGTATTTCGAGTTTACAATTGTAGAATTTTTTTTATAAAATATGCCTCCTAATAATTTTTTTTAATCGCATTTTGCCTGAAGGTATTATAGATGTATCGAATGTAAATTTTTTGCATCCTAAGGTTGTGCTATTCTAAGAAAATGCAAGTTTTATACTTTTTAAACATTTAGAGAGATGTCAATGTATATGTATTATTATCATAAAGACTTACCAGGCATAATAATTTTGGATGCAGTAAAAATTGGAAAATTCCCAAAAAAACACTGCGGAATATAGCAAAAAGAAAGAACCTGATTATAACGAAAGACGAAATAGGTTTTTCAGTTACCTAAACTGATCAAAGTTGAGCGTTTTTAATGAGCATTGGAATGAAAGGATTATGATGTAAGAAAATTGCATCACTGTTATTTTTTTCGTCATTAGTTTATTTATTTTTACCATAAGCTTAAAAATGCCATTTTTAGGCTATTGTTCCATTTAGTAAAATCTTGTCTAAAAATGTTCACTACAAAAAACAAAGCAAAACTTGTCACTCAGGTACCAAATATTTTATGCAAATGAAAGGAACGAGTTTTAAAGGACATTGGATTATCATTTATGATATCACTCTCCATATGTTCACAATACCTATTGAATGTATTACAGTTGGGAATTGAAGAAGAGGGTAATTAGCTTATCACAAAGTTAAGGCAGATAGGAGGGCAAAAATATACGATGGAACTTGTCAAAATCATGGTAGAGTATGTTTAGGTATAACAAAAGCTGGTTTTTCAACTTACAACAAAATAAGGGATCAAGGTCCTTTTTAATTTTCTTTATAATGACATTACTGTAAATATACTTTTGTTTAATTCTTATATTTATTTAAAAAAAATATTTGAAAGTTTTTTGCTATTTAAATCTTTCAATTAAACACATTTCAGAAAATTATATTGTGATCTTTCAAAATTACAAACCTCTCAGCGCAATTATCTATTTGGATATTAATACTCTTTTTTGTTATTTTCTATAAAAAAATAGTCATACATTTTTTTGAAAAAATTAATCTCAAACTTATTTTTAAGGTAATGATAACGAAAATTTCTAAAAAAAGAATTTAATTTAACAATAAAAATAACAAAGTAATTTTTAGTATAGTAATGATTCCATGTTTGTTGTTGGACAATATTAATTTTTTTACCTGAAAGATAGCTTTTTTAGATGACCAACTTTGACACTTTTCTCTGTTTTTCTTCATAGTTCGAAACATACTATATCCTCTTTTATTTACCTTTGGCTTAAAGAGCATTGTTTTTGAATTTAGGAGTGGTTTTGCAAATATGATGAACGCGAACAAAAATGGAGAATTTCAAAATGTCGATATTATGGACTTCGCGTCAATGGGACTTGTCTTTGCTACGCAAACCAAAAAAAAGCTCTGTCCCTTTTGGGTTTTTTTTCTCATCTTTTCAATTCTAAGTCCTCATTCTAAAATTAACATGTAGATGAGTTTAAATATAATATATTTTTTATTTTATTTAACCCATTTACGACCAATGTTCCTATTTTGGAATATAAGTAATTTCATCTTCGTCTGCTTTTTTCAATGACTTTGAATATAAATCGTCTGCGTTTTTTTAGATATCGTCTGCTTTGCTTGGTCTTAAATGGGTTAAAGTCTTCAATATAGATGATATTTGGCATATAACTGTATCAAACAAACTTTTTTCTACACTTCATTTAGGAAAAATGTAGTCATATAGTTATCTGTGAGTACCTCCAGCTGTACTTTTTCTTATTTCTGCATGGAATCATGAGCCTCAATTTGATTATAAGAAAATTTCAATTTAAATCCAGTCTATGCCAGCACCATTTTTAAGTGATGCCAACGATTTCTTCATTTAAACGAAGTTTTATATCAAATAACTTAATACCGATTTTTTGAAAACAAACAGATTAAAGTGGCAGCTAACCCATAAGTAAAAACATATAGTAAAGATAGAACTGTGAATTGATACACACAATACAGAATAGAGGTGAATGGTGTGTAAAAAAGGCAAGAGAGTAAACAATTTTTGCATTACCAAATACTTAAAGAGCAGATGATTCCAAATAAAATACCAGAAGAAGAAAAATCGGAAGAAATATATAAAAAACAGATGAATCGTAATGAAAAAAGGAACAATTGAGAAAATGGCACAAAATATGTGATGCGTATAAAGAAAAACGGGAAATGTGCCGAACTATGCAATACGTATAAAGCAGAAGATGGAACGTTTGATGAATTATGCAGAGAAGATTCGTAATAAAAAATATTGACGTGGGAACATTGGATGAAATATAAAATACGCATAAATTATAAAAATAGTTTTTTTGGGAAATAAAATATAACACGATTATTGAAAATGTGCAGAATATCATATCTCTGCAAAGAAAAACTTATGATGTAATATGACTTTAAAACAGATATTTTCCAGAAATCTGTGATCTCTTAGCCATGAGTATGGAGAATTCCACCAAAAAAATTTTAATGGAAAAACAGAAATCAAGGTAAATGGAATTGAAAAGTGTTAGCAGATTTTTTGAAGAGTAATGAGAGATTTTTTGCCATCAAAATATGAGCATTAATTGGAAAGAACTAAGTAAAGTGCAAATGTTTTATACTTCTAATGTTTATATTCGGTTTTTTACATATTATTATATCGTATTATGAAATAAGCATTTTATATTGATGGATTTGAAGTGTATTCGATGTTATTTGGAACACTAAAACTCTATCTAACTTATAACTTTCAAAAATATAAATATTAGATAAATCAAATAAAATGAATATGATATTTGAGACTTTGGCATTTAATTTTACATAAACAATTATTAATTTTTAAAAAGATTTGTTGGCCAGTATTAAGATATTTACTTAAAGATTTTAAAATATAATTTATTTAAATTTCTTTTAAAAAAGACTTTAAAAAAAGTTACTAATTGAACATGCATAAAAAATTAAGAGATTTTTATCTTTTTGAAGAAATAATAAATGAATTATACTATGAATTTAATAATATTATCGTTTTTAATTTGATATCGAGGCGAATATTTTCCAGCTTTTCATTTTTTACTATATATTAATTTTTTTTCCAAATTTCTTTAGAAAAAAAACTTCAAAAAAAGTTTCTCATTGAACACATATCAAAAAATCAAGACAAGTTTGTCTTTCTGAAGAATAATAAATTCATACAGGAGACTCTAAATTTGACTCAAATGGTGAAAAGAAGTCTGCCTATGCACACAAATTTCTTGCCTAGAAACATTGGTAGCCTTTTAGCTTTGATTTATTTTAGCATTTTCAAACGAATTACATGAAATAGAAATTTAAGTATTTCTCGAGAGCGATTTTTTCGCATGTATATGCACCCATGCTTATGGCCATAAAAGCTTCATGTTTATCCTTTTTTCGCATTATGTATTTTACACATATGGTAAAAAAACAATTTTTGAATAGAACTATTCAACACTTTTAGCACAGTAAAATTTGCTATTTTTGGTGTTTGTAGGCTGTGAATGCTGAGTTGAAGTCCATGTCCGAATCTGAGTTCGCAAAGATATGCTGGATGAGGCTCTGGCAGTACCGACAAAATTATTTAATAACAAAAGACTATCTTCCATAGCATTGGTCCATTCAAAACTAGTGTTAATCTCATGGATAAAAATATTGATAAAAATTGTTTATATAAATCCCAATACCCACTATTGAATTGATTTTTCATATCAATAAATAAAAATATTTAGAGTGTGGTTCGACGCAACAACATAAATGTAAAATAATTTTTATAAAGTAGGAATAAAACTATAACTCAATCAAGTTTCATTAGAAATAAAGTCACCGTCGGAATAGCAAAATTAACTGAAGTAGGAGAAGTCACATTCAATGATTTTTGTTTCAACTCGGCCGGCCTTTTCGTAGAAACTCATCTTTTTTCTGTCAGGAAAGGAAGTCCCAATACTTTTACCATTTTTATCATAAGAAATACGTGTTTAAAAAATATTTCTGTACAAATGATGATGCAATACATTTTTGTGAAAAATTTTAAAGGAAAATCGAATTTGCAAAAGCAATCAATTGCATATTTTGGCGGAATACGACATTTTAATCCTCTTTACTTTACATTAATGTTCCTGAATTTTTGTCGTTAATTTTACCGAGAATTTGCAAGAAAAATGATCACTTCTCGTTATTTGTAGTTTTGATACAAAAATTGTAGTAAGAAAAAATTAGGATTAAAAATGTATATTTTCAATAAAGAATTTATTGGAAGTTACAGAGTACCTAAATAAATGAACATCAATGTAAAAGTTTCCTAAAATTCATTTCTATACTTTGTACGCCTAAAAGGTTAACTTTGAAGTAGACATTCGAATCAAACACCTCAAATATGAGGGCATTTTTGATTAAAGCATATAATTTTTAGAAATATATCTTTTTCGATGAAAGGATAAATCTTTTAGCGCTACTTTAAATAATACTGATTTCCTATACATGATATAAGTATAGAGAAAAAGTAAAGATGCCGTGGGGTGTTTTCATCAAAAAAGCACATTTGCGCGGCTTGTATGAAGAAAGCAGGCTTGATGCGGTATCGAACCCAAGACCTTGAGTTATCGAATCCAGCATCTAACCAATCCTACTAAACTCCTCTACTTTAAGGTATTAAAAATGAAGAAAACGTTTCCTAGAAATCTGCTTTTAAGGATGAAAATCAATCATATCAAATAAAAGAAATTTTTACCGTTTAAGCAATCAAATAAAAAAATTGATAAATCATTGCCAGGAGCAAAAATTAGTGCGAAATCCCAGGAAACGGGGTAACCGCGAAAGAAACATTACTTTACATCGACTACTTATTTTGTACATTATATTCTTGATAACGTTCGGTATTTTTTTCAATTCAGGAACAAATATCAGATTTCGCCAAATTCAAAAGCATAAGAATTCATTTACCGTGTATGCCTGTGTATAAGTCAACCACCAAATTTAAGACCAAAATGTTTACATTTAATATGGATCGCTGTAATAGGTCGACCGCAGTTTTAAGAAAGTAAGTTATGTTGGAAATCATCGGAAAATTAATTTTTAAAGCAAATTAAATCTTGTATATTTATTTTATTTTGGACAAAAAAATTAATTGACCTACAAAAAATAAAAAATACTTTATTTATAAAAAATGGAGTGTTCAAAATTATTTAAATGAATATTTTTAGCTTTTCATTTTGTGTTCGGTGTATAAATCGAGTGTTATTTTGAAAGATAGTGCTCACTTGCAATTTTTTGAAATATTTTTCTACTAAAAGATTACCTTACTTATGCTTGAGATATAAATTCATTTAACCCGTTAAGTCCCAATGCTCCCATTTGGGAACATAAGTAATTTCATCTTCGTCTGCTTTTTTCAATGACTTTGAATATAAATCGTCTGCGTTTTTTTTAAATATCGTCTGATTTCTATGGTTAAGGAAAGATTTTAATTTTATTTTTAGTTGATCTTCCTAAATGCAAACTATTTAACAATACTGTTCAATGCATTGACATCCAAAGCAGTCTAAAAGCTCTGAAGTTTACTGTCAAGAAATATAAGAATTTTCTCAAAGATCATAGAGTACAACATTTTTACTTGATATCCTAAACTTTGCAAAGATTTTATTATAAAAATATATTTTTTATCTCGTTTTCAATTTAAATCTTACTCTTTTCCTTAAAGAAATTTTTAACTGAGTAAGTAAGTAAGTAAGTAAGTTTATTGATTAAAAAATATTAATTAATATATTCATCATAATTCTTGAGCACTCTTTGAGCAGGATGAAAATGAAGAATTTTTGATTTAAAAAAAATTATTCAGTTTGGAGAGAGGTATTGGAGACAAAGATGAATTGAGTGTGTTCAAAGGTGGTAGAAAACTTGATGGAGCCATTAAGCTGTGGGCAGAGTTATTTTAATTATAATTTTTTGGATGTATTATATGCTATATACAGTATGGAGATTGATTGACACTAAACTTTTGTCAAACCTAGAATTATAAAATTCAAAGTGGAAACCTAACACGAAACAGCTCTCCTAAAAAAATGTGATGTTTAGTGGAGTCGTTGATAATTTGTGTTCTCTTCAAAAACCATATGTGCTTTTGTTGTCATTTATGATAAAGTGAGCTAAATTATTTAATATAACGGTAACTTTAGTGTTCGCATTTTTACCATTTTTTTTCGTAAATTCACTATAAAAGCTGTTAAGTAATTCGTTAATTCTACTGTATAAGTAGATTAAACTCAAACCCTTACTAAAACTACATAAAAAGTTAGTATATTTTGACGTTTTAAGACTATTTAGTAAAAACAATAAATTTATATTCAGTAAAACTACAAAGTAATAAAGTAAAATAGATATATTAATTTGTTATATCGAATCATAGACAACTCTAATCAATGACAAGAAAAAAAGGAGATTTTCATATTCGGGCTTAAATGAATAATTTTCAGAAATAGCATAACGGTGTTTTGATAGCATTACGTGTTTTCCATCTTACAAAAATATTTGAGTTTTCTATTTTAAAAAAGGATTTTATTATAAAAAAATCTTTTAAAATACATGTTGAAAAATAAAGAAAATACTAAAAATGATGTAAAAGGAGGGTGGCTAAAACACTAAGAAAGTTAGCTTTTTTTAAATCAAACAATATTTAGACAAAGAAAATTTTTTTAATCTGTTTTAGATAGGATACATTGTATATGTATAAACAGAGTAACATTCCAAGAACAAGATCACAAAAATGATCTATTCTGAGCACAACAATATTATCAATTTTAGGTTTTTAAATGCATGTGATTGATTGCCATATCTCAATCTCATGAGAGACTTCTAGATAAAGAAGAATTCAAATTTCCACTTTTTCAGTAAATAAAAGACTTTCAATGTTTTCCCTAAAAAGAGCCAAAATATGGCGATACCTAAATTTAAAAATGGCAATAATGAAAAAAATTTTAATAAATAATTTTACTTTGTTTCGTGTTTAGAAACTTTCATGTCATTATACAACTTATTATGTCTCTCAGATAAACATTTTTTGAACATAGATGATTGATAGCACTCTATGATAGAGATTTAACTCCTCCAAAAAGTGTGTTTTTATAGCATCATTGTTGTATACTTTCAGCCTTTGCAATTCATCACATATACCTAAAAGAAGAGAAACAAAAGACAAAGATAAATTTGAGTTAGCAATGTGATACAATCTTAGAGTTAGACAAAAAATCAGAGTTAAAAAAGATTTGAACAGAATTTGCTTTATTTCTTTGGTATAGAAAAGGATAGTCTATATAAGTTTTAGGAAAAAATTTTCGCGCTCCTCTTCATATTGTATATAGGTTATATCTATTATGTCTTTCACTAATTCTAAACTTCTTTCATCTTTTTATGCTCTAAGAGTCTAATTTCAATCATTCAACCTGTTTAGAGGGAGAGAGTTTGTTTTCAAGATTAGTGATTGGTGTTTTTTTCTATCCAATAATTTCATTCGAAAAATTCAATCTCTCAGCGATTATGTGGGAAGAGATTTATCTCAGTTTATTCATTTCGTTCTGTCACTAGCTTTTCTTTTAATTATATCTTTAAAAAAATTATAAATCACAAAATAAAGATCTTTATTATATTATTATGGTTTAAAACTTGAGCGATTCACGTGGCAATTGAGATTCAGCTACAAGATATGGAAATTCACCTAGAAATGAATCAAGCATGTTGAGATACATTTGACTACATGGATATCTAAAAAAATTTTTATTCATTATATGCAAAGTATTTATTACTTTTCTACACTCCATTGTCAAATTTCGTAACATGCCAGTAAATCGCATCAACAATCTTGTTCTAGTCTTAACGTTCGAAATGTTCTCCTTTGTGCAATTTATATAACAAACCAGGAGAAATATTTTGACGCGCAAACTTGAAATGAAAAGAAATGTACATCGTATTTTAAAACTCAAATTAAAAAAAAATAAATTTACAATAACCTTACCTTCTTGTTTTTCGTGTATCTTGCTAGTCTTGTAATGAAATGCTTCTAGGAGATGTTAGATTCGAAGAAAGAGAAGCCTGGTTTGAGTTAGCCCATTTTGGTTCACGAAAAGCAGGAGATTTTGTCTAATTCTTATTGAGTTCCATTGGAAATTCGAGTTCGTCTGAGTTCATCTACAAGAATGGTTAATACATACTTTATTAACTGAAGAACTACAAGGTTTTATTTCTTTTTCAATAACTAGAACTTTTATTTTAGTAGTTACATAATTGTTTATATTATCGATAGACCTTTTATCTAAATAAACAAAAATTTTAAGAACAAAATCAAAAACTTGAACAGATTTTTTATTCATCAAGCCTCAACTATATACTAGATTTTCAATTTCCTTTTTAACTTCTTCAACATGCATCGTTGTTCATAGAACAACCTTTTTGTCGATGTGTTTATAGATAATAATAATAATAATATAATCAAAAAAAAAGTTTAGGCATGAAAAATAAAAGCCTAACATATTCATATATAATGAATATTGGATATAATATAAACATGTAAAGAGCTATCTGCAAAACTGTCTCGTTGAAACGCAATTTTTTTTGCAACATTAGGTAGATTAAAAATTTTTAAATGATGAGGAAACAACAATTTTTCCACATATTAACCTCAGGAATTTGAGTTGATTCCAAAACCTATGTGTAAAAATTTCGTGAAAAAATCATGCTATATATCGATAACAAAGAATAAACATTTTTCATCAAAAAAATACGCTTTTGAATACAACTAATTGTAGGATATTCGTCATCATATTGATTAAAAATACATTGAGCGACGCTATTAGTGACATCTGAAAGTGAAAAAGAATCGGAGCTGTAAATATTCTCAGAATTATCAAAATATTTAGCAAAGATACGTGAAATTTTGCCTGAACGAAGTTCTTTAAAAAATTTCTTTTTATTAGTACTTTATTAGTACTAACCCTTAACTAGATCGTTAGCTTTAACTGACATGCAGGACTTCTTGATTTTAATGCATTCTTATGCCAAATTCCCTAATCCTTTTCTTACATCTTTGCAGAAAATATTCGCGCATCTGAAGGAAAGCTTGAAAAACGTTGAAAACAAAAGTGAAAAGCCTTTCAATCAAGACTCTACAAAGAGTAAGAAGAAAAATGTGAGTGAATCGTGCAACTGCCCACAAAGTTCCAACACGCTATTCAGCATCAAGTACACTTTTGATTAAACTTCACCCATGAGCTAAGTACGCCTGCTTACAATCTAGCTTTGTTCCTCGATGTAGAATGTCTTGTTTTGACAAGGGTATTACATATTTTTATGAAAAAAAATGATTTTTTCAAAGCTTTTAAGATTTTCTAGATTTCTAGATTTACATTGAAACTTCCTACATTAAAACTTGTGTTAGTGCAGTCCTCTTTTTTAAAGCCCCAATTTTCTTTATTTACTGAAAGGTTTTCTTTATTTTATAAGCTTTCACTATAAAGAGATGACATAATTTTACGAAAATCAAAAAGATTCATCATTCAAAATTTCCATTATTGAAGGTTTTACTGTAGAGAAATTATGTTCTCAAAATACATTCCTTTTGAACATGAGGTTTTCTTATTGTAGGAAAGTTTATGTGAATGCCAGTAAAAAATGTTGAGGCGGAGCGATCATTCTCACACTACAAACACCTTCTGAATGATGGAACACACAAGTGTACTCACAATTATGCACTAAAACAGCGACTTAGAAGGAACGTTTCCTTGTGATTATGTTTATATAATTTATTTGAATTCTTTCACACTCCATTAAAGCAAAACAACGCTACAAATATTAAGCACTTTATTTGCATTTTGGCGAATGTTGGCTACAAACAACCATTTTGCAAATTTATGTGAAAAGATGGAAATCCATTTTCAACTTTTATTTTTGTTTTTGAAGTAAAAATGTTAGCTGGTATTTTCTTTTTGCCAAAGAGGATTTTGAAGACCAATTTCTTAAAGATTTTAGTAAAAAAAATTCTGAATTATTCGACCAAATTGATAAATCCGTGTACTCTTTATATTGTGTGGTTTTGTGTATATTTTTTATTTGATCGTTTTCGTGTGATGAATAAAATGGACATTAGATGTTACTTTAATGCTCTTTTAGCAGCTATTCTATATTAGAATCAAAAAATGATCGATATATATTAAAAAACAAATGATCAATCTGAAATAAGTATTAGTTGTGAAACGTAAAGTAGATGCAAAATGATTGATCGATTATATTGATTTTTATTCTAAAAATATGTTAAAAAATCTATTTAATGGAAAAAAATAAAGAATCAATGAATAAATGTCAATTAGAAAATGAATTTGAATCATAACAAAGTAAAACTCGCGTCTTATGTGCAATTTGTGAACTGTTTTATGCATTTGAGGGTAAACTTTTAAATTTATTTTTAAAGTTTATTTCATTTTTTCATTTAAAATTTCATTAAATAAAAAAATATTGCATTAAAAGCGGTAAATCTAAACAAAAAAACATAAATACATACTTCCTATAAAGGACATAAAGAAAAATTATAAAGGGGAAAAAACCGTTCCTATATTAAGTATAGCATTTCTATTTTGATATCTTTTGCACGCTTTTAATGCTCCATTTTCAAATTTGTAGGAAACGAAAGAAGATAAGAAAGAGACACTACTACACGCATAAAAAGAAGTTTGATTTTTCTTTGTTCATCATTTTGCTTTCGAGTTGACTTTGATTCGTGTGCGCCATCCCTATAAAAGATTCTACAAGAGATTATTCAAAAGGATTACTTAACTGCATATAGCATAGCAATTTAAAATGTATATAACTTTGTTACCTACAAAATTTCGTTTTAGTTGGTAAAGTTTTAAACCTTTGATACATGACGATGAGAAAAGTGAGAAAGGAAGCTGAAATCCACTACATTAAACAGAGATATAGTTTAAATGAATGAATTTTCGTCGGCAATCGGCTTTATCAAACAAACGCTAGGAGAAAATGATGTAAAGAAGAATGGTTAGTGTAGAGGAGATAGTAAGCGATCTAACAAGTACTCATTGTTTACTCTATCCCTGTTACTTTATACCCAAATTCAATGGGCATCTTAAGCACCAAAACTTAATCCACTAAATTTGTTGTAACCAGTGTTGCCGAGTTGAAGCCGGCATCCAATAAAATTTAAGAGTCAGACGCGGGTTTTTAAGTGTTTAAATAATAATGAAATAAAATCGTTTAATTTTTTTAACCATATGGAGCGGCACTTCTCTAATCGAAGTCGGAAGTAAAGAGGGTGTAAAATTTTTAGTGGGAGTCGGAGCTGTATATTTTGTCCCCCACTCTCGCATCCCATTGAATTAACTATTCATTCAAATTTTGAAGCTAAAACGAACTATTAATTAACCTCAAAAAAACGTATTAAAAAGTTGAGATGAAATGGTATATATGTACAAAGGTAAAGGTACCATGGTCATTGAGTTGCACAGTCGTACAGCTTGTACTAAATTGTGAGCAAAAAAAGGACGTTGGATTGGCCCATAAGACTTTTTGTTAACGAATCCACTAATCTTGTCAATCTTGCTTTGGTCCCATAGATGTATAAAATTCTTATTGAAATAACATATTCCATTCAAAAATTAGTCTGGATAAAAAATGTTTATCACTAGCATTAGACAGTAGCGTATCTAAGCTGGGCAAATGAGATTGGTCAGTTATAGATAAAATTATATCATTTCATTTTCCATGCTAATGTTTTTATACTCAATTATTATAAACTTGGAAAAAAAATTATTATTTAGCATAAATGACACTAATGAAGAGATTTTTTTGAAAATACTACTATGTCTTTGTTTCCTCATCACTTGTATATTGAAGGAAAAAGTTGAAAGCATCGAGAAGGAGGGAGAAAAAGAATTCGCATTGTCGAGTCAAAATGATGCACTGTTTCTATCATAATAACAATCATTGGAAAACGCCTCCTCTTTGGACACGTATTCATCTTTTTTTTCTATTAAATTTTTTCAATTTTTTATTATCAAACAATCCAATTATTAATACCGAATATGCTGCTTTTTATTTCAGCAAAATCACTTTATTGGCATCTTGGCTAGAAAGGTATATAAACATAATGAATTGATATGAGTACAATATAACAAATTTAATATGAAAAACGTACCTAGTATCTACTTATTTTAATGCGATCTCTGAGTTTGTTTCTGGAGCTAAGAGAGCTGAAATAATCTTAAGCTTATTTCCAGCTTTGAATTTAAGCTCTTTACCAAGCAAAATTAATTTTTTTTACTTGTCACATTCACCCACCACAGTATTGTCTTCAAATTTATAAAAATGATTAATTAAAGACTGGCTATCAATCAATCGTCAAAGTTTGCACTTTTAACAACTAGGATTTGCTACTAACATTGGTTTGTTGATTTATCTCCTCATTACTATTAATATTTAAAGCAAAGTAGTCGTTTAAAACAAAACCGCAAAACAATTTTTCGTTCCTTTCTGAAAATCAGACGGATTTCAACAAAAATTGCATTAAGTAGATTGACTTTAAAATCTTGCCTTTTTTTTGCACTTCATAAAAGTCTAAAAAGTATTGCATTGATTTTGCGATAAATCTAACACATATAATTATAAAGCATTTTTAGATAAAAAAAAATTTTCTTGCAAAAATTCCTTCTTTTTTAATGAACTTTTGATATGAACATAATTTTAATATAATTTACCTGTGTTTTGAAAGGACCTAAAGATCTTTTAGCTATAACCGGATTCGTTTATTCTGGTCTTCAGTTTGTATAAAATTTTATTCTTTCAGTCTTTATATATATATATATTGGATCGAAAATAGATTCTTACAAATAATTATAATATTACAGATATTCATAAGGCCTATCATACTTTTGATGGGTATGTAGTGTATGATTGTATGGAGAAAAGAAATGTACCAAAAAAAATTAAATGTATAGGCTATAGAGCATGTATGGGAAGGGATTAGAACTAAAATAAGAACGCCTTTCCTTGGCATACATACGAAATTTTAGTAGAAAGAGGATAGAGATGAAATCATAGCTGATGACAAGATAAATTGGAGATTGTAGAAGTTAAATGTAGCAAAATTTGAGTACATCTACACAACAGAACCGAAAAAAGAATATGATGTGTTAATAGATAGAGATAATAGAGAAATGAAAAAAAGTAGATTTTAAATATATACGGCATCCGTTTTAAATTCTGTTATCAAGAAGTAAAAATGGCAAGGAAAAATCGTGTGACGTCAGAGAAATTATGGGTGACAAAAGGATGGCAGCGAATTTGAAGGCAAAAATCTATAAATCAATGAGTACTGAATGACCGATGGCAGTGAACTTTGGGCATTGGGAGAAAGAAGAAGAGAATTTACTACAAGACAATTTAATGAGAATGATAAGAAAAGGAATTGACAAAATGAGAACTAAGGATTGAGAATATTTGCAACGCCAAAAAGAGGAGGTCATCCCATCCAGATGTCACTGTTGTGATTAACCCAGTAATGAACAAATTTGATTTTTTTTTGTTCAATTTATGTTCATAAACATGGAAAATATATATTTTATATTTTTTGGCTTTATAAAGAAAGAGATTAATAAAATCAAATTAAATGTTATAAAAACTTCCAAGATGGAAAAACTTTGTTGAATTCTTACAGTGCAATAAAAAAGGAGATTCGCAATAAATAAAATGCATTTAGCAACAAAAGTAAACACGAGTTCAGACTATTTTCTACCATTTTCTCTTCAAATAAGAATAAGAAACTATCCTTATTTCTAGTTGTGCTTCAGCATCTAACAATTATTTCGAAGAAATATTTTCCTTTGCTCCAAAATTCTATTCCTCACTATCATCCTTATACTGTTTTGGACCTTTTTTTCGAGAATTTATTTCAATACTAGTCTCATGTCCTCATCTTTCAGAAAGGATATTAGCGTTTATATTATCTAGAAATGGCACGCAAAAAGTTTAGCTAATAGTGCACGTTTTATGACTAAAGAAACAGATCAACAGACTCACTCTCTGACACAATCACACACACAAACACCTTAACACGCTCTACAAACTGCTGAAAGTGAAAAATAATACTAAAAAATTTATAGGAAACAAAAAGATGCACAGAGAATGAAATTTTAGATTCGAATATCGAACAAAGCAAATGGCAAATGAAGAAGTGAAAGATTAAAAAGAATTTTATAAATTGAGCATCAACCACAAAAATCATTAGTTATGGAGTTTTCGCTATAGAATTTCTTCTTCTTCTTCTTCATCTCATCCCCTTATTGGGGGTCGATGGCTTTGATCCGTTCTCTCCAAAGCTTTCTGTATGTAGCATCGCTTTCTTTCAAACCAAATTTTTTCATACTTTCTTCCAAATCATCTCCCCATCTCATTTTTTGCCTTCCTTTTTTCCTTTTTCCTTTTACCTGCTCATCGTATGCTTTTCTTCTTTTCTCATCTTTTTCCTTTCTCAGCACGTGTCCATACCATCTCATTTTGTTCTTTTCGATTACTTCTATCACACTCGTGATAGATTATCACGAGCTATTGGATTTATCTGTAACAATTGATCTACTAGATACACAACATAGACACATAAATCATGGGTTTCTATCCCTCTCTCAAATCGTTTTGTAGAAGTTGAACATTTAAAAAAGTCCAAAATATTTTCTATCTTTTAGCATGTCAAATTTAATGCTTAAGTAGAGGTTTTTCAAAGTCGAATTTAATGGTAGATCCTATCAAATTTGTCTTTAGGACCGATACGAATGAAACATTTCTTACAAAAAAAATAAATAACAAAATAGTTTGAAAACCAACGTATAACAGGTTTTTTTTAAGTAGTATTAAACAAATTGTTTTTGTTCTTTTCGTTATCTTTTATTTTAATGAAAAAAGAAATCTTATGCTTTTAATTGCATAAGTAGAGATTGTTTAACTAAGCTTAATTTTTTCACCATTCTCAATATAATCAATCAAGTTTATAAGGTATATTATATGTATCATTCAACTCTTTAATTGGCAGAAACAATATTTTCAAAAAATTCCAAATATATTACTTTAAAAGATATAACATGAAAAAATGATCAAATGAACGTTTATATATTTTTCTTTCAACATTTAATAGTTAGAGATGTATTAAATTAGAGTAGTTTTTTTACTTCT
The DNA here is from genome assembly GCA_030549495.1 of Nectonema munidae. NCBI lineage: Eukaryota > Metazoa > Nematomorpha > Nectonematoida > Nectonematidae > Nectonema > Nectonema munidae. The sequence continues at coordinate 631,849 of JAUIRK010000643.1, forward strand.
TTTCTCAAGCTTAATCTTAGTACATTTAGTTGACTTCTGTAGTGATGAAATTACCACTTTTTATTTCCAATGTATGAAAAAATTCACTTACTTCTATTTTCCTCCATAATCAATAAATCTATCCGTTTTTTTTAATGTTTTCAAATAACCTTTGTAAAATAGTAATGATGTGTGAATTTACATTTCAAATCGGCAAAATGTAGAAATAGAAGTCCAATAGATTACAAATGTAAACTAAAACCATAAATAATCTTATTTTTATTTACTTTGTTTGTCCAAATATTAGGGGCGTGAGTAAGATTGGCTAGATACTGTGTTTCGATAACTCAAGGTCTTGGGTTCGATCCGTCATCATGCTTCTTTTCCTCATAGTTCGATATAAGCGGCGCAATTGTGCCTTCTCGATTACACCTCACGGTAACCGTTATAATTTTTTCATATCTTCTACTTTTATTGTGTAGAATGCAGGATTTGTAGTTAGCTTAAATAATTGTTATCTCAATGTTAATTAGTTAGTTTGTAAAAAAATCCATTTTAAATTTCGTTTGAAGTCCTAATATTCTACATTTGAGAATAATGTATTTAAATTTTAGTATTTTTATTTTAAACTAAAAAAGAATATCCCTTTGTGAGATTTTGTCTACAATAAATTCAGTATTTTCTATCATTTGACCAAAATTCTAAAGTTTGCCTAAATATTTTATTGTGTATTAGGTTTTCAATGCACATAAGTTATCTTTGATAATCAAATTTTTGTAAAATTTAATTTTTTTTTATTGACTCAAATATTTATTCTAAAGTAGGACCGTTTTGTTTTTGTCAAAACTCAAGAAATCAAACGTTTTCTTGCTTGAGAACCATCAATCAAACACACGACTTTTTATACTGCGAGTTTATCACCGGCTTCATCAGTTTCTACGACCACACCGTTGATCCGTATCAAGTAATTTGCACGAGTGCACTTTGAATACACGAGTTCCAACTTTCAGGGAATTCCATTTTAGCTGAGAAACATCGCATCTGCCCTTTCCATTCCCAAGCTAAGGCTGCTCCACAATCAACTTCTGGATTTGAAGCGATGTCGAGGATCCCAAAATTGTGATGCCAAGATTGAAAAGGGTAAGCTTTTTGACCTATCTTTACTTTTCTTTAGATCTATTCCTTACTGTCCAACTCTAATCCCCTCCCTACTCCAAATAGATACCTAAACCTTGACAAAACCAATGAAAAAACCTAGCAAATGAAAAAACCTAGTAAACGGCAAAAAACTGCAGTTAAAAAAATTGTAGTCACTTATAAATATCATTTCTTGATTTTTTAGAAAAAAAATTCAAAATATTAACCATAGTTCAAACTTATAAATTCATATTATATAAAATTAAGGAAAAATTGTTTTAAATTATATGATGGCGTTTAGTTTAGAAATTTATCTAAATTAAGATCTTCTGAAGTTTCATAAAGAAATGCTTTTATATAAAAAAAAATATATAACTCATTGTCTTTGTGGGTTATTATCATCTAAAATTTTATAATTATATTATAATGATCTAATCTAGAACATTCTATTACGACAGTTTGTAGATTATATAAAGTATAACGATTGATGAACCGTAGCCACGACACGAATGCGATAAATATAATTATTGATTTCTCGCTACATTAGATAAATTTGTTTGAGTATAATATACACGTATATGAAATTGTGTTAGGATTTAGCTTTTTCCCTAAATATCATATTAGGATTCCTCTATATGATAATCGATACGTTGTATTCTATATAAACAAAAAGAGGAATTATTCAAACACATGTAACCAACTTTGCCTACAAAGTTGTCTAAATTTAGATAAGTTTCTCATTGCGGTTCACAATTATTCATGGTTTTTTTGTGTAGCTTGCGATAAATATACATGTTTGTATATATTTTTCAAATTTGCTTTTTCTTCTACGCATGAGCTCTTTAGATTCGTTTTCTATTTCTTACGAGACACCTTCTTATATCTTCTAATTGGTATAGAACATTGTTACTTCTGAAGAAAATAGTTAGGATACGCTAATTTCTCCTGATAATACAGAGTTCTCATAGACCCCACATAGAATCAAGATCTTCCTTTGGTTCAAGATATAAGGAATTTGAACCAAAATCCTTCTGGACCAGTTGGCCCTGCAAAATTTCTTATTGATTCTCTTGAAATTTTTAAGGTATTTTTTAACAAAGGATTAGTTAAACATATTTTCAAGTGTAAAAAAATCAAGCTTCTTGAAAACTTCAAGTAATCAATTTGATTTTTTGTTTAATTTTCAACTACTTATGTTTGAGTCAAAATTCTTTAGATTTTGTTATAAAAAATTCTATACCCTTTTACCATTATATTTGTTCACCTTTTTACATATTTTGAATGCCAGCCCAAAATTTCCACTTTCAGGGGGGGGGGTTGTTCAATTGTGATACAAAAGGTTACATGGCGGTGGAATAAAGATCAGTTGGGAAACATTTTTTGAAACGCTTTTATGTTATATACAATACAATGGAAAATATAATTTGGACAGATGAACTTTGTTCTTGAAATTAGTTTGAAAAATCAACTCTGATTTTTTCACCTCCTATCTAACTTCTGTTGAGCTTCTTATAGACAGAACATTTTCCTTAAGATTACCATATGTTTATTATTGGCGATGCTTTGAAGAATTTTGAAAAAAGTTTGTAATTAATTTAATATTTGAAGATTCAACAAAGCTGTCGTAATCGGAATAAAAAACAACGATGCAATCACATTTATTGAGCTTAAAGAATTGGAAATCCGTGAAGATGAAACTTGTTTCCTGAATAGAGAAGATAAAACATCATTTTAAAATCTATTTAATGTAGTTCACGGTTTCTCCGCCGTGGCCTCCATGGATCCTAGAGGTCCATATAATAATTAAAGGGGTCCACAGGCCAAATATTATAAATGGGGGGGGGGGGGGGGGGGGGGGGTGTACACAATGATATTTCGGTGGTGAATGAAGAAACCCAGCTCACTACGGTTTTTATTATAAAAAGTTCGCAATAGACTTGTCATCGTAAAAAGAGATGCTTTACGACTAGCATTAACTTCAATGCAACCAGATATAAAGAAACTGGGCATCAACCACAGAGATCTCATTTTTTGAAATATTCTATAAATATTATTTATATTTTATTCTCCAACCTGTATTCTACGATGTTCTCTCCAAACTTTTTTCTACTGTTCTCTCCCCCCGGTTTCCGTTCTCTGTTCGGTTCTTTTTGGGTGTTTTAAAGGGGGAAATATTTATATTTATAATTTTATAAATATTAAATTCTGTATAGAAAAACAGATGTCTTTCTTTTTTTATTAATATTATAAAAATTGTATTATAATTGAAAAAAGTAGTGAAAAGGGATCCATGAGTTAAAAAATAAAAGTTGAGAAACATGGATGTAGTTGAAGGAGAGAGTTAGTCTAGTGGTGATTGCCATGTAGAAGAAAGATTGTTGGAGTTGTAGAGGAGATTGAGGTAGTTGATGAAAGTATTCCCATCTTATTAAAAAATGAAATAAATATTTTTTACAAGCCAGAATGCTTTTATGTTCAGTGTAATTGATTAGTCTGTTGATAAACAAAATTTTAAAAGTTTATTAGTGAAGCCTAAATATAAAAAGTTTTCATATATGATAGTGTTCTGTTTCCATCACAATCATGTTAGAAATTAAGCGAGGCGAAATGGCTGCTGGGTGGTATAGCGCTAAAGTTCTTATATTCTAATTTGTTAGTAATTTTCCCTTACTTTTTATTTAGGAGATAACGTTAATGAAATTGAGGATTGGAAAGAAACGTATCCCTTAGATTTATCGTAATTTTTTTTACTTTTTTTAAAAAAAATATTCGACATACAGATTCAATTATAACAACATTCTGGAAAACTGAATAACAATATTTGCAAACTTGATGTAATAAAAGTTGTAAGACCAACTTTGGCGTATACTTTGAAATTATTGTCATTCACCTATATAGTTTGCCAAAATGGAGTAGATTTGATAAACGGTAAAAAAAAATCAATGAATCAATGCAAAGATTTTGGAAAGGAAAAAGTAGTTAAATTCAGAAGTAGAATAAAGAATTTAAAATGTGAAGCTTGAGTTACGCAATAAGGCCTACTAATTGGTACAACACATAGTAATAACGGGTGATCGCTTTTCATATCACTCGAGTTTTATGCGATTTTTTTCATCGTTAAATTTTTTAATGATTATATCCCGATGATTGAAAAGCTTAATTATGAGTACTTCATTAAATTTGGTATTATTTAGTCTCTCCCAAACATATTAAACTAAAAGGCATTTAAAATTTTAATCACAGTAATCAATCTATATTTTGATCAATGGGATAAATTTTGGATAAAATCGCATCGATCTTAACAATATATTAAAACTGAATAAGTCTCATATTGACATCTGGTGTGCCAACGCGTTGTATATTGGCTGAATTTTTAAGATAGAAAGATAATTTCTTGCTATTTTTTTTAACATATATAAGACTAATTTAAATTTTAAAAGTGTTGTTGTTGTAACATCATAAATGGAAATTATTTTGAAAGAAAAATCGTTGAACTAAATATAATATCCATTCTAAAATATGATGTCAAATTGGATAACGCTATTTTTTAAACTTCATTTAGAAGTTTTTTATGAAAACATATCAACAAGAATTTAGATTTTTCAGAAGATAATTTGATAAAAAGAACATAATTAACCTGATAATTAATTAATTTAACATGCTAAACCGATAACAAGGATGTTCAAAACTATATTCAATAAAACCTTCACTAAGAGTTTTTCTTTTTTAATTTTAATATTGAAGAATTTTTGCAAATGTGAGATCATCTTAATAAATCAATCAAAAATGTTGAAAGGAAAGAAAACACTCAAAAGCAAGAATACCGATGTGATAGTATCTATCCAATGCACAATATTTTCAGAATCACAGAGTGCATCTGACAACTCGGATTACAAATAAATATTTTAAGACATAAAACTGTATATCAAATTTTAAAGACAAAAATACATGAACTCTTTTATATGCAGTGAGAATCTGATATAACGCATTCCTGGGGACCTTTTCTTTACTTCGTTATAACCTAAGTCGGCTACATTCAATTCATATTCAAAAGTAAAAAAATATGTACAAAAATGTTTTAAATAAAATAATGACAGTATAGCTTTTTAAGTGTGTTTCTCTTTTTGTATCAAATTTCTCATTTAATTTTTTTGCTTATTTATAAATTCATACAAAAAGTTATCATCGACTTCCTTTTATTAGCAAAATAATTTTCATTTGTTTGAAAAGCCAATTTTGGTGATTAAATTTTCTGTTTGTCATATTCATCCATATAATTTTCATCGTGGTCTTAAATAGTATCGTTTTCAAAATTTTCAAAATGATGTTTATTAAAGGTTACAAGTCTGTCCATCATCCGTTCTATTAGTTCAAAATTTTTCGATTTTATCAAATAGCATCAATCGCTCTAACTCTTCCTTAACCTTGCTTCCTTCATCTATCCCACCATTACTATCAATATTTGAAGCACAGTCGTTTTGAAAAATAAAACAGTAAAACAATGTTCCTTCATTTTCTCAAAATCACGCGGAGTGCAACAAAAAATTGCATATTTTGTTCCACTTCATAAAAGTCTAAAAATGTTTGCATCGATTTTTTGCAATAATATCTAATTTATAAATAACTTTTAGTTAAAATTAACATTTTTCTTGCAAAAATTTCTTCGTTATAAAATTTTTTTTGTTATATTTAGAGCTTGTAAAATAAAATATTTCTACACTACATTTTTTGTACCTAATCGAATAATAATATAAGACGGTAATTTGGAAAATTGAAAACTGAACATTAAAATATTTTTGTTCTTTTTATACTTTCTTTTTACAATTATTGCATTTAGAAAGTTTGGATTACCGAAGTACAAGTTCAAACGAAAACTCAAAAAAAGAAGATTTAACATGTTTTGATTTTTGTTTCTCAAGCCAAAATATTCACTCCCTTAAATCGATATTTTTATATTTTCAAAACACTAATCTTCGTGTATAGATAATATATGAAAATAAATTTTAATTGTTCAAATCAGCCTTAAATTAATTAAGGAAGATATACGATAATTATATAACAAAACGTTTTATTTCTTGTTTTTATCCAAATCTTTGATTTTTCTTATGAAAAATATGAATCAACCATCTCCAAAAATAAAATTCTATTAAATGGAAATCCATTACCAAAGTTAATTTTCTCTCTAGTTATCATTTTTTAAATACTCCTTACTATGATTTATCGCTCTTTACACATTTGTATCTGTGAGAAATATAATACTATTCTATATAAAAAAATTCCGAAGAATCCGAAAATGGAATTCAGAAGATTGTGGATGAATGTATCGGTAATTAGTGGAAGGAACCGGATTAGCGCAATCAAACAGCCATACTTCAAAGTACAGATTTTTTTTCATTGAAAAAGGCATATGTGCCGAAAGTTTTGATTTTAATAAAGTCTTAAAGTACCTGCTTAATAATAATTATTAATTTTAATTGGATAAAAAAATATTATCATTATTCTTTCATAAATTTTAAATTTATGTATTGCCTTTTTTCAAGTTATTAAAATCAATAATGCAAAAACCTCAGGTCAGTCAGTAAAAAATATATCATCCCCGAAAATCTATTTTAAGAAATTTTGTGTGCTTACAAAAAACATGTCAAGTTCGTTGTTAAGTTTACACGCTAAGTTTTCTATTAAATTTTATTCTTTTTAATTTCCTAGAGCTTAGTGGTGTTGATAAAAATCTTAGATTATATTCCATACTGCATTTGAAGTTATACAAATGTATTGATTAAGCATTTGCATCCCGTATGTATTATTTATAGAAATCATAGGAATGCTCTCATTTGTACGAAGTCCAAATTTGTATCAGAGACTTCTGTTCAAAATTTTCGAAAAAGTATTTATAACGATTTTTCAAAGAAAAATATAGGAATGGTTCTTAATGCTACTTAAAGGATGGATAATGTGATTTTAATATCTATAACAAATTTTACATAGAAGATAATAGCTTAGCATTTGAAATTGATATTGAAATTGCTGAGAAAAACGTGACAAAGAGTTTACCTAAATAAACAGCAAGATAAGACTTAATGGGGTATATTATTAAGATATCATTAATTTTAGATTCTGTGAACTAGTTACTCTTTGCTTTTTTTAAAATAAATTTTAACAATATAATGGCGATGGTTTAGATTTCGTCATTTGCCATTTCAATTTATAAATTTTAACAGAATTTGTTCAAATTGTTAAAAAAAATATTCATGTCAAAAACTTTAATCCAAATTATTTTGATGGTTTATTTGCCCCCTCCCCCTCTTAAATGAAACTCCTTTGAAATATATAAATGTATACACTTTCATTGCTCCTGGCTCTATTAAATATGTTTTGCCCCCGCTGTACTTGGAGTCGGGCGACGGGGCTGCTAAAGGCCATAATCTTCCATTCACTAAAATAATTTTCAATAAGGTTCAAAAAAAGAGAATAAGGGGGTAAATTTCAAGAACGACTTTATTTAAATTATGTGAAAGCATTTAAACGAAGTTGACTTCGTCATAATCCTGTTGAGCTTCTTATAGACAGAACATTTTCCTTAAGATTACCATATGTTTATTATTGGCGATGCTTTGAAGAATTTTGAAAAAAGTTTGTAATTAATTTAGTATTTAAAAATTCAACAAAGCTGCCGTAATCGGAATAAAAAACAACGATGCAATCACATTTATTGAGCTTAAAGAATTGCAAATCCGAGAAGATGAAACTTGTTTCCTGAATATAGAAGATAAAACATCACTTTAAAATCTATTTAATGTAGTTCATGGTTTCTCGGCCGGGGCCCCCATGGATCCTAGAGGTCCATATAATAATTAAGGGGGTCCACAGGCCAAATATTATAAATTGGGGGTCCACAATGATATTTCGGTGATCGATATATCATTAATAATACAATATATAATATATCTTGCAGAGAGTCTTACGAATTAATGTAGAAATGAAAGAAAATTGTCTCTTATGCTTCCCTTGTAAAATCCAGAAACATATTAATTTTGTATGCGGATCCTGTTCTAAAAACATATGTTGGAAATATTATAAATAAAATTGTTCTATTTTATTTTTTACTTTATACTCTCTATATTTTTATAAATTAGTTCAAGTTATCATAAATGTAAAAGGAAAACCATAGTAAAAGACTATATATATCTATCTATAAAATTGAATCAAAATAGGGCAAAGAATAATAATTATTCATTCAAAACTGATCATTATATGCACAAAAAAAGATTATATTCAAAAATAAAGCAAATGGGTCAAATGACCCTTTTGGCCGTTAAAGGTATACGAAATTTATGCTCTTTGCAGGGTTAATGGTAACTTTCATTTTTTATGAAAATCAATCAAAGATGTCAAAATATTATTTAAATATTACAGGAAATTAATTTTTTTTGAAATAACAAAAATCTTTACTCATATTATATACCCATTTTCAAGTATGATGAGTTTTTAGTAAAAATCAAACAAATATGTCAAAAAAATCAATCAAACTAGTAATCAATCAATGTCAAATATATAAACTTCAAAATAAATTCTACTTTCAGGATTGCTTTGCTTTTTATTTTCTTAATTTATTTAAAATAACCCAACTTTTGATATTCATTCAAAATATTTCACCTGTCGGCAGCTCTGTCGCCAGACCAAGTAAAAAGGGGAGCGTAGGCAACATTTATTTTTACTGGGTCAGGACTGTAAAAAAATTTATATTTCAAGGGAATTCCACTGGGCAAAATAATTTTGATTAATAGTTTTTAACATGAGAGTGAAATAAACTACCATGAAAATCGTATCAAGATATCCAGCTAGTGATTTTAGTAAAAGTCATTAAATTTGAAGCGATATGCTTCAGCCAATATTTTAAACATCCACCACAAATAAGGTTAAGAACAATTTTCCCAAAATCTTACAATTTCTTTTTTTAAAAACCAAATCATAAATATTTGTTCAGAGATAAAAACGTCTATAACAATCAGACGATATCTAAAGTATAAAGCAGAAGATTTGTATTGATAAACGCAGACGATTTTATTTTTGTAAAGTCGACATATGTCGACTGTGGTCGATAACCGGTTAATTAGAATTCCTTAAATTTTTAAGACATACTCTAATCAGATTTAATGAAATTGTGTAAAAAGGCACACTTGTTTGCTGTGAAGCTTTTTTTTAGTCCAATGTTTTTGTTTTTTTATTCGACATAAAAGCAAATTGTCTATCGTAAATTGTTATTCATATATGTTTCTGCAATAAAGTTTTGAAATTCAGTGATGAAGTTTTTGATTTTTTTAAGTCTGATTATGAATTCTCACTTTACTTAAAAATATGCACAACTCATAAGAAAATAAATGTGTATAGAAATTGATTATTTTTATTTTGATATTACTTGTATTTATGCAAATTTTTAATAATTTTTATAAAAGTAATATTCATTCATTCATAGATCATTCAGAATTATCTGCTTGGATTGTTTTGCGTTAGATTCACTCCAATCAAATATCGCCGACTAAAAATTTGAATTTAAATAATTTTGAAAAATTTTTACCCTCTCCTCCGTCTATCGTAAAATATTGAATATTTTTACAAAATACTTGCTTAAACCCACTAAATAATTGATTATGAATCTGATGGTCTTATTTATTTATCATAAATCAAAACTTTTAATCAATTCCAAATATATAAACTTTAAAATATATCATAATTCCACATTTTTTGGGTTATTATTGCCTTAATTTATTTAATAAACCACAGTTTAGTGATTTATTTAATAAAAATATCTAACCTGCATTAAATTAGCTTTCAAAAGTAACTTAATTTTAATCATTTTTTTTAAATATTTTAAAATAAGCTTATCTATACACATTAGATCGATCATGCCAAACTTGATTCTTAAAATATTTTTGTGACCCTAGATTTTAATTGCGGTTACTCTCTACTTCTGTTTTGTTTGTGCTTAGATATATTTTTTTTTATCATTTTTGAATAATTTTCGTCCCATTTAATAAATCCACTTCTCTATTTCATCATTACGGTATTTTTGGCTATATATACACAATTTGGATACTACATTTCAATGTGGTTAAAATGGTTATATATTTTGTTCTATACTACATTGACTATTATATATTTAAGCGCAATCGATAAAATGATTTTCTTTCTTGATATAATAATGATTTTATCCAACTTATAAATAAGGATGGGAACGAATTTCTACTCTAAGCAAAATGATCAATAAAAACACATAAAATTAAAATTTTATTTTTGATGACATTTTTGGGTGTGCACATTTTTTAATAATTACTCTATATATGACTTATATATAGGCTGCCATACTTTTTTGTGACAAAAAAGGACCTTTCAACAAATGCCAGCAAAAAAACTTATATACATTATAAATAACATTATAATAAAATGAATTTCATCCATACATAAAAAAATATACTAAAAAACTTTTTATACATTTATTATGTTAAATATTCCTTTAATCTCTGATAAAGTAACTTTACGCAAAAAATTTTGGTCTTTGAAAGATTTAAAATAAACGTTATAACATTCATATCAGTTGATATGAACAGATATTACTTTAGATATAGTCTAACCAATCCTTTTTCAAAATTCGTATTTCAATTACAAAAAGTTTTCTACATTCATCAATTAAAAGACTCTCTCTTTCACACCGAAGGAAAAAATTGGTCAAATTTGATTCAACTTTATAAATTTTTTTGAGAATAGCTATCTTTATATATCCTGATACATATTAGTATCTTTCATAATTATGGTAACCCTAACTGTTTGAAAATTTTCATATTACTTTTTAGTTAATTGATGATTGAATCACTAAGTAATAAGATAAATGTTTAATTAATGATTTTTGATTTACAAGGGCTAATTTCATTGAGACAGTTAACAATATCTATGAAAAAGGTAAGGAAAAAAGGGGGAAGAATAGAACTTTGCCGAAAGCTTGTTTTAATTTTTAAAGTAGAGGACATAATAGAATTAACACAAATATTAACTGTTCTATTAGTAATATAAGATTAAAAAAAACTGTATATATGGGAACAAATCCCAATCTTCATAACATATAAAGGATAAGGCTATTGATTCACTGAATTATATGCCTTGCTAAAGAAGAGAAACAAACATAAAGGTACAATTGTGGATGTATGGACACAAAGATTAACAAGAAGATTCAGTAAGGAATGCTCAGTCTAGCGACCAAGAAGGAAGGCGAATTGACAATAGAAAAAAGTGTATACTTTTTGGTAAATTTAATGAGTTTAGCCATCTTTTCAAAAAAATTGAAAAGATATAAATAATAGTAATGGGGGATAATAAATTAAGCTGAAGAATTTTCATAATTTAATCTTTTCATTTAGAATTCTTAGGAGAGAAATGTGAGATCGATAGATCCTCAAACTTACTAAAAAACTATTAGAAACAAAAGTAACAATAGAATCAATAAACTCAAAGTTAAAGGGCGATCGATAGATCCTCAAAGTCAAAAGCCTCACTAAAAAAACCATTAGAAACAAAAGGAACAATAAAATCTATAAACTCAAAGAGTCTATTCTTGCCCCTTTCTTTTCCTTACTTTTATCATAGATATTTTCAACTGTCTCAATGCGTGAGTAAGGTTGGTTAGGTACGGGATTTTTATAACTCAAACTCTTGGGTTCGATCCGAATCAAGTTAACTTTATTATAGTTCGATACAATGAAAACATTCTCAATGAAAACACCCAATGGGACCTTTTTACCTTTACCTTTACATATGAAGGTAAAAATAAATATTAAGAAATTCATTAAGATAAAATTTATTATAGACTTTTTGTTAAAAATTTTCAAAATATTTTTTCTATCTTTAGTTTGCTTATAACCTAAAAAATTTGTTTTAACGGCAAAAACCAATCTATAGTAATTTTAAATTTTAAATAAAGGGCAATGTTGACAAAGGTAGGAAAACGTTTTTGTTACTATTAAAGCAGTGGTTCTTAACCTGGGGTACCTGTACCCCCAAGGGGTACGAAGCCTTAAACCTGGGGGTACGAAACATGATATCAAACATATGAAACATGACGTTGCCAGACATCCTGATTATTCTGGAGATCTTCCGATTTATGTTATTTTGTCCCGCGTTCCGAATGCACAACTAGGGCACACTAGTTGTGCCGATTTTAACAACTTTTATAACTTAAAATCAAAAAAGTCAAATGTATTTAATTATATTCATGTTTTATTTTTTAATAAAGGTAAAAATAATTTATATTACCACAACTCAAAAACTTAACTTTTAAATTGATAAATTAAATTTTTTATATTATCGTCTTGTTTTGTTCAGTTTTTTCAATGCCCCTTTTTGTTTTTTAAGAAAACTATAATATTAATTTAGTCAAAGTTTAGTATTTTATTTTAAAAACAATTTTTAAATATTAATAGTTATGTAAAAATTTTTATTATAATTTTTAATTCTTATACTTAAAAAGTATATTGTTTCATATCTTATGACTAAAACTATTAATATAAATTTTTAGATTTTTATTACAACTAAAATAAAAATTTATTTTTATTTTGTTTTATGAAAACTTATAATTCCAGAAAAAGTCAATGAAAAATTAATTTATATTTTTTCGGAACCTTTTTTTTAGAACAGTTAACTAGTGTTTTCCTAAAATACAATTTTTGTTTATTAAAAAAAATTTTTAAATATTTTTAGATTTTTAAATACCGGTGTGATCAAGAACTAGTAACGATGTCTAAAAAACGTAAGTGGAGCGACGACTACGTACGTTACGGCTTTACCTGTATGACTGAGGCAGATGGAACTCAACGACCACAGTGCATACTCTGCAACACAGTATTTGCAAATGCAAATCTTAAACCTTCAAGACTGAATGAGCACTTCAGCAATCGGCATGGAGACTTAGATACTGGACATGACTTAAACAGCTTGAAGATTAAGCGGGAACGATTTGATCGACGTGGTACCCTGTCAAAGCTAGGTTTTGTGCCAGTTGAGAAACCTTTGTTGCAAGCATCTTATGAAGTTGCACTTTTATGCGCAAAGAAGAAAAAAGCTCACACTGTTGCTGAGGAGCTTGTGAAACCTTGTGCATTACAAATGACAAAAATAGTGTTAGGGATAGAAGCTGAAAAGAAGCTTAAACAGATACCTCTATCAAATGACGTTATCCACTCAAGGATTAATGATATGAGTCAAGATATCTTGCAGCAGGTGATAACAGACTTAAAAGCTAGTCCTGTCAAAGTGAGTATACAGCTGGATGAGTCAACTGACGTTAGTTTTTGCAGTCAGTTGATGGCATTTGTTCGATATGTGAAAGAGAAAGAAGTGGTAGAAGAATTCTTATTTTGTAAACCTCTGAAAACTACTGCAAAAGCAACAGATGTGTTCAGTCTTGTGAAAGATTTCTTCTTGGAACATGGAATGACTCTCAACATGTGTGGTTCAGTTTGCACTGATGGAGCCCCTGTCATGCTTGGAAATAAATCAGGCTTTGCTACCCTTATGAAAAAAGAGGCTCCCCATGTAACAGTCACTCACTGTGTGTTGCATCGTCATGCACTTGCTACAAAGACACTGCCAGAAAAATTGAAGACAGTTTTATCAGTTGTTGTGCGTGCTGTAAATTTCATCAGAGGACGGGCAGTAAATCACCGTCTTTTTGCATCTTTTTGTGAAGAAATTGGAGCTGGACACAGTGTTCTTCTCTACCACACAGAAGTGAGATGGCTTTCTCGTGGCAGAGTACTTACACGTGTTTTTGAACTACGTGAAGAAGTTATGCAGTTTCTAAGAAATCAAGGCAGTGAAATTGCTGAACATTTTGAAAACAGGGAGTTCATTTTGTCTCTGGCATATCTGGCTGACATATTCGCGCACCTCAATGAACTGAATGTCTCTATGCAAGGAACCAGGATGAATATGATAACTGCCAGAGAAAAATTATCTTCCCTCACCAAGAAGCTTCCCATGTGGATAAAGCGCGTTGAAAGCGGAAATTTTGCAAATTTTCCTTCTCTTGATGAGGCTGCTAGTGACGAAGAAGATATGCCCATTGTGAATGAAGTACGAGAACATCTGCAAGAACTGATCCATTCCTTCCAAGGTTATTTTCACCTTGAAGAAGGTTATGTGGCACAAAGATGGATACGAGATCCATATCTTTTTAACCTAGATTCCATGGATGATAATGATATGATGAAAGATGATCTTGTGGAGTTGCAGACTAATGACAGAATTCGAATGGAGTTTGAAAAAATGAAACTGGATATGTTTTGGTGTGCACAGCTCAAAACATTCCCACGGTTAGCAGAGAAAGCTTTAGTGGTCCTCATACCATTTGCAACTACATACTTGTGTGAGGCAGGTTTTTCGGCGCTATTACACATCAAAACAAAAGCCAGAAATTGTTTGGATGCAAGTGATGACATGCGCCTGGCACTTTCAAAAAAAGAACCTCGTTTGAACATCATTATCAATGAAAAACAACAACAAAAGAGCCACTAAAAATTAAATGTGTTGTAGTATTTTGTAGCATTACTCATAATTACTTACATAAATTTGCGTTCATTTTCTCTTATTCATTAACACTTTCCAATTGAAATAAACATAAAATATTTTTGTTCAGTAATTAAAAAGTACAATAATTTCTCAGCAAGGTTTGTATTACTTGTCTTTTTCAAATATTTGGATGGGGGTACGGGAACATTTTTTGAGATATCAAGAGGTACGGGCACTGAAAAAGGTTAAGAACCACTGTATTAAAGGTATAGTCAGTGCCGTATCAAGGGATCGTGGCGCCCCAGGGCAAAGGTCCTGAATGGAGCCCATCACCCTTTGCGCTTTCTTTTCTTGCTCATCCCTACCCCATTCTGGCTTTAAAAGTGATTTAGATGATATATACTGACGGAGTCGAAGACATTATCCATTAGATGTTCATTTTTCGTGTTTTAACAGCTGCAAAATTATCGATGACTTCGCGAAAATCAACACAATTAAGAATTTCTTTCTCAATGCTCATAAGAGCTAAACTTTCGAGGCGGGCTTGTCACATAGTACATAAAGTACTTTTAGAAAAATATTGGAGTTGGGGGAAGGGTATAAGGTTAACTTTGCCCCCTCCCCTCGCGTATATGCGTCCTTGCTGCTAGGCCAACATAGAACCTGGGAGTTTATCTAAGTTACATTACTCTTCCTAAAGTTTCCTCAGTTGTCTTGGTAGAAACCTTAGAAGTGGAATTTTTTTACATCCCCAAGCCTCACTCCCTAAGGTTGTTGACTGGGCAATGAAATGGCGCCGCTAGGTGTCGCGCCCCAAGGCAATTGTTCCCCCCCACCCACTGCCATCCCTAACTCATAATTAAAACAAGGTTTATGATATTTTCAATTAGTAATCGTTACAGGTAAAAAAAATTATAGATGGTTCAGTATTTCTAATATTATACAAAATGGTCCAAGTGTTTGCCATATTGAAAATCTAATTACATTTGATATTGACAGTATTAAAAGGAGCTTTGAATTAATTAAAATAAAAAAAATATTTTGCTACTAAATTACAATTATTGATTTTTTTGTCTGGATTCTCAATTTTGATGGATTTGAATAACAATATTTTAACATCATTGCTTGTTAAATACAAACTACAAAACTTTTTCAAACTTAACGGTATTATAATTTTTATATTAATGCAAAACTAAATGAAAGATTATGTATAATTAAGTAAATATACAAATAGACTAAATTTTACATTAAATAAATTTTGTTATTATTTTTTGAATTTATAATTTTTCTGTTTACATTATTCAACTCTAATTTTATAATGGATAATGTAGTTTAAATTTCTTATCTTGTTTTTTTAAATATTTTTTCAATTATTTTAAGTAAATTTTTTATATTTTAGAATTCATAGAATCCAATTTTACTTAAACGATGTAGGTTTAAGTTAATTCTCTTACAATACTACTAATGAAATTTAAAGCGTTAATTAATTTAAAGAATGAATAATTTTTTATGGATGATAGGAGTCATTTTAGTTATATTCACTTCTCTTGGATTTTATAATTTATTATTATTTATATCCTGCTTGTTTTTCTACATTCTGGGAATTTTTGTTTACTTTATTTTTAAAATATATAACAGTAGTTTGGATGAATATTACAGATACTGTTCTGATACAACTAATTTTTGGCGACCATCTATTTCATTACCTAAGATTAAACCCTATCTCATTTCAGATGCATTTCTCAACGAATCGCCTTTAGGCTATTCTTCCAGTACCTTTCAAGGAGATTCTTATCGAAATACAACTTCAACAAGTTTAACAGGTCATCCTATTGTTGATGAAATTATTAATGAAATTATCGATTTACTTATTAGAGACTGTATAAAGCCTTGGCATCAAAAAATAAGTTCGAATCAAACCTTTATTCATAATGTTAAAAATTGTTTTCATAAAGTAATTCAAACTTTTGGAAAAAGTTTTCAGCGAACAGATATAACATTTGACATAACAACAAAGATTTTAGAAGATTTTTTAAATCATCTTAAAATTTTTAGAATTGCTAGAAAAAAATGCTCAGAATCAGATTCATTAGTTTTTACATCGGATGAAAAAAATCTTATCAAACTTTTTTTTGAAACTGAACTTGATTTTGAAAATAAATTGAAATGTAGAGATCAACTATGCTTGAACACTATATTTGAAGAAGATTTTTTATCATCTTTAAGTGAAGTATTACTTTTGTTGCATTTACCTTCTGATGAACTAGAATTTCGACCAATAAAAAATTTAATTAAGGATTTGTTTCTTTCATATTTTTTGAAACCCTCTATAAAATTTGTTTGTCATCCTGATACAATAAATCAGTTTATTATTAAATTAATAAAAAGTTATGATGTACAGCCGGAAAATTTTTTAGATTCTATTCGAATAAGTGAAAATAAAGAAGAGTTGGAGTCCGTAGAGAACATAATTAAATCTGAATTAGAGTTAGAAAGTTCAAGAGATATTGGAGAGGAGGATGATTCAGAAATTAAAGCTAGAATTAACAGTCTGCAATATTTACGAAAAATTATCAGAGTTAGAATTAAGAATTTGAAGAAAGGATTTTCGTTTCATGGTACGAATAATTTGAAAAGTTTACCCCAAAACATAGTAGAACAGATTAACTCACTTAATTTTTCTTTTGTTTTAAATAACTCTCCTGCTCTTAGTCATTTTATAGATTTTTTATCTGAAAAAGGCTTACAAAATCATATGTACTTTTATTTATCAGTTGAATCATACCGTCTTTTCTTTACTGATGTTCAAGTTAATGAAAGGCAGGATAAGGATAAACTTATTAAGATGGAAGCAAAAAAGATAATTACACAATATCTCTCTGAAAAGGCACCCCTTAAAATAAAATATAAAGAAGCATTTGTCAAGATATTGAATGCCAAAGTTGAAAGTGAAGCACCTAAGTCCTACTGGTTTGATAATCTACAAAATGATGTTTATAATTTCTTCACTGAAGATAAAGACTCACTTTATAATGAGTTCAAGACTAGTACTGTCTTTTATAAACTCTTAGTTGATTTAAAGCTCCTAATTTATGATGAAAAAGACATTGATTCTCTCTCTCTAAATGAAGAATGCATTAATGATTATTCCAGTGATGGAGTATATTCGACATCAATTCAAAGTGAAAAGGTGGACAAGTATTCTAAAAAAGCCAAGATTTCTGCATTCATATCTCACGTCGTTATTTCCAGAGACTCCTTATCTACCTATGCATTATATGCTATCAATGTTAGAAGAGTAAGGAGTAGAAACGATGAAAGTTTTGATGATGCGTTTGAAGATGAATGGTGGGTTTATAGAAGGTATAGTGAATTTCACGACTTTCATATGATGATGCGTGTAAGATATCCTTATGTCAACGGTATACCTTTTCCTCCTAAAAAGCCTTTCAACAAAAATAATAAAGATTTCTTACAAAAAAGACTAATAGCCCTCGAATCCTATTTATGCGCTCTCCTCAACGTGTCTTATATGGAAAAGGATAAGACTTATCAAGAATTTGTCGAACAATTTTTGGAGCGTGGCATCTACGAAATGTGGAATGGAGGTGTTGCTAGAAAAATGGATACCTTTGTGAATCCGATGAAGTTATCCGTAAAAGCAGTTGGCAATGTCGTTCGAGGAGTACCTGAAAATCTCTTTGATAGTGTTTCCAAAGTTTCCAACGAACTTGGAAAAGTTTCAGACAACATCTTTAAGGCTATTACTTTGCCTAAGTTGCGTGTCTCTTTTAAAAATCTAGATTTTTTTTCCGATAACAGTCCACAGCAATCGAATCTGCCATTTGGATATATGCCAGATGAAGAAGATAAGTTTTTCAAGATATTGGTAGCATTCATGGATGAAATTTTTGACATGAAGAGCAGGAACAAATGGCTTAGACATAGAATCATGCTAATCATCCGCCAAATCTTTCAAGTGACTTTTGGTGGACAATTGAATAAGAAGGTTTTAAGTTCTGTGCAAAACTTGCTCTCCCCTCAAAACTTGAGCATCCATCTCAAAATGCTGAAAAATACTCTTTGGCCCAATGGCCGTCCTCTTATCCTCCTATCCTCCTCCTTCCAGCCGTCAGATGATTCCCACTTGAATCTGAGGCGAAATGTTTGGGCGCGGTCAAAGATTTTCTCCATTGTTCCTGATGAAATTCGTACCTTGGTTGGCACAGAAACCACAAACGAGGGAGTTAAGGTCTTGAATGAAATGTTTCAAATTCAAGCTCTCAATAAGCGCTTGTTTTACGTTATTTTGGAGCATCTCTTATCCATTTTATACAATGGTACGAATTTTACTAAACTCTTCCAAGATATCTTGTCTCAATCTGACTTAGTCAAAAAATGTAAAATATCACAAAAAAATGTCAATCAATAATTCAAAATATCTATATTGCATATGCTTCTTATTTAAGAAAAATTATCAAAATAAACCTTTATCAATTTTCTATCCAAAGCAGGTTTGCGGAGTCGTAGATTTTAAAGGGATATGTGTTAGAGTTGGAATTTGATAAAATTTTGGAGTCGGGGTCCAATTTTTTAAGTAATGAAAACAATAACTGTATGGCGCTTCTTTAGTCGAAGCGTGGATTTAAAGCTTTTTTTAAAGAAATATGGTCCAATACTTTTTGAAAGTCGCTACCATTATGGTATGAGGAAATTGTAAGTATATTTAATAATTTTTATTGCAAACCTGATTTGCGTCATTAATACTGACACTTCTACAAATTCGCCCAGAATTGAAAAGAGCGAAATAATAAGTAAAAACATTTTCAGCGAGGGCATAGATGAAAATATTTTAATGTACGAACCAGGGTCGTGCCGATTCTAGATAATGACTATGCTTCTGTTTCTCTGAATTTTTTAATTATAACTTTGATTTCTAAAATTGTGATTTCGGTTATAATAAAGATTGTCATACTATCCCATTATATTCCTCGCTTATATTTTGCAATACATAATATGACAGTTGTTGGTCATAGCTGTCAAACACTAAAGGGTAGGGGTACATTAAGGCGATTTTTTTTACTTTAAGCATTACTTAATTAGTTCAAGCAAAATGGAATCTCCAATATCAGCCTCTTTTGAAACTTTAACTTGTGCTTTACCATTCTGAGCTCGGTTAATAGGTTTCCATTTGTGTTCCATGCTGTATGCTTATTAGGGTGGTCCTTAAATATATACAAAAAAAAATTTTTTTTTTCAACTTCTCATGCTATAATTAGGTCACGATAATAAAAAAAATAATTTACACAAAATTTTGTAGAAATTGAACAAAATTTAAAACTCGCTCAAACCCCTTGTTTATTTGCATTAAAAAAATACATAAAACAGGATTTATATAATACTAATTTTCTATTTTTTCTTTGCTAATAAAAGGATATCTTTTTCTGTGAGCCTGAACTACTTGCAAAAGGTACTGTAGTTGATTTTCATCTTTAGTTAAGGAAGATTTGTACTGCTCAATGCGAGCTACACCTCTTTCTGCGCAGTCATTGACACATTTCAAAGATTTAACTTTTTCCAAAGCTGAAATAAAATTCTTGTTATATTTCCAGGTTTCTGGATCATAGTTAAAAAATTCAGTAGAAATTTCAAGTATTAGAAAAAAATTTAAAGTTTTTTCAGATACAAAATTTTGAAGAAAGAAAGAATCAGTTTTAAGTGAAGTAACTTTTGAGCCTTTTTAATCACATTGTTTACTCTTGCTACTCATGGCATTTACTATTAGCTTCTTTGTTTCCGGATAAACTTTCTCATCAAATAGAGATAAAGCTATCAATTTTTCACTAAGATACCATAAGTGACGTAAAAACTTGTTTAAGGCAATTTTTGAAATTTTTGCGTTAATTTTTTTGCAATTATCAAGATCCTGAATAAAATATAAATCATTTTTTGGTGCAGAAATCACGTCTTGAGAAGTGAACCAAGCTCTACAATACAATCTGAAAACAAAAATTGAAACATCAAACACACCTTTTTTTTCATAATTTGTCATTTTAAATTGATGCTGAAATAAAGTCATTTTTAAACAATAAATGGCCTTCGATAACCATCTAGCATGATGAGTAGCTCTAGGTGGTGAAAATTTAACTCCCCGTGGAGGGCACTCTCCAGCAAAAATAACAATGAGCTCTAAAAACTCCCTGTAATCATTTCCCACTTGTATCTTAGAAAGCTGTAACATGGCAAAGTCAACAATTACATTCTTTACATCGCAAATTTTATTGAAAATATCTTGATTTGATGTCGCATTTTCGAAGGAAGATTTTTCAATGTTAATCCATTGGACTTTAAATCTTTTGAAAATAGAAACATCAGAACCAGTAGTTGGGCCAAAAGAAAATTTAAAAACACTAGCTAAAATAATTTCAAAAATATGATGCCTACATGGAAAATATAGCAAGTTTTTCTGTAAAATTTCTTCAATTAACTTGCAAGTACCTCCTTTTTCTCCAGTATTAACAGCAGTTGTATCAAAACAAAGTGCCTTCACATTTTCTTCTAGTTTCCACTCGTTTATTAGCTGTACAACCGCTTTAGCTTGTTCTTTCCCAGTTCCTACTGATATTTTTGGAATACCTAATAAATGTTCTAGCTGATTCCCTGTAGCAATCACTGCTAAACGATCTTCAGGTTTTACTGTTAAATTATTCAAAAGTTTGCCATCCCAAAGAACCATAATTACAGAAGTAAATGTGTCGGATTGCTTTATTTCACTGAATTTTTTCTCTCTGCAGGAAAGCCGACTTCTACGTATCGATGATCTATTTATGTTGAATTTTTTCATATCACAACCCAAACTTTTGGTAGTTGCTGCAATCAACATTGTAGCCTTTCTATCTGAAGTGTTAGTTCTATCTAATGCAACTGCTAGTTGAGAATCAATTACTTGTGTACGAGCTCTTTTTTTATCTTTAACTTCGCATTTTTTTGTGCTTTCGTCAATATCCGTGTCTTCTTCTGGTTGTTTTCGAAATGCTGGGTTATTCTAAAACTGTCGCTTAAAAGCCCTTTTTTTGTGGAATCAAAACTGTCTCGTCAAAATCTAAAGAGATCGGAGCAACATCAAAAAGAACTAATCATCAGAAATAACTATCGTGAGTTCTTTTGAAATTTTTTTTCAATTTAATATATTTATTGAAGAGCTTTTCTAACTGTTTTACAGCATGGTGTTCAGGGCGAGTAGGAATTTTTGCTTTATTCCAAAAAATAAAAACTTCTTTTATTACTTTTTTTGAACTTTCTGAATTTGTTTTTTTCAAAGCTCTATGAAAATGAAAAAATAAGCACAAAACTTGTCTATTTGATGGTAATTTTGCCCCCAATATTTCTTGCATCTCATCTCCAAGCTGCCAAATATAAGTTTTACTTCTAGTCAAACAAGATTTATTCATCTATAAATAGAAACAAACATTTTAATTTTTTATAATTTTCAAAAAATATAAATAATTACCTAAAAAGAAAAATATTGCTAAAAACACTAATTTAAAACTTCGGTTTCTTGAGCGACCGTTAAAAGTTATTTATTTTGGAAAATATTTTAAATATAACCATTTTAAAAAGTCATAGAACAAAATAAAGGGGTGAGAAAAAAAAATTTAAAATAAGGACCACCCTAATGCTTATCTTTAAGACATACTCAAAGTGGCAAAATTCGACTTAGAAATACTTTTAGCTTTATATAAAATAAATTTTTTGATCTCAAAAGGAAGTTCGACCTATACGAATATTCTAGATATGAAGTCGACTTAAACGGATCTTATGCACCATCCGTCATCTCATCCCCATTTCTTGGAACACTAGTATCACACTGGTCCTAAATCATTAATACCTTTATTTTTAATAGAGATGTATCGGATAACACCATAAAGTTTTTCGGAATTTTTCAATATTTACTTTATCCAAATTTTTATGATAAGTGCGCCTTTATAATAAGCAATATAACACATACATTGACATCTTCTCTCTAAATTTTTAAGAAGTCACATCCAATACATCTCTAATTTTCACCCTTACTGGTAGCATATTTATGATCATTCTCTGTCATTATCCTTTTTTTTAAATATCATTTTGATTAATTTCAATTATTCTGACGTTGAAACTGTTATTGAGCACTGATATATAGATAGAGATAAAACATTCATCAATAAAACTTTCAATTGAAAAACATTAATAACAACTATTCCTGAACTGCCAGATTCGTGTATCAACTACTTGAATACCTGAGTTTTCAATACAAATCGTCTACTTTCTTTTTAAATGAAATTTGAATTTAAAGCACCTAATTTTCATCCTCAAAAGGCTGAACACATTGCTAAGAGAACAATGATAAATGTTGTGTTTTTGTTGAGCGAAGTTACTCTAAGCCAGGATTTCCCAACCTTCGACCGAAAAATCTCCATCGCTTACACAAAAGTGGAGATTAGGACTGTCAGACTGTTTTTTGAACTACCGTAATTGTCTTCACTGAGGCTGTAGGCTGTAATTCTTCTAATTTCCAGCCAACTCGCAACGACTGTCAAACGAATGATTTCGAGGAACATTGGCACCAGAGATCTGCATTATACATTTTCTCTCATTATAAATCGACCAGAAAAAAATATTTTTGTTGTATCCAAACCCAACCCGAATAAAATTTAACTTGTGTCCAACCCATTATTTAGCATTTTCAGTGACCAAACTAACTGACCTGAATTTTGCAATTTATCGGAAGCAATTTCATTTCATCACTACTATGCATTTATTATATATCTGTAAACTGTATCAATTTCAAGTTTACATTTATGCTTTTTCTACCACCATTCTATAAAAAAAATTACCTATTCTTTTAGTTTAATTCTAAAACTGATAAGATCTCTTTTTAAAAAAAGAAATAAATTCACAATTAACACAAGTGTAATCTTGTTGAAACAATTCAGCAAAACAGAGAATAAGCAGAAATAAAAAAAAGAAAGTCAACTCCAGGGGCGCACATCCTCAGAATTATTAGGGGCGAATTTTTTTTGTTGCAATTTTCAAAATTACTGGTCTGGAAATACCACAGGAGATATTCAAGCAATCCTTTAAAATAGAGTGTATTCAGCGGATACCTAAATTTATAAGACTACTTTATATTTTTTTTACAAAATTGGTGAAATTTAAATACTATACTTTCAGCGAAAATATTTTAATTAAATTTGCATATCGCATATACACTAGTTTAAAAAAATCCAAAATTATTTGGGGGGAGGCGAATAGGCTTTTCATTTGAAAATGAAGTAGTCTACCAGGCACTTTACAGTAATTGATGAAAGGATATTTGATTGATAGAGAAAACAACTGAAAACAAATAACTGAAGGTTGGAGAGTTTAATATGAGTGAATAGTCTGAAGGAAAAGAGTCTACTAGACACCCTGCGATGTTTATATGAAAAAATATGATTGATTCAGAGGCGCACATCCTTGAAATTATTGGAGGGGAGGGGGGGGGGGGGTGAACTTTCAAGCGTCTTCCAAAAAAGACAACAAATTTTCCTGAAAAATATTGCAGAGTTAACAAAATTTTTGAATGCTTAGCTTCAAAGGGGGATAGCGCATGAGGAGGCATTTATGCAAAATTGAATAAAAAAGTTTTATAGTTGATAGATAACCATGAATCTTAAAATAAAATAAAAAAAATCAAATTAACAGTCTATCCTACCACTTTTTAACCCTCGCAAAACCAAACATGACTTTTTACTCCACGCTATTTTTCAATGATGAAATTCGTGTAGAAAAATATATCTGACCCCATCAAAAAACAACATATAAAATTTTTCTTGGTTTCATCTAAATTATTTGAAAATAAAAAATATCATATATGTTGTTTTTGAAATTTTGGTTATTTTGTTACTTCGTGATGAATTTGTAGATGGCGTTAATTTTGATCGAAATTCCAACTAACAGAAGCTTATACACTTAATGGTATGTTTTTCAATAAAAATAATAAATATTATAAACTATAATAATAAATTCTTTGTATTTCCTAAAAATTTTTTACATTTTTTGAAATTTTATGAAAATCTGCCATTTACAATACTCAACAAGTATCATCGACGTCAACTTTGAGGATAAATAAAAAGATTAACTCCAAACTGATATCAAGGTCGAGTTTTAGTGAAATTATAATTGAAAAATGTTGACAAGAATGAGGACGGGTAAGGAACTAACAAAATTAGGTTGGCGACAATTCTGAACGATCTTTTATATAATGCTATATAAAAACTATAAATTAAAAATTATACTATCAAAAAAACAGGATTTTATTACAAAAATGAAATTTTATATACAAAAATTTTGAAACTTTTATTTCAATAAATACATTATATAAATAATTGTAAATCTTAAAAAAAATTGCATTTACAATTTGAACAAATGTAATAGATATGTTTTTTGCACGCATCACACTTTCTCGTACCTCTGGTTCTAGAGGGCTATGCAACTCTTGATCCTTGAATCCATTAAAATTCAGTAAACTGCGAATACGAAAAGGGGTGTCCACGCTGTTTGCCCGCAGTAGCATTGACCTTTGGCAGAGCTCTAAAGAAAGATCTTTCATGAAAAATTTTCTATCCCCTTTTTTCTTATATGGAAATTTTTGTGGGCAATTATGTTTTACTATTATCCAGCTATTGTGCACGGCTATATCTAAGTAATTAGTAAAAATAGCCATTGTCCACCTCCTTGAAGATCTATAAGTAGAATATGACCTGAGCATTTGGTTGGTTTTATCTACTCCTCCCTTGAATTGATTATACAAAATAATTGTCTCGCGTTTACCTTTATCACCAACTAATTCAATCTCACTCAAATGTTGGCTAGACATAACATACACTACCTTAAAATTTCGCTGTGCATGTTTCGGAGGAATGTAAGCAGTAAGTGAACAGTAATTTGTATATAAAAATTTTGATTCAGTCTCAATAAGGCCTAGCTGTTGTAAGTGTTTAGGTCTGAAAATATGTGGTATGAAAACGCGGTTAGACCTGACTGTCCTACATATTGTAAGGCCCTTGGAAGTTGCCCATACACATAAATCATGTGAAGTAAAAAATCTGTCCGTAATAACTCCACATCCTAAAGGTATATTAGAATCAGTAACTAACCGTTTGACAATGTTAGTACCCCTAAAATAGCTTTTATCGCTTAACCCAGAAATATAAATCTCTGTTTTCAGTATGTAAAGAGAACTAGCATCTTTACAGTGATATAGCTTAATTCCGTATCAACCAGGCTTAGAAGGATCATAAATTTTGATTCTACAATTACCTCTAAATTTGACAAGTTGTTCATCAATTGTCACTTAATCTTGAGGAACGAAAAAATGGGAGCAATTAGAATAAAAAAGTCGTGCTTTTATACAAAATATAGCAGATGTTTTGTCATTTTCATTACCCTCGTTTTTTTTATCAAAACATGAAAAAGTGGATAAGCATAAACATGTTGCGTGTCATAGAAGCTCTGAGAAATGGTTCGCCATTTTTTTCATTGAACAAGTATTTCATATTGATATATTGGTTTTTTGATTGTCCCATGTGTATAACATCCAAAATATGCCATGAGATCAGAAAGTTGAAACTTCAAAATTAGAACTCAAAAATTCATATTTAGGAGATTCCAGACTAAAAATTTAGTTGCATAGCAAAAAATAAATATAAAAAACAACAAAACTTACAAAAAGTTTTGATGTTTTTTATATTTAAGTTGAAAATATGCAAAATAACTTCTGTGGTAAAAAAACACTTCAAAAATTTCATGAGAACCACCAAGAGATAAAGCGCTGCTTGCAGGACCAGGTGGGCTTTGATATACATTTCTAATATTTTGGTTTAGAAGACGGCTTTGATTTGATCTAGAAGAATCCCAAAAATACTCAGCATTATCTGGTGCTATGAGTGAATCGCAAAATAAATCTTCAGAAGCAGATGTTGAATCCAATTCAAAAAATGAGGTACCTGTGGTCTCACTAGAAGAAGAAGAAGAAGAAAAAAACCAGAGAACTTATGGAAAAAAGTAAGTTTGAAATACAAACGTTGATTGGAAGAAAAATCTGGATGGAGAAAGAAGTTAATTTTTATTCCAAAGGAAGTTGAAGTGAAATAAGTCAATATAAGAAACACTATCTTTTTCACAGTAGAAAGAAGTGTCAGATTTTCATTGATAAAAATCAAAAGTAATGTGATGCCATTTATTCATCGATAATAATCTGAGCACATTGTTTATCACACCTTATGTAATAAAATCAATAAGCAACTGTATTTGGCTATGTCACTCTCAATCAATAGAAAGATGTGTTCGGCAAGTATCTGAAGCGTCATGTAAAGTTTATACACATGAAAAACTTGATGGATACTTAAGATGCCAAAATGCAAGTAGACAAATAATGTCTAAAAATCAATCAAAAAAGACTTTAGATCTTATTTTAATAAAGACTACATGTACATAACTTTGTTTTTGTTCAACAGTTGAAATATAGATTAATAAAATGAAAATTTACTATTTTTTCTATGCAAAAACCATGTTACTAAACAATGCACAATTTACCAAACAAAATATTCTTCAAAAACTGAAAATAATATTTTTTTCATAGACTTCTCATCTAAACACAACTTTTTAGACCGGCTCTTATTTTTTTGTATTTGACACGCCCTAATATATATTTTTTTATATTTCTCCATTTGGTGCGAGCTATCAAATAACCAAGAAAAGTTATACAGTAGATATCACGCCACATGATCTCTTTACTTTTTTATTGTTAGTATGATGGCTCAGTCACCACTCATGCACAGATCACATAAGCTAGCTTAGAAATAGCAGGTTCCTTTCATAACGTTGTGTGTATCTGGTAAATGATTGACTTGTATGATTGATTGTTATTGTGTAATTGATAAATCTTCGTATACGACCATATAGAAAAAGCATGATACACGGCAAATTATACTCACACATCAGCATATTTTTTAGTTTCAAAGTTTTTGAAAGAGTAATCCAGTGAATGAAGAAAAACCCAAGTGGATTAACGCCATTCAAAAAATGAAAAAATTTATATAATTTTTACATACAAAAATATTCTCATATTTCTTATATTTTTATAGGAAATTTTTTAAAATTAATTTCATTAGTCAAAAATTAAAAGTCCTTAACATTGATTATCTTTCTCTCATTTCATTTAAGCTCATTTAAATCAACATTCATTCTGTTTTTCTTTTGCTATGTAAAAAAAAGTTAAATTGAAAAAAAGTTGTGTTTATCATGAATTTCATTCAAAGACAACTAACACAGCCCGCTTGCCCGCACCGCGCAGTACTCGTGTGTGTGTGTGTGTGTGTGTGTGTGTGTGTGTGTGTGTGTGTGTGTGTGTGTGTGTGTGTGTGTGTGTGTGTGTGTGTGTGTGTGTGTGTGTGATAC